>OZ024929.1:127211265-128419037 GCA_964017235.1 Sabellastarte sp. h YS-2021
TGAACAACATATTTAAGCAAAACACTGTAAATGCAATAGTTTTCAAGTTACAACTGATTTACTCAATAGTGATAATCTGAAAATAGTTATTGCTCAGTTGTGCCATGAGCTACAGGTCTGTAACTTCGCTATGTTATAGCTGACCCAAAAGTAGCTGAATAACATATTTACACAAATTTCTGTAAATGCAATAGTTTTCCAATTACAACTGATTTACTCAACAGTGACAACTTCAAAGTAGCTATTACTCAGCTATCCAATGAGCCACTGGTCTGGAACTTCACTAAGTTATAGCTGACCCCAAAATAGGTGAATAACACATGAAACAAAATACTCAAAATGCAATAATTTTCAAGTGATAACCTCAAAGTAGCTATTACTTAGCTATGCAATAAGCTACAAGTCTGAAATTTTACTATGTTATAGCTGACCCAAAAGTAGGTGAACAACATATTTATACAAAATTCTCCAAATGTAATAGTTTTCAAGTTACAACTGATTTACTCAATAGTGAGAACCTGAAAATAGCTATTGCTCAGCTATGCCATGAGCTATAGGTCTGTAATTTCATTATGTCATAGCTGACCCAAAAGTAGGTGAACAACATATTTTAACAAAATACTCCAAATGCAATATTTTTCAAGTTACAACTGATTTACTCAACAGTCAGTACCTGAAAATAGCTACTGCTCAGTTGTGCCATGAGCTACAGGTCTGTAACTTCACTATGTTATAGCTGACCCAAAAGTAGCTGAATAACATATTTACACAAATTTCTGTAAATGCAATAGTTTTCCAATTACAACTGATTTACTCAACAGTGAGAACTTCAAAGTAGCTATTACTCAGCTATGCAATGAGCCACAGTTCTGGAACTTCACTAAGTTATAGCTGACCCCAAAATAGGTGAATAACATATTGAAACTAAATACTCTAAATGCAATACTTTTCAAGTTATAAGTGATTTACTCAACAGTGATAACCTAAAAGTAGCTATTACTCAGCTATGGCATGAGCTACAGGTCTGAAATTTTACTATGTTATAGCTGACCCAAAAGCAGCTGAATAACATATTTATACAAAATTCTATAAATGCAATAGTTTTCAAGTTACAAGTGAGTTTACTCATGATGGAAGTTACTGAAAAGCCCAAAAGTAGCTATTACTCAGTTAGCTATTGAGATAGACACCCAAGTTACTCACCATGTTGTAGCTATGGAAAAAGTAGCTGAACAACATATTTTAACAAAATGCTCTAAATGCAACACTTTTCAAGTTATAAGTGATTTAGTGCAAGATTTCATGAATTTTAATGCATTAAAAAATATTAAAAAAAATTATTAAAAAAAAATAAGACAGATTCAGGTCTCATACTCACACAAGACAATCTACCTCTGGCCTAGTACATATATGCAAGATATGAGAGAATTCTTCAAATAGTCACTGAGAAAATTGTGATAAAGTGTTGAAATTTTCACACTTTTGGTGGGGGTACCTCCCTTGTAATGTCTCTAGCAAACAGACGAACAGACAGATTTGCATGCCTTGAACATTTTTTCATCCTCGATAGATAAGGTATCTTTTAAAAAAAACAGCATGTCTCTAGGCCTTGTAGTTTTGGAGAAGAAGTTGTTCACGCGGACGCGGACGTACACGCCGCAGAGTGATGACATAATGTCAGTCAGGTCAGCCGACATAAAAAATGGCCAAAATGTGACCTTTAAGAAGCCACCAGTGACCTTGAAATTGAAGGTCATGGTCACAAAACAATAGCGTTCGTGGCATTGCCCTTCTATATCCACATACCAAATTTGAAAGGTCTAACTAAAATATTTTTAAGTAATCGCGTCCGACAGGAAATCTCTGCAGCGGCGGCAGCGTGACCGTACTGAATCTGAAGTATCCCCGACTTTCGTCCGGGGATACAAATATGGAACTACTTATTCAAGATGGCTGGTGATGTCTATGGGATTTTTAACTGAAACACAGAAAACTAAGATGACACAAGAAAAAACACTGCCCACAATATTTAATCAAGTTGGCTAAACCCATGTTTGTGGATATTTTAACACAAAACTGTGTCAAATAAAGTGACACACAGATGGCAAAAAGAGAAAACAATTTTATATCAAAATGACAGAGCAATACATTACATACACAAAGCAGGAAAAGAGAATAATGACTAAAAAAATTCTTGTATTGTTTTTTTCAGTCCTGGTGGATACACCCTTTCTTCCTTTTCTCCCCATTCATTAGGATTGACATCGAAGTTGTCCATTGACTTACTAAGAAAGAGCCAGGTCCCACAAAATCCCACATCAATGATTCTTTCATGCAAATCCAGCCAACCTACTTTTAGTGGTTTTGTCCTGGCATTAACTAGGTCCACCTCTTTACTGTAGTTATCCAGCCATATAAGACTTATTACTCCTAGATTAAGCCTCCGAACACACCCAGCATTGTAGGCTTCTAGTATTCTTTGAGTATATGTATCACAAAATGGATTCCGGATATTGTCGCTTAGCATCAATAGTTCATTTGAATTTGCCAAAACATTTTGGTAAAACTGCCTTTCTGTGGGATTATGTTTTACAAAGTAGCATACAGCTCCCAGGGATGACAAAATAAAAGCTGTCTTTACAGGTCTGTCTTTCATATCTTGGACAGTTTCTTCTGCAACTATCTTGTAATCAAGAACAATGTTCTTGAAGTAATTATCTGAAAAAAGAAAAAAATTGCAGAATTATAATTTCTTTCAAATAAAAAAAATTACATGATCTTTCAAAGACAGGACAAAATAACTTACAGCAACTTCAAAATTCAGCTATGTTTTCAACCTTTCTTTTTGTCAAAATTATTTGGTGTTGGTGCATCTTTGGAGAAAAAGAAAATCACATTTTGATGCATTCATATCACCAATCATCTTATCACTGAAGCAACAACAACTTACATGTTTAAATTTAATTTTAATTGTGAAACAGTAAATTACTTTTTATGTTTTTTTGGCTGCATCTGTATGAATTCAAGAGTGATGGTTGAAAGGTGTATTGATAAAAAAGATTCCCATATTTTGTCAATTTTAAGTAAAAAGACTGAAATGGACTCATTGATATTCCAGAAAGCTGAACTTCTAAAATAAATTGCAAACATGACTTTTCTAGTGGCTCATTTCCAAACATGCGACGTTTCTTGAATATCAGGTGAACAGGTTGTGTCAAAATCAATATAAAATCTTCTTTTGTTGCTATTTCACTTTAATGAGGTTACAAATTAAGTAAAACATGCATTAATCGATCCATGGTGGGTGATAATCAAGCTTCAAAATACGACCGAGTTGCAGCACTGACTGACAGTACTGTCACTTACCACTGCAAATTTGCACTCAATATCATTGATCAACCAAGTACAGAGATTTGTTGACTTTATAAACTCACATCATAATGACACTATTCAATTGAAACATACAATGATATTGTTTTCTGACCATTATATGCTGTTAATAGTTTTTTATCATTTTTTTTGTGTGTACATGCCATGATATTACAAACAAACACAGAGAGAAAATAAATAATAACAGATAAAAAAAAATTTTGTGCTATTACACAAGAACAAAAGGCAAAAGGTTTTTTAAAAACAAAATAAGATTACATAGGTAGTTGTTATAATATATCCAACGTTTTGTATTGATATTAAACCACGATGTAGTCCATACATTGCATAGTTTTAAAACATTTACAAAAAAATTTCAGAACTTGTCTTATGAATATCTGTAGCCTGAGCCTCCAGGAGCCAATATCCACAACACGCTACAGTTAAAAGATATGATAAAACAGAGTTTATTATCTTTGGGTCTCATACTCAGCTCAAGAAATTAGATTCCCACCTCCCTGTCAGAACATTTAGAAATTTCATGCATCCAGTAGGTGTTGTGAATCTTGGTGTTTGGTTTGATTCTGATTTTTCCTTCACTGATCATGTCCGCAATATTTGTAAGATTTGTTTCAATCAAATGTATGATCTCATGTTGGTTAGACAATATCAGACAGATGAGTCTTGTGTGGTTGACTTTCCATCTTTGGATACACCAATTCAGAAAGTTGTTACCTTCCGTCAGTATCATAAATTGAATATTGATAAATTCAGAAGTGACCTCCTGACTATTCCGTTTGTTAGCTCACCATCTGATGATATAGATTTATTGCATGAACAGTACATGTCTGGTTTGTCTGGCCTTCTAGATATTCATGCACCAGTGAAGACTAAACAGCTCATCAAACCAGCCCCAAGCTGGATAACTGACGAGTATGGAACTGCAAAGTGCATGAGAAGGCAGTATGAACGCGCCTGGAGAAGAGACAAATCCTCTGTAAATTGTTCCCGTCTTCGACGGCAGATAAACAGATGTAACCACATTCTAAATAGAAACAAGGGGTGTTTCTACCGTGATCTAGTTAGTGAAAATTGTGGTGATAGTAAGAGGTTATGGCATGCACTAAATAGAACATTGAGTCGGTCAAATTCTACTGTCCTCCCATCCTTTGAGGATGAAAAGTCTTTAGCAAACAGATTTGGTTCATTTTTCATTGATAAAATTAGAAAGATTCGAGACACCTTTAAATACACCCGATCTCAGGTTCTTCATTCAGACAAGGAGCCGCCGACTTTCAGTTCCTTTCAAGTTGTCACTGATACTGAAGTCCTTAAGTTTATCAAGGAATCTCCTTCAAAAACTTGCTCCCTTGATCCATGCCCCACTCACATTGTGAAACAATGTATTGACATTCTTCTCCCTTCATTGACTAAACTGGTTAACTTGTCCCTCAAAAATGGCATTTTCCCTAATCCTTTCAAACAGGCTATTGTCACACCCCTCCTAAAAAAGTCCACTCTTTCAAAAGAGGACTTGAAGAGCTATCGACCGGTGTCCGGTCTTAGCTTCTTGTCAAAATTGGTTGAGCGAATTGTGGCTGCCCAAATTAGATCTCACATGGATTCTCATGATCTTGGTAACACTTTCCAGTCAGCCTATAAGTTGGGGCACTCAACAGAAACTGCCTTGTTGTGCATTAAAAATGAGATTCACTTATCTCTGTCCAAGGGCATGCCTACAGCACTTGTGCTACTCGACCTGTCCGCGGCTTTCGACACTATTGATCATGACACACTCCTATCCTGTTTGTCGTCTAGATTTGGTTTTGCTGGATCGGCACTAAAATGGTTTAGATCCTACCTCCAGGATCGTTTTCAGTCAGTCAAGATTGGTTCCAGTCTTTCGAATTTGTTCAAATTGAAGTTTGGAGTCCCCCAAGGTTCTGTCTTAGGTCCTCTTCTGTTTTCCCTCTACACAACACCTCTTGGTCAAGTCATCAGAAAATATACCGGAGTCCATTACCACTTCTATGCGGACGACACTCAGCTGTTCATTCACTTATCCCCTGATGATAATCTCAAGTCTTTTGACCGTCTTAAATCGTGTTTGAATGATATTCAGGCCTGGATGTCTGAAAACAAACTCAAGCTAAATCCTGATAAAACAGAATTCATAGTCTTCGGTGCCAAAGACAGACACAAATGGCTCAGTGACTCATTTCCTGTCAATATCCTTGGTAATTGCCTCTCTCCCGCAGATGTTGTACGCAATCTGGGTGTTCTGTTTGACGCAAAGTTCTGTTTCACCAATCATGTAAATTCTGTTATCAAATCCTGTTTTATTAGCCTCAGGGACCTTCATCGCATCAGAAGGTTTCTTTCTGTGGATACATCAGTGGTGATTGCAAATGCTCTGGTCAGTAGCCGTTTGGATTACTGCAATTCTCTTTTTCGCAGTTTGTCATCCCGAAATGCTACAAGGCTCCAATATGTTCAAAATGCTCTTGCACGGTTTGTCACTGGTGCTTCAAAGTACACTCATATTACATCCACCCTTAGGACACTTCATTGGCTACCCATTAGACAACGTATTATTTTCAAAACCCTAGTTTTGGTTCATAAGTACCTCACCACTGGCCAGCCTAAGTATTTTGCACCATATCTCCCCTTGTACAAATCTGCTGTGAATACAAGACGTTCAAATCCCAAAAATTTGTTCCTTCAGGTTCCCTCTTACTGTGCTTCCATCCATAAATCTAAGGTCCATTTTAACAATAGTTTTTCATATGATGCCCCTAAGTTATGGAATGATCTCCCATATGATATACGCAGTGCTCCAAATCTCTCCAGTTTCAAAAGTCGACTCAAAACCTACCTATTTCAGAAATCATTCCCACCATAGCTTCTTACTACCGAACACCGGACGACCTCTCTGGGAACGACTCGGAACATGTCTAATGTCTTATGACTTATGCCTTATGAATTGGATGGTGTGCCTTAGAATCCGTTGATACGGAGATTAAGCACGTGGACAACTGATTGATTGATTGATGAGTCTGCTATCATTGCAGGCCAATTTGCGACAAATGCCTTGGTGAGTAGTCTTGACTATTGTTATTCTCTATTCAGAAGTCTGTCCAGTTTCAACATGCGTAAACTCCACTGTATCCAGAACACAGTTGCCTGGATTGTCACAAATTGTAACAGATACACACAGGTATCTCATATTCTCAAAAGACTCCAATGGTCGCCTGTTAAATTTCAATGCATTTTCAAATTGGCCACTTTGGTTATAAGTTTCTTCACAGTGGTAATCCAAGCGATTTTGGTTCTCTTTTGTCTATTCATTGTGGTAGATATGGCACAAGATACAACCGTCCAAATAAAAGGTTGCAGGCTCCTCACCTCTGCCCATCTGTACATAAATCAAAAGAATACTTCGGCCATAACTTTGATTCTTATGCTCCCACAGTTTGTAATGATTTACATGACAATATTTGTTCTGCCCCAACTCTTGCCGGTTTCAGAAAAAAGCTAAAATCAATTCTCTTCAAAAAGGCTTTCCCATCTTATCACAGAAACAACCTGGCGTTTCTGTGGTATCGATCTGGCTATGTCTGTGGAATAAGGATTATTGGTCTCTGTGTTGAACCTTAGAGTCGGCCTTGGCAGAGATTAAGCGCTGTAAGAGTCTAGAATAGAATGACTTTATTATTTCAAGTCTAATAAACTGAAGTTGCCACATACATAATTTTTATGCACTGCATAGACAAAAATAAATGGAATTTCAACAGGTTTTGGCATTTTGAACTGTTTCTAGGTCTTTGGCATTATTGATACCTGGGATTTGAAAATCCTTTTTTTTTCAGTTGGAAAAAAGTTTTTTCAATACCTATAAAATAGTGTGCCATCAAGGGATACAAAGAAAACTTAGTTCTTAATCATTTAATGCAATTTGATCTACATTGTTCGGGTTTACTGTCTGTTATTGTTGCTGGCATTAAGGAAAATTTCATAACAAGCCCTATGGACATTTTAAGTCACTTGTTCTATTAACAGAAAACTGTTATTCAAAAGATGTATTGGTTAAATACAAATTAAAATTGAATTGTTTTAAAAAAAATTAAAACCTAAGAAGTATAGAAAATCTAAGTCTTTTTCCATTTTTCCTTTCAGCTTCTTGAAATACCAACAAGCGATCCGTGTCACAGATTTCACTTTTGTGGTTAGGAACCACAATGTACTTGTCAGGAATCTTTTGGGGGGATGTATATGTATGACAATTTTGTTTGAGGAAGTTTTCTTGTATATTTCCTGAGAAATGTGAAAACATGTTGTGTGCACCACAGGAAAGGAAAAAGTCATAAAGTAGACTTGACTTTCAATATTTTTTCTCTCTTATTTATCAATGGATTTTAATGCAAAACAAGAGATCCATGTGACAGATATGAAATTGGTCACATCTTGAGTTGTCATGAACCTTATATTATTGTCCATAAAACAGAATTTCAGAAACAATAAAGTGAAACTAGAAGATCGTTTGCAAAGCAAAGCGATGGTTTTTGCATGGCAAAAACAAAGCGTCCCGAAAAGGAAAAATAATGGCAGCTTAATCAGGTAAGAAAGTTCTGCTTATAGCTCAACAAAGCCAGAATATAGGAAAAGTGGTTCTTGGGCAGGGTAATTATCTTGGATATAGCGTGTTTCAAAAATTTTGATGATATTGCTCTATCTTGCATGGTTAAGGATAGCTTACATACCCAAAGAAATGGCCGCCATTTTTGTCGAGTGAAATATTCATTGAAACTTGGAAAGGCTTGTCTTTACAGATACCATGTGGGTCAAAAAGTGTGCCGAATTCACTCTATTTGGCACAGTTTTCGAGATACAAGCACTTTTGTGTTTCCAATTTCTGCAAAAAATTTTAAAATTCAAAATGGCCGCCATTTTTGGTGGGACAAATTTTTTTTTGAAAATTGGGTCAGCTACTCAGCAGAATTTATGGGTCAAAATTTTTGTCAAAATTGCTCTATCTAGCACGGTTTTCGAGATACAGCCCTTAACAGCTGTGGGGTAAAAATACTGTAAATGCAATAGTTTTCAAGTTACCACTGATTTACTCAACAGTGAGAACCCGAAAGTACCTTTTACTAAGCTATGACATGAGCTACAGGTCTGCAATTTTACTATGTCATAGCTGACCCAAGAGTGGATAAATAACATATTTACACGAAATTCTCTAAATGCAATAGTTTTCAAGTTACAAGCAATTTACCCAACAGTGAGAACCTCAAAGTAGGTATTGCTCATATATGCCATGTGCTACAGATCTACAATTTCAATATGTTATAGCTGGCCCAAAAATAGGTGAATAACAGTTTTGTTATTGATGGAAGAATATCTGAACATGCTTTCACAAGAAAAGTGTGCCAGGGATCCAAAAAGCAAGATTTTGTTGGAGATTTAGTGATAATTTTCTGTATTTCTTCTTCACAGACATGATTAAAAGCTGAAAACCCAGGAGGTTCAGGGGGAGCAAGAGTCTCAAAAGAATCAGCCGTTGAGAATATTTCACATATCTTGGTAATCTTATCAGAGAAAAAAAATAGACAAAGAGATCAGCCAGTAATTTCTCGGATTTGTGAGAAGGAAGAACCATCTGAGGCATCGAGTTCTGTCCATAGTGGTGTCATTGTCTGGGTATATGAGGTGTCGATACCGTGAACAAAACAGTGAGCGACATCGCGGTGTCATCGTTTCACAAATTAAACCTAAATTTGCTCTTTAAATAATGTGCATTGAAAACTAATACTGAAATAAAATAGATTTTATGTTTCATTTGTGCTGTCAGCTGTTAAAATGGTGGATATTTGAAGCAATAAAAAGTAAACAAAACTTACATTTTTTCATTTCCTGTAGGAAGTGGAAAGGGTAATCACAATAGCTACATCACAAATCAAAACAAAACCGCATAAAAGTAGAAGTTAGATGAATATTTCACCATATTTTTATTAAATCCCTTCAAAAATAAGCTAAAGTTAATGGTTGAATATGTTTATGAGATGCATCGTGGATGATCATTAATCCTCAATTATCGTCCATTTTTTTCTTCAACGGTGAATCTGCGATATCGCCGCTCATGATGACACCACTACCTGTCCATTTTCAGAGATTATATTTCTGTATTATAAAGCTTTATCCTTAGTCACCAGTGCATTAGACCTTGCAATCTGCTTGCATGATCTATTCCTATTTAGGGGGGCTCTTGTTTGAGCACGAAAAATGCTTGTACTGATGCTTGAGGTCCTTGCTCTCCAATATCAATCAGACAACCATCGTGTAGGTCCCTTGGTGGAAGTACAAGCGGGAAGAGGTGCATGTTTATTCAAAAGGTCACTGAGTTAAGTCACATACTGTTCATATATATATATATATTACCATTATGAAATTTACGTCACAACACTCATTCGAAAACTACATTAAATAAAGATTTTGTTTATGCCTCACAATCTGTATATATTGCAGAGATTAAGTGCTATTAAAGCCAAATTAAAATTAACAGTTTGATAGGCAGAGTTTCTGGTGGGCACTCTTTTGGTGGGCACTAACTCTGAATTCTGATGGTCACTACTGCTCAGCCAGCGAATTTCATCACCCAGTAAATTTAGTCATCTGCACTTTATGACAATATTAAAACATTTTTATACTTCTTTTTCCATCGCTGATTCACATATTAATGTTTCAAGCGATGGTTACATGTTTTAAAACAAAAATATTGGTGGTCTGAGGGTTTAAATGGCAGGTGACAAAATTCACTGGCTGAACAGTACATTTGTTATGGGCCGTTTCAGCTCCACGTGCTGTTTTGACATGGCACACTCAACATGTGCGCTGTTTCAACACTTTTTCTTGGCGATAAAATGGCGCTGCCATTTCAACACCAATCCATATTACTTGTTAAATATTGCTATAAAACGCCAGGCAAATCTGTGACATCATATATCCTCATGAATATCAATGAGTTGAGTATACCCTACTTGCAAGTCTGAGAATATAAATTATTGGATATGCACGCACCTTATATATCCTTATGTACTAGCTTACAAGTCCGAGAATTGTATTCTATTTCTAAAATATGATAAACGTCTTAAATATTGTTAGATAAAAAATGAAGTTTTGAATTTGGTTCTGAGTTACACCAACATCATACGTCTATTTTCATTTGATTATTGGACTCGGACTTCTAACCCATCGATAATAGTGATGAAGTTGAGGCAATTTAACTGTGGTGTTGAAACGGCGCAGTGAGCCGTTTCAATCCGGCTCTGGTGTCTAAACGGCCCGATACACATTCATGGATTCAGATACTGATATATCCACACTGTATATTGGTGGTCGACCAGTTTACGGCCGGGTACCAATTCACGCCCACCCTCAATTTTCTTGAAGATTTATGATTTTTCATAGAAAAGATGTTTACCACATTATAGATAATCATCAAATTGATCATATACATTTGTAATTTATTGTTTAACTGTGATTGTTTTGGATATATTTAGGGGTGGGCGTGAATTGGTACCCGGGCGTGAACTGGTCCACCACCACTAGTCTTTAATACATGGCAGAAAAGTCGGTGTCACACAAAATTTGTTCCTTTTACCTGTTTCTACACTATCATGCATACACAGAAACAGTTATATTATTAGCTGAAAAATATAATATTTAACATAATATTCAATATATTTTTTTGTAAGTTATCGATATTTGTATATTGTAATTCTTAAACAGCCAATTCTTAGAAAATCATTTAACAACACGAAATATAAGAATACTTTTTATCTGTAGCTTAGTTTCGATTTTGAGAAACTTATATTGCCGGGGAACAAACTTTACGCGACACTGGAGTGCTAGACGTGGTTACCTCGGCTCTACTTACTTGCGTGTAGAGCCGTGGCACTACCCCACATAAAACTAGAGATTTGCAAAAAAATCACTTTCTGTTGAATAAAACTTGATAAAATGACTCAAAATTGTTTGATATATTTAAAAGCAGTTGATATTAAGCCAAGGACACAACAAATACAATACTGCCTTGCTACCAATTATCGCCGGGTACCAATTATCGCCAGACAGAATTAAAGTAGATATAACTTCACCAAAGTAGCATCCCAAGTCTAGCAGACAAGGTAAAACTATTTCCAAAGTCAATGGAACAAATACACAACAAAAAGCTTTCAAAATATATGACCATTACTGAAATATGAATGTTTTATTCTCTGGTGGCGATAATTGGTACCCGGCGATAATTGGTAGCAAGGCAGTATGTGTATAATATTTATGCTATTTTATACAGCTTTTATAGCAAAAGAGAATTTTTAAATTTTCTGAGAAATGGTCAAAAAAGTATTGAAAATGAGGAAATATAATTTATTTTTTTGTCAAATATGTTTGCATGTTGACTGACTGTTGGGGTTAATGTAACAAAATAGTTGTGGGAACAGTTGTGTGTATAATTTTTATGGTATTTGTGTTTTAGGCAAATCTCTAGTTTTATGAAAAATATAAGAAGTAAAGAAGTAAAAGGAAATTGTTGAGGTATAAACAATATAAAAACAAACTAACAAATATACTTAGATGTGAGGAAAAACGGTTCTACCATAGTTTATTGTTAAAACACAAAAATAACACAAAAGAAACATGGAAGGTTTTAAAGAGTATCATTGATAAAAAGAGAAACTGTAGCAATTTTCCTGATAAATTTATGGATAATGGTCATGAAATAATGGGTTTAAAAGATATTGCAACAGGGTTTAACAATTTTTTTACTAACATTGGTCCAAATTTAGCTAAAAAAATTGAACCGCCTGACAGAAGTGTTAGCATATATGACAGTATGTTAAATAAAAATGTAAACAGCATGTTTCTGTCGTGTATTACGGAAAAGGAGTTAATAAATATTGTCAGATCATGTAAAAACAAAGCGTCATCTGACTGTGACAATATCAGTATGTTAATTATTAAGTCTACATTTAGTTCTGTTTTACAACCTTTTTTGTACATATGTAATTTGTCATTCCAAACTGGTATATTTCCAGACAAAATGAAAATTGCCAGGGTGATACCTTTATTTAAATCAGGTGATGATTCTACATTTAATAATTATCGTCCAGTTTCACTTCTTCCTCAATTTTCAAAAATTCTGGAAAAATTATTTGATAACAGATTAAGTGCTTTTATAGAAAAACACAATATTCTAAGTGATTCTCAATATGGTTTTCGAAATAATATGTCAACATCATTGGCGTTAATTGACTTATTGGAAAAATTATCCTCAAGCATCGATAATAAGAAAGTAAGTATAGGTATATTCATAGATCTTAAAAAAGCCTTTGACACAATTGATCATTCAATCTTATTAAAAAAATTACAGTTTTATGGCATAAGAGGTATAGCATACAATTGGTTAGAATCTTATTTAGAAAATAGAATGCAATATGTTAGCATAAACGGAATTAACTGAGAGTGTAATGATGTCATATGTGGGGTTCCACAAGGTTCTATCCTGGGCCCCAAACTGTTCATATTATGTATAAATGATTTATGTAACTCTTCTTCATTATTAAAATTTGTTCTATTTGCAGATGATACTAACCTTTTTTTTAGTGGTGATGATTTTCATTCAACATGTAAAACTGTATCTTTTGAATTGAGCAATCTTAATAATTGGTTTGCCATTAACAAGTTGTCTCTCAATGTGTCTAAAACAAACTTTATGGTTTTCTCAAATCGTATAGTACCAAATGATATGGAAATTACTATTAACAATTATAAGATAGATCAAGTATACACTAGTGTAGGGATTGGTGCTCGATCTTTCAATATCGATCGATCATCCCACAGAACTGCCGATATCGACACATACTACCAGCATTTCAATATCGAAACCACATATAAGAAACAGACAAAAATAAAATAAACAGAGTAATTTTACTGCTTAAATAAATATTTATTATATAAACGCCTTAAAAAGCACATTTACAACCAAAATAAATTGGTTCAAGTCTGGCGCCATCTTTGTTTACATTGTCAGTGACAACTTCCGGTTTCACGGAAGCGAAACAAAACCTGACAGCTAGTACACAAAAAAGCATGAAAATTCTTATTTGATTGGATTTTTGTTCATTTTATTTAATTTTATATTGCAGAAATATATTTTTGGTGCATAAGTAGTATCTTTTGATAATTTCATGAATTTATATGTGCACGTTTTCAAATAACCTGTATTATCGCCCATGGCTTACGTTAACGGTCCCGATATTGAAATATCGATCGATCCACAACCCTAAATTTTCATTCGATATTGATCCTCAATATGGCTCTCGATCCCTATACTAGTATACACAACAAAATTTTTAGGTGTGGTGATAGATGATAAACTAAATTGGAAAGAACATGTTTTGTATATTAGTAAAAAAATTTCAAAAAGCCTATGTGTAATGTGTAAAGTAAAAAGCTACCTGAATGAAGAGGCATTGTTAAGTTTATATAATACAATGATTGAACCTTACTTAAATTATTGTTCAGAAGTATGGGGTTTAGCAGGTAAAACTATTGTATCCAAAATTAATATTTATCAAAAAATGTGTATAAGAATGGTATGTAAAGTTAGCAGAAATAGCCATACAACAAATTTATTTAAAAAGCTAAAAATTCTTAAATTCAGAGATAAAGTTGATTATAAAATTCTACAATTGATGTATAAAGTAAGACAAAAATCCTTACCTACTAATATTCAGATATTATTTGTAACAAACTATGGTAAAGACTATAATACTAGACAACTAAATAAATTTTATGTAAAATACTCAAGAACAGTATTAAAATCAAGGTGTTTATCCATATATGGTGTGAAAATGTGGAACAACTTAGATGAGGTTGCTAGAAATTGTCTTTCATTTCTTACCTTTAAAAAACACTTAAAAATGAAATTTTTAGAAAAATATTGAAATAGAAAGTAACATGGTGTATTGAACTTAAATTGTTATATTACTGATATTTGATATATTAAGAAATTTCGTCTCATAATAAATATGTAGTTTATGACTAATATAATTTTCAAATATCACTTAAAGTATGAAATCAGTTAGAATCATATGTAAATATATATTCACAATCTATTATGGAAGTATTTTTTTTTGGGGGGGTGGTAATTACATAAGTATTTGAGTATACTTTTTCCAATCCCTTTTCATTTTACAAGTTCATAATATGATACATTGATACATTAATATTATAGCATAAATTCTGTTATTGACTCTGATTCTGATGTTATTTGTGTTTGTGTATCACAGTTTGATTATTGTATTTTTTTCCCTATAAGTTATATATATATCTAGACGTGGTTACCTCGGCTCTACTTTACTTGCGTGTTGAGCCGTGGCACTACCCCACGTAAAACTAGAGATTTGCAAAAAATCATTTTCTGTTGAATAACACTTGATACAATGACTCAAAATGGTTTGATATAGGCACTTCCTAAAAGTTGGACAAAAGCGGCGATTCCATCGCCGCTCGGACTAATAGCGGCGACGTTAATTTTAATTGAGGAGAAATGAGAAGGGGTAGATGGCCAGCGGCGATAGCGGCGACAGTCCAAGTAATGCGGCGATAGCGGCGATGGGAGGGGTAATGGCCTCATATTTTCTTTGGCCAAATATATAATCCAGCAATACTTTACTGTCGCCGCACCTAATACTGCCTTCACGAAATATTTAAAACAAATAAAATATAAAATGCTGGTACTTGTACACCCACAGAGTGATGAAAACGTGAGGCTACCATGGGGTTTCTAACAATATTTTACAAATATATAATTAAGAGCCACTATAGCCGGCGATGGCTTTCAGGTCCAACTTGGAAATGGGGAGGGGGTGTGGGGCGGCGATGGGGATGCTTTATGGCGAGCCCCTATATAACCCTCTTGCATTTGATTGGCTCAATTAATGCATAACACAGCCCCTCCCCCACCCTCCCAAACCCGTCGCCGCTGCCCCCCCCCCCCATCCCATCGCCGCTATCGCCGCTTAGTCCAAGTAGAATTCCAAGTTGGACAGAAGTCCGAGTTTTAGAATGTACCTTTGATATATTTAAAAGCAGTTTATATTAAGCCAAGGACACAACAAATACAAAATGTGTATAATATATATGCTATTTTATACAGCTTTTATAACAAAAGAGCATTTTCAAATTTTTGGAGAAATGGTCTAAAAAGTATTGAAAATGAGGAAATATAATTTATTTTTTGTCAAATATGTTTGCATGTTGACTGACTGTTGAGGTTAATATGTAACAAAATAGTTGTGGAAACAGTTGTGTGTATAATTTTTACGGTATTTGTGTTTTATTCAAATCTCTAGTTTTATGTGGGGTCGTGCCACGGCTCTACACGCAAGTAAGTAGAGCCGAGGTAACCATGTCTAATTGTGGCGAACGTGATTTGCGGTAAAATTCGGCGATATTCGGCGATTTTCGGTGATTTCGGGGGTTGGCGATCGTGGGATCTCTCTCTTAGGTTTCCTGGGTTTAGTATGGGCCGGAAATGCCCATCTGGTTTTACATAGGGTGTTTGTAAACATGGATTTGCAGGTAGGAAGTTGTGGTCAAAAATGATCCAATAAGGGATGTTTTTGACCACACAAAGAGGTGAGTAATCCAGGGATTACAGGATGTGGGTGAGCACATGTTAGGCTCTCTCTTTGGATCTGGACTTTGAGGGAGAAGGACTGATTTTAGTGATAGGTATGAAATCTTGAAATATCACCCAGTTATTTGAGCAATCATGTCAAGTTTGATAAAGTTATGAAAATTATAAGGATAATAAGGATTCATCTCATCAATTTTAGGAATTTATGGTAATAGTTTCCTTGTTTGGTAAGTACTTTTAAATTTATAGTTTGAACCAATTGGTGTGGGGCCATGTGTCACATGGATTGGCCAGTCTGTGTGATATTTTGATCCTCTTTGGAAATTTACAATCATTTTGACCAGCATGTCAGAAAAATGGCTTTTGATTTCATTCATTATCATCTTTCACTAAAAAAATACCATGGGACAAGTTTGGTCTGTTTGTTTTGTGTTTTCCCTATTTTGACCTGGGAGGGACTTTTGTTCATGTGCAGGTGGACAAACATGGTATTTAATCATCATTGTTATTGGGTATTTTGACTCCCAGGGGATGGGTGCACTGGGACTTGGACTGTGGCGTAGATGCCTGGAACAGTCACAGGACTATGGGTCAGGAACCCATGGAGAGTCCTGAATTTTAAGGTAGGCCACTGAAGGGTTTGGAGTTCTGCAGGTCTTTGAAAACCCTGCACCCATTCAAAAGGTCAACTTTCATTCATCTCATTCATTCATTTCATTGAGTTAGATTCCCTCAAGTCCATGGGGCAAAATTCATGGGTTGGGGTTTCAGGTTCAGATTTGGGTGGTGAGATTTTGGATGACTGAGTCCCGGTTTATCCGCCAACTGAGTCAGTTGAAATTTCCCCACCTTAGCTGATGGGGTTTTGAATACATGGTAGGTTTTTGGAGGGTTCAGGTATGTTTTGGGTATAGTTACATGGAGATTTATTCGTTGTTACATGTTTAATATTGAAATTCAGTGACAGGTCCCAGGTTTATATTTTGTATTTATAGTTTTCAATAATTTTAGCCATGTCAGGTCAGTTTGATAAATGTTTAATTAATTTTAACTTCCGTGTGACCTGCATTTTGCTATATATTTTTTATAAATTATTATTTTTGGGAAAGTGGTATTATTACTGGTCATGAATGTAACTTCTGTTGATCTGAATTTTGCTACATATTTTATACATTTTATATTACTGCTCATGAAATATAATTTAAGTATTCAGTAAGGCATATACTATTAAATTGATTAAATAATCTCTGAAGGTAAAATATTAAAGTAATGGATTAATTAATTAATTAATTGACTTGATAAAATAATTATTTCTTGAAGAAGTTTGTGTGACACTTTTGTTCACTTTTGTTGTTGAAATTTGTCAGTTCAGATCAAGTTCAGACTTGACTCTGGCTAATTTTTAATTCATTCTGATTCAACTTGTTCTATATTTTTATAATTATGTATCCCTTAACATTTTCAAGTTGTAATAATAATTCATAATGTGAACTATTTCTTAATATTTGTGGTGGTGTCTTTATTTTCTTATCAATTAATTTATATTTAATTTTCACACACACTCTTAATTACTTTCTTTTTCCAGTTTGACATGTCTTAAGTCATACTGTGGTTTTGGGTTTTACTTATACTTTTGAATCATATTTAATACATTACCTATTCTTAATAATTTTCTGTTTCCTATAATTTAATTGTTTAACTATCTCATCCTATTTGCTATTTCTGTGTGTTGTTCTATTATTTCATGAATTCTATGTTGATATTTGTTGAGTGTGTGTTTCTCTCCGTTTAATTGCTATATACATGTTATTTTGAATAAATATCAATAATTTTATAATTTTACATAAGGTGTTTCATTACATGTGTTATGAGTCATAACTATTGAAGTTTCAGGTTAGGGTCAGATCTCAGTACTTGGGCTGCAAAGGTTCCATCTTGCTCACGTTCTCCTACTCTACAGTAATTGTGTCATGCTACTTGTGTGGAGATTCAGGTTCGTTTTACCTATGAATTGAATCTCGGGTCAAATCCAGTGTACTGACAATAGTTTGACCGTTATATTGTCAGGGTTAAGTTGTTTTAATGGTTTGGTTGAGCCATAATTCAACCTGGTGGCAGCCTATCGTGTGATAAATGGTCTGAGCCTTCTGGCAAAAATATCTAAAATATGGAAGTAATAAAATTTGAACAAAATGTGAGAGAATCAGATTTTGATTCGGGGAGGGATCCGGCCCGACGGGAGCCCCGTTTTGAACGACAACCCCCGGGGGGTCGCCCGCTTTGTAGAGTGCGGGTGCGCCACCGGCTCCGGATGTTTCCGCGACCGGGGCCAAAACTCCCGTCCCCGGAAACGTGAGACCTCCCCCGATCCGACACGGCGGAGGCGGACCGAGGCCAGGGGTCCCGTCTCGCCACATAATATATATCAATAATTTATAAATACTATACATATTAAATATGAATTTGGAAATAAACTCTATCTATCTATCTATGTGGGGTCGTGCCACGGCTCTACACGCAAGTAAATAGAGCCGAGGTAACCACGTCTACCGGAGTGCCAGATACTCGTCCCATATTCTATATTATCGCCCACATGAAATGCACTTTCTGAGATGATCAAAATATTAATTTGAATATCCGATTATAATTCTGACGAAACATACAAATACGCGTCTTCCGTGGAAGTTTTTCTTCCTTTACTGGAAGAGAGGTACATAATCTTCTATATGAAAGTAAACGATAAAATCTTGCGGTCATGTTTACTGTTGGTAGTTAGTAAAACTTGAACCAATGCTGGGCCCGTATTCACAAAAGGGATCCAGATCAAGATGACCCAAAAAAAATCAGCTCAAATATAAACAGTAACTTGAGCTCATTTTTGTCAACTTGAGCATGATCCCTTTTGTGCCAACCCAGCATAACTTTGGCTTGTTACATAACGAGCTTGTGTGTGCTGTGTTCAGGGGAAATTCATGTGTGGTGTGCACCACTCGTGAGTTTGTATGTACCAATGGGAAGCTTTCACCATTCTTAACTTCCCAGTAAACATTAGAAATGTTTTAAAATGGTTTAAACATTTTCAAAATGTTTTTAAAACCTATTTAAACCCTATCGTAGGTAGGAACTTCACCTGTCCTTGTTCACCCGTACCAGTGTCTGTATTCATACCCATGAAAAGAATAAAACCTTGAAAGTTAATACCCATGTGAGTTCAGGGATGGTTTAGTTTCTGATCGTTCTTTCACGGACACGGATGAGGATGGCAGAACTTTGACATTGCTTAAGGATTACACCAAAATTATACCCCCCTCCCCATCTGTGACCTTAACAGAACATTCTGAATTAGAAAGCATGGATATAAAAAGGATAGGTGTAGTCACTATCACTGACAAGAACATGGACACTGATTGAAGTCACAGACAGGGGCAAGGAAAGTTGAAGTTCTTACTTTATGGTTTTGTGAATGTTTATGCTGTCACGTTTAACAAACGTTTTATAAACATTCCCTATAAAAACTTTTTTATTGAAAACATTTGTAAAATAACTCACGAATCTAGGTTTGACTGGAAATGTTTTTAAACATTTATAAAATAGCTGAAGAAATAGAAGTTATGCTGGAAATGTTTTTCAAACATTCATCATAAAATGTTTGATAAACAGTACACATAAAATGTTTAAACAGCATTTGTTGACTATAATGTTTTGTAAATGTTTTCTTTAAAAATGTTTTACAAACGTTTAATAGCAACTGGCTTTCATACCCATCATTTTAAAACTTTTTTTTGAAATGTTTACTATCAAATGTTTTAAAAACATACCATCAAAAATGTTTTTAAACCCATATTTTCAGAATGCTTATTAAACCTACATCTTCAAACATGTCCAAACAAAGATGGTGTTGAGCAATAATAGGGGATTTTGGAGGACTTTGTCAAAAATTGCCCCACATGTGCAATCCCTAAACATAAGAACTGAATGGGGGCACAATTTCTAAGCCACTATCTTACAATTTTAGACATAAATATAATATTTTCCTTAGTGAGCAACCTTTAAAAGATATTCACTTTAACCTCTGACCACATTATTATTCAGACAGTATAATGTTCATTTGTAATGCTTTACTAACACTTATCGTTATACGTTTGATAAACGGTAAACATAAAATGTTTAAAAAACATTCTATTATGAATGGTTTTCATACCCATGTATTATTTTTTAACACTCACAAAACATTTCTTTTCAAACGTTTGCAAAACCGAAAATGTTTATTGGGTTATTCACGGCCTGTGTGTTTATATTTGAATATAAACAAACACAAATGACAATGAGAAAGAAATAAAAGTAAGCACAACATTTTGCTTTCCACCATGTAAAAGAGGTATAGTTCATTTGTAATACATTTCTGAGGTAATTTACAAAATCCAGAGCATCAAAGCACTTGAGATATTTTTATGCCTCTGTGCTTCAACTACTGTCCAAGATTCTTATGTGACACAGTGGCAAAACATCCCTTACTTTGTGTGTCCTACAGAATGTATAAACTGTTTAAAATCTTGCCTCTGATTTCAGAATCCCATGGGCATGTGTAGACGAAAACGAGCATGCGCAGATGAATTTCTTGTTACGGCAACCGAAGGTGTAGTCCACATTGTATGTAAGGTTTTAACTTGGTAATCTTTCAGTGTAACAAGATGACATAAGGTGAGTGGGGGTAAATGGATGTTTTGCCACAGTGTGACATGTCTGCACACAAGACTCCAACGGAACAGGGGCATTATGCCCAATGCCTATAAACAGAGAATTATACTGCCTGTAGTGTGAATGCTATACCAAATCTCAGAATTAAGGTATGAGGCGTCCTTTTAGTGGTTCCACTGCCTCAGAAAGCCTATAAAACTGTGGGACGTACTGCCTATAGTGTGAATGAGGCATAAATCCAGCTGGTGACACTGCTGTTTGGAATTTACAGGCTGTGAATTTAGGTTTATGACTGGTGAGAACACTGAATTACCCCTAGTTAGTTGGTATCTTCTGAGGGATTGCTTTCTGCAGTCTTTAGATATTCATGACCTGTATGTTTGCATGTGTATATAAACAAATCAAAATAAAGAAGAGGATGAAACAAAAGCAGTCATAATCATTTCAGATGGGACTTATGCCTCTTTCAGGAAATAAAATAATTGTATGACAAGTCTTCAAAGTTTGTGCAAATGTTACTGTGACGAAAAATTAAGTTGCATTTTAAGATTAATTATGTATCAATACATCTCAACCATGCATAAGTCCATTTTAATTAACTTTCTCTTGGTATAAATACTCGTACATATATACAGGACAAGGGGGCACAATTTCTAAGCCACTATCTTACAATTTTAGACATAAATATAATATTTTCCTTAGTGAGCAACCTTTAAAAGATATTCACTTTAACCTCTGACCACATTATTATTCAGACAGTATAATGTTCATTTGTAATGCTTTACTAACACTTATCGTTATACGTTTGATAAACGGTAAACATAAAATGTTTAAAAAACATTCTATTATGAATGGTTTTCATACCCATGTATTATTTTTTAACACTCACAAAACATTTCTTTTCAAACGTTTGCAAAACCGAAAATGTTTATTGGGTTATTCACGGCCTGTGTGTTTATATTTGAATATAAACAAACACAAATGACAATGAGAAAGAAATAAAAGTAAGCACAACATTTTGCTTTCCACCATGTAAAAGAGGTATAGTTCATTTGTAATACATTTCTGAGGTAATTTACAAAATCCAGAGCATCAAAGCACTTGAGATATTTTTATGCCTCTGTGCTTCAACTACTGTCCAAGATTCTTATGTGACACAGTGGCAAAACATCCCTTACTTTGTGTGTCCTACAGAATGTATAAACTGTTTAAAATCTTGCCTCTGATTTCAGAATCCCATGGGCATGTGTAGACGAAAACGAGCATGCGCAGATGAATTTCTTGTTACGGCAACCGAAGGTGTAGTCCACATTGTATGTAAGGTTTTAACTTGGTAATCTTTCAGTGTAACAAGATGACATAAGGTGAGTGGGGGTAAATGGATGTTTTGCCACAGTGTGACATGTCTGCACACAAGACTCCAACGGAACAGGGGCATTATGCCCAATGCCTATAAACAGAGAATTATACTGCCTGTAGTGTGAATGCTATACCAAATCTCAGAATTAAGGTATGAGGCGTCCTTTTAGTGGTTCCACTGCCTCAGAAAGCCTATAAAACTGTGGGACGTACTGCCTATAGTGTGAATGAGGCATAAATCCAGCTGGTGACACTGCTGTTTGGAATTTACAGGCTGTGAATTTAGGTTTATGACTGGTGAGAACACTGAATTACCCCTAGTTAGTTGGTATCTTCTGAGGGATTGCTTTCTGCAGTCTTTAGATATTCATGACCTGTATGTTTGCATGTGTATATAAACAAATCAAAATAAAGAAGAGGATGAAACAAAAGCAGTCATAATCATTTCAGATGGGACTTATGCCTCTTTCAGGAAATAAAATAATTGTATGACAAGTCTTCAAAGTTTGTGCAAATGTTACTGTGACGAAAAATTAAGTTGCATTTTAAGATTAATTATGTATCAATACATCTCAACCATGCATAAGTCCATTTTAATTAACTTTCTCTTGGTATAAATACTCGTACATATATACAGGACAAGGGGGCACAATTTCTAAGCCACTATCTTACAATTTTAGACATAAATATAATATTTTCCTTAGTGAGCAACCTTTAAAAGATATTCACTTTAACCTCTGACCACATTATTATTCAGACAGTATAATGTTCATTTGTAATGCTTTACTAACACTTATCGTTATACGTTTGATAAACGGTAAACATAAAATGTTTAAAAAACATTCTATTATGAATGGTTTTCATACCCATGTATTATTTTTTAACACTCACAAAACATTTCCTTTCAAACGTTTGCAAAACCGAAAATGTTTATTGGGTTATTCATGGCCTGTGTGTTTATATTTGAATGTAAACAAACACAAATGACAATGAGAAAGAAATAAAAGTAAGCACAACATTTTGCTTTCCACCATGTAAAAGAGGTATAGTTCATTTGTAATACATTTCTGAGGTAATTTACAAAATCCAGAGCATCAAAGCACTTGAGATATTTTTATGCCTCTGTGCTTCAACTACTGTCCAAGATTCTTATGTGACACAGTGGCAAAACATCCCTTACTTTGTGTGTCCTACAGAATGTATAAACTGTTTTAAAATCTTGCCTCTGATTTCAGAATCCCATGGGCATGTGTAGACGAAAACGAGCATGCGCAGATGAATTTCTTGTTACGGCAACCGAAGGTGTAGTCCACATTGTATGTAAGGTTTTAACTTGGTAATCTTTCAGTGTAACAAGATGACATAAGGTGAGTGGGGGTAAATGGATGTTTTGCCACAGTGTGACATGTCTGCACACAAGACTCCAACGGAACAGGGGCATTATGCCCAATGCCTATAAACAGAGAATTATACTGCCTGTAGTGTGAATGCTATACCAAATCTCAGAATTAAGGTATGAGGTGTCCTTTTAGTGGTTCCACTGCCTCAGAAAGCCTATAAAACTGTGGGACGTACTGCCTATAGTGTGAATGAGGCATAAATCCAGCTGGTGACACTGCTGTTTGGAATTTACAGGCTGTGAATTTAGGTTTATGACTGGTGAGAACACTGAATTACCCCTAGTTAGTTGGTATCTTCTGAGGGATTGCTTTCTGCAGTCTTTAGGTATTCATGACCTGTATGTTTGCATGTGTATATAAACAAATCAAAATAAAGAAGAGGATGAAACAAAAGCAGTCATAATCATTTCAGATGGGACTTATGCCTCTTTCAGGAAATAAAATAATTGTATGACAAGTCTTCAAAGTTTGTGCAAATGTTACTGTGATGAAAAATTAAGTTGCATTTTAAGATTAATTATGTATCAATACATCTCAACCATGCATAAGTCCATTTTAATTAACTTTCTCTTGGTATAAATACTCGTACATATATACAGGACAAGGTTTCTAGGGGACTTGAACCCACAAACTGTGTAGAAATTTCACTAAATGGATGTATTTAGTGTAGTAGTGTGGGAGTTCATGGTGCTAGTAGTAGTGGTATTGGTGATAGTAGAAATAGTATCTCGGCACATTAATACAGGATAAAATGAAATATAATCTAAGGTAATATTATATTTGTGTGTCCAATTGGACAAATCAAGAGATGGTGACAAAGTAATGGAACAGAAACTATAAACAGATATCTATAGCTTTGAGTTACCTCCAGAAGTAGCTTTAAAAGTGGAAAGGTATGATAATTGTTTTTGAAAATTATTGTTTCCAATACTGCAAAACAATTAGCTTGATAATCTGAGCACAGAACAACTTCGGAATTTAAGATTCATTTTGCAGTTTGGCCAGATTGACTCTGCTAACCCCATAGAGCAATGGTAGTCACCAGGGGTCGCATTCACGAAAGGTCTTAGCCAAGTCTTAGGCTTAACTTTTGTATAAAAATATAGCCAAGTTAAGCCTAAGACTTGGCTAAGACCTTTCGTGAATACGACCCCTGGACAACTCCTGACCATAGAGTAACAGCAATTTTTAATACCAGGATCCTGAGTGACAAATCTACAGATTCTACATTAATTTGCATTATAATGATTCATGGATAATGTTTCGTTTATTTTAGTGTAAAGACTATAAAACATATGGAACTAGAGATAGAGCTTTGACGACTGCACCTAAATATAATTTGAATAAGTTTAGACAAACGAATCGATCGGTTTGGGTAATCCCGTTTAGTTTTAGTATGCCCTAGACACGTAAACAAACAAATCATGGCCAAATCGAGTGACACGACAACGTTGGATTTACATGTTGTAAGATTTTTAATTACACACAATAAATATTGAAAGAAAAATAGAGATTACTGTCAAAGTATCATTACATTGTAACTCCGATTTCTATAAGACAAAAAAAAAACTAGCACTGAACCCTAAACCCCACATTATCCACGATGGACAAATACCGAGTTTTCTGTCCCCAAATAAGCCTTTTTAAAACTGATGGATGGCATTTTGGGACAGAGTTCCTCGCCACACAAAAATACTTCAATATCTGAAAATTACTGTCACTTTAAACTTTAAAATATCCACTTAAATGTATTAACAGTATAAAGCATTTAGTGGGCGTGAATTGGTACCCGGGCGTGAATTGGTCCACCACCACTATAGATGCAAGAACACAATTTTCTGTGTTTGCAGTAATATAGACGCTTTTTCTGCTCTCCCTGTTTGTTTAAACAATGATGAAATTTTCCAAGTGAAATAAGTTTTGGTAAATATATCCATTAACTATGCAAAAAGTTTATTTCTTTTAATGCGGGGCACATCCTAGATACTCAAGGTGGTAGCCTAGTACATGTTTAATGTCAGGATGTGTGCCATTTGTTGCCCGTCAGGACGTTTATGTTTTCTGCATACTTATGCCATCTGTCTCTCACCGATACATACCGTTTATAAAAAATCGGCTGAGAGACAGATTAATCGGTCTACGATGGACAGGTTTTCGATATTACAATGTAAACGGACAATGCTGAATATCACAACCAATGCAAGCAAATTTATCAGACATATAACAACAAAATTATATCCTCAAAGTCGCTGGTTCAATGTGACTGCATGTTCATTCAAAAATATTGTAAAACTGTCATCCAAAAACGAGACTGAGACCTTATGTTTTAAATGATCGAAAACGTGAATGTATCGAAAAACCATATGTGGAGAGTCTTAATAGCTGGTCACAGTGGGGTCATAGATTGCAAGACACACACATTAACTATTGATTTTATCCCTTATGAGCATATACCCAGTGGACTAATTCTCTGGGGACTCATTAAAGTAGTATAGGGATCGAGAGCCATGTTGAGGATCGATATCGAATGAAAATTTAGGGTGGTGGATCGATCGATATTTCAATATCGGGACCGTTAACGTAAGCCGTGGCCGATAATCGAGGTTCTTTGAAAACATGTACATATAAATTCATGAAATTATCAAAAGATGCCATTTATGCAACAAAAATATATTTCTGCAATATAATATAAAATAAAATAAACAAAACGCACATTAAACAAGATTTTCCATGCTTTCCTGTGTACTAGCTGTCAGGTTTTGTTTCTCTTCCGTGAAACCGGAAGTTGTCACTGACAATGTAAACAAAGATGGCGCCAGACTTGAACTAGTTTATTTCGGTTGTAAGTGTGCTTTTTAAGGCGTTTATATAATAAATGTTTATTTAACCAGTAAAATTACTCTGTTTATTTTGTTTTTGTCTGTTTCTTATATGTGGTTTCGATATTGAAATGCTGGTAGTATGTGTCGATATCGGCAGTTCCGTGGGATGATCGATCGATATTGAAAGATCGAGCACCAATCCCTACACTACATTAAAGACTGGCAAATATATATAAATAGAAATGAACATTATTCATAAGATATAAATAGACGAGGGAACATTCTAAATAGATATATGGCATTTATAAAGCATTGTTACTCTTAATTAAGTAGTTTTATGGTGTAACTTTCAACCTATTATAAGTATTGATGCTTCATGCATTCTGAGCCTGAGCATTTATTCAATGAAGTTTTTCACAATTTATGACCATAGTAAGCAATATAAAGCTTAACTGTTTCTTTCATGTTAAGGCATAAACTTTCGCACTGTCTGCTTAACTTTCACTTCTTCTCTCAGCGCTGCATGTTTTTATTTTCAAATACCTTTTTCTACTTTATATTATATTGCATTTAACCTTGGGGGAGGCTTTATTTTTGTTAGCAAAAACATTTTTCTAGTTGTGATTGTTTTATTTAATCTTTGGTATTTCTATTTGTTTACCAAAAAAATAAATAAATAAAAAACAAATGTAAACATAAGGTCATGTGGAATAACTAAAGAACATACAAAGCGTGCAATTGGTTGATACCCACTCATGACTGGTAAACACAAGCTTACAACTTAACTAAGAATGCAGCATTAGAGTTTTTCTGTGTGTCTGTTGAAGAGTTCTATCCGAAAGACTGTCTATACTCCTGTAAGATGATTGTGTGACTAAGATAATTCTGAAGTTTTAAAATATATATTTAAGGTGATTATTGCCTTTATTCCGTTTTTTGTCAAATTTTTTTGACAAATCGGACCTTTGGCAACTCAGACCCCGCCAACTCAGACCCGTTCTGATGCAAACCCAGCCACTTTTTAAAACTCATTTCCATGAAGTCAGCCCTGGATAAATACAAATTTGATCTTTTTATTTACTTAGAATGGTAAAAATGTTCTTCAAAAAAAAAAAAAAAAAAAAAAAAAAACTCTAAAAATTGAAACAGCTCTAGAATCCTTCTCGTGAACATATTTAGACAGATAGTATTACACGATGATGATATGCATTGTTAAAATAATAAATGACTCGATAAAAAGACTCTTGTGCATATGTACTCCTACAGTGTTAATCTAATTTAAGATTATCTCAGATTATAATTCCCAGGATTCAAAAATAAAAACAATGATTTCTATGAAGTATCAAAATCCATCTGTAAATAAAAATTTTATTTGAATTTATTGTTTGTTACAAGATGGATTCAAGTTTATACCAGAATGGGGCTGAGGTTCTTGTTGTTGAGGCAGAGCTGGCAGGAGTTCAGTTGGCGGAAGTCAGAGTTGACCAGTTACCTTATTGCCTATTATCTATCAGTACTTACTACCAGGTTAAAAGTCAAATCAACTAAATGTTGTTGTCTCAGCTCTAGTTTAATGTTATTTCAGTGTTATAAAACACAGAAAACAGTCACTTTTTAGTAGTATTACAGATGAAATGGAAGAATATCCCAAGGATATTAGTTTTGATAACTGTTTAAATATCAACATGATTGTCTTGCATTTTTAGTTTAACTTTGCTAGTAACTAAATAACCAAGTAAAATATTCTTTTCACATATTAAACAGCATGAAAGCGGAAGGATGTCAGCTGATGAACTTACTTTTAAAGGTAAACTCAATGGTTTGACATTTTAAACTGTTCTGTAACTTGCTGTTCATTTGTGGCAATTTTAATTGGTATGTGTTATTTTGGTAGATCATTTTTTTGAAATATGTTTACTTAATCATTAATGTTTAATTCTTTTGATAATTTTAGTATCTAGTGATCTGATTTTGAATTCTTATGTACACTATTAAACTTGTGTATCTCAGATGTATGACAGGTTTAGTATTTCTGCATTTGTATTTTAACAACCATTATGTGTTTATACATTTATGAACATTTCAGACATTCCTCACAGTGCTTCAGATGCAATGAATACAACAGAACAAACTCACAAATTCACAGAGTTTCCTCCAAATCAGGCAGATTCAGATCCAGAAGATGACAATATTGAGGATACAGAAGAAGTAAGACATTTGATCACACACCTGTATTTGGTGTTATTTTATGCAGTTGAAACGCATTTTGAAGTAGTTTACTAAAAAAAATCTGTGAAAGTGGAGGTTCAATAATAAGACCATATTAAAAATAATAGTACTTGCATTTGTTGAGAAGACTTGTGGTCAAATCATTTTTAGTATGGAAAATAGGTGTAAAAGTTAAGTAAATTGACATTTGAATAGCTTCAAATGTAATGTTGCCTGCCTCTGTCAACTTTGAAATGCATTCAAGTTCTTTCCTTCTTTTATTTTCTTTGTCCTCATTTAATTTTATATTTATTTCTTAAATTTGTAGGGAGAAATTTCTGTTTTAAACATGTTATGGTAGCATCTGTGCTAGTAGATCCTAAGCTAGACATATGTATGGCTGGGCATGTAGTGCAGTCTAGAAACAGATTTGCTTTTGGAATACCAGTAGCAACAGCCTCCTCTCTTCCAATGGCTCATAATCCATGTCTCTAAGATTTACCATTGATAACCCTAAAAGTCTGGTGTTTTCAACTTCAATTTTTAAAGTAAAGGTGGGCAATAGGAAATTCATTACCTTGATTAAATTTTTTTAAGTAAGTGTTGATATTTGATTATTTTTCTGTAGCTATTAGAAGGATCTGAAAGAGAAAAAAAGCCAATATCTACGTCATTCTGGACATTTGAGTACTACCAACAATTTTTTGATGTAGATTCTGTTCAAGTTGGAAATCGAATACTTTGGTCCATGATTCCACATCCCAAAACAAATTTCCTGCAGTCACAAGTCAGGCCCAATCCAGATCTCTATGGTAAGCCCTTGATTTGGTGTAATCAGCTCACATCTGCTATTGTCAGTCAGATGGTAATGTCACTGTATCTTTAGTGGGGTGTATCATGTATGAAGTACTTTGTGGAAGTACATGTACTTTGTTCCCCTCTCATAAGTAATGTATGGATAAAAAAAAATTACCTTTTTTATTTGTAAAAGATCATGCCATTAACTAAGATTTTCTCATACATTTTACCATATTCTCCGAATTCATAACACTTCATAATATTTCATAATTTCATAATAATGTATTTTTATTTTGTCAGTGTGATATTTTGTGATAATTTGTGAAAAATCGTAAATTTCATCTTGGGGGTCAAATACTTTTAAGAACGTTTGAAAGCCCCTTGTGTCATGAGTTTTTAATTTTATTCAAATTTTAATAATTTTTCTACACCTTGCTGTTGTTTATGTTGTTGATAACCTAAATAGAGTATATTATAGGAAGTGCTAAATTGCTATTTCAGGCCCTTTCTGGATCTGTACCACCCTGGTATTCTGCATGGCTATTGCTGGAAATATTGTCAGCTACATCCAGCAGACAGGACAAGACTTCAGGTGGTCTTATGACTTCCACAAAGGTAACGTTGGTTGATTTAATTTTTATCTGATTAGTGTTGCATATCAATGACATGATATTACTCAGGTTTTCACAATTCTGTGCATGTCATAATACTGTACATCAAACTAATTATGAAAAATGTCCATTCAAGTTACTGAAATAAAAAAAAAACTAGAGCACAGATAAATAATTACAGGCAAATTCTATAAATTATTACATATTAATGATTAATTTATTGCTGGTTAGGTTTTTAAATAGAAACATGTGATATTGTGACATATATGGTATTGTCACAACACATGTATCACTAGTCACTGTGTCATTATGTGATGTATGTTACCTGTAATAAATTTGTAACATAAGAAAATTATTCTCTGAAACATCTCGGCTCCCGCGAAATATATATATATATTTTTAGTACTCTGTGATGTGTGTAGAGTTATTAACATTTTTATACCTGAATAAAAGTCAGGGTCACCCTTGATTCAGTTCAGCCAATGCTGCTACATTTTCAATCTTCCTGAAATTATATATTTAACTGAATAATTGAGTTTAGAATAGAGTTACTTGAAATATGTGTCACAGTGATAAAGCTAATGTCTTTCATATAACTACTTAAATTCCGCATTCAGTATTTACCTTAAGGTCGCCAACTGCTTATATAAAATGACCACTCGGAACTCTTTCCTCAAGGTCAAACTATAAAGGTAAGTAGTACTGAGGTCTCAGTGTGCCATTATATGTATAATTCTCAGATAGGCATTTAAATGCTTCTGTACCTTTCTTTCATGCATAGTATTGGTTTTAGAAATTTGATATATGAAAACATCTTGTTAATAATATGCTAGAAATCATTTGAGAGGTCAGTTTTGACTTTGAACCCCTCTTTTAAGGTAAGTTTGGGTTCCCATGTTTAAAAGTTTTGTATATAACTTATTATTGCTCCTAGATGTTTCAAATGTGAAAAGAACTCGTACATGTTTGATTTGACTTGTGCCCCCTTTTCAATTTCAAATGTTGTGCCAATATTACTTGTGTTGAAATACATGTATTCCTCATGATTCTAATCCTACAGGTTTTGAATGTAAAAATAACTTTCAAGAAATCATAGGTTGAGAATTTATTAGAGGAACAACTGTGACCTTTGACCTTTCATTTAGGGTTAAACAAGGCTATTATGATTTATTAAACTCAAAAAGGTGCTAACTTCATGCCACAATTTAGTCACTTACAAAAAAGTTGAACCTTGCAAACACCTAAATTGGGTCAGTTTTTAATTACAAGATATTTGAGACAATATTACATTAAAGTATTCTAAAATGATTCAGAGCTCTTGTGAATTTCTATGTAGTTACTTTAAATCTGTCATTCCAATTTTATTCAAATTTGTTACAAAGGTGTATTTGGCCTGGGAAACATGCCCTTTATAACTTTTGAGAAATAAGGTAATGCAAAATTCACTTTTTCTTGTAGTAATCTTTTCACATGTAGGTATTGGTATTCGACTGTTTTGAGCTATGTTGGAAGTGATGATTTTTGAAAGGTTCCACAATTGTTTTCTCTGCAGTAACCTTTCCATTCACAGATGTATGGTAACCCTTGAGTTCTATATTTTGTGCAGTCACCTTCTCAGCCACAGCTATCTACACATACTGGTGGCTGCTGCCTGCAGTGATATGGGGTTTGCTGTACTGGAGAGGGAACAAGGCAGGCGTCACTTTCTTGGAAATACTCTGTATATATGGTTACAGCCTCTCCATCTTCATTCCAATCTCTGTGAGTACCAGATGCTAATACCTAGGTCACACCTTTCTTTACTGGAGTCAGCAGCTACAACAGAACAGGCTTGTGTACTTTTGTAGGTGTTCAATTATGGCTTGGTTTGTTTGTATTTTGGTAAAACGCCTTCTTTGAGATTCACATTTGGACAGAATGTCTTCATTTTCATTCAACACAACTCTGAAGGACCACATTTTTAAATGTTTGAAATACCTTGCATGACCCTTCACAAGCTCTTCTGAATATACACTATAGAGGGATAAAGGAGTGGGGGGGGGGGAGGATATTGTGTCGGCTTGTTCTTTAGTGTGCACTACCCAGATATGAAGGTCTCTTTTAGGAGCCATAAGGATGACACCGTCAACTGGAAAACAAATAGAGAAATATCCATAAGGAAAGGTGTAACCTATCCGTAAGAAATAACTGAGGTACAAAAATTTACTAAGTAGATTTGTGTATAGATTTTGTGTATGTTGAAATGTTACTTTCTCTGTTGTTTCTTCTTTATTTATAAACCCGTTAACTGTATATGTGCAAAGATACTGCATAAGTGGTAATGTAACTGTATTTTTATGTCATCACTCTGCGGCGTGGGCGTATGCGTCCGCGTCCGCGTGAACAACTTCTTCTCTAAAACTACAAGGCCTAGAGACATGCTGTTTTTTTTAAAAGACACCTTATCTATCGAGGATGAAAAATTGTTCAAGGCATGCAAATCTGTCTGTTCGTCTGTTTGCTAGAGACATTACAAGGGGGGTACCCCCACCAAAAGTGTGAAAATTTCAACTTTTTATCACAATTTTCTCAGTGACTATTGCAGGGATTTCTCTCATATCTTGCATATATGTACTAGGCCAGAGGTAGATTCTCTTGTGTGAGTATGAGACCTGGATCTGTCTTACTTTTTTTTTAATAAATTTTTTTAATAATTTTTAATGCATTAAAATTCATGAAATCATGCACTAAATCACTTATAACTTCAAAAGTGTTGCATTTACAGCATTTTGTGAAAATATGTTGTTCAGCTACTTTTTTCATAGCTACAATATGGTGAGTAAGTTGGGTGTCTGTCTCAATAGCTAAGTGAGTAATAGCTACTTTTGGGCTTTTCAGTAACTTCCATTATGAGTAAAATCACTTGTAACTTGAAAACTATTGCATTTAGAGAATTTCGTATAAATATGTTATTCAGCTACTTTTGGGTCAGCTATAACATAGTAAAATTTCAGACCTGTAGCTCATGGCATAGCTGAGTAATAGCTACTTTTAGGTTATCACTGTTGAGTAAATCACTTATAACTTGAAAAGTGTTGCATCTAGAGCATTTTGTTAAAATATGTTATTCAGCTACTTTTTTCATAGCTACAATATGGTGAGTAAGTTGGGTGTCTGTCTCAATAGCTAAGTGAGTAATAGCTACTTTTGGGCTTTTCAGTAACTTCCATCATGAGTAAAATCACTTGTAACTTAAAAACTATTGCATTTAGAGAATTTCGTATAAATATGTTATTCAGCTACTTTTGGGCCAGCTATAACATAGTAAAATTTCAGACCTGTAGCTCATGGCATAGCTGAGTAATAGCTACTTTTAGGTTATCACTGTTGAGTAAATCACTTATAACTTGAAAACTATTGCATTTAGAGTATTTTGTTTCAATATGTTATTCACCTATTTTGGGGTCAGCTATAACATAGTGAAGTTTCAGACCTGTGGCTCATTTCATAGCTGAGTAATAGCTACTTTGAAGTTCTCACTGTTGAGTAAATCAGTTATAATTGGAAAACTATTGCATTTACAGAAATTTGTGCAAATATGTTATTCAGCTACTTTTGGGTCAGCTATAACATAGTGAAATTATAGACCTATAGCTCATGGCACAACTGAGCAATAGCTATTCTCAGGTACTGACTGTTGAGTAAATCAGCTATAACTTGAAAAATATTGCATTTGGAGTATTTTGTTAAAATATATTGTTCACCTACTTTTGGGTCAGCTATAACATAGTAAAATTACAGACCTATAGCTCATGGCATAGCAGAGCAATAGCTATTTTCAGGTTCTCACTATTGAGTAAATCAGTTGTAGCTTGAAAACTATTGCATTTACAGTAGTTTGCTTAAATATGTTGTTCACCTACTTTTGGGTTAGCTATAACATAGTAAAATTTCAGACATGTAGCTCATTGCATAGCTGAGTAATAGTTCCTTTGAGGTTCTCACTGTTGAGTAAATCAGTTGTAACTTGAAAACTATTACATTTAGAGTAATTTGTTAAATATGTTATTCACAGAATTTTTGGTCAGCTATAACATAGTGAAATTGCAGACCTCTATGTCATGGCATAGCTGAGCAATAGCTACTTTCAGGTTCTCACTGTTGAGTAAATCATTGTATCCACTGGATAGCCGCAGTGTGTAGAGAGAGATTTCACCATTACTGCTCTGATGAAAAAAAATATTATAGCTAGCTTTCTTAAGTTTGCAGTATATATTAATAACCATAAAATGTTGTCTGGGAATATTTTTGGCCTCATTTTGAGAAACAAGATGGCCGCCACAGGTGTTTTTTGTCAATCATGAAAAGTGCTTATATCTCCCTTATTATTGATCCTAGAGGTTTGGGATGATAAACCAACCTGTAGGAAATCATGGGGTGGGAATCTTTTGGTGTGGTCAGATTTGACCTTCAATGACCCCTCCTTCAAGGTCAAACAAGGATAGCCAAACTTAAAAGTGCTTATAACTCGCTTATTATTGGTCCCAGAGGTTTGGGATGGTAAACAGACAGGAAATCATGGGCTGTGAATCTGTTGATATGGTCCGATTTGACCTTGGAACCCTCCTTCAAGGTCAAATGAGGATAGCGAAAATTGAAAGTGCCTACAACTCGCTTATTATTGGTGACAGAGATTTGGGATGGTAAACCATCCCATAGGAAATCATTGGCTCGGAATCTTTTGGTATGGTCAGATTTGACCTTTGGACCCCTCCTTCAAGGTCAAATGAGGACAGCCAAGCTTAAAAGTGCTTATAACTCATTTATAATTGGTCCTAGAGGTTTGGAATGGTAAACCATAGGAAATCATGGGCTGGGAATGTATTTGTGTCGTTAGATTTGACCTTGGACCCCTTCTTCAAGGTCGAACGAGGATATTGCATTTGTAGTATTTCTTTAAATATGTTTTAACCTATTTCTTACACTTAAACAATTACCTTGTTATTTTCCTTCATAATACCATTTACAGGGCACAACTTTTTTATCCTTTTCTTCTGTCGGCTTCGGAATTTCTTTCGAACTTGCTGTTCAGTTACCATTTACTGTATTTCTGTACAGCCTTTTTCTTGATAATTATTCTGTCCTATGATCACCTTCACAAATCAAAAACACTCAGTCAGCTGACACAGTGCCCATTCACGGGCACTCTCCTCTTGTTTCTTTGTGTATATGTATTTATACTGTGGTTATAATTATATTGCTTGACTAGCTCAGTTTGTTTTATACATATTTTACCATGGATAATTGTAGATACTTCCTATGTAGACATGTAACTCTCTGTGTTTTTTCTTAGTGTAGATACTGCATATGTAGTGATATTGCTGCGTATATTTGTATGTAGGTCCTGTGGATGATACAGATCAACTGGTTACAGTGGTTACTTGTCATGCTGGGAATGGCTATGTCTGGTACAGTTCTATTGCTCACTTTCTGGCCTATCATCAGAAACGATGATAAAAAAGTAAGTTACATTGGTGAATGGGAAGAGTAAATAATATATGAATTGCAGTGTGGCAACGACATACTCCTTGTATAAAAAATAAATACTGACTTATTTATTCCAAACGAATGCTGTAGTTTGAGTGTCTAATGTAGACAAAATTTTAAATTGTTTAAGCATTCCATGCATTATTTAAAATCAGACACTTGTGTCGTACTATTAAAATAGAGAGAAACGTTTTGTTTGATATAGTGTAAAAGTTGTAATGTGACAATAGAAGTTTCCAATTCCTAAATAAATGTAAGATATGATTTTAAATTGTTTAAGAATTCCATGCATTATTTAAAATCAGACACTTGTGTCATACTATTAAAATAGAGAGAAACGTTTTGTTTGATATAGTATAGAAGTTATAATGTGACAATAGAAGTTTCCAATTCCTAAATAAATGTAAGATATGGCTAAATGGCACTGAACAGTGATAATCTGTCATATACTTTAAAATAAATTGGTTTTCACATATTCTTTGAAACATCTTTTAATTTGGATAAACATTCTATGTATTCAGCCAATTGCAAGTATAATGCATATAATGTAGTTAAAGTAATTTGCAAGCTTGCAGCTAAAGCATTGTTTCCACTAGTTTTTATTTATAAAGTTTGAATATCCAGATTGCCGTGGCGGCGATGGTTCTGATAGTACTCTTCCATGGTCTGCTGGCTGTTAGTTTCATGGTAAATATCTGAGTATTTAACTTATCATCAATTATTAATGCAGCTGAATGCTAATCGAGTAGATTTGCATTTAACAAAATAAGAGATTTTGACTTAACCAGGATTTCTGGAGACCTGAGAATATCTACTTTTTAAGGTTCGGTTAAAAGTTATTAGCTGCTGGTGAATTGTTTTTACTATACACACATGACTTTACATTTGTAAAGGAAGAATAAACTGATGGAAAAGCTTAATTGGTCACAAAGGAGACTTAAACATGAGATAAACGTAACAGCAAAATGTTGTATATCTGAATTTCTATACCTTTTCTATCTTTTTAAAAGTGTGATTTGTTCTGTTTTCACTTTTCTACAGCTGTCTGTTGTGGAAAAAATACTGACTTTGAAACTGGATTAAATTATTTTGTGTTTATAGTATTTTAATAAGGAATGGTAAAGTCTCCGGTATGGCAAAAGTAAATCAATAAGATGATAACATTCACAAACATTCTTTCTCTTGGAATACTTGTGAGAATTATTTTCAATTAAGTAAAAAGTATATTTTCAATAGAACTATTCTGCAATCAATGCCTTCATGTTGATCAATGATGAAGAGTACTCGTAGGCAAGGACAGTGCATACTTTGCAAAAACTACTTTTTTACAAAGTATATTACTCATTCTATCTGTGAAGCACCAATCCACTTACAAGGCATTAACTATATTTTCTCATTGATTTCTGTGGTAATGTAACTGAAAGCTCTGAAATCAAATATATTGACCCGATAATGCCCAAATTTGAGGTAGTTCTTCCTTGTAACAGTTCTGATGCTCCCTCAAAATTTCATTACAATCTGTACAGTACATTAGGAGTTATGCTGTAAACAAACAAACTTACAAACAAGCAAATAGAATGAGTAAAATTCTTTGCCAAAATAAAATTCTTCTCAGAAAATTCTCTTATTCTTAAAATTTTATAGAGTAGAAGCAATTAAATTTTGAGAATAAGAATGTTGTTGAAAATGGACCCAGGTTTTAATGGTCAAAAAAATTATGTATGTGTTCTTCTTTGTAGCTATACTTCTTCCATGTACCAACTGTAGTTTCTTCAACAAGCACCATAATTGCCAACAAGACTGAGAGCATACATTCTAGTGCTTTGAACATGACAAAAGGATGAAAAGAAGCCACTTGTGATCTCCATATTTAAGCATTGTTATCTGCAGTGTGCATGACTGCTTCATGCATGACCCTGTTGAACCTGTTTTACTTAGCCAAAATCTCAAGAGGAAAGGGTATATAGACTTCATGTGGATAATGTGCTTTTACAACATTTAACTTCTCCTTACCAGGGCATTCTACTCAACAATGTTTCACACTGAGTTGGTATTGGGTGGACCTGTGTAATGGGAGGTCTCCACTGATGCTGCGAGTGTGTTGCTGGTGTTCTTAAGTTCACTGATACAATGTATAATGCGCTTCACATATTATTTTCACTCAATGTGGAAACCAGGAAACTCATGGCTAAGTCACTATATGAGTGCACACATTTGTAAAATAGTGCAAGATGTAGTTCAGTAGTCATAATGCTCTAGTTTAAGTTTATTTGGAACCATGACATTCACTGGAACAAGTTCATTTGGAATAATAATATTAAGTTGCAACTGATGAAGAAATCTGACTGATTTCAACATGAAATAATAATAGACACATAATGACAGATATAAATTGAAGGCTATGTTTTTAGGTATGCAATTCACACTTTTGTCCTGAAGCCAAAATATTCCTTTCACATTTTGCAATTTTCAAAATTGCTTTTGGGTACATGAAAAACTCATATTTTTTTTAAATAAAGACATGTGAATTGAAGATTGCCAATTACAAATTGTGTACACAGAAACATAGCACTTTGAAAAGCTTCTGTTCTTTTTAATCAGATTTTCAATGAATGGAAACCACCTGACAAGTCAAACTATTAAAATAGGCTCTATTTTCTCAGTTATTTCACATTTCTAATTCATTGATATTCTTGTGTAACATGCCAAGTATTGACGGATAGTGCTAATGAAGAATATAATAATAATATCTAACATAATTGTACAGTAGACTGTGTATAACAAGAACCACACTTTTTCACAGGATTTGTTTTTTTATGGCTAATATCCACTTGTACCTACAAAAATACTGCAGTTTCTGATGGTCAGATCTCAAATATAATTCTACTTTTGTTCAACTTACCCAAATTCTACCTATACAGTCTACTGCTAACCACAATGGAAGTGTTATTTGGCCAAGTGTAATGCAAATATTCTTTTGAAAACTGTCATGTCCTTGATTCACACTTTTGCGTAAACTTCTAATTTGAGGGTTAGGACATAACGACCTTGGTTAAACAGTATTAGTAGGTAGACAATATTAACTGTGTCACTCTGTTCTTATTTAGTTGCTCTTGCATTATTTATTTAGTACAGGCACAGCATAACAATGCAAAAAGGTGGGTCATATAACTGTAAATTATCCATGTGAACTTTCAGAGTGAAGGTCTATTCCCCATGGGACTGAGAGGTAGTTTTGTAATTATGTTAATTTTAAAAATTGCACCCTGTGACCACAAATACATTTGCACCAGATCAAAATGTAAAACAGAAGAATTTGTGATAAAACTAATTTTAGGGTGCCTTTCATTTAGGTGTTTTTTATATCAACCATCATTTCAATTCAACCTGGGTGATAATTTCAGAAATTTCAAATAAGTTGAAGAAAGGGGAGATTTCTAGACTGACTACATGCATGTCCTTTCCTGCATTTATTTATTAATGTCATCCAAGTGAGAGAAAATGTACAGCAGAGTTTACTCTGAGAAATTTGCATCAACATTGTTTCACTTTGCAGTTCTGTCTTTCAGACTTTAGTCCCAGATCATGATCAGCCAAAGTTGAATACATTGATGCATATATTTCACCAAAAAAAAAGGAATATTATTTTGAAAATTGTCAATAAATAAGTAAATGTATAATGTACTGCAATAATATGTACACACAAGTTATGCAGCCTACATATTCACCAATGCATTAGATCATACACTGACTTTCTATTGTGTTCAAATTAGAACTTGGGTGTTTGGGTAGATGTATGTCTTAGCTTTGTACTCAAATTCATAGAGTCTGTTATTACTGTGATGTTTTATATATGGGTGAATTAATAAATCATAAATTTACTAATTTGTATAGTTTTTCAAGAGAAGGAAACAAGTACCCTTTTAATAGCTAGAGCCACATAGTCACATATATCAGACCATTATTATTTCTCACCTTGTCAGATTGATATAAAAACCTCAACAACATAAGTTAGAGGCAACTGATAATTGGCCAAATTTGCTAACCACAAAGTTCCCCAATACCCAAGAACACTTTGGGATGAGGATTTTAATTTGCACAATAGAAGATTCATGGAAAAAATAATTTAGAATAATACAGTAAAAACATTGTAAGTTTAGGCAGCTGAAAAGTAATTCATAAAGTGATGTTTTATTGCATAAACTGTATTTTCATAATCCAAACAATTCATTATGGTGCCTACCATTTGGTCCAGGTCACAGATTTTTAAAGCGTTGGCCAGAGGATAGTCTGGAATTGTAGCACACCGTATGTAAAATGTGTATGACAATCAATTCATAATTGGAAACAGTTGTTAGGATGAGAGGTTTTGCTGGGTGTATGCTTGGATTTTATTTAGGCAAACGTAAGGAGTAATTCAGTATAAAACAGAGGCAGAGATGTAGTCATAAAGTAAAATATTTGGAATGCCAGAGAGTATGATTTTTGCTGTGAATGTGACTTTGGAGACAATTATCTTCCAACGTCTTAATTTGGGGGTATTTTATACTTTTTTTCCTTCAGTGAAACAAACTTTTCTAATCCCCTGAGTAAATATTGGATCAGTTTCTTTAAGTTATTTTTACAGTATGTTTGGTGTTTGTATTATATGACTGAAGTGGTACTTTGTATTTTTGTGTATGTCTAGGGTTGTTATAACTTTTCTATATATTTTGAGAAGTTTGTTTTGGTTAAAGAGGCTAATATATGTATAACAAAGCCACATGATGTCATGTGTGCTATATAAATAAAAAAAAAAAACATTTTTTAAAGGTCAAGTTGTCTTTTTATGTCTTGCCTTTAACAGCTAGGATCATTTTGGCACAGGCTATGAGTATTTCCCACATCTTGTTGTGAGTTTGATTTGATTAACCTTCCTCCACAGAGATGAAAGCCAGGGTTTATTTGCTGCACTTGATAACTAGTAGGCCACTGAAGTCCTCTGCATGCATGGTCTGTATTTGGATGAAATAACGATATTTATTATCCACTGACCCGTATAGAGGGATATACGGAGTGTGATATATTTTATTTGTGTACAATTTATTTGTATACTAGTGTTAATAGCTTCCGGTTTTTCACAGATATCTCAGAAACTATGTCACCTACAAATAAGTATTATATATCATTAGAAAGGCCATTTTAAAGCGCTTCTGCTTATGTTTGTTGCATAAAAATCCATGTGGAAATGACTGAGATATTTTTTATATTCACCGTTGTCTATGCTTTTTGATAGCACTTTTCACTTTCTCTTATTAAATATTCATTTAATTTTACCCTTAAATCGTACAAAATGGTGAATAATAAAAGTAAAACTTTCCTCATTGGACATATACAGAAAAAATATATCACTCATGAAGATTTACAATATAATACTCGTGCTACAAACTCTTATGACATTGTCATCTTCATTTGTGATATATTTTGTCGGTATACGTCATTCGGGAAGTTTTCCCATTATATTTCATATTCACAGTATGTATAATTAAGCGTGCCTGAAAGGGCACTTATTTGTTTTCGCCTCAGTTTCCTCGCCGCCGCCGCCACATTATGGTCTCCCTTGAATATCTCCCTTATTATTAGAAGGTTTCAAACCATATTTGGCAGTTATATACCTTAGGCGTGGGAAATTTTTTCTGCATGCTTAACTTTGACCTTTATGAAGGTCACATGATCAAAAACAATTTTTTGAAGTACACCCACCCCACCCCCACCCCCCCGTCATCACAGTTCAGAAAAAACTACTTGCTACAGAGCCTTATAATTTGACACACCTGTTCATACTATCGAAAACGCGAGCTGATTAGATTTTGGGAGCAATCCCTTGAAAAATGTCTCATTTATGAGTGATTTTCTGACGCCTTCCAATCTGAAAGCCTTAAATTTAGGCCAACCCCCCTATTATCTTCTTAAGTATTGCATTTAGAGCTATAAAATCTACTGGGAGGTAATAGAAAACCATATGTGGAGAGTCTAAATAGCCGGTCAGTTTTACCCCACGGCCCCCCCTTATGGGTCAAACTGGGGTCATAAAATAGCTGATTTTGAGTTTTTGCCTTATATCTCCTTTATTGTTGCTTTTATAGCTTCAGAATGTATTAAGAGGTATTGGGAAAGCATATATGGAGAGTCTAAATAGCCGGTCAGTTTTACCCCCCGACCCCCCTTATGGGTTAAACTGGGGTCATAAAATAGCCGATTTTGAGTTTTTGCCTTTATCTCCTTTATTGTTGCTTTTATAGCTTCAGAATATATTAAGAGGTATTGGGAAAGCATATGTGGAGAGTCTAAATAGCCGGTCAGTTTTACCCCCTGGCCCCCCTTATGGGTCAAACTGCGGTCATAAAATAGCTGATTTTGAGTTTTTGCCTTATATCTCCTTTATTGTTGCTTTTATAGCTTCAGAATGTATTAAGAGGTATTGGGAAAGCATATGTGGAGAGTCTAAATAGCCGGTCAGTTTTACCCCCGACCCTCCCTTATGGGTCAAACTGGGGTCATAAAATAGCCGATTTTGAGTTTTTGCCTTTATCTCCTTTATTGTTGCTTTTATAGCTTCAGAATATTTTAAGAGGTATTGGGAAAGCATATGTGGAGAGTCTAAATAGCTGGTCAGTTTTACCCCCTGGCCCCCCCTTATGGGCCAAACTGGGGTCATAAAATAGCTGATTTTGAGTTTTTGCCTTGTATCTCCTTTATTGTTGCTTTTATAGCTTCAAAATGTATTAAGAGGTATTGGGAAAGCATACGGTGCAGCTTTGTGCATTCTTAGCTTTACAGCATGCTTATTAAAACCACAAAGCATTTTAAACTTTAAGGGACGCTTCGCTTTTGTTAGCAAAAGCATTCCTCTAGTTATTTCATAATACTTTTGGTTGCACTCAGAATTACTTTTTAACAGTACTTTTATATGACCTGGTGTGTAAGGTTCTCTGATATCAGTAAATTCATTCAGTATGTTTGTTGAAAGAAATCAATTACACCTGCCCTCGCTTTGTAATAAATGAAGAAATTTATATCTGGGAAATCTCGATACTTCTATGATATCCTTGCTTAAAAAGTTGGAGACGATGTCCCCTACAACCGCAATACTTTGTTCATACAATTTTGATTTAGTGAATTTTTATTATGTCCACCCCCCTGGGGGGTGGATATATTATTTTTGCTTTTTTCGCCGTCCGATGTCCGATGTCCGGCGTCCGGCGTCCGATGTCCGGCGTCACGCATGGTTTCCGCTCATTTAAAGGAAAAGTATTAGAGCTATTGTCACCAAATTTGGTATGCAGGCTTATTGGGTCAGTAGCTTGCTTGGGATTGCTTTTGGCTGTTGTACCTCTTTTGCTTACTGAGTAATACTTAAGTACAGCTATTTTCAGTACCCATTGGTTTCCGTGCATTTAAGCCAAAATAATTAAAGATATTTTACTACAATTTTGAATACAAGATTGTTATGTCCATAGCTCGCTTGGTATTGCATTTGGGACTGATAGCTTTGTCAGTACATGAGTAATAGCCATTTAGGTACTTCATTGTGTATTTTCAGTACTACTTTTGAGTAATTTGCTAATATCTCAGAAACCGTAAGAGATAGAGCGATTTCGTCGAAATTTTCGACCCACAGGGTATCTAAGGAATGTAATATTTGCAATTTTCAAAAAATTTTCCCCTCCCCAAAAATGGCGGCCATTTTGAATTTTCGAATTTTTGCCAAAAATGGCAAAACACAAATTTGCTTCTATCTCCTTAACCGTGTGAGATAGAGCGATTTCGTCGAAATTTTCGACCCACAGGGTATTTAAGGAATGCAATCTACAATTTTCCAAAAATTTTCCCCTCCCCAAAAATGGCGGCCATTTTGAATTTTCGAATTTTTGCCAAAAATGGCAAAACACTAATTTGCTTCTATCTCCTTAACCGTGCGAGATAGAGTGATTTCGTCGAAATTTTCGACCCACAGGGTATCTAAGGAATGCAATCTTTGCAATTTTCCAAAAATTTTCCCCTCCCCAAAAGTGGCGGCCATTTTGAATTTTCGCCAAAAATGGCAAAACACAAATTTGCTTCTATCTCCTTAACCGTGCCAGATAGAGCGATTTCGTCAAAATTTTCGACCCACTGGGTATCTGAGCATTGTACTCTTGGTAATTTTTAAAAAATTTTCCCCTCCCCAAAAATGGCGGCCATTTTGAATTTTCGAATTTTTGCCAAAAATGGCAAAACACTAATTTGCTTCTATCTCCTTAACCGTGCGAGATAGAGCGATTTCGTCGAAATTTTCGACCCACAGGGTATCTAAGGAATGTAATATTTGCAATTTTCAAAAAATTTTCCCCTCCCCAAAAATGGCGGCCATTTTGAATTTTCGAATTTTTGCCAAAAATGGCAAAACACAAATTTGCTTCTATCTCCTTAACCGTGCGAGATAGAGCGATTTCGTCGAAATTTTCGACCCACAGGGTATCTAAGGAATGCAATCTTTGCAATTTCCAAAAAATTTTCCCCTCCCCAAAAATGGCGGCCATTTTGAATTTTCGAATTTTTGCCAAAAATGGCAAAACACCAATTTGCTTCTATCTCCTTAACCGTGCCAGATAGAGCGATTTCGTCAAAATTTTCGACCCACAGGGTATCTGAGCATTGTGCTCTTGGTAATTTTTCCAAAAATTTTCCCCTCCCCAAAAATGGCGGCCAATTTGAGTTTTCGAATTTTTGCCAAAAATGGCAAAACACTAATTTGCTTCTATCTCCTTAACCGTGCGAGATAGAGCGATTTCGTCGAAATTTTCGACCCACAGGGTATCTAAGGAATGTAATCTTTGCAATTTTCCAAAAATTTTCCCCTCCCCAAAAATGGCGGCCATTTTGAATTTTCGAATTTTTGCCAAAAATGGCAAAACACAAATTTCCTTCTATCTCCTTAACCGTGCGAGATAGAGCGATTTCGTCGAAATTTTCGACCCACAGGGTATCTAAGGAATGCAATCTTTGCAATTTTCCAAAAATTTTCCCCTCCCCCAAAATGGCGGCCATTTTGAATTTTCGAATTTTTGCCAAAAATGGCAAAACACAAATTTCCTTCTATCTCCTTAACCGTGCCAGATAGAGTGATTTCGTCAAAATTTTCGACCCACAGGGTATCTGAGCATTGTACTCTTGGTAATTTTTAAAAAATTTTCCCCTCCCCAAAAATGGCGGCCATTTTGAATTTTCGAATTTTTGCCAAAAATGGCAAAACACTAATTTGCTTCTATCTCCTTAACCGTGCGAGATAGAGTGATTTCGTCGAAATTTTCGACCCACAGGGTATCTAAGGAATGCAATCTTTGCAATTTTCAAAAAATTTTCCCCTCCCCAAAAATGGCGGCCATTTTGAATTTTCGAATTTTTGCCAAAAATGGCAAAACACAAATTTGCTTCTATCTCCTTAACCGTGCCAGATAGAGCGATTTCGTCAAAATTTTCGACCCACAGGGTATCTCAGCATTGTGCTCTTGGTAATTTTAACAAAATTTTCCCCTCCCCAAAAATGGCGGCCATTTTGAATTTTCGAATTTTTGCCAAAAATGGCAAAACACAAATTTGCTTCTATCTCCATAACCGTGCCAGATAGAGCGATTTCGTCAAAATTTTCGACCCACAGGGTATCTGAGCATTGTGCTCTTGGTAATTTTAACAAAATTTTCCCCTCCCCAAAAATGGCGGCCATTTTGAATTTTCGAATTTTTGCCAAAAATGGCAAAACACTAATTTGCTTCTATCTCCTTAACCGTGCGAGATAGAGCGATTTCGTCGAAATTTTCGACCCACAGGGTATCTAAGGAATGTAATATTTGCAATTTTCAAAAAATTTTCCCCTCCCCAAAAATGGCGGCCATTTTGAATTTTCGAATTTTTGCCAAAAATGGCAAAACACAAATTTGCTTCTATCTCCTTAACCGTGCGAGATAGAGCGATTTCGTCGAAATTTTCGACCCACAGGGTATCTAAGGAATGCAATCTTTGCAATTTTCAAAAAATTTTCCCCTCCCCAAAAATGGCGGCCATTTTGAATTTTCGAATTTTTGCCAAAAATGGCAAAACACCAATTTGCTTCTATCTCCTTAACCGTGCCAGATAGAGCGATTTCGTCAAAATTTTCGACCCACTGGGTATCTGAGCATTGTACTCTTGGTAATTTTTAAAAAATTTTCCCCTCCCCAAAAATGGCGGCCATTTTGAATTTTCGAATTTTTGCCAAAAATGGCAAAACACTAATTTGCTTCTATCTCCTTAACCGTGCGAGATAGAGCGATTTCGTCGAAATTTTCGACCCACAGGGTATCTAAGGAATGCAATCTTTGCAATTTTCAAAAAATTTTCCCCTCCCCAAAAATGGCGGCCATTTTGAATTTTCGAATTTTTGCCAAAAATGGCAAAACACCAATTTGCTTCTATCTCCTTAACCGTGCCAGATAGAGCGATTTCGTCAAAATTTTCGACCCACAGGGTATCTGAGGATTGTGCTCTTGGTAATTTTTCCAAAAATTTTCCCCTCCCCAAAAATGGCGGCCATTTTGAATTTTCGAATTTTTGCCAAAAATGGCAAAACACTAATTTGCTTCTATCTCCTTAACCGTGCGAGATAGAGCGATTTCGTCGAAATTTTCGACCCACAGGGTATCTAAGGAATGTAATCTTTGCAATTTTCCAAAAATTTTCCCCTCCCCAAAAATGGCGGCCATTTTGAATTTTCGAATTTTTGCCAAAAATGGCAAAACACAAATTTCCTTCTATCTCCTTAACCGTGCGAGATAGAGCGATTTCGTCGAAATTTTCGACCCACAGGGTATCTAAGGAATGCAATCTTTGCAATTTTCCAAAAATTTTCCCCTCCCCCAAAATGGCGGCCATTTTGAATTTTCGAATTTTTGCCAAAAATGGCAAAACACAAATTTCCTTCTATCTCCTTAACCGTGCCAGATAGAGTGATTTCGTCAAAATTTTCGACCCACAGGGTATCTGAGCATTGTACTCTTGGTAATTTTTAAAAAATTTTCCCCTCCCCAAAAATGGCGGCCATTTTGAATTTTCGAATTTTTGCCAAAAATGGCAAAACACTAATTTGCTTCTATCTCCTTAACCGTGCGAGATAGAGTGATTTCGTCGAAATTTTCGACCCACAGGGTATCTAAGGAATGCAATCTTTGCAATTTTCCAAAAATTTTCCCCTCCCCAAAAATGGCGGCCATTTTGAATTTTCGAATTTTTGCCAAAAATGGCAAAACACAAATTTGCTTCTATCTCCTTAACCGTGCGAGATAGAGCGATTTCGTCGAAATTTTCGACCCACAGGGTATCTAAGGAATGCAATCTTTGCAATTTTCCAAAAAATTTTCCCCTCCCCAAAAATGGCGGCCATTTTGAATTTTCGAATTTTTGCCAAAAATGGCAAAACACAAATTTGCTTCTATCTCCTTAACCGTGCGAGATAGAGCGATTTCGTCAAAATTTTCGACCCACAGGTATTTCAGCATTGTATTCTTGGCAATTTAAAAAAAAATTTCCCGTCCCCTAAAATGGCGGCCATTTTGAATTTTCAAATTTTTGTCAAAAATGGCAAAACACAAATTTGCTTCTATCTCCTTAACCATGCGAGATAGAGCGATTTCGTCAAAATTTTCAACCCACGGGGTATCTAAGGAATGTAATCTTTGCAATTTTCAAAAAATTTTCCCCTCCCCAAAAATGGCAGCCATTTTGAATTTTCGAATTTTTGCCCAAAATGGAAAAACACAAACTGGCCTTAACCGTGCCAAATAGAGTTATTTCGTTGAAATTTTCGACCCATAGGGTATCTAGAAAATGTACTCTTGGCAATTTTCAAAAAAATTTCCTTTTCCCAAAAATGGCGGCCATTTTGAATTTTCAAATTTTTGCCAAAAATAGAAAAACAGGAATTTGCTTCTATCTTCTTAACCATGCCAGATAGAGTGATTTCGTCAAAATTTTCAACCCAACCAATGCAAAAAGGCATGAAGCTGAAATAATTTACATCTACACTAACAAATATTTAAGCATCATTGATATATTTTACAAATGAAACAGGGTCTTGTAAGACTACTGTACAATTTGGGCAAAAGGTTCATGGGTGGACATTACACATGATAATGTGTGTTCTTCTATGCTATCCTGTTTCTATTCGCATCTACTATCAACAGGGCGGCCGATTTCTAGTTTTCTTTGTGATAAGATCAGTTAGGTGGAAAAAATGCAAGTTGAAAATATCTGTTTGTTTTAGAATATATGTATAAAGGTAGGCATTTTAGAGTATCTAACAGGTTAACAGTAAATTTAAAATAGTTATATTAAATATGATAAGCTTTTCAAGTCTTGGTTTGAAATATTAACAGGAAATCTGGGATAGAACAATTTGCTGATAGGTTGGTTGCTAAACCAAACACCATAAATTCTATTCCTCTGCATCCATAACATCCATATACAGAAAACTTTACACAATACGTTCCAATATACCAAGAGTTTTGTCTAGTAAGTGCTAAAGGAAAGTTAAATAACGATAATGGAGTGTTAACTGCCAACAGACTGACATGGCACTCATAAATACATTTTGCTGTTGACTGCTAGCTGACAGATAGAGTCTTTAAGGGGTGAAAGATCAAAAAGATGTTCAGCAATAAATCTTGTTACAGTTGAGTATGTCATCTGCACACTGTCTACAAAACAGTCTTTCAAGGATCATTGTCTCACACATATCAGAGAAAGACATGACTGAAATGTAAAGCATAAATCATGTGAAAATTATCTAATCAAGAGATTTGCAAGAAATAAGTATGTCGGGATCATCTTGTTACACACTCAAGTAAGACAATGGACATCCAATCCAGTAATCACACTGTTTTTACCAACCTTAACTATTGAAAAATGTAAGACGCATCTTAAATTACAAAGTGCATATTCACCTTTGTTTACATTTATGTCAAAACTACTTCAGTCTCTGAACTTGTGGACTTGGAATTTAAAGCTTATTTTTGTATTGTATAATTTGTAATGAATTAGAGTGACATTAGGAAACTTTTAATCTCTCAAGTTAATGCTAGATCATTAATTTTTGTGAATATCCTCAGAAAATAAGAAACTGTGGTACACCATTAATGGAAAATGTTAGCTATCTTCAAATAGGTCTCTACTTTCAAATAGGTCTCTACTGATTACTTAGATGACGTAATTGATCACAACTTTCATATTTCAAGTGTATGGTTCAAATTCATCAATGGCCTATTCTGTTTTAAAACACATAGATGCTGTATTTATATTATAGTTTGATGTCATATATTTAATAGCATCAGACCTGTGGTTTATGAAATGTCTAACTTTTTCTTGTATGATTTTCTGAAAAATCTCATTTTGAAACATAATGTTTAAATAAGTTCAGTTTCGTCGACTGTAGTATCACAAAAAAAATAAGGAGCAGACATAAACGTTTAACAGAACAAGAACTTCTGATTTGGAACAGATTTAATTACAATGCACAAAACTGTTCAGTTTAATCATAACATGTCTTACAGTGAGAATATGACTTACAAGATAAATCAAAGTAAATATAAGCCATAATGTTCATGTTATGGATTGTCCGATAACAGCTGTTTTCATAGGACGATTTCTAGAATTGAAAAAGTTTACATTCCAAATGCAAACATTTCCTTTACTTGTGCAAACTATTCAACATAAACATGCTATGTTCATTGCAAGTTACCATTGATTATGAAGAAATCCAACAAGCCAGCCAACATGTAAATTTTGTAACTTGAAGTACAGAAGTGTTATTACAGATTCTGTACATTATGCTTGTGTAGAGACAACTGTAAATAATACCTGTATTATGATGTTTTGGTTTATTTGGTTTCACTTTTGTCTAACAATCCTTATTTTACATTTGAGAGTTTTTGTAGGTGTGAGGAATTCTATGTACCACTTAATACTCTGAATATGGCAGTAGAATTGTTTTATTATTATAGTCGTATATCTTTACTCTTATGAAGCCTTCCATTCAGTAAGGTATAAATATTTCAGCAGTCAATTTACTCTTGGTTTAGATTAGTTAATAATTGACTACCCTGCATGACTTTATCCAAGTCATTTTACAGACAGGCAAATAATTCATGTCAAGTCAATTAAAAATATTGGTAATATTTTATAACTGCTTGATTGCTTTGGTATAGACTGAAAAGTATCCAGACTATAGCATAAAAACTGGACCACTACTTCATCAAATCTGTAAAACTTAAGTCAGAGACTTAAATCTTTAAGACAGTTACCACTTTAATGTAGGAGGAATTTGTAAATAATTGGTAAGAGATTAACAGTGGTTTTATTTACAAGGTTCTTAAGTTTTCTTGGAACTTTTCAAATCAGTTGTGGTTGGCACTTAAGCAAATTAGTGTAAACAGTATTTATGTGATATGTGCAGGTAAATGCAGATCTACTATATGTATGTATAGAAATTTATTTTTATATAAATAAAAAAATGTGAAATTTTACAATACAAATCTCCCCGCACATCAACATGGGCCCTCTCTTCATGTTGCCATTTACTTTATACCACAGATATGAGCAAAGTGAAAAATCCTTCAAACTAGTTAAATCACTCTGCCCATGATGCTTTTTTAAACATGTATTTGTCAAGCACAAACTATGATGCCCCTTGTTAAGAAAACTTAAATTTTTCTTTAAATTATCAGAAAAAAGTTCATGAAAATTTATCTTTGATACAAATAGTATGATTTTAGTTCAGTGTTGTGCCTTATTCTGTGATTATCATACCTTGACTTCATCTTTAGCATGCAGGATTTTCCCACATCTGTTGAGTTTTCTTTCACTCAGTAGTTGTTTTCACTTCAACATTCTACAAATAGCCTTCCCATTCAGTGTGAAAACAAGGAAATTTGACAAGTACAGTAGTTAGTAATCTTCTTGCTCTTAACATTTAGAACTGGCAAAATATCCTGACATCAATCAAGACAATTATCATCTTGTTTTAGTTTCTTGATCTCTTGAGACATTTTTGTCTCAGCAGGTCCCAGTACATTTAAGGCAGTTTTAATAAAGATAGTTTCTCCTTGGCAGTAAACTTGCTTTAATAATGCATTGGTTTGTTTAAAGACTTTGAATTGTGCCATCAATAACTTTGCTTGGTTGAAGCTCATTTCAACAGGCACCCATTGGGGAGTCTTAGAGCACCTATATTTTACATTTGATTAACACTGGCTGTCTGTATTAACCATGATGCTGCAGCAGAACTCCCAAGTAGCTTAACCATACAGGGGCTGGCTTCTGTGGTGTGAGGTATGTTCATGAATGATGAATGAAATTGCTGAAACTAATGACTTTTGACCTTGTACAGAATTAACATACAAAGAAGTACTCGTAGAGGTCTAAGATCAGAAGATAAATGAGATTTTGTTCCACCAGTTCACACCCAGGTTCTAACAAAGTCCCATCCGGAACGAAAACTAGAGTATTTCTTTGCTTACAAAACTTTATCATCCATATCCCTATCTTTGGACAACATTTTAGTATAGTATTATGACCAAGAATTGTTATACATTTACCAAAACATACATAATTTATATATACTCTTAATGTGAGGAAATGCAACAGGCTAAAGTGTTTGTTTTTCTCTCTAATACAGTAAAATATGGCTGGAAGTTATCAGATTTAAAACCTTTGGCGTCAGACCAAAATTTTAAATCAAACTGTGTATTGTCAAAATTGCTATAAATTAAATGGGTTAAATTTTACTGAATTATGTAAAAACATCTATATTGTTATGCTGTGCAAATGGTATTTCAGTTATCAGTTGTATTTTTGATGTAAGTTGATAACTGGAAGTGATATAATGTAATGAGTACTTTTATAGCACTTAAACTCCATCATATAATAGACTCTAGGGAGCTAGAACCATAAAAGGAGAAGGAAAAAAACAGAATCCACAGACATAGCAGGCTGACACCAAAGATGTCAGGGAGACAGTAAACCAATGGAAGGTAGGCTTTACTGAAGAGGCATGTCTTCAATTTGCTACTGTTAAATGTTTATTATGCTTATAGCTAGCCTAGGCTATCTGGACATGCTGTAGTTTTTTGACATTGGATGTGGACAGACTTCCGGACAGAGACTTGGTCAATGTGACTGCCCACAATGGCATTACAAACCAGTTTTGCAGCCTCACGTGTGAGGTACTTCCTGATGTGTCTGGGATCAAGCATCTGAGTGAATTAGCCAACACAAACCTTATCATGGTTACCAAATGAAACCTTAACATGGTTATCAAAAGCAAAACCTTAACATAGGTACCAAATGAGGTAATCTTTTATAATTCCTTGAGGCATGCACATAGAATTATAATTTAAATTATTGGAAGTAATTTGATTGTATTTTTGCCGTCCATCTCTCAGGAACCAGGGTAGTGGGTACACACTTGACTCCATCATCTCATATCCTGGGTTTGTATCAAAGTCCCAATCTGGGATGGGAAAGTCGGCAGTTGCCAGTTTGTGCATTGACATTCTATTACTCCCAAGTTTGATTAATCTTTCATTATTTGGGGGTATTGTTCCATGAGATTTCAAGAAGGCTGTGGTGACACCTCTCATTAAAACAAAACCTTAACTAGCTAGTGAAGGTCTCAAGAAGTATCGCCCTGTGCCTGGACTCCAGTGTATATCCAAGCTTTTTGAGCATGATGTAGCAATACAGTTGAGGGAACATATTAACACAAATAGTTTGGACAGTCCACATCAATTGGCATACAAGCAAGGCCATTCAATAGAAACCACCCTTGTCAATGGAAAGTGATATTCATTTGTCATTGTCTAAAGGTGTACTTACTACTTTGGTACTGCTCAATCTATCATGGTACCCTTCTCAGGATTTTGTCATCCTGGTTTGGAGTTTGCAGAACAGTGCTTTAATTGGTTCACTTCTTACTTGGCTGACTACAATTTTGTGTCAAAATTGACTCATCATTATCAGATCTGTGCAAACTCACTGGACATAACGAAATGGGTATATCACACTTCAAATATGACCTGCTAATAATATACTGATGTAATAATTTATTATCCACCATGAGCCGTACTAATCTAATTATGGGTACATACAGGCTGGGATATATTGTCTACCCCTGTGCCTTTTTCTGGAATTTTTAGCATTTCAAATTTGTCAATAACGATTTCTGTTATATCTCGGAAAACTATGTAACCTATATATATGTGTGTTATGTACATCATTAGAAAGGTATACATGTATTCACAGAGCTTCTGTTTGTGTTAGTACATTAAAAGCCAAGCAGAAATGATGAAGAAATCTCAAGTTTAAACTTAAGTTTTTATTTTCACTGCTGCCCCTTTATATACGATAACTTTTTTTATTTAAGATTACTTTAAATATTGACTTATTTTACTTATTATCAACACAAGTGATGTAAAATAAAAATAAAGTTTCCCTCATTAAACATGCACCAAAAAGTATCACTTATGAAGAGCAATAATAAATACTCATGCTACACACTCCTATTATATTGTCATCTTTATTTGTGACATATATTTTCCATATAAATCATTTGGGAAGTTACCCTATTGTACAAAATTCTCAAGAAATTCACACATTTAGTACAAAGTATCTGCACAACATGAAAACACATCCATATTCAGCAGAAACCACAGGCAGATGTGACCAGTGAATGGCCTTTATAATCTCCCCCAAGACCATATTATAGTGCTACAGTATATCACAAATTATCTTAAATTCTGTTCAAATATTTATATTTATCACTCTCCATATTTGAGCTGTGAAGTGTTATTTTATTCAATGTTATATTTTAGGTTGCCTCTGCTGCATAAAATTTGAATTATCAAAAGGCTTTATATGATAATAGGTAAAATTCTGCCATCAAAAAAATTTTTTTTATCCCCCAGTCACAATACAGGGAGTATTTCCGGTGCTTACAGATGGCAGGAAAAACCAAGGCAGAACACTACAGTAACTGTACCTCCTGAGAAACCAAGATACACACCTCCAGCTACAGTTTTGTCACAGAGAATTACAACTGGGGAGGAGGGGCCATGGTGGCAGAGTGGTAACACTCTCACCTCCCACCTCTGAGGCTGGGGTTCGGTTCCCGGCACGGCCTCAAGTGGGAAAGCTGGTAGTTGCTTGCCGTTGGTCGGCAGTTTACAGTACAGAACCCTGACGAACTGTATGTACTGGTTTCCTCTGCCCTTCCAACTACCCGTCATGATATGACCTGTACAGTGTTGAAAGCGACGTAAAACCCCAAATAAAAATACAACTGGGGAGGACAATGGCCATGGTTTGACACAGAAAACATACTGTAGTGATACTGTAGATATACAGTAATGTTACAACAAACATTTATCTTTACTTGAGACACAAAAACAGATTAACACAGAAGTTGGAGGGAAGACAGAACAGCTACAGAAATTGTAGGACACCCTGCAGTTACCCTAACAGAACTTGCTACTGTATATGGCAGGTGGAAATTTTGAATAGCTTAAAACTTCCTTGTGTGTGGGCATCAAAAGTAGAGCATATAACAGTATGCAAGGTTTAGTGACACAGGTGTGGCAGGACATTGAGGAATGAGAAGTTATACTAAAAGCCTATAAACATAGTGTGACCAGTGCATCACACAATCAAGCAGATATCATTCGGTTTAAGTGTCTGCACTAAGGAAAAAATTGCCTGTCACAATTACCATGCTGAACATATGGCCTTTTAAACATGATACAAAATTCTTTCAACACTTATTTTCCTATTCCACTTTGTATTTCAGCCTGAAAACACTTTGTGTGAAAACAAGACCTTGAAAAATCACTAGTTCAAATATCATTGAAGAAGTTTAATTAATCTACTTGCCACCAGAGAACTTGCTGATAGTGACAAAATTAATAGTACAAGGTTTCTGGAAAACATTATCCATAATTGATACATTTGTTGGATAAGGGCTTAATGTAATGAACCTCACTCAGATGTGTTCTTTACTCAAATAGAATTTCCACAAAATTAACACCAAGGTAAACAAAGGAGGAAGGGTTAACTCAAGGTGACACTCTTAATTGGTTCTTTGGAGTAATAGATCGAGACACAGGATAAACATGTTCTACAGAAGCATAAAAAACACTGGTGTAATCATTACACACCAAATTCAAGCAAACATAAAATATGATGTTTAACTTTCCAGATGGAACTTTACTTTAACCTAGGAAAGATTACCATATCCATTGGAATTACCTTCATTTACAGAGTTTTAAGATAACCACATATTCAAATTCTGGCATTATGATAACCCCTATCTGAAAACACAGCATGAATGGGTGAATCCATTCCTAAATGCAGCATAAACTTGCCAAACATTGTGAGTCACCTTCCATCATTTTCCTTTTACTTTAATGCTACACAATTGCTACATTGTATATCTGTTAAATAAAAAAACTATGTTACAACTTAACATCACCAAAATATGATCATGGTTACCCATCTTTAGTGACATAGCTCTGCTCGTTGGTGTGCCTTATTTAAATGGAGCCTTTTTTAACAATAAAATTGTTCATCTGAGATGTATGGTAGTCCAACTTTAACCTAGCTACATTTACTATATTTACAAAAAAGTTACATGATACTTATAAATGATATTGTACAAGCCCAAACTTTATTTTATAATTCATCTTAACTTTTCACAAAAACTTTTACTTAATTTCATCTTCTGTGAGTATTGTAAATTTATTTATTTATTTGGGGTTTTTACATCGCTTTCAACACTGTACAGGTCATATCACGACAGGTAGTTGGAAGGGCAGAAGAAACCAGTACATACAGTTCGTCAGGGTTCTGTACTGTAAACTGCCAACCAACGGCAAGTAACTACCAGCTTTCCCACTTGAGGCCGTGCCGGGAACCGAACCCTGGCCTCAGAGGTGGGAGGCGAGAGTGTTATCACTCTGCCACAGTGGCCCCTGTGAGTATTGTAAAAGTTATAGTGTACTTCCTGAAAAAGGTATCGGTACCTTGGATAAAAAGACCACCTCTTACTATGTCACTTTATATAGGAGCTCTATACACATTTTATTTTGATGTTTAACTACTTATTATGGCATGTTCAGAAAGTATTTGAATCAAATCTCGTTACATTGGAGGACTTCTTTTAATTCAATGGATAGAGATATTTTTAAACCAAAACAGCCTTTACAGCATCATGTTTTTCAACATAAAGTATATAATTACTTCTGCTTGAGAGCTAGTTTTAAATTAAATTTTAGAGTGTGTGGGATTCAATTGTGCTGTTAAAAACACATTAGTATGAACATGTTCTCTCATCTCTATTTCTTTTACAATCACAAAAACTTTTCACAAATTAAAATAGATCTGCATCATACAACAAAAGCTGTTTAGTTCTCAAATTTTACTTGTCTAGTCTGAACAGGTAAAAATATGAGAGGTCTATTTTTATACACATAGTCATGATCAGTCTTCACTTCCAGTTTATCATATGACAAGTCACTAATGTTGATTTATTTATTTTGATAACTTTACTAAAATATGTAAAATTAATAAATAAAACCTACTTAACCTCATTTATTTAACTTATTTTCTTGCAGAATTGTACTTGATCTTCTCACAAAATTGTACTTGTTCTTGTAGTAGAGAAGAACATGGTAAATTGTGTTAATAAAATATAATCTTCAGACAGTAAAAGTTTGGATATTAAGAAGTTCTGCTGTACATTTTTTGTGTAAACTATAAGTTGTGTCATACACATAATGAATTAATAGAAAAAAGTAAATACTTTGCCATTTCCTACTCAATTTCATGATCTTCATGCTATGCTGCTATCAGTTGTTTTGGACTGGCTTTATGTAAATATAGTTACATGCTTTGATGATGTTTCAGTTGCAATGTAACTTATGATGAATGGTGAAAGCTGGAGATCACTTTGTATATTTATACAGAACAAAATAACCTTTTTAATGGGCCTATACTGTGACCAAAGGGATACATAAAGGCTGCGCTTAAGTAAGATTTGGTTACAGATGGTGATTACTATTAATATTTAACTAGTGGCTCATGCTAATTGCCATCTGACTCTTGTTACTGAAGTTTCAGCTTTTATTTATTACACAGAGCTTTGTTTCTGGATGTAATAAAAAGAAGAATTCAACACATAAATGGAAAGCACTTTGTTTTTATCTGTACATTCCTTTCAAAATATCTGGAGTTAGTCCTGCCTATAACTTTGGCTCAATACCTCCCATGGGAAAGGTCTGAGAGTTGTCAATGTAACTGTGTCCGTACATTCCCCTCCCACATCTCAGTTTTGAAATTCAGTCTTGGTAGTAAGTGGGAAAATCAGCAGTTTAACTTGTGGATGACCACTCCTTTGAGGTATTAGGTTCAAATCCAGTTCATGGGAATACGTGGGCAATGCTGTTAACCACTCCTTATCTCTTTAAAAAACCCTCAAAGAGACATAATTTTCATATTAGACCTTCCATCTACCTTTTCATAAATCTACAAGAACACTAGTCAAAGTCAAACAACAGCCATGGTCATATTGGGACAGATCCTCAGCGTTGTCACTTGTGGGACTCGAACCCATAGAGGTGACAGCCTATGATTAGATGCCAAACTTGATAAACACTGGCATACCGAGGACTTATGACCGGTCAAAAATTAATAATACATACCATTCAGAAATTTCAAAACTAATGCAAGATCTCTTGTGTTTGAGCAGCTAAAAACAATGGGCACATACATTTGTAGATTACAAATGTGCACAGAATGAAGATTTGATGGGGATGTGGGAAGAACCATATATTTTTTCTATGGTGTATTGGCAAAAAATATAGCTGAAGTATTTTGTCAAATGTCTGTTAATTATGCAGGTCTGTGATTTAATCATAAGTGTACTTTAAATATGACCAAATATTATACTTTTCCATTTATTATCTTCATTTGTAACTGGTGAGTTTGACTTGAGTACATCTATTAAAGTTTGCAGAGTGAAAGAAACCTTATTTTGCTTTTAACCCAATGCTAACTAGAAATAGGACGCCCTGTTGATAGTAGCTGCGACATACGAATAGAAACAGGATAGCATAGAAGAACACACATTATCATGTGTAATGTCTCCCCCATGAACCTTTTGCCAAAATTGTACAGTAGTCTTACAAGACCCTGTTTCATTTGTAAAATATATCAATGATGCTTAAATATTTATTAGTGTACATGTAAATTATTTCAGCTTCATGCCTTTTTGCATTGGTTGGGTTGAAAATTTTGACGAAGTCACTCTATCTTGCATGGTTAAGAAGATAGAAGCAAATTTCTGGTTTTCTACTTTTGGCAAAAAGTCGAAAATTCAAAATGGCCGCCATTTTTGGGAAGAGGAAATTTTTTTGAAAATTGCCAAGAGTACATTTCTTAGATACCGTATGGGTCGAAAATTTCAATGAAATAACTCTATCTCGCACGGTTAAGGAGGTAGAATCAATTTTGTGTTTTGCCATTTTTGCCAAAAATTCGAAAATTCAAAATGGCCGCCATATGTGGGAAGAGGAAAATTTTTGAAAATTGCAAAGAGTACATTGCTCAGATACCCTGTGGTCCGAAAATTTCGACGAAATCGCTCTATCTCACACGGTTAAGGAGATAGAAGCAAATTTGTATTTTGCCATTTTTGGGAAAAATTCGAAAATTCAAAATGGCCGCCATTTTTGGGGAGGGGAAATTTTTTTGAAAATTGCTAAGAGTACATTTCTTAGATACCCTGTGCTTCGAAAATTTCAACGAAATCGCTCTATCTGGCACGGTTAAGGAGATAGAAGCAATTTTGTGTTTTGCCATTTTTGGGGAGGGAAAATGTTTTGAAAATTGCTAAGAGTGCATTCCTGAGATACCCTGTGGGTCGAAAATTTCGACGAAATCGCTCTATCTCGCACGGTTAAGGAGGTAGAATCAATTTTGTGTTTTGCCTTTTTTTGCAAAAATTCGAAAATTCAAAATGGCCGCCATATGTGGGAAGAGGAAAATTTTTTAAATTTGCAAAGAGTACATTGCTCAGATACCCTGTGGGTCGAAAATTTCGACGAAATCGCTCTATCTCACACGGTTAAGGAGATAGAAGCAAGTTTGTATTTTGCCATTTTTGGGAAAAATTCGAAAATTCAAAATGGCCGCCATTTTTGGGGAGGGGAAATTTTTTTGAAAATTGCTAAGAGTACATTTCTTAGATACCCTGTGGGTCTAAAATTTCGACGAAATCGCTCTATCTCGCACGGTTAAGGAGATAGAAGGAAATTTGTGTTTTGCCATTTTTGGCAAAAATTCGAAAATTCAAAATGGCCGCCATTTTTGGGGAGGGGAAAATTTTTTGAAAATTGCAAAGAGTACATTCCTTAGATACCCTGTGGGTCGAAAATTTCGACGAAATCGCTCTATCTCGCACGGTTAAGGAGATATGAGCACATTTGCCTTTTTCAGTACTCAAAATAGCCAATTACTCATTTATTTAATTAATTACTCACTGATCTATGAAGCAATTCCCCCCAAAAGCAATCCCATACAAGCTATTAACCCAATGAACCTCCATACCAAATTTCAGAAAGATAGGCTTAATAGCATTCCTTAAAATGTCTGGAAACCAAAGAGATGGCGGAAAAAGCAAAAATAATATGTCCAAATTGTGTTGATCCAGTGTTTCTTTATTTATTTTAGTTACAGGATTACTCAGAAATTAGCTTACTTAACTGTGGTGAAAATCTGATTCAAGTTGCTGAAATATATTTCAGGGGAATCTTTTTGGTTGCATTATATGCATAATATAACAATCCTTTAGAATATTGCAACAAAGCATATGGGATGTAAAACTATTATTATTAAGTTACTTAAGACTTTATTATTACTTAAGATCTAAATTGCAAATAAGATTGTGCACCAAACTTACCTAAATACCTGGAATTGATTAAGCAAGGGAAGCAAGCTCAGTCTACAGTCTCAGTCTACAGTAAATTCTTCATTTTCAAACTGTATGATAAATGTTTAAGTTTTTAGTGATTCAAATAAAAGTGATGAATTGAAATTATATAATTTACAATTCACAACTGCAACCACTAAGCTGAATAAATGTCAAAAACAAACTGTTGAGCACAAAGCCTTTTAATTCAAGTATATTACACAACTACCATTATACCATATGATAGAAGAATATTTTAAACTAAGTTGAATCAATACCCAAAGGACAATTAGGATAATGCTATGGTTGACCTTGTGCAAATTATTACCAAAGACAAATGTTAGGGAAAAATACCTTGCATTCTTAAAATATACTGTCACTTTATGTTCAGTATTTATCAAGTCATTCTCTCACATCTTAAGTCAAAATAATTAAACCACTTTGCACTCCGCAAAATTTACGCAATAGTGTCATTTGCATTTCAACACCATGCATATGAGATTGTGTTTAATTAATGGCACACTTTTTGCTTTACAATTCTGATCTAGTCACCAAAAGCTTTTACACTGAAAGAAGCTCCTCAAAAAGGATTAAAATTAATTGAAAACATGTCAAAGAGTACACGATGCAATAAATAAGTAATCTGTAAGTTCTATTGAAACAAAACCTGTTGATGCTGCTTGCCATTAACAGGATGAAGTATTAATTCTTCTTTCTTTCTCAGGCTACTATCACAGTTACAGGATTTTCATGTTTATGGCTTGTCACTTTTCATACAGATCACACAAATTAAAAACTAATACCTGTTGACATTTTCAATAACTTTTCATCAAGATGTAATCTCAGAAATTGATATTTTTATATGTTATTTTATCCAGAAAACCTTTTGGGGGCCAATTTCTTTATTGTAAGTTGCTCTAATAAAGAATGACCAAAAACAAATTTGTTTTCTACTTTTCTTGAACAATTTTTAAATAGGACTACAAATGGCAATCATTTTGATCAGAAAACAGAATATTGCATCCTGCCCTGCACTGGTATTCAAAAAATGAATTAAGATCACCAGAAGATCAGATGAAATTAAAAATAAACATATAAGTGAGCAAGTTGATCACTGGTTTAGACTTGTCATATTCAATGAATTGAGTATTGGAATTGAATGAAGGGAGGAAAGATGTAAAAATGTGGTGTGTGGCAATGAATTAATTATTAGTACTCTTGAAAAGCACTGAACCAATTGTAAAATATAATTATACATAAAGTCATATATAGTTAAGCAAAAGACACCAGCTCAGCATGTTAAACTTTGTGCTGTGTCTACTATATGTGCAAGCTCCTTTAGTTCCAATAGTTTTATCAATGATACAGTTACTTTAGTTTAGACCATAAATCATGGTTTCTCCACTGGAGAAAATTGTTCTTTAGCATGATATTGATGCAATTGTGTCAAACGTAGAACATGGGAAAGTTATTATGACATGTTGAAAATTTAAGTAAGAAAACTATCAACAGAATGTGAACATGTATACTCTTCATGAAAAAAATTATCTTGATTATGCATGTGGACTGAATAAACAAATGATCAACCTTTAAAGTCCTCTTCATTTTTCTATCCCTCTAACAATCTGGATCATATAGGGGCAGGCAATCAGTATTTCCCATATAAGGGCAGTGTTCACAATTTGTACCAACCCAATATTCAGACTAAAATTTGCCAAATATCTGTAGGGTAAGTTCAGACAACAATGAATCTATTAGTTCCACTGCTGAATGAATTATTTCAAAATATAAGCTTTAATTCACACATTCCTCATGCCTTGTCGTCAAATAAAGTTGCTAATTTCCAACAGCTGAAAAGATCTCCCCACACATTTCGCATCTTATTTTTCATCTGGCTATACCATTTTATAAATTTAACTGGTACAATTTACATTGGACTGGAATCTAATCTAATCTACTGCTTGGCAGGCACAATATCTTCCCCATGAGGGGAAAAAACAGTGAGCTAAATTAAAAGAATTGAAAAAAAAAAAATGAATAGTAGAGGGGGTGTTCAAGGTGAATAATCCAGGGTTGTGTGTGAATGGAGGGCAGTTATTAACTGGAGAAACTTGAGTTGAAGAGTTGTCTTTAAGGATGTTTCCTCATTAAAGGATATTAATGAGTGACTGACTTTAGTTCTTATGGAAAGGAGCCAGGTTAGTTAGAAAAAGTTGTTGCATAATGGCTGAAGGAATTTAAAAAAGTTGGATTTGTGGCTAAAAGTTATGGGTACAATCACTACAATGGTACTGAAACAATTTCTGTCCAGATTTATACTCAGCATGAGAGCTGGATTTAAACGGACAGTGCACATATTTGAACCAATTGAACATTTGCCAAACTTAATCACAGCTAGCTACACCACCGAGCCACTGGACCAGCTTGCAATATCTGCTCATGTAAAAAGTGTTTAACTTGTTAACTACTGCAGTAGGTAAAATGTAGGAGTTCAACAATTTACAGTCTAATTGCTAAATGTCACACCACAAGTGTTCCTCACCATAAATAACTTATACATACTATTTCAAACCATAAATTCCAATATAGCTTGTTTCATTTTACTGATGGAATGTACAATAACCACTCATAGGGTTCGCCTGCTTACCAATAACCTTGACATTGGTGGAACCACTTACACCATAAACTGCTTGGAAAAGATATGGTTGCAAACAGGTTTACACTAAGTGCCCCAACCAGGTTTTATGTTGTAAGATATTTTGGGGGCCTTAAACTTATAATATTATGAAAATAAAAAGCATTAGAAAACAGCTTACATATACACTAAATAGAATATTAGACAATAAGTGTAAAACAATAAGTGTCTTAAGTTCAGCAACTCTGCTGCAGAAATATCCATTTTGCACTGATATATCCCAGTCTCTGCCACTTATTACAGCATACATAAAAATAATATCACTGGACATTTCTATCCTGTTGTAACTGCTGTACTTTATGGGTGATTAATAAATGCTGACAAGTTTTTCCTTTCCCTAGCTAATGCTTTACCAGCAGTTGTAAATCATCTACAAAACCAGATCAGCGGGCTTTTGGGGAATGCTATTAGAACAATTTGTTGAATGAAAATAAAAGCAAATGTCAGAATGACAAATAATGCCCCTTTATTAAATACAACCCAAGTACCATGGGGACAGCAATAATTAGAAACAAAATTAGTTCAAAAGCAACATTCAATGTACAAAGAGCCAAAACATGGGTGTAAATTCAGGTAAATTAATTGTGTTGCCCACAACACAAGACAAATTTTAAGTTGTTTGCTGATAACAATCTAGGTGACAAAAAGTGTAAGCAATCCTACATATGAGAAAATACTTGTTGGATGAATTATCCTCCTTAATGAAAGTGAGAAATGCTTAATTCAGCAGCAGATATGAGGGTCATTGACAATCTGAATTTTTTTGATAAAAAGCTATGAGACTTTTCAGTTGTCAAATAAAACCTGCTTTCATGGTGTCACCATATTACTTCACTTTGACACTGCAGCTTTTCAAAACCAGGGATGTTTTAAATGGCTAGAAATAGCTTGAATCTATCATCATTTAAAGAATGTTGATACTGGTATCTACTAAAAGAAAAAAAAAAGTCAAGAAATCATGATAATTATTCACACAGGTTTAACCCAATTCAGTTTGAATTGAAAAGAGTCACAATGTAGTCAAATAGTGGATAAATGATACATTCCACTTCTGTTTACTAAGTTCTTTAAAATAATTGTTGAATGATATATTTTATCCCACAAATCTCATTTCACCAGTTGTTCAGTAAGCAAACTATGAATTGGATTATAGTGCACTGAACTGTATTCAACTTATGAAATGATGCAAGCATAAACAAGAGTAGAGTGCCTTCTGGGCACTGTGTCCAATGACATTTCGAAGTAGCAGCTCACATTGTGTGATGCAATAGAGAAATCATGGTTCCGACCATACTGTTTCCTGCAAGTTGACCTTGCACCCCAAATCTCGATGGCCAGTAACGAGCAAGATACAGACACTCTTTAAGTTTAGCTACCCCCATTTGACCTTGAACGTTGAACCCAAGGTCATTCTGACCACATCAAAAGATGTCCAGTTCTTTTTTTCTTATAGATAGGTTTACATCCTGAACCTCTTTGGCCAATAATACCGTGAAATTCTGGTTTTCATATCACAAACCTCTAGGACCAGTAGTAAGTAAGATATAGACACCTTTAAGTTTGGACAACCCATCAATAGCTTACCATGTAGGATTAAGACACTAAGTGTTACCTTGATGGCCATTTGTGGCTCAGTCAACTCAAGAAAAATGGGCATATAATGACCAAGTCACCCATGAGCTGTATCGAGGTGAAATTGTGACGTAGAATGCAACTTCCTTCTACATATTGTTGAATGTTCCTTTTCTTTCATTTCTCTTATTTTATATCATAGATTAATATATTTGTGTAATTTCATAGAAAGGAGAAGTATTCTTTCCTTATTTTAACTTTCCATTCAGCGTGTCACCTCAGACACCTAGCATGTCTTCCCAAAGTTTGAACCCTGATAAGCCTCGTTTTTTGAAGAAGTAGTAAGAAGTATTCATAAAGTGCTAAAAATGATGTAACCATCCCCTTGGGCTCTGATGCCCAAAAAGGGATAGTCTATTTCCAGAAAAAGGCCAGTGTCCATCTGATAGGGGAGAAAGACTATTTTAACTCTTTGAAATCTCACAATATATATGCCTTTTTGTGTGATAGAGCAGTAAATTGCAGAAGTCCAGGAAACTGATTACCAAGGTATTTGCCACCTTCACAGCTGTTTCAAGGGTTAGATACCTGTAGTTTCCAGAGATGGTAGTAGCATACCTGACATAAATTTGTCACGTCTTTGCATTTAGTTGTCAGCATCCAGGATGACACCAATGTTTTTGACTGATTCGGCTGATTCCATGATATTATCAAGTAGACTTACAAGGCATGATGAATTCATGGAATTTCTTATTGAAGCATCACCAATTGAAATAAAATCTGTTTTGTCAGGATTTAATTTGAATTTATTTCCCATCCATACCTGGATGGCCTCAAGGTAATGTGCCAGTTCATTGGTACTAGAATTAAAATTTCCTCGAGTCAAATTCCAAGTAAATTTGTGTACCATGTGCACATAAATGATGGTAGATAGTTAATGTGAAATCCCCAGATTTTTGCAAACCCATAGAAAATCCCCAGGTAAGGCATAGAAAATCCCAGACATAAAAAGCCCCAATACCATTTACAAATGTTATGTTGTCTTATTATTTATTCATTGCTGCTAGTTGATATTGTATTGATGTGGCTTCCAATTCCTGTCATCTTCAAAAGAGATTCAAATAAAGTGTATTGTACATTATTATTATTATTATAGTCTTCAGTCTTAATTTTAGGGATTTTTGACTTAGGGATTTTCTAAACCCCATCTGGGGATTTTCTCTGGGCTTGTAAATATCCGGGGATTTTCAATCTGGGGATTTTCAACGTACACCCTGAATGTAGATATGACTGTACAAAGAGGAGTTGTGTATAGGGTGAAAAGGGGTGTACCCAAGGATGAGCCCTGAGGAACCCCATCAAGGAGTTGAAAAACATTTGAAAAATGTCCATCTAATTTAATCCTCTGTTTCCTTGAGTCTAAGTATGACTATACTCACTTATGCACAACCCCATTGATGCCATACCAATGTTGGCGGCAGTCAAATAGGATAGAGTGGTCTATTGTATCAAATGCTGCTGATAGGTCAAGAAGGACTAGTCCAACAGTAAAACCACTGTCCATTGAGGTCCAGACCTTAATTTGGCAATTTTGTCTGCAAAGTACCAAAACTTTTGGTTAAACTGGTGATACTTGTATGATCTGGGGGCCTATTTTTGGTGATTTATGAAGGATTTACTTTATGGAATTTCACAAGGCCTTGGGGTTATCCTTATGTTCCCTAACCATGTTACTGTATTGTAATGTCTGGTTTTTGAACATTCCAAGAGGCAGTTGAAATGGTTCACTGTGCCTTTGTCCCTACTGTGATTTAAGGCAGAGATGTCCCTTTGCCACACCCTTTCCAAGTCTTTTTTTTTTTTTGCATTTTGCTACCATAATCTCGCTATTATGAACCCTTTATTGACTTGTGGAGTTTTGCGTTCATGTATAAGTGCATGGTTGTCCAGCAGAATCCTCAGTGTATGAAAGTATTGGTGTGATAATATACTGGCTGTTTTCTATGGGGCCTGGATAAGCTCAAATTTTGCAATATAACATATGAATTCACATTTATTTATCTCACCAAGTTTTCTAACTTTTAAGTGTTTTACACTGCACAAATTTTTGACAGGAAATGCTGTTGTGAAGAAGACAGTCAGGTGGTCTGATATAGCATTATTTAGATTATGACAAACTGAGGGAGAAAGGGATTTACTAGTACAAAATCCTAGTACAAAGTACATCAAGACTATGTCCATGAATATATGTGGTTGTTGAAATATGTTGGATAAAATCAAAAAGTGTGACAAAATTGAGATGAAATTTTCAGCCCATTGATTGAGATTGTCAATAGGGTTGGCACTTTTTTACAAGGTTTTTTTACTTACTTTGTAAGTCAGTAATAGCTACTTTTGGATTTTTCACTTACTTCCATCATGAGTAAAATCATTTGTAACTTGAAAACTATTGCATTTACAGAATTTTGTGCAAATATGTTATTCATCTACTTTTGGGTCAGCTATTACATAATAAAATTTCAGACCTGTAGCTCATGGCATAGCTGAGTAATAGCTACTTTTAGGTTATCACTGTTGAGTAAATCACTTATAACTTGAAAACTGTTGCATTTAGATTATTTAGTTTCAAAATGTTATTCACCTACTTTGAGGCAGCTATAACATAGTAAAATTCCAGACCTGTGGCTCATTGCATAGCTGAGTAATAGCTACTTTGAGGTTCTTACTGAACACTAAATCATTTATAACTTCAAAAGTATTGCATTTAGAGCATTTTGTTAAAATATGTTATTCAGCTACTTTTTTCCATAGCTACAACATGGTGAGTAACTGGAGTGTCTATCTCAATAGCTAAGTGAGTAATAGCTATTTTTGGACTTTTCACTAACTTCCATCATGAGTAAAATCACTGTAACTTGAAAACTATTGCATTTAGAGAATTTTGTGCAAATCTGTTATTCACCTACTTTTGGGTCAGCTATAACATAGTAAAATTTCAGACCTCTAGCTCGTGGCATAGCTGAGTAATAGCTACTTTTGCCTTTGCCAGTGGATGCATCTTGCATCTGACCACAGATGCGTCCTTGGTCTAGTTTTATTTAATCTACAAACATGATATTAATTCATTCTGAAGGCAAATTATTGTAGTTTCTTTTGAATTTTATTCAAGAAATATCTACCAAGCCTTTCCAGAGGTATTATCTTTTTTGTTGCACCAACTGTAAATAATACACAGTGGAGGTTGCGATTTCTGGGGTTCAAAAATTTGATTACACAATTTTGAAGTTTAGTATATTACTGTTAATTGAGATAAGCATAAAAGAGTGGAAGGCTCACATCATGGATACATATGATGCAAGATTCACTAATAAAATTTCCATTTTACTGTGTGTTTCCTTAATACAACAAATGAGACAGGGCATACAGTGTAAGATCTGAAACTATATTAGGAAAACAATTAACAATACTTTAGTCAATGCAAAACTGTAATTGTTATAAACAAGTGGGATGTATAATGATTTTTCTTCAGAAACTTCTGGTAAGGTTACAGCAAGTGATAAAGTATCATGAAAGAAGAGGAAAATGAGAGCTGTATTCAAACTGAATATAGATACTGATTTGCTGTACAAAGGGCACACACAAAAGGGCAAAATTACAAAGATTCTTGCAACTTTGAAAAGTGTTTTTTTATATTAGGCTAGCCAAACATGAGACAAGAAAATGTATATCAAAAAACCTGCTTTGGGGTTTTGTCTATTTATGGCAAAAGCATATCACTGTCAAAAACTATAGGTTTAAAATAGAATACATTTATGGGTGGAAAGACATATATTTTAAAATGAATATTACAAATGAATACATACATACTGGTAGTTACTTTTGAATAAACAATCACCATTGACAAAAACAACTCAATAATATTTCGTTTTTTTTTTGAATATGATTCTAAAGGGTTTTATTGGCTTGTTCTTTTATAACTGAAACTTCATGTAATGACATCATCACAATATCATATTTTTTACATTAAATAACTGAAATGTTACCAAACTCTCCATGCACAGTTTACTGGTATTAGCTGATCAAATTGATGTGCTATTGTCAAAACATCTGAATCACACATCTATTGAGAAAACATCATCACGGTACTGTTGTCTAGCTATATTAAATTACTGAGATGTTACCAATCTCTCCATGCACAGTTTACTGGTATTAGCTGATCAAATTGATGTGCTATTGTCAAAACATCTGAATCACACATCTATTGAGAAAACATCATCACGGTACTGTTGTCTAGCTATATTAAATTACTGAGATGTTACCAATCTCTCCATGCACAGTTTACTGGTATTAGCTGATCAAATTGATGTGCTATTGTCAAAACATCTGAATCACACATCTATTGAGAAAACATCATCACGGTACTGTTGTCTAGCTATATTAAATTACTGAGATGTTACCAATCTCTCCATGCACAGTTTACTGGTATTAGCTGATCAAATTGATGTGCTATTGTCAAAACATCTGAATCACACATCTATTGAGAAAACATCATCACGGTACTGTTGTCTAGCTATATTAAATTACTGAGATGTCTATCACTCCCTATATTGCTTTTCAAATTGACTCACTGTTGTCAAAATATCTGAATTTAATTGTGCATCTACTGAAAAACAATGTTATTATCAGCATCACTCTGTTGTTTCATTATGTGTGCACGTCTGTCTTTTTGGTTTACTCTGCATTATTGCACATATGAAAAAACAATGTACACATACATAGATATTTAACAAAGGACAAGTACATTCCAACATTTACTTTTATACTTCTTCTACTCTCATATATTTAGTATCTTTGTAAGATCAAACATTCTTCCATACTTACAACACAGGATACATTAGGTTCACTAACATTTTACTACAACTACAAATGTAATTTATACTATAGTTTTCTCTCCACAGATCTTTAAATGACATGTAATGTCCATCTAGTTGAGGTCAAATATTTCCTAATACATTCAAACCCTGTTAACTCGATTCTGAAAAGACCAGAAAGAAAACTTCCACTTTGACAAAACTAAGTAACCAAACTCTATGATTTTGTTTGCTTACCATAGATATGGTAACAATTAACCGCAAGCCTACATGAGCCATAACTAAAAACAGGAATTGTCTTCCCGAGATATTTTGAGGTTTAAAAACTTCATTTACAATATATTTCCTCAAATTTTGTATGTTTTCACTGTTTTGACGAAGTATTAACCAGTGGAAAGCCTAAAATAAGGACATAGTTAATAACCAGTAGTTAAACATTCTTTGTGGATGTCCTCATTTCTTCCTAAATGAAACGAAATGTGGTATACCAGTTCACCATTCATGTCACAACTAAACATTAGGTAAACTTACATGGAAAATGGCTTAAAATGACTTGGTATTCACAAAATTGGGTGAATTTTTGGATTAAATGCAGTAGATTAAACTATATTTAATCCAAAATTTCATTCATTGTCTGAGGTGGATTAAAGTTAATCCAAAAATTAGCTGAACTTTTCTCTGAATACTAGCCTTAATCCTAATCCAATTTTTAAATTAACTTAAGGGAATTTTTCACAAATCTCTCAATAATCCCTTTAATTTAAATCTATTGAGAGGGAAGTCTACTTAAAATTGTTCTGTTAACAGGTGGTTTGACTGAACATTAGATCGGTGCTGACTACTTCTCAAGCCGACACATGGGGTTGTCATAGACCATCTGTAGGTTGACTTTTGGACCAAACAGTTCACGGATGTTGTTCAATCCATACTTGATCATAGTTGGTCTGGAAATACAGAAAAAGTATGAATGAAGATATGTTTGGAGCAAGATATAATGGAATTACTGTCTACAATAATGAGGGCATGTCAGCCTTTTACTTTGTGCACAAATCTCAAAACATACATGGCTAGAAAATACGACTGTGCTTGAATGATTGAAAATGTAGTAATGTCATCATCACTCATTGTTTTTTCATTGATATTGTAGATAAACCAAGCATAAATGTATATTTTAGGTCAACATTATACGCAAAGAATACATAGATACAAAGTGAGAAAAATGTGCAAGAACTGATAGCTTCTCCACTGAAAAATATGTTAAGCAAGTCAGGTAACCTTGTATCTATGAGAAAAAATCTGAAATTTTGGGAGATTTTAGCTTTGTTTTAACCTTGGATCTATAACCCCCTGGGCAATGCCTTCAAATACAGAGGTCTCAGCAACTTAGTGATAAACAGTCTGGCATTTAATCACTTGTCTCTGACCTCTATGGTCATCGGTTTGACTCCAGCTCATGCATACATGTGGGATTCACTGACGACCTGTCCTTGTATATGATTGTTTATTTCTTGAAAGTAAAATCTCAACTTTGACTCTAGCTGTTATATACACACGTGATATGCCATGTAAATAATTTTCTTTTAAATGTCTACTGAATATTTTTTCAGATTTTTAAATTACAGAATATGCAGTAAGAGGAATTTCATCAATCGAATATTATGCTTTTGAAGAGCTTATTTCTGCAGAAATCCTTTGGGGATCAAACCAGAACTATATGGCTAAATACTTGCCATTAATTATGTATAATCTAATTTCATGCATGATGTATAACAAGAAGCAACGTGTTGTATACATTGTGTTCACCTCACATGTCAGATATTGACTTGATAAAACTTGAAAACGCCAAATTCCCACCTCTTATCAAAGGAAATGTTTACTTTGCGCAGAATCTTAACTGGACGTCAGAAACCAACATTTTTCATAAAATTGATGTCAGCACTAAGTGAGTTAATGGTAAGAAATATATGTTATATGTAACTGCTTTGATGACCTTCAATAGATAGATACAAGAAGTTTGATTTTTTTTGGATTTCGAAGCAGATGCATCCCTATTTTTACTCAAGGAACGGTGATTGTATATGTATATATATAAATATTCAATTCAAATGACTCTTAAACCAAATTTCTGATACAAATTGAGCACCATCAAGTAACACAAGTATTTCACTTTAACAAACTAACACAAGACCTGGCTGATTTTAAACTCAGGGGTCACCCAGACCTTATTGAAACATAAAGTATAAAGTCAATGGCTTGTCACGATTACTGCTTTTACTACGTAATACATTCTAGCCACAGTCCTCAAGATGCACAATCTGGTATAAGAGTACATGGGTGGACCCAAAGATAAACTGGACACGAACATCAATGGTCTTCATATATTTGTTGGTAGCTTAAATAACAAAATTGCATAAACTAACTAACAGTATGTCATGAAAAGCTTTGCTTAAATGCATTTTGATATGTAATTTGTGTAATTTATTGCTTACACCATCATTTATTTGAAAACTTCCGAAGACCATTTATCTTCGTGTCTAGTTTATCTTGGTGTCCAGCTGTGTAATATCAACAGATGTGGAGTCAGATCTTATTCATATCACACTACTAAACTAAACATCCTTAAGCTTTAAACTTGCTTTCCAAACTGCCTGCTGCATGGAATTAACTTAATCTGCCACACCTAATTTAATATACATGTACTTGAAATGAGAAAAATGCTATGCCACTCTGTATGGGATCAGAAGTTGCATAAAGGTAACCTTATACTTCTTTTCCCAGGGGCAACAAAAGATTAATTAGCACTGTGGGGATAAGCTGATACATTGTCAAGCCAGATTTACTGTGTAGAAAAGAAAATTGGTTGTAATCTGAAGTTACTGATACAATGTCTAATTTCCCTTTGCACTTCCATCTTTTAGGAAGATAACTGAAATCATGTCCAATTTCCAGCGAAGCTTTAAAAGCACTAAAATTCAATCTTCTTTACCCTGACTGCAGTGTTATTTGTTTAGAAGAAAATCTGTTTATCTGTTTACTGTGGCTTGGAAATTGAACCAATGGAGATGTAGGGTACTGTTTTGTGGATATTATTTGTTAGTTCTGTGATTATTGGAACTTGTCTTAAGAAACAAATCAAAAGAAAACAAATATATGGTAAATAATATGCATAAAAAAATGTTCTCAACACTGCATAAATTTTTAAAAGTTGTATACATTATTCATTCAATAAACATTACCCAAAGCAGGACACACAAGGACATTGGAGATAAGAATAAAGCCAAATGTGCAAAGACAAAATGCTTTCTTCAGATAGCAAATGCAATGAAGTTAGTTATCTTGACAGAATTGTGATTGGTAGGGAACAAAGCATTGACTGAGAGATATTTGTCAGATGCAGTTTTCAAAGGTTATGGATTGATAAAATTCCCATTTCATATTGCCTGCTGAGTGTTACTAGTAAGGAGAAGACTTGTCCCAGTGAAACTTCTGACATAACTTTAATTTAATTTGGCTCATTTAATGTGACACTTTGTTATCTGTCTTTCAGTATCCACCACATGCCATATATGACCCATATAGGGGGATAAACAGAGAGGGACATATTTTTTTTATATAACAGCACCACTTGACCATGGATGATTAGTGCCAATAACTTCCAGTTTTTACCCCATAGCCCTTAAGAGCTGTCGGGGTATTGTTTCCACCCATGGTGTCCGGATGGGTGGGTGTTCGGGTGGGCAGAGGGAAAAAGTTTGTCTGGGCTATATCTCAGAAACCGTAAGGTGTAGGAAGTTGATACTCGGCAGGGGCATTGGTTAGGAGGTGTAGGTGTGCAATGTCATGATGTGACCTTGATTTGACCTTTGACCTTGTTGTAGTGACCTTGACCTATAGAATCTTGTCTGGGATTTATCTCGGAAACCGTAAGGTGTAGGAAGTTGTTACTTGATAGAGACATTGGTTAGGTGTAGGTGTGCAACGCTATGGTGTGACCTTGAATTGACCTTTGACCTTACCGTAGTGACTTTGACCCATAAAATCTTGTCTGGGTAATATCTCGGAAACCGTACGGTGTAGCAAGTTGATACTTGGTAGGGACATTGGTTGGGGGTTGTAGGTGTGCAACGTCATGGTATGACCTTGATTTGACCTTTGACCTTTTCATAGTGACCATGAGTTTTAAAATCTTGTCTGGGCTATTTCTTGAATTCCATAAGTTGTAGAAGGTTGACACTTGGTGGGGACATTGGTTAGGCAGTGCAGGTGTGCATCATGTTGCGACCTTTAACTTTGGCTCTACCAAAGTGTGTTCACCTTCCATATTTGAGATGTCTTTCTCTTATGACAAAGATATATGGATTAATGCTACAACTGATTATTATATGTACTTTTACATAATTGTGCTATTTCCATTGACAACTGTTCTCCAATTAATAAATTTTACAGCTTCATAATTTTTAGTTATTGATTAATGCTGTCATCTTCAATTCTCTTGTTTTAATACTTTATCTCTACATAAATTTTCTTTCTCTTAGATGTTATTTTCTGTACTTATACATTATTTGGTGCTGAAAAAAACTGACACTGCTCGGAAAGTATCTAGATCTAGTACTGTTTCACTACTTCTATATCTCATGGTGTTGAAAACTATTTCCCCAGGCTGTGGGGTACGGGTATCTCTCATGCTATTTTTCACTAATATCTCGGAAACTATGTAACCTACAAATATGTATTATATATCATTAGAAAGGTTTTTAACAGCATTTTGGCTTGCTCTTTTTGCTTTTTTCTGTTGTTACATAAAATCCATACAGAAATGGCTAAGAAATTGCAAGTTTTAAATATTGAGGTTTTTTATATTCAGTGATCAATCTTTAAAAATGGATTTATTTAATCATACGAAAGTGGATAATAAAACATTCCTCATTAGACATATACTGAAAACATATATCACTCATGAAGGTTTACAATATAATATTTGTGCTAGGCACTGGCATAATATTCTTATCATCATTTGTGATACATTTCTCTGTATACAGTATGTCATTCAGAAAATTTTCCTAGGAAGTGTTTTGTCTATACCCTGTATATGCATCAGTCATAATCTGAGGAAGATCCTGTCTCTGTAACTCAGCACATGGTTCTAATTCTAATAGTACTTGTACAGTGCTTTATCCCTATCTTAAAGACAGACTTTAGGTGCATAATACAAAAAAGCACAGATTTATAATCATATAACCAGAGATGTAATAGGGGGCAGCGCTACGGAGAAAGACCGGGAAAAAAAAACAAAAACTAGGGTGGGCATGCTTTTCAACTTCTTGAAGCTGTTTTCTTAAACTTCTTAATAGTTTGTTCCTCAATAATTGGTTTATATTAGGCACAGTGGTGGCACGACTAATTGACAACAGTTAGAATAGTGTTATTTACCGGTTCATATTTTTAAGTATGAATAATCGCTCAATGTAGTAAAAGATGGCAGAAGGTCTGAATCTGTTAAATATGTCTATATTGTCACATAAAATATGTTAAAATCCAAATCAGCCACATGTTCTGTACTGTTTATACATTCACGTAAAACCGTAAGTACTATATACCTCTTGTATCGCCCACTTCCTTTATAACAAAAATGCATCAGAATTCGGAACAAAACAGCAAATTTATTAAATTTTACAGATTATACATATATTTTCATTTTATTTCACATATTTATCATTTCATTGCCTTTTACAATAAGAAACTTAAGATATGTGGTAGTTTTAAAAATTTGAAAATTTTAATTACTTAAATGTAGCTTTTATAAACTACAAGCTTACCATGTGGTACTCAATGCTGTTCTCGGATGGCCACAAGGCATCATGGCCAACGTCTAAGAAAAATAGACATTTAAAGTTGGCCGTAGCCTCAAGTTGTCGTCACGTGATAACTTCTGACCAATCGCCCTACTTTCTCATTGAAATTTTTTAAACCTACCCCTCAGCTGCCCAGTAAACATTACAAACGTTTATAAACGTTTAGTAAACCTATAAACATTTTTTAAACCAAATATAAACCTAAATATTGACAATTATTCAATATTAAGGGTTTATAAACGTTTCAGCAACATTAGTTTGGTTTATAAATGTTTATAAACGTTTTTAAACCTTTACAAAGGGTTAAAAATAGCTTAACCTCACTTTCAGTTGGGATGATGACATCAGCACAGCCATTTTGAGAGAAACTGGAGAAATATTTCTGTAAGTATATCTTGCTGTATCACTGTTGTTTGAAGCCATCATGACATTCTAAGTAGATATATAGAAGTATATAATTTGATTATATTATATACTTTTATATCTCTACTTAGAATATAATGATGGATACAGCAAGATATAGTAACAGAAATATTTCTCCAGATTTTAAACACGTGTATAAACGTTTATATATAAATGTTTATAAACGTTTATATATAAACATTAATAAATGTTTATGCCTAAACGTTTATAAACGTTTATAGGCAAACGTTTAGGGACCCATCATTTTAAACCTTATCTAAACCGTTGATAGTTAGGTTTATAAACGTTTATAAACGTTTGTAATGTTTACTGGGTGTAAACAGCGGGGAGGCAGGGTGGGACTCTTCTGAGTCCCACATGGTAAGCTTGTAGCTTATAAAAGCTACATTTAAGTAATTCAAATTTTCAATTTTATTACGCTACAATAGCTTACCATGTGGGACTCAATGCTGAATCCAACCGCCCGGTGGCGGGATTACAGCTGAGACTGGAAGATATGTCAATTTTTCTTAGATTTGAAGTAATATATATTAGAAAGAGTGCTAGAAATACCAGTCTGAGTCCTGTATACAGTGCCCCAATCCCGAAGACCGGGCCTGTAAAGAGCCAAAAACCTAAATAGAATGGAAGACAGTGCTAAAAACTGTCTAGTTGTTTTGATTGTAGGATGGAAGTGCAGCAGTGCTCACTTAGAGGTCTAAGGGTCCTTAGGGGCCCTTCACGAGTGACAGACCAGCCCAATGGTTGGAATTCTCATAAAATTTTTTGCCACCGCATATGAGATTAATGACTTTAATAAGTCCTTAATACATATTATATTTGATAAACTAAAAACAAAATGACCTTACCCGTAACATCTTGAAGGTAAAAGTATACCTAGATCCTCGGATTAGACTCCTGAAGACTTGGGTTGTAGCGGATGTGCCCCCCCCCCCCTTTTTCTTTCCGAGGACAACTGGTCTGAGGGGAAGGATCTAGGACTTGTTGTGCCGCCAACACTGGTCCCAGATACATATTGTTGTCATTGTCTGACCAAGTAAGGTCTTTTAGGTAAAAATTTGTAAATGTGTTGTGAGCTTTCCAGTGACAGGCTTGCATGATTTGGTCCACCGATACCCCACCGTAAAAGGCCTTAGAGGCCGCGAAGGCCCGGATGTCATACACTTTAACTTGGACCAAGTCCACGGCTTGTTGGTCTGCTTGTTTATAACAAAGTAGAATGGTTTGTTTCAACCAGGAAGAGAGAGTAGCGGGTCTGATGTCTGAGGTATGTCCTTTCTTGAAGGAGATGAAAAGGAGGGATCGAGACCCTCTCAGGTCCTTGGTTCGAACCAAATAGTACCTCAGGGCCCGCACCGGACACAGGGTCCTGACTTCTTTGAATTGTCTATCTACAATGGTAGTCAAAGCAGGAATAGTCACCGGAGACACACTTTGAGAACCTTCTCTTGCTAGTTGGTTTTTGGCTATGAAGTCAGAAGAAGGGAACAAGGCAACCTTTTCCCATTGGCCTAGATGAGATACTTTGTTTGCAACCCAGGCATGGATTTCGCTGCGGCGCTTGCCGGAGGCCAAAGCTAGCAAGAAAGCAGTTTTGATAGTAAGATGTTTGAGGTCTGTGTCTTTCATAGGCTCAAAGGGTGCTTTTGTGAGCTCATTAAGAACAACAGAAAGGTTCCACTTAGGAAGATTCCTGGAACATTTGGGACGATCCCTGTGAAAGCTGGAGAGTAACCCATGAAGGTCTGAACTCTGTGCAATATGGTGGCCTGTTGGGCCCAAAGTGTCAACAATGGCCGTCCTGTAAGCATCGATGGTCGAGGGGCGCCTGTTTAGATCTTGGTACAGGTACATGAAAAAGTCTGAGACTTGTTTCACAGAGGGAGTGGAGAAGTTCACCGAATTTTCTCTGCACCATTTCTCAAATAAGGCCCACTTTGACTTGTAGATGGTTCTTGTTGATGACCTCTGAGGTGCAGCAATTCTCTCTGCCACCTCCACAGAGAAGCCTTGTTCTTGGAGCTGTCCACTCCTAGACACCAGGCGTGGAGGTTGAGATGCTGTGGATTGCTGTGGAACACATAATTGTGGGACTGTTTGAGAAGAGTCGTTGACACCGGAATTTGCAGTGGGATCTCTGTTGAGAGCTGCACTAGGTCCCAAAACCAGGGCATCCCTGGCCAGCCTGGGGCTACTACGATGATCAGGCAATAGCATCGCCTGACTTTTTGGATCACCCTGTGAAGGAGAGCCATCGGAGGGTAAGCATAGGCAGTGAGACCCATCCAGTTTATGTTCAGAGCATCGATGTCCCAAGCCTTTGGGTCTGGAACAGGAGATACGTACAGTGGAAGTTTGTGGTTCAGATGAGTGGAAAATAAGTCTACATGAGGTGTGAACCACTTTTGGCAGATCTGTTTGAAGACCTGTGGATGCAGTGACCATTCTGTTGACTGCACTTGTTTGGACCTGGACAGAAGGCCGGCCATCACATTCAGGCACCCTGGAATGTGCCTGGCTTTCAATGTTATGTGATAGTGATGGCACCAGGTCATGATGTTCCACAGGAGAGCACACATCTCTGCTGAGTGAGTTCCTCCTTGTTTGTTTATGTAGGCTACCACTGTTGAGTTGTCCGTTGCAACTAGGACTGTTTGGTTCTGGCACTGGTCCTTGAAGCTTCGAAGGGCCAGGGAGACCGCCTTCAATTCTAGGACGTTTATGTGTAGCCTTTTTTCCCGGTCTGACCACAGACCCTTTGTAGAATTTTGATCTAAGTGAGCGCCCCAACCTTCGTTTGAGGCGTCTGTAAAGAGTTGGATACTGTGGTCTTTGGGATGAAGGTCTGCACCTTTCATCACGTTTGAGGGATTTTGCCACCAGTCTAAGTGGGCTGCAATGGCTTCTGTCCAAGGAAGGAGGCTGTCCAGCGACTGAGGATATCTCCAGTGCTCCTTGAGATGAAACTGAAAGGGCCTCATGTGAAGGCGTCCCTCCGGGACCATTTTCTCCGTTGAGGCAAGCAACCCAATTAGCGACATCAAACATCTTGCAGTCAAAACACATTTTGACTTGAGTCGTAGGATCAAATCGTAGATCTGAAGTTTGAGCCATCTCTCTTGAGTGGGTTTTACAAGGGCTGAATCTAGATGGTATTCATAGCCCACAAACGAAAACACCTGAGTAGGTTTCAGTTCTGATTTTTCCTGATTTATTATCCAACCCAAGGACTGGGTTAGGTCTACCATCGCCTGAGTGTTCACTTGGGCTTCCTCCTGAGACTGGGACCTGATCAGCCAGTCGTCCAGGTATTGGTGAAGTCCTCTGGAGAGGGCCATTAGCTTCACTTCCTTTACAATCACTGTAAAGACCTGGGGGCTGTGGCTAGTCCGAATGGGAGGGAGGTGAACTGGAACACCTGAGACTTGTAACAAAACCTTAGGTATTTCCTGGAGTTTGAATGGATGGGGATGTGCAGGTAAGTGTCCGACAGATCTATCGACGATACCCATTCCCCTGGAATCAGGGAGGTCCTGATGGACTCTGGAGTTTCCATTTTGAACTTTTTTACGTGTAGAAAAGTGTTGAGCCTGCTTAGGTCTATGACTGGCCTCCACCTTTGGTGAGGCTTGGGTACTAGGAACAGGCGACTGTAAAATCGGAGAGATTTTACATTTTCCACCCTTTCGATTGCGTTCTTTGACAGAAGAGACTGGATACAAGTGGCCAGTGCTTGGTCTTTTTGACGGACCTTGTACTCTGACAGAATCAGAGGGAATCTGACCAAATTTGGTTTTGAAAGGAATGGCAGTATGTAGCCATTGGTGATAATGATTAACACGTTTGAAGAACACTTGTTTGTTTGCCAGTCTCTTCTGAAATAACGGAGGCGACCTCCTACTGGTGGACTGAGGGAGGCTTTTAAGGAGTCATTGGGGAGAGGGGTTTCCACGCCCGCGCCCCCTGTGGTGGGTTCGGTTTCCCCCTTCCTGAGGAAAACGATTGGTTACTGCTTTGTGAGGAGTTGCCCCCATAGGGGCGTTTCCTGTAGGAGCCTCTTTTCTTGTTGTGGGGACCACGAAAGGGCTTATAGGGTCCGAAACCCTGAGAGTCTTTAGAGGTACCTTTTTTGAGGAGGAAGTCTTCACCTTCCTTCATAAGTTGAGACTGGAACAAGGAGGGGTCCCAAAAGGACGAGTTCCTGAGTTCTTGGCATCTCGTTTCCCCTAATTGTGGTTGCAAGAGGGTCATTTCGGCTTTGCGCCTAAGCAAGCCAGTGTTACCCATAGAATATAGTTCCCTCTGGAGTATATGGGCTAGGGATTTGCTGAGGCATGTAAGAGCCCTGTGTTGGATAAGAACCGTCTTATTCCAAAAATCTAAATACTCACAGGCTTGTTCACAGCCACGCTTTGCTGCTTTTTCAGGAATGGCACCTTTCTGGATCTGAGTCTTAACCTTCTTGATAGTTGACTTAATGCTATATTGACACTTCTCAAGAGAAGCATTGCAAGAAGATGAAGTTTTGGCAAAGGCAGCAGTGAAGTTGAGCGTGGAGATATTTTGCCTAGCCTGGTTTTCCAATTCTTTAAGAATTGGTAGGGGAACCTTGCCCATAGGAGCCCAGGGGGTTTAGGAGTAATAAGTTAATATCCTATCCAATGGACAATAGCTTAACCGGTCGGCGCAGACCGGCCCACCAAACGTCAGAAAAAGACGTCCTGTGTTTCTACCGGCTTGCCGGTCCGTAGTACTAGTGCACTCGCCAGATGGCGTGTCATACTTCCTTCCTGTCTAGACAGCGTGACGTCATAGCATCTTTTTCGAGTTTAAAGTTTTCAGTTTTTTTGTGAGAATATCTACGAATTTGCTTTTTAAAGTTTATTATTTGATTCTTGGTAGTGTATAGCACATTATGTCATCTCCTAGTCAGCAACGTGGAGGGTGTGGCCACATGATGGCAGGCTTTGATTTACATGGTGTCTGCGCACGCAGTTGTGACAAAAAGAAGGGTAAGGACCCCCGTGTTGAGAAACCAGGATCTGATTGCCAGCACTGTAAAGCCTTGACCCCTGAGCAACTTACAACTTTATCCACCCCTTCCTATAAACTAAAGAAGGAGAAACGTGACAAGTCTGACACTACCCCTTCAAAGAACGCTTCATCTACCAAAGTCACTCTCAGTCCCACCCTTGTGGACCCGGCACGAGTGTCGATAATAAAGGCAGTGGATGGCCAGGACACTGGTTTGAGTGCACAGCCAGCTGAAAAGAAGAAAAAAGTAGAAGACAAGAAGAAGTCGGTCAAGTTTAAGCCTTTAGCTTCAGCTAGCCGGCCGGCTGCAGTGTCCACCGACCAGAGGTTCGACGAGTTAGATCAGAAATGGTCAGACCGGTTCAACCGGCTGGAAGCCCTCTTACTGGGAAGAACTCTGGACCAGCCTCAACAGGAACCTTTGGTACGGTCAAGGTGGTCCCAGCTCACTCACCACCAGCTAGTGTCATCAGGTCGGAACCCTTCATCAGACCTACCGACCAGCCAGCTTCTCAGGCTTCTGACTGACCCTCTGGATCTACTGACTGACCCTCTGCATCTACCACCACTGATCCACCGACCTCTAGGTCTCAGTCTGACCGACATCAACCATCAGACCGACCAGCAGCTTTTGATAGACCTTTTACCAGCATATCCAGTGCCTTTCAACCGACCAGAAAGAACTCTTCCAGTGAATCGGACTCAGACAGTGTTGTATCTGACCGACCCCCTGTTGATATTTTTGTTGAAGAGGGAGAGTTGTCGGATGAACTGGATGCTACAGTTACAGATCCGGATCATTCCCCTTCAAAAGAACAATCTTACAGAGAAACAATGAGGGGAATCCGGTCCTTTATGGGATGGACCCACATTCCAGATATGGATACAACCACTGGCTCTTCAGAACAGAATCCATTTGCTGGAACTAAACTGCAGACACCGGGCAAGATATCAGTTACCTACTGACGAGTGGCTCTGCCGGAAACTCTCAAAGCTGAACTTAACCCTCACTGATGGATACCCATCTCGCAGTGCTGAGGGCGGTGGATTGCAGAGAGATCAGTTTTTAAAGCCACCTAGATCTTAGGCCAAGTGGTACGGTTGCCACCCTCAGCAGAAGAGTGAAACTACAGAGACTCTTACGTACAAATTCATCCAAGCTCAACAGTGGTTACCTGAGGATAGCAAGAGAGGCTGGAATCGCCACCAGCCCTCCCCAGTCGCGGCCAATCTCTCAAGATACCTTGAGAAAGTGGGAGAAATCCGTCCGGGAGTCAGAATAAATCTGTGCACAAGGTACATGCGCCAAACGAAAAAGATGCTATGACGTCACGCTGTCTAGACAGGAAGGAAGTATGACACGCCATCTGGCGAGTGCACTAGTACTACGGACCGGCAAGCCGGTGGAAACACAGGATGTCTTTTTCTGACGTTTGGCGGGCCGGTCTGCGCCGACCGGTTAAGCTATTGTCCATTGGATAGGATGTATTAACGCAATAAAAACAGATTTTGGCAAAATCCGTATTCAACTCCTGATATTTGTCCTGATAACAGGGCTGTCCCACCCTGTACCACTTGGTAGTGGAAGGAGGAGGTCTGATATATTTACCCTTGGGTAAATTAGTGGCCTTAAAATCATGTTCAAATTTATCAAAGGCGTCTTTGATAACTGAGCTGAGTGGAAGTATGGAGGAAGGACCTCTAGGTCTGAGCTCTTGACGGCCTTTCTCATCGTCCAGACCCATGACTGAAGTTGAGGACCTAGGGATGGACTCCCTGGGGTCAGGGAGGGAAAGAATGAGCCTATATGTATCAACCTCTTCAGCGTACTGTGAGGGAATGTCAGACAGAGCTACTTCCCTATAATAAGGGGGGTCTGGATCTTGTTGAGGTTGGTCTTGATCAGAAACAGCCCCTGAGGGCTGAGCCCTAGAGGGCTTAGAAGACCTGTGTCTGGCTACAGAGGACTGATCCTCCTCTGAGGAAGATGACACATATCTGGACCTGGTTTTATGTTTACTCTTATCAGAGTGTTTTTTAGGTTTAGTAGATGGGATCCGAGATTCATCGGATTCCTCATTGAATTGATCCGAGGCAGACCTGGATTCAACTTCATGCCTACTGCGAGAATGACAGTGTTTTTGGGTCTATCCGAGACCTTCTTAGAAGGTTCCTCGGATGCACTAGCATTCTGATCCGATGCATTATGAGGATCAGTTCCGAGACGTGGAGGAAGTGCTGGACCATAGTCCACATCCATATCCTGGGTTTGAATGGTAGTTCTATGTCTCAGAGGGGGTAGGTCCAGATTAACAGCAGTATGAGAAGATGTACCAGGTTTGGAAGCAGAAACCGAGGTCTGATCCACCTCTGTTTGTTTTTTATAAGTCAACTCCTCTCGGAGTGACTGAAAAGCTTCCAACATAGATGCCTGGAAAGAACCCATTTGCTGCTGTAAATGGATGTTTAGTGAATTGCCCAGGGATTTTTCTAGATTTGTTTCAATTTTATGCTGTAAGGCAGTACCTGGGGTGGGTGGGACAGTTTTGGCTGGAGTTTTGAGCGACAAAGAACTGAAGGGTAGGGGCTGAGGATGGGCGGGTGAGGTAAATAGATTGTCTCCAGCACTCTCAAGGTCTGCATTTGAACCAGTGAAAGAATCCAAGTTGCCCTCACCCAAAAGATCAAGTTCATCATCTTTTGCATTAGAAGCGTCCGCCTTTTGTTTCTTTATATAGCGTTTCCTGTGTTGAATTTTGTTCATTTGGTCATCTGTGAAAGATGCACAGATATCACAGGGCACTTCAAAGGTGACACAGGGGTCATCACCCTTGCCAGATTCCCTACAGGGAATAGTTGTGTAAATCAAAAGAAAAACAAAAACAACGGTATTTTTTAGCTCTCGGTTTGTCTTTATTTGTTCAATGTGTGGACATTTTAAACGCAATAAAAGACGTAGATGTAAAAAAGCCTGAACCGGGGAAAACTCAAAACACGCAAAAATAAGAAATACCGTATTTATTGCAATAAACGCCCCCTCTCTATTAATCGCCCCCCCCCTCTTCTCTACCTGTGCAAAATTCATATTTCGGGGTTTTACATCCCTGTCAACAGCCCCTTTGCGATTCCGGGATTCTGAAAAATGGTGCTTTTTAGTACTTCCCAAGCGAATATCGCTTACGAGAAATAAAGAAAATAAAAACAAAACATGGCAGTATTGGTCAGACGCATTGAAATTGGCAAAGAATACAAGATAAAACTACATAATTTCTTCAGATTTAAGGTTTGTTTTAAATATTTTAAGCTGTCTCGCCATTATACATGCCAGCAAGCGAGATCAAGGCAGCAAGTGTCCATTATCGCCCATGGCCACTGGACTCGAGATATGATTTTGTTTATCTGTAATAGTCCCCCCCCTTTTGAAAAATGCATCGCCCCGGGGCGTTTATTACAATAAATACGGTATACTTATCCTGTCAAAACAGAAATTTTACAGAATAATCCATGTTATATAATAAAAGAAATAACCAAAAATAAACCTCCAACAATATGTAAAAGCTGAGATATAAATGAAAATGTCTGTATAATTTACAGAAAGCTACCAGTTCAACGTGACCAATGAGAAAGTAGGGCGATTGGTCAGAAGTTATCACGTGACAACAACTTGAGGCTACGGCCAACTATAAATGTCTATTTTTCTTAAACGTTGGCCATGATGCCTTGTGGCCATCCGAGAACAGCATTGAGTCCCACATGGTAAGCTATTGTAGCGTAATAAAATGGACAGTTATTCGGTGTCGACAAGAATAGTACTTGACGATTAGCCGACATGAAATATTTGTAGTCGTGGCGTCCCTATTAGGCACAACCTTTTTATATCTGTCTGTCCTTTTAATGACTATGGTTGTCTTACCTTTCCAGAGACAAGCCCCATGCTATGACAGATACATCTTCTGGTAATCCCATGGGCAACAACATCTCAGGTCTGAACACTCCTGAGTTGCCTACTTCCACCCATTTCTTCAAACCTGAAACAAGGAGTAAAGTTGGAAAATTACGTGGTTCCATTAACTTTTGGGTTAAGGTTTTGCAGCAAAGAAGCATCGACTTCCTTCACCTTTTGCTGTGGCAGAACAATAGCAATATTTACTGGAAACATTATATTACCAACACATAAACTGAGCAATATTTTGTCTTGGTAACTGGAAAACCTGTAAAAGAGGGAAGTAAAGGAAAACCATAAAATGAAGATCCGTTTAACAATTTGTAAAATGTAAATGTGAACCAGGCACCCATTTAGCAAAAACAGACCCGAGTCCAGGTAAATAGTGTATTAGTGGTAACCAGCTGGAAGAATCAGTGAAGCAACCATAGCAATTAATGTAAACCAATTGTATTAATTACAAAAAAATCTCATATATCATGGAAAATCAGGGAAATTATGTGAAAAAAAAACTAATATTAGTTAGACAAATCTGACTGAATACTAAGGTTTACACAAATATTTTATGGTTTTAAATGGTATTTTAATAGTTTTATGAGTACTGGTTTGCCAATTTCAATTCAGTTTTCTCAACCAATCAGATATTGTTCAGGTAAAAATATGGGGCCAAGATTTGGACCTTTGACTTCTGTTATGAAAGGCAATTGTTTTGCCACCACACCACTGTTCTAATAATTAACTAATTTTCTAATATCTCACACAGCAAATACACCAGGGCCGAGATTTAAATCAGAAGTTAGAAACCAGTGTGACGCTGCAGTGTTCCCCTCACAATATATTATCTCTTTTAAAGAGACATATTCAAGAAAAGACATTTGACACCAGATCCAATATAAACATGGGAAATCTGAAAGAGCATATTTCACAGCAACAACATAAATAATGTTTTCTTGATATTACAATCCTATTCACATTTACTGACATTATTTTCAATCTTCATATGTGAACACAAGAATACAATTGTCATGAGAGATATCTGAGCAGGGAATCATACTAATTCTTCTAACGGCCACATTAATACTGATCACATGTATAAAGTGGAGAAACCCCTTGTTCAGCTTCCTTCCTTTAGCCATTGGGCATCTTCTGTATACAACATATTTCTGTCATAATTAACACATTTTGTACAATAAAGGTCAGTCTTCAAAGGAAATGCAACTACAGGATAATCCATGTTAATTAGATTGGAGAAGTTTAAACCTAAAAAACGTATCACAACTGATTCAGACCTATTTTTGACCTTTGAAATGAGGAGGGGGTGGCGCTATCAAAGTTCCACAGGTTCATCAGGAACAATATCTGAAAAACTGTCAAAAATGAGTATTCTGCGAGGTGCAATGGACCATTATGGATAAGGTCACAAAACAATGTGTGAAAATCTGTACAAAATTCTAGGGTGACCCACTGAAACTGAATGTCAAGGTCACAAAACAAAAGTTTTTTTTTCTATATTGCCCACATGATAACCACATGATAAATTACAGAGGCCCACTTAGTACTAGTATCACTAAAATTTGTAAAGAGCAATATATAAACATAATTCCCTTGGATCTATTATAACTTTAAAGGAGATGCTCAATGATTTTTTAAGCATTAAAAATTTTACGAGATTTTCTTCATGCAAGATTACACCAACATTAACAAGAGCTCTTAGAGGGTGCATACCTCCGCCAATGCACATAATAACTAGAAAATGCAACAATTTGACATAGTGACGTAGTGAAATACAGTCAAACTGTTGGAGCAATAAGATCGGAGATATAAAGTTTTGTACAATATCAGACAGTTAAGAATTCAACAAACATACGCCTCACTAATAAGTGACCTTCAACTCAGGCTTCCAAGTAGGTCATGATGAAATACAGTCAAAATCTTGGAGCAGTAAGATGGGAGATATAAAGTTTTATACAATGTCAGACAGTTATGAATTCAACATACCCCTCACTAATAAGTGACCTTCAACTCAGGCTTCCAAGTAGCTGGATTACAGAAGCACGCCACAATTCCCAGCCAAATTTACAACATCCACAAGAGACTATGGTTCCTTGCTTGATGTGTACATCAACAAAAGAAACTACCATCAGGGTGTCAGATACTTATTATTAAAGAATCAGGTACATAATAATAATTCTAACATGACGATATGTGCAGAAACGAGTTTTAACTCTGTGCGTACAGATTTATCTGACAACAATCGCACTGCCCTTCCATCCTCCGTACATATTTCGTCGTTGAGTTTAAGTAGTAATGTTGCTGTATTGTTTTTATTTATATTTGATTGAATATTAAATATTAATTGAATAATAAATATTATACATTATATTCATATTAAATATTCCTGTATCAGAACATTTAAATCTGCGGTTTCCAGGTACAATGGATGGAACAGCTGGTTGCTAAGGTCACCACAATGTAAACAAACCTACGTAAAACAATTTATTCCTTGTAAAAATTTAAAAAAATGAAAAAAAAATCTCTTAAATAAGCTTAAATATCATGTTAGAATAGAAATAATTCACTCGTGCTCATGTCATGTCACTTCCGGATAATTTTACTCAGCCTTCGGCTTCGTAAAATTATTACCGGAAGTGCCATGGTTAAATACCGTGTAAAACCATGATCACTCATGGATTATTTCTACAGTAAATGGGAAAATCTGGCTTATGTTTTTTTTTTTGTATCTAGGTGGCTAAGATCATTCTCAAAATTTATTGGGATCTAAGTTGGACCAAGACCCACCTTCTGATTTTTTTAGGAAGATCCAAGCTGTAGTATTTGCTTAATCCTGTTAACAGACAAACAGACATACAGTTATGAAAAGAATACCTCCTCAGTGGAGGTAGTTATCTATGGGAATGAAAGATACTAAAACCCAAATTATTCATGGATTGAACAGGGAAATTTCCATACAGATTAAATTACGTAGTCAGAAAAAAACACACTTCAGCTGGTTCGGAGTCAGCCCTTTCTCTATTTTGGCACCCTATCTAACACAATATATAAAGTCTTTCAGAAAAATTTAATTGGAAATAAAAACATAATGATTGACACTACTTATATGAGTAAAAGAGTTATGAAATGGCATTCAGAGATTAACTTTAATACAAAGGTAAAAGTGGATGTATTTAGTGGTGAGGAGACCAACTTGGAAGTCTGCTACTGCAGGCTTTGAGTACAAGAACCCCATTTGATTACAAGAGGCTGAGGAAGTGGAGAAAAGGTTGAGTAAAGAGTGTTGCAAAGAGCTTGTAATTTGCGATATATTATTTAAACTTTTCAAACCACCTGGACCAATAATAAGGAACAAGGGCTTTTATATATATAGCAACCTTACTTGACCCTGAAGGTGTGGCAAAATATATTAACCCTTTGACTAAATAAACAAGGTGAGTCATGCCAGAAGTTCAAGCAAAAATGAGGCATCATATGGCGAACAAGGTAACCGCGGAGGTAAATCTCTGCAGACGCGGACGATGACCGTGCGTGATCCATAGTATCCCAGCTTTTTGGGGATACAATTATTATATAGGTAATGTTATTTAATGGGGCCATGGTGGTGCAGTGGTAGCACACCTCCCACCTCTGAGGTCAGCGGTTCAAACCCTGGACCTTAAGTGGGAAAGTTGGTAAATGCTTCCCGATGGTCAGCAGTTTAAAGTGCAGAACCTTTACCAACTATATGAACTGGTTTACTCTGCCCAAAAACTACCCATCGTGATATGACGTGTACAGTCTTGAAAGCGGCATAAAAACCCCAATAAATATATAAACTAGAGGAATGCTTTTGCTAACAAAAGCGAAGCGTCCCTTAAAGTTTAAAATGCTTTGTGGTTTTAATAAGCATGCTGTAAAGCTAAGAATGCACAAAGCTGCACTGTATGCTTTCCCAATACCTCCTAGTACATTCTGAAGCTATAAAAGCAACAATAAAGGAGATATAAGACAAAAACTCCAAAGCAGCTATTTATGACCCCAGTTTGGTCCATAAGGGAGGGTCGGGGGTAAAACTGACCGACTATTTAGACTCTCCACATATGCTTTCCCAATACCTCTTAATACATTCTGAAGGTCTAAAAGCAACAATAAAGGAGATATAAGGCAAAAACTCCAAAGCAACTATTTTATGACCCCAGTTTGACCCATAAAGAGGGGTCGGGGGATAAAACTGACCGGCTATTTAGATTCTCCACATTTGTTTTCCCAATACCTCTTAATACATTCTGAAGCTATAAAAGCAACGATAAAGGATATATAAGGCAAAAACTTCAAAGCAGCGATTTATGACCCCAGTTTGGCCCATAAGGGGGGGGTGGGGGGGTGGGGGTGGGGGTCGGGGGGTAAAACTGACCGGCTATTTAGACTCTCCACATACTCTTTCTCAATACCTCTTAATACATTCTGAAGCTATAAAAGCAACAATAAAGAAGATGTAAGGCAAAAACTCAAAATCAGCTATTTTATGACCCCAGTTTGACCCATAAGGAGGGGCCGGGGGGTAAAACTGACCGGCTATTTAGGCTCTCCACATATGCTTTCCCAATACCTCTTAATACATTTTGAAGGTATAAAAGCAACAATAAAGGAGATATAAGGCAAAACTCCAAAGCAACTATTTTATGACCCCAGTTTGACCCATAAGGGGGGGTTGGTGGATAAAACTGACCGGCTATTTATATTCACCACATATGCTTTCCCAATACCTCTTAATACATTCTGAAGCTATAAAAGCAACAATAAAGGAGATATAAGGCAAAAAACTTCAAAGCAGCTATTTATGACCCCAGTATGGCCCATAAGGGGGGGTCAGGGGTAAAACTCACCGGCTATTTAGACTCTCCACATATGCTTTCCCAATACCTCTTAATATATTCTGAAGCTATAAAAGCAACAATAAAGGAGATAAAGGCAAAAACTCAAAATCGGCTATTTTATGACCCCAGTTTGACCCATAAGGGGAGCCAGGGGGTAAAACTGACCGGCTATTTAGACTCTCCACATATGCTTTCCCAATACCTCTTAATATATTCTGAAGCTATAAAAGCAACAATAAAGGAGATAAAGGCAAAAATTCAAAAACGGCTATTTTATGACCCCAGTTTGACCCATAAGGGGGGGGGTCGGGGGGTAAAACTGACTGGCTATTTAGACTCCCCATATATGCTTTCCCAATACCTCTTAATACATTCTTAAGCTATAAAAGCAACAATAAAGGAGATATAAGGCAAAAACTCAAAATCAGCTATTTTATGACCCCAGTTTGACCCATAAGGCGGGGCCGTGGGGTAAAACTGACCGGCTATTTAGACTCTCCACATATGGTTTCCTATTACCTCCCAGTACATTTTATAGCTCTAAATGCAATACTTAAGAAGATAATAGTGGGGTTGGCCTAAATTTAAGGCTTTCAGATTGGAAGGTGTCAGAAAACCACTCATAAATGAGACATTTTTCAAGGGATTGCTCCCAAAATCTAATCAGCTCGCGTTTTCGATAGTATGAACAGGTGTGTCAAATTATAAGGCTCTGTACCAAGTAGTTTTTCCTGAACTGTGATGACGGGGGGGGGGGGGGGGTGTACTTCAAAAAATAGTTTTTGACCATGTGACCTTCATAAAGGTCAAAGGTCAAATTTAAGCATGCAGAAAAATTTTCCCACGCCTAAGGTATATAACTGCCAAATATGGTTTGAAACCTTCTAATAATAAGGGAGATATTCAAGGGAGACCATAATGCGGCGGCGGCAGCGAGGAAACTGAGGCGAAAACAAATAAGCGCCCTTTCAGGGACGCTTAATTAATAAAGTAATGTTATTTAAAAATGTAGGTAAAACGAAGTATGAATCATATTCAGATGTTACAAATACCAAAGGAAATGTTCCTAGAAACCTGTAAATAGATTTTCTCAAAGATTGACCTAGGTCTCTGAAAAGGGGCCATGATGCAGTACATCACAAAGTAGGTTTACCATTTATTTCACAAAACTGCTCTAAATTCAATGGATTTGCAGTTATATATAAGTGATTTACTCAATGATAAAATAGCAAAGAACATATTACTCACTTAGCTATGGAGCTACAGCTCTGAAAATTTGCTGTGACACTGACCATCAAAAAGTTGTTGAGAAATTTCACTAAAATGCCCTAAATTCAACATTTGGGAGTTACAAGTCATTTGTTAGAAGTAGATATTACTCAAAATTGTGCTTCAGGTCTGAAAATTTCCATTCACACAGAAAATACAAAAGCAGCTGTAAAAGATCTTTAACTAAACAGAACTGTATCGGTGATAAAGAAAAAAGCCATTTACTCACTTTTCTTAATGTTAAAAGAAGAAAATAGCTATTACTGACTTAACTATTGAGGTAGACCTTTAGTACCTTTAGAACAGGTACCAGCTTGTAGGTACAAACATAGTTAGCCAAACAACAAATTTTTGTGAAAATGCTGTAAATCCAGTCATTTTGGAGTCATAAGCAATTTACTCAAAGTAACTAGTGATACTATTACTTACTTAGCTATGGACCTCGATCTGCAAAAGCAGATAAAATATAGAAGACACAAGAAACTGAGCTAAAACGATGTATGGCATAATGCAAAAGACCCCACAGACCATCAACTGTAGATAAAACTAACAAGTCCCATTTCAACTATGAAAGTTCTGGCCAACACTTTTTCAAGTTTTAGGCACCAAAGCAAAAATCTGCAAGATTGCAGCAGTGGAGTAACTGTTACAAAGCAAAAAGTAGTATCAGAGATGCCTGTACCCCTCAACCTGGGGAAATAGTTTTCAACACCATGACATATAGAAGTAGTGAAACAGTACAAAGACTAGAATACGTTCAGTGCAGTGTCACTTATATAAAGGTCCAAATAATGTTTAGGTAGAGAAAATAACATCTAAGAGAAAGAAAATGTATGTAAAGATAAAGTACTAAAACAAGACAATTCAATAGAAAGATGACAGCATTAATCAGTAAAGTAAAAAATATTAAGCTGTAAAATTTATTAATTGGAGAATAGCTGTCAATGGAAATAGCATAATTGTTTAAAAGTGCATGTAATAATCAGTTGCAGCAATCCATATATCATTGTCAGGTGAACACACTTTGGCAGAGTAAAAAAGAAAGGTCACACCATGATGCACACATACATTTACATACACCCCCTACCCAATGTCCCTACCAAGTGTCAACCTTCTACACTTTATGGAATCCAAGAAATAGCCCAGTCTGACAACATTTTATAGGTCAAGGTTACTACGGCAAGGTTAAAGGTCAAATCAAGGCCACACCATGATGTTGCACACCTAAACCCCCTAACCAATGCCCCTACCAAGTATCAACTTCCTACACCTTACGGTTTCCGAGATATAGCCCGGACAAGATTTTATAGGTCAAGGTCACTACGGCAAGGTCAAAGGTCAAATCAAGGCCACACCATGATGTTGCACACCTAAACCCCCTAACCAATGCCCCTACCAAGTATCAACTTCCTACACCTTACGGTTTCCGAGATATAGCCCGGACAAAATTTTCAAACTCGAGGTCACTACGGCAAGGTCAAAGGTCAAATCAAGGTCACACCATGACGTTGCACATCTACACATCCTAACCAATGTCCCTACCAAGTATCAACTTCCTACACCTTATGGTTTCCAAGATGTAGCCCGGACAAGATTTTATAGGTCAAGGTCACTACGGCAAGGTCAAAGGTCAAATCAAGGTCACACCATGACGTTGCACACCTAAACCCCCTAACCAATGTCCCTACCAAGTATCAACTTCCTACACCTTACGGTTTCCGAGATATAGCCTGGACAAAATGTTCAAACTCAAGGTCACTACGGCAAGGTCAAAGGTCAAATCAAGGTCAGACTATGACGTTGCACACCTACACATCCTAACCAATGTCCCTACCAAGTATCAACTTCCTACACCTTACGGTTTCCGAGATATAGCCAACAAAATTTTCAAACTCGTGGTCACTACGGCAAGGTCAAAGGTCAAATCAAGGTCAGACTATGACGTTGCACACCTACATATCCTAACCAATGTCCCTACCACGTATCAACTTCCTACACCTTATGGTTTCTGAGATACTGCCAGGACAAACTTTTTCCCCCTGCCGCCCGCCCGCCCATCCGGACACCATGGGTCAAAACAATACAAAAGCTTATAATTAATATCATCATCATCATCATCATCATCATCATCAAAAAAAAAAAAGAGACTCTCATTTCAATGAAATATCAAATGGGAAGGGTAAACCAGTAGGCAATGGGATTGGTGACAACAAAAACATAAAAAACCCCCAAAAAACCTTAATCCAAATACTATTTCTTGCCATTTAAATGATTTAGAAATAATTAATATAATTAATACTTGTTCACAAAATCCATCAAAGATGAATTTACAACTCTGTTATATGTTCTGAAGCACCAGAGCATTTTTTTCATTGAATTTCTTGCCTGAAATCTGTTAGATTATATATCATATTTTTCAGCTTTTGATGTATCAATTTCAACTAGAATCTGTATATTGTGGAGCAATTTAAGGTACAAATATTACCATATTTATCCATACAAAGGACCCCTCCCTATCAGTCGCCCCCACATCTTTGTAAATATGACACCTCTCATACTTCATCTACAGGTTTTATGTGACAAAAAATACATAGGAAATAAGGAGGAAAACATATTACTTTTTCCCACTAGAAATTGTACTAACTTTTTGAACATCGGGGAAATTTCAGTCAGCTTAGGAAATACGGCTAGAGAGGCATGGGATTTGAACAATAGGTGTTCTCCATAGGTGGAGGGCTACTCATTTTCACATGGCAAAGGCTTCCTTCATCACAAACACTGAAAAGTATCAGGCTAATCCATAAATCACATCACATCCTTAAATGAACAACTAAAGAGCCAGGAAATGACAGACCCATGGCTTCACCAGCTTACAGTGTACAGGTAGAAAAAATCAGAGGATTTTGTCACCACCAATAAATTGAGGGAAGTCATGAAATACTTGTTTTATTCACAGTGAAAAAGTTTGGAGACTGATGTAAAGTCTTGAAAACAATGAGCGAACCCAGATGTGTCGGTAACATATGTCGACATTTCAACATTGACCTATATCAGTTCTGAGTTTCAATATTAATACTTAAACGTGTGAATTTCAATATCATTTCCAAGAAAATATGTCAACAAAATTCTATAATTTATTCCTACTGAATATGAAAACATACTGTTGACACACATTGAACGATAAATACTGTATAACTGGTCATTTTTATATTGAATTTATGTTGGTTATATTTGCAAGATCAACTGATAAGAAAAAATAAGATTAAAATGAAAATTGGTCCAACGAAACTGAATGTAGTAGTGAATTTTTTTTTTCAAAATTTGACAAGAACTACACAAGATATGGTTATTTAACTTGAGATTAGTAATCAAAGTGTGCAAAAAATAAATAACATGTGTGATATTATGAGATTAGACACTGAAATTAACTTCCGTAATTCTTGTCCAATATAATGTCATAACATTTATTAAACAAGAGTCCTCAGAGTGTGCATACCTCCACCAAGCCCTGTCATTTTTTTTTCTTGAAGATCCAACCAGTAGTATTTGTGTAATCCTGCAAAAAACAAACTTTGGCGAGGGTAACTAGATTGGGCCAACTCGACACCAACATATCTCCAGACAGGAGATCCCTAATGCCACAGCCACCTTTAACTGGGCATTTTCTGTGGGACCCATCTTCAGTTTACTATAATTACTGGACAAATCTAACATAACCACCCACTAATAATATATAAGAACTTCAGCAATTAAATCTACAATATGTATCTATGAGAACTCTATCTCCAGACTACACTTGTTGCAGTCAAACCCACACAAAGGTGACTCCTGTGCCAAACTTACTAACCACTAGGAAGTTGCTTAAGGATGGTTGGCAGTTTGCAGTACAGAACTTTGACCAATTGTATGTAGTGATTTCCTCTGCCCATAAAACTACAAGTCGTGATATGACTTATACAGTGTTGAATGCGATATTAAAACACAAATAAATAAATAAATAAATAAAGATTTACTAAGAAAAGGTGTAACTGCAAAGATGAACATTGATCTGGCTTCAGTGACTACTGTTTTTTAGATTTCATATTCTTTAGTCAACAAAATTCTCTGAACTCTATGCATTATTACACAAGTCATCATCCAACTTAAAGAAGCACTTAATTCCAATTTTATGAAATTCTAAGGCACAAAGATTACCGTAGACCATTCACAGAAACAGGGGATCGGATAACATGAAAGTTCTCAATAGTAGACCTGCAGTCTGAATGTTTGGCCATTAAGGGAACAATTAATCACACTTTTGTGCACAAATCCCAGATTATCACCCAGTTAAAGCTTACATTAATGATTTATAAAGCCATGGTTTGTACTGGAGGTGCTGTTATTGCACATTTTATTGACCACAAGTTATCTTACTGTACACAGAACATACCAAAACAGTGAGATTTATTCTTCTGATAGATTTTAATTTGTTAAGAACTAACAATAGACAAAGGACTGTTGTAACATAGTGGGAAATTATCCGTATAAAGAAATCTATTCAACTTTAAAATGCAAGAAAAAACTAGACTTTTGCTTTGCAAGAGAAAAAGAAACTAGACCTACGCATCGGAGACCTATGCAAATTTGTATCCACCGAAAAGATAACTCACCAAAGCCAGTGAACCACTGTTTGACCTTGAAGGAGGGGCCCAAGGTCAAATCTAACATCAGAAAATTCCTAGCCCAAGATTTCGTATGAGTTGGTTTCGTACTGTAAACTTCTAGGATCAATAATAAGCAAGTTATAAGCACTTTTAACTTTGGCTATCCTCGTTTGACCTTGAAGAAGGGGCCCAAGGTCAAATACGACCACACAAAAAGATTCCCAGCCCATGATTTCCTATATGTTGGTTTATCGTCCCAAACCTCTAGGAGCAATGATAAGCAAGTTATAAGCAATTTTAACTTTGGCTATCCTCTTTTGACCTTGAACGAGGGGCCCAAAGTCAAATCTGACCACACAAAAAGATTCCCAGCCCCTGAGTTTCTATAGGTTGGTTTACCATCCCAAACCTCTAGGAGCAATAATAAGTGAGTTATAAGCACTTTTAACTTTAGCTATCCTCGTTTGACCTTGAAGGAGGGGCCCAAGGTCAAATCAGACCACACCAGAAGATTCCCAGCCCATGAGTTTCTATAGGTTGGTTTACCATCCCAAACCTCTAGGAGCAATAATAAGCGAGTTATAAGCAGTTTTAACTTTGGCTATCCTCGTTTGACCTTGAAGGAGGGGCCCAAGGTCAAATCCGACCACACCAGAAGACTCCCAGCCCATGATTTCCTATATGTTGGTTTACCATCCCACACCTCTAGGACCAATAATAAGCGAGTTATAAGCAGTTTTAACTTTGACTATCCTCGTTTGACCTTGAAGGAGGGGCCCCAGGTCAAATCCGACCACACCAGAAGATTCCCAGCCCATGATTTCCTATATGTTGGTTTATCATCCCAAACCTCTAGGACCAATAATAAGCGAGTTATAAGCAGTTTTAACTTTGACTATCCTCGTTTGACCTTGAAGGAGGGGCCCCAGGTCAAATCCGACCACACCAGAAGATTCCCAGCCCATCATTTCCTATATGTTGGTTTACCATCCCAAACCTGTAGGACAAATAATAAGAGAGTTAAAAGCAGTTTTACGTTTTGATGTCCTCATTTGACCTTGAAGGAGGGGCCCAAGGTCAAATCCGACCACACAGAAAGATTCCCAGCCCATGATTTCCTATATGTTGGTTTACCATCCCAAACCTCTAGTATCAATAATAAGAGAGTTATAAGCACTTGTAAGTTTGGCTATCCTTGTTTGACCTTGAAGGAGGGGTCCAAGGTCAATTCTGACCACATCAGAAGATTCGCAGCACATGATTTCCTATAGGTTGGTTTCACATTGCAAACCTCTAGGACCAATAATAAGGGAGATATAGGCACTTTTAAAGTCCACTATGTGGGTTACTTTGGCACTCCGTGGATAACCTTGAATTAAGAGCTCCAAGGTTAAATGTGTGCAAGGTTGTAGAGGACATTTATATCTGTTATACATATCACCTATGAAGAGATTCAACCTTCTACCTATGAGAAACAGCCAGTAGAAAAATGTCGATTATTTTCAAAGAAATGCCCGTGGCGGCCATCTTGTTTTTCAGAATGAGGCTATTTTCCTTCCCAGAGAAGCTTACCCCCAATGAAGATATCCTGCAAATTTGGTGAACCTAGCTGCTGTCATTTTCCTCTAAGAGCGTTAACGCCGAAAATCTCTCTACACGCGGCGGCGGCGTAGCGAACGCTAAACCAAAGTATCCACCGGATGCTTCTGGTGGATACAATTAGCAGAAACAAAGCGTCCCAATGAGTATTGATGATTTTGTTGAAATGAACATCTTGTTGTGTTTAATGTTTTTCCATTTGTACCAAAATGCAAGGTTTTGTAGATGAATATGTACTTTTTTTTTCAAGATGGCTGCCAAAATTAACGGGAAACAGACTTTTGGGGAAAGTCAAAATTGCTCTATCTTGCACCATTTCCGAGATAAATGTGTTTTTTGCATTTTATAAAGAAATTCAAGATGGCCGCTAATAATGGCAGGAAAACGAGTTTTGGGGAAAGTTACCAGTAAACTCTGCAGATACCCTGTGAGTCTAAAATTTCATCGAAGTTGCTCTATCTCACACCGTTCTGAGATATTAAAGATTTTTCATTTTCAGCGTTAAGAATCGTGGCATTTAGTTAATCGTTAATAAGTCGGCTATTTTGTATTAGATCACTTCGAAATGGCAATGATTTTCAGACATTGATATAACAAACCTACTTGCCAAATTTCATGTGAATAGGTAAAGCGCTTTGTAAGTTATCATCCGGACAAGCATACCCCTTTGAAAAACATGTTTTTGGTCATGTGACTTCTCTGATTGGTTAAAATGTCATGACACCATTTTCAAAAATTTTTCCCAGGGCTACTGCATACATGTGCTAAATTTGAAGAGAATCCGCTGAGTGGTTGCCGAGCTATAAGCAATAGAAAATGCACGATTCGGCGGAGCCGGCAGACCCACCTTCTCTCCCTGTCACCAAAATATAAACCAGGGGTTGCAGGTTTATCCTGTTCCTTGTAAGATTTGCTCAAATAGAAAACCAAAGGTGCTCATTAATGTGTGAGATATGGTATCAGTCCATAAAATAAACAGACCAGAGCATGTCTGAGTTTCACTGGAAATAGTGTTTGGTAATCTCTCTGTTAAGATTTCCAGAAATTATAAATGCAAATGTATATTACAGTAAAAAGATCTACTCGTACAGTACGTCTTAATACTTTATCTGGGAAAGAAAATTGAAATCATGGATATTAATAACAGCTTTGACTGACCATAATACATGTCTAGATATCTGCCTTGTGACAAAATACAAAGGCCTTATAGTTAATTTAATGGGCACCTTTGGTTTTCTATTTGAGCAAATCTTACAAGGAACAGGATAAACCTGCAACCCCTGGTATAACATTCTTACTTTGAAACTGAATGACTGAAACAACTTGTACTAGTAATGCTTTGAATGGTGTGTATGAAAAGACTGCACTCAAGAGCATCAAAAGACACAAAGTAGCAGAAACAAGTCCATACACCCGATGCATTAATGACATAAATGTACCACAGTGTTCATTAAACATTTACTAAATCTCGCGTGGATAGACAACACCTGATACGTCTCTCCGATGTTAAAGATGCTAAATGGCAGTAATACCACGATATTGATGCAGACTTCATCTTACAAAGGAGAATATACAATCACATCCAAGGCTAAGCATTAGCTTTGATGACAAACTAAGAAGAAATAAAGGTATACCTTTAATACTGTGAAACTGCTAATGATATACGTTATACACAGGTGTCGGCTGATTATCTACATATAAGGACGGTTAGCTAGTTAGGTAAGGTAAATTCAGATGAAAAATTTAACACAACTCTTCCATAGCTTGAATTTAAGTTTCAAGTTGCTTTAGTTTCTAAGCTTTACTTGAAAAGGTGTAACTGTAAAGATGATCTTTTCTCTAGCCAGAGTGCTGTTTTTGGAAGAACATATTTCCTATTGCATTAATATAACTCTGTGACCTCTAAGTTTTATTACTAATATCATGATTAAGGCTTTACAGTACTTATTTTCAGTTTTACAAAATTCTAAAACACAAAAATTACTGCAGACTTTGCACAGAAAAGGGTGACTCAACAACATGGTGGTTCTTAACAATAGACCTAGAGTCTGATTGTCTGATAATTGATGGAACAATTAATCATTCTTTTCAATTAATTATGAATACAGATAAATCTTATACAATAAACCCTTGATAGATTCCAAAAAGTAAAACTCAACAAAAATACATCTGCTACCAAGAATGTGTCAAGCAGATTCCAATGCTACAAAGTAACAGAGAGCTGTCAAAGTAAAAAAAAAAGTACCACTTTCAATCCTTAAGAAGTCCAAAGTGAAATTGGTCCCGTCAAAAGAATTGGGGCACATGCTTTCCTATAAGGTCTCTTCACATCCTAAACCTCTAGGAACAATATTAGAGAGACGTGAGACACAATCAGCATTTGACCAACTCAAAGATTTGGAGCACATGATGTCCTACAAGTGGTCTTTATATCACAAACCTCTAGCAACAAAGATAAAGAAGAAACTAGATTGCGCCAACTCGATGCCAGCATATCCCCAGACAGGCCATCTCTCACACCAGAAGTATTCACTGGGTATTTTTTGCAGCACCTATTTTGTGTGATTCACAATTATTTAAACTATTTGTCCTTTTTTGGGGGGTGGGGTGTTAAACCATTTAAAAAAAATCTGGGGGGGGGGGGGGGGGGGTCAATTTAAAAAAAAAGTCCTCTGAGGTGATGATTCATGGGTCTCACAGACATGTAAATGTCTACTTAAAGCCTTGGTTTTTGGCACATGAAAAAAAAAAAAATTCCCAGATGAGATTTCATCAGTATCAGGCACATATTATGAGTTATAGGGCTTAAAAGTGGTAAAAAGACAATAAATTGGGGGTCTGTGGTCATTTAAGAGACCTTAAAATTAAAGTTATTAAAAACTTAAAATTTTTGACAAGACAAAGATTTCATGTTGAAGTTATATCTACTACAGTTAGAGACTTGTCAGACTTACAATTTACAGATTACAGGACCAAATATGTTGAAAATTTCATAAAAGAGTCACTCGGGTGGGTGCTTATGGTCCTCATACACAGGTTAAACGTCTATTTAAAGCCTTGATTTTTCTCACATGTAAACAGAACATAACATACATTCCCAGACGAGATTTCAGCTGTATCAGTCACATCGTTTGACAGCTATAGGCCTTCAAAGTGGCAAAAAGTCCATAAATTGGTCTCTGTGGGCAATTTAGAGAATTTAATGTGACCTTAAAATTAAAGTTACAGACTTAAAATTTTTCACAGACTTAGAGTACATGTAGTAGTTATATCTACTACAGCTACAGACTTGTCAGCCCTACCACTTTTGAGTTATTGGGGAAAATATGGGAAAAATGTAAAAAAAAACTCATCTAAGTATGATCTTTATGGGCCTCAAAAACAATTTTAACCTTAACGTAAAGTCTTGATTTTTGGTATATGTAAGGAGAATATAGTAATGTGTTCCCAGGTAAAATTTAAGCAAGATAAGCCACATAGTCTGTGACCTAGATGGCTTTAAATGGAAAAAAGTCAAATTTCTGACCTTAAGGTGGCCATAAGTTCTTTATTATTGGAAGTTTAAGGTCACCTTAAAATAGGGTTCCTCTCCTGACCCAAATACATGTGTGTGTCACATTTGAACAAAATCTATTAAAGAGTTTTTGAGTTATCATGCACACAAGTCAAAACGTATGGTGGCGGCGGTGTGGCGGAAGTGAAACCAATGTATCCCCGACTTTCGTCTGGGGATATAATAAATATCAAAGATCACATTTAATTGTGAAGGAGGCATTCAAGGTCAAAAGTGACCACACCAAAAACCAAAAGATTCAGGGCTATGGTACAATTCACAGCGGTTTCCATATCCCCAAACTCTTCCGCAATAATACAGAAAGACAGGAAGCTGTCAGTATAAAGAGTCGGTCTAATGTCGATAACTATTCTGGCCACCTGATTTGCAGTAGGTTGTCCTCACATCTTGAACCTCTATGAAAAATAAGAAAGGATATCAAGGGTACTGCAAGCATGACGGAAAGCATTCTATAACAAGCAATCAGTGCCCATGAATGGGTTCTGTGTCAGCTGATTCGGTGTTTTCAGTTTCAGAGTATAAGTGACAGAAGAAAAGAACACAAAGTTGTGCCCTGCAAATGCTATTCAGAAGGAAAGTAACAAGGTAACTGTTTAGGTGTAAAAAGTAGGTTAAAACATATTTAAAGAAAATATTGCAAATGCAATAGTTTTTAAGTTACAACTGATTTACTCAACAGTGAGAATGTCAAAGAAGCTTTTGCTCAGCTATGCAATCAGTTAAAGGGCTGCAATTTTAATATGGTATCGCTCAAACAAAAATAGGTAAATAACATATTTAAAGAAATACTGTAAATGAAATAGTTTTCAAGTTACAACTGATTTACTCAACAGTGAGAACTTGAAAGTAGCTATTACTCAGCTATGCAAGGAGCTACAGGTCTGCAATTTTACTATTTTATAGCTGACCCAAAAGTACGTTAACTTATTTAAACAAAATACTGTAAATGCAATAGTTTTCAAGTTACAACCGAAAAACTGAACAGTAAAAATCTGAAAGTAGCTACTGCTCAGCTATGCCATGAGCTACAGGTCTACAATTTCACTATGTTATAGCTGACCCACAAGAATGTACACAACATATTTAAACAAAATACTCTAAATGCAATAGTTTCCCAGTTATATCTGATTTACTCAACAGTGAGAACCTGAGAATAGCTATTATATACCTATGCCATGAGCTACTCTGCAATTTTACTATGTGATAGGTGATTCAAAAGTAGATGAATAACATATTTAAACAAAATTCTCTGAATGCAATCGTTTTCAAGTTACATATGAATAACATATTTAAACAAAATTCTCTGAATGCAATCGTTTTCAAGTTACAACGGATTTACTCAACAATGAAAACCTCAAAGTAGCTATTACTCAGCTATGCAGTGAGCTACAGGTCTGCAATTTTACTATGTTATAGCTGATTCATAAATACATGAATAATACATGAAACAAAGTACACTAAATGCAATAGTTTTCAAGTTACAAGCAATCTACTCAACAGTGATAACCTAAAAGTAGCTATTACTCAGCTATGCAATGAGCTACAGGTCTAAAAATTTACTATGTTATAGCTGACCCAAAAGTAGCTGAATGACATATTTATACAAAATTCTCTAAATCCAGTAGTTTTCAAGTTACAAATGATTTTACTCATTATGGAAGGTACTGCAAAGTCAGAAAGTAGCTATTACTCACTTAGCTATTGGGATAGACACCCAAGTTACTCACCATGTTGTAGCTATGGAAAAAGTAGCTAAATTACATATTTTAACAAAATTGCTGTAAATGCAATACTTTTCAAGTTATAAGTGATTTAGTCCATGATTTCATGAATTTTAATGCGTTAAAAATTATTTTTAAAAATTCCTAAAAAATAACTAAGAAAGATCCAGGCCTGAGACTCACACAAGGGAATCTACTTGTGGTCTAGTACATATATGCAAGATACGAGAGAAATCCCTGCAATAGTCAATGAGAAAATTGGGATAAAGTGTTGAAATTTTTACACTTAGGGTGGGGGGGTACCTCTGGGGAACAGACGAACGAACAGATCTGCATGCATTGAACAATTTTTCATCCTAGGTAGATAAGGTATCTTTTAAAATTAACAGCGTGTCTCTGGGCCTTGTAGTTTTGGAGGAGAAGTCGTTCACATGAACACGTACACAGATGCCGCAGAGTGATGCCATAATGTCAGCTGACATAAAAATTCAATAAAAATATGGGATGAAAGTGTGCAATTTCTTCAGATTTACATCAGCATCCAATATTTTAAGTTTTAAAATGTATGTGCTGGCAATCAGTTCAACTCAAGGGCTGTTTTTCAATCTGTCAAAAGTAATAGGACCCCCCCCACCAAAAAAAAAAAAAAAAAGTATTGTCCCCAGCGTGTTTATATGGATACATATGGTAATACATTCAAATAATCTTGCATTTCTTTTCTTTCTATTTAATCTGTACCAGGGTTGCTCATGTGTGGAATGCACTTTAGCTCCATCTCATGTGTACTTGCCCTGTACCACGGAAGCACACATGTTCATATTATCTTCCATCCACTCGGACCAGGTGAAATATGTGTAAATGCTTAACCTTTACAACAAAATGTCAAGTCCAAATTGTTTAAAGACTTTTTGCATATATTTTATTTAATTTTGATCTGTTCAACTTCATGAAAAGTGCATAATTTTAACCATTGCAAGACGTAAATATAACCATGTAATAAAAATGGCCAGTCCCCATACACAGAAATTTCAAAGGTTTTGATTGGCTGAGCATAAACATGGCAAGTACAATGCATTTGATTGGGTATCTGAATGTGAACAATACATTTACTTTTTAAAGATAAAAACTGGGATTTTAACCTGGATTGTTGATATAAATGTACTATTTTATAATATTAAGAGGTATGCGTTTTCATCTATTTATATGTCTAGATCTTTATCACGATTACGAGCGTCAACAGATTTGATTATATTCACCTATAAACCTATGCTCGCATTATTGACCATACACAACTTTTCCTGTCTTTCCAGTGAAGGGCACAGGTGCTACCGCAGATGATTTCAGTGTGTATCACAAATGCCTTCAATAAGTAAAAGTGTTTGCACAGCCTTACCTTCATGGTAGCTGAATATCTCCATACTGGGCTCAGTGTAAGGGTTGTAAGCTGGTTTGAAGCGCAGTTTTTCTATACCTGCAACACATGACATAAAAGCCTTATAAATGCCTAAATATCAACATAATATTGTTCCAAAAGTGGAACAAACACTAATTCTGTCTGATGAGCAATATCAATCTTTATTTTATACAGGGTTCCCACAGACTTTTGACAACTGGATTCAAGGTCTTTTCAAGGATTTACAAGGTCAACAATAACAATTCTCAAGGATATATTTTAAGGGACGGCCTTCTTTACCTCCCCTTCTAGCTGTCCGTTCCTGACACAAAATTCTTTGTCACATGATTTTAACATTTTATAAACTCATTACAACAATGCTAGTTAACAAATCTAATAATATTTTAACATAAACTTTGTTCAAACTAGATTATACTTTCTTTACTGAGTCTGCCATAGCCGTAAAACTAGATTATGCAGAGGCAGAAATTGGGCAATTGCAAATTTAAGGACTTTTCAAGGATTTTATTTAATTTTGGACAAATTCAAGGACTTTCAAGGCCTTGAAAATGAAGCAATTTTTTTCAAGGACTTTCAAGGATGTGGGAACCCTGTTATAATATATAATTTTCTATCAATAATAAAATTTCCTCCAGTTTTTATATAAATATATAAAAAATAGTGAAGAAATATATGAAAATTCTTGCATTTTAAAATTAGAGGTTGAAAATCCTTAAATTTTAAAAATAGGGGTGAACCTCTATTATCTGACCCTCTTGGGGGGTGGGGGAGAGTAACAATTTGGTCGGATCATAGAAAGGTCAGAAGGATTTGAGGTCTGAAAATTGAAAATTTGGGTACAAGAAATTATGGATAATAGAGATTCTACTGTATCTGTACAAGGTAGTTTTCTATGGATCATGATGTTATGACTTAACAAATTGTTTCTGAATTTTACTTCACAATGAACTAGTACATTTCTTTATGTAATAACTATCAGCTATTTTACAAACAAAACAACTGGCTTCTAGCACTCTTGCAGGACTTTAAAAAAAGAGCTAGTTTTTCCAATAAATTTATCTAGTCAATCAAAATGGGTATAGAGTTAGCCATCCCAGACTTTGTTAACCCTGTCTTAATGAATACTTAGCAGAAAATGTCATAGTTTCATAGGTCATGCTTTATGTGGGTTTATAAAGCATACAAAATATAAAATTTGCTGGATTAAGTGACATTTGCCACCTAGGACAATCTGCTTCAAAGACAGAAAAAAAAATTTAATTTATGTCAAATGTAAAAAAAGAACTAGTACTCACAAAAATCACAATCTTTACAAGAATTTTCCACAATATAAAGAAAAATTAAGCTGGCTTCCTCTGTGTTAATTTCACATTTCTTAGTCTTTGCCGTTTTAATTAATCTTTGAGTGATGAAAGATTAGCAGTTATTAAAGATGGCAGGGATCTGGATCACAAAGCAGGAATTGTTTCTGTGATCTTTTGGCAAATTTGGTTGAGGGTTTATGAATTTTTGGGCACTCCTTGTTTTAGTATGTTTTATGTCCTCCACCAAAAGTATATACTTTACACATTCCTCAAAATGCCCAATCTTGAAGATGCCACTTTCAACCATGGATGTTTATTAAATTAAGATGCTAAACAGGTCAACACGTTTGGTAAGAGTCACGTACAAGATGTTAGGTTTTTCTGACATTTACAAGGATAGAATCAACAAATTAATGAGTACACAAAGAGTAAGTATGAGCAAATAGGAAAGTAGTGTAAAAATAGAAGCCATTACTTGGCAAGATCTATAAGAAGAATTGGACAACTGGCAAGAACTTGAATTGGCTGTAACAACTCACACTCTAGTTTCCCAGTGTCTCAACCAAAACACCCATAATCCATAATCTTTAAAAAATAAAAGCAGGGAAGCAATTTTTGGAGCAATTATGGGAAGTCAATCTCATCAGCGGAGGTGCAAAATGAATAAAAGCAATATATGGCCATATTTTTAGTCTGGAGATCTCATTAAAAAATAATGAGTGGATAAGCAAAACCCCATAAAAGTCTGTTCTTCCATTGTGTAATATTTTTTGCACTTCCTTTCAGTCTTAGCCATGTCTTTCCAAGTATCAGGTGAATATCATTACCGGTTTCATTTGCACACTCTGACTTTCCAGCTACTGCACAATGAGTAACTTTATCTATTTAAGTCACATCTGTGGTAAAGAACTTCCATTACAACACATTATGTTTTACTACACTGATAACAGTTCTTTTTTAGGCCTTATCCATTCACAAACTAGTGTGGAGTCGTATCACTGTAATAATTTTCAAAATTTAGTGGAGTCGTATCACTGGTATTAATTTTCAAAATTTTACCATGTTGACAATATTTTATCACTACAATAATAATAAAAAAATTATTTAATTGTTCATCATTTTCTGACAAGTAATATTTACATATTATTCATTAGTTTAATGAAAATAGTTGTTATATCTATATCTTTATTCACATAAAATTGTGTAGATTCTATACCAAAAAATTTCTTGACCAAAAGGGGGAAAAATCTAAACATATGTGTCAGACAAAAACATTACAAAAGTTACACATTACATATGAAACAAGGATTTATGTTGGCCAATAAATGGAGTCACAACTTCAAAAAAATTCTATAAATTCTATGATTAACACCATCAACTCAATTTTCTGCTGTGACTCCAATTTCTACAAGGAGTTTGCCTTCATATGGCCAACCTTTGCATACGTAGTAATAGAATTTTTCCCCCCAGTAAAACTGTATCTTCCCAATTTGCTTGGCCTCAACAAAGGAAAATGAAACTGAGACATTTTTCTGTTCCATTGAAAATGGGACTTAACACAGTTTGACCATATTTAAATGAAACTTATTGATATACCGTAAATGACCTATTTAGCGCACAGTGCGCTAAGGAAAGACTATTTTTGTTAAAAAAAATTCCCCTTTTAGCGCATCCATCATGAAAAACTTTCCGGGATGAAGTATAGGTCAACCTGGTAAGAATAACGGTATTTCGACATTTAGAATCTACTAAAAATACCCACTTCCTGTAAATATGGCAGTAGATAAAAATAAACTCGATCGTCATGACAAAAATGTCAATTTATTAAGTAAAAATACGTACAATATATAAAAAATATGTGGATATTGTGCGCTGTCACCGACGATATTGCTGGGAAAAAGAGGTAGGGTGAGGTTACAAGGGTGGATGCGCTAAATAGGTCATTTACGGTAGATTCAGAAACATCACATCACAAAATGATATAACTGAATTCTGGAAGTTTAAAGACTCACAAAACAATGCTTGAGCTATAGGGTAAGCATGTGATTTTGTTGGTACCTTCTCTGATCATCATGACAAGGTGTATTTAGAAGACAAAGCCATGCTTCCTATCATTACTGGCTACAGGATATCAATGCCAATGACAAGGTGATGTTCGCAAGTTGACACACAGAGAAACACTTGCATTTAAAAGACCAGAAGTGCATATCCAAAATGTAATCTATTGGTGTTTACTTGGTTTGACAATAAAGGAAAAGTAAAAAGAATCTTATTTTAATTTATTTTTATGTATTTATCATTTTAATTTGTGGTGGGATGATGTAGCAGTTGATTTTGTAATCACTGAAGTCATCTGTGATAGGGCCCATATTCACATACCATTACACTAAAACTGTGGTTGTAGAATACTCCCCCCCCCCCCCTTAAAGTGTTCCCCCGGGGATAATATCTCAGATTTTCTCCCCCTCTAGGAAATCTTCTCCCTACACCCTGTTTTGTACATTAATCTAAACACATATTTCACTTAATCATAGTTAGTTCCTTTTGTTTTTTCTTTTTCAGAATCACTGAAAATTGTAAAAAATAGCATCAGACATGCCTGTACCCCACAGCCTGGGGAAATAGTTTTCAACCCCATGAGATATAGAAGTAGTGAAACAGTACAAAGATCGGGATACTTTCAGAGCAGTGTCAGTATTATTAAGGTCTAAATGATGTTTAAGTAGAGAAAATAACATATAAGAGAAACAAAATGTGTGCAAAGATAAAGTATTAAAACAAGACAATTCAATAGCAAGATGACAGCATTAATCAGTAAACTAAAAACTATGATGCACACCTACAACCCCTAAGCAATGTCCCTACCAACTATCAACTTCCTACACTTTACAGTTTCAGAGATATTGCCTGGACAAACTTCAAGGTCACTATGGCAAGGTCAATTGTGAAATCAAGGTCACACAATGACATTGCACACCTACAACCGCCAACCAATGTCCCTACTAAGTATCAACTTCCTCACCTTACACTTTCTGAGATATAGACTGGACAAGATTTTATAGGTCAAGGTCACTATGGCAAGCTCAAAGGTCAAATCAAGGTCACACCATGATGTTGCACACCTACACCCCCTAACCAATGCCCCTACCAAGTATCAACTTCCTACACCTTACAGTTTCTGAGATATTGCCCGGATAAGCTTTTATAGGTTAAGATCACTACAGCAAGGTCAAAGGTCAAATCAAGGTCACACCATGACGTTGCAGACCTACACCCCCTAACCGATGTCCCTACCAAGTATCAACTTCCTACACCTTACAGTTTCTGAGATACAGTCCGTACAAACTTTTCCCGCCACCAGCCCACCCACCCACCCATCCGGACACCATGACGGTGGGTAAAAACTAATATTTATAGTTATTACACAAACATTATACATATACAGCGCATTATCACCAAGCCCCACGTAACATAAAAATATGTGTAAACACCCACTGTTTACAACAAATGGCAGATGGTTCAAGGAATTCTATTTATATTTTACTTAATGTTCAGACTTCACTTTTCCAAAAGTGTATAAATTCAATCATAATGTTAAAACGTATACAAAAAAACTGGGGTTATAGACCCCAAAAGTTGGGTTGAGCAATTAGTATCAGGGATGGTAACAGTACTTGCAGTAACAGTACAGTAATTGGACATATCAAAATAGTGTTGTGTTCTGTCCTTCCACTTTGTCAAATTTGAAATCGATTAGCAGAAGCATCTTCAAGTTAAGTCTGCAAAACATCTTGATTTTCTAAATGGCGCCAACTTCAAAAGCAACCTAGCCTAGGTGGTGCCATACCACCCTGCTACATTTCAAATCGATTGGTAGACGTGTGTTTGAGTCAGAGACCGGAAATGGAATTTCCAGATGGTGGCCATCTTGTTCTTCCAAATGGCTCCAATTTTGAAAGCTGAAACGTCTACGAGATAGAGTCCGGAAATGGAATGTCAAGATGGCAGTCCTGGCAGCAAACTTGTTTTTCGAATTGGCACCAATTTTGAAAGCAATCTAGTGTAAGTGGTGCCCTACCACCCTGTTAAGTTTCATTTATGCCAAAATGCAAGGTTTCGTAGATGAGGGTGTTTTATTTTTTTCGTTTTACACAGAAATTCAAGATAGCTGCCAAAAAATGGAGGGAAAGCAATTTTTGCGAAAAATCACCAGTAGCCTATGCAGATAAGAAAAATTGTGCTGTTTAGTAAATTGTTATTAAGTTACCCATTTTGTATTGGATCACTTCCAAAAGTTAATGATTTCCAGACATCTATATAATGAACCTACTTGCCAAATTTCATGTGAATAGGTGAGGTGCTTTTTAAATTAACATCCGGACAAACACACCCCTTTGAAAAACATGTTTTTGGTCATCTGGCTTCTCTCATTGGTTGAAACGTCATGACTCCACATTCAGAAATTTTTCCCAGGGCTACTGAATACATGTGCTAAATTTGAAGAGAATCTGCCAAGTGGTTGCTGAGCTATAAGCAATAGAAAATGCGGGAGCTGGTGACCCACTCTCTCCCCACTCTTCCCCTAAATACATCCTTGCGGGATGCTTAATTATCCTTATAAAATACAAGTACAGAGAATACAAGGCCACTGCTGCAGCAGGTATCTCCTGCCATAGAATCCGTAATAATAGAGAACTAAAGGAGATATAAGGCCATTATAATAAAATAACCCCACTTGACATTGAAGAGGGGGTCAAAGGTAAAAGTCAGCAATTGGAAAAGAGTCTCAGGCTTTGACTTTCTTTAAGTTGTTTTCACATTTGGAACCCCTAGTAGCAATGAAGAGGGATATATAAGGCCTTTTGAATAGGATAATCCCATTTAACATGTGATATGACAGCCATTTTGTTTTCAAAAGTAGGCCAAATTACTGTCAGGCTAACTTTCTTAGCCATATATCTTTGCACAAATCTGGCAGCCTAGCTACAATATTTCAAGTTTTAGAGCACCTTTATGATTTTGAACTAATTGGCTATGGTGGCCATTTTGTTTTTCAAAATTAGGCCAAAATTTTTGTCAGGCAAAACACTTGCAGGCCAGGACTTTTTATGGTCTGTCTTTACATTCTGAAGCCATAGCACCAATAATAAGGGAGAAATATGGACATTTCAGTGTGATGACCCAATTTAACCTTGAAGCAGGGGTCAAAGGTCAAATTCAACACCTGGAGAAGATTCCCAGGCCATGACTTCCTACAAAGCTTTTTCACATTCTGAACATCTAGGACCAATATTATGGGAGACACAAAGCCTTTTTAATAGGATATGGCGGCCATTTTGTTTTTAGAACTAGGTCAAAAAATAATATCAGGCTAGTTTCTATAGCCATATATCTTTTGTGCAAATTTGATGAAGCTAGCTGGAATATTTCAAGATTTAGAGCAACTTTATGATTTTCAAACAATTGGCTATGGCGGCCATTTTGTTTTTCAAAAAGAGGCCAAAATTTGGCAGAGACAGGTCTTCATAGCCATAAACATTCCCTGCAAATTTGGCGAAGATATCTTTATAAATAAATGAGATGTTAAGGTTTATGTAAAAAGATGATGAACAGACAAATGGACGGACGCACAAACGGATGCATGTATGGAAGGCATTTTATAATTTCTCAACCATGGCCTTCGCTTTTCATGGTCTATCTTTACATTCTGAAGCCATAGCACCATTAACAAGGGAGAAATAAGAACGTTTTAGGGTGAAGACCCGATTTAACCTTGAAGCAGGGCTCTAGAATCAAAAATTAAACGAACTTACCTGTAAGTGAAGTTTGATTGTGATTCTGTCGAATCACACGCAGCAACGAAGGAATTACTTGAGATAAGGAATGCATATCACTCAGTATTTAAACACATATTTTGAAAGCCAAGTAATCAAGCAATATGGGTGGGATACGGATGATGTAAATGGTGGTGGGCAAGTAATTCCTTCGTTGCTGTGTGTGATTCGACAGAATCACAATCAAACTTCACTTACAGGTAAGTTCATTTAATTTTAGATTCTATCTCACTACACACACAGCAACTCCAGAATTACCTGAGATTTGAAAGTTGGCTTGAGAAATATAAGCCATTGCGAAGTGTTAAGATGCAAGAATGTATTTAAGATAACATATTTATTCTGAACATTCTGCAAATAGTTAGTTTTCAATTGTTCGGTTTTTGATAAAAGGGTGAAAATGTTGGGGTTTTTTTGGGGGGTGGGGGTGGGGGGTGGGGGTGGGGTGCGGTGGGGTTTTCGAGACCAGGATGCTGATAACAAAGATTGGGCAATGTGAATTCCCATTTCATACCCTTTTGGATGAACTTGTTAATCTTGTACTATGTGTCAAGAAATTGTGGCATCAATGTCACTTTCCTGTAGTATTGAACTTGCCTATCTACTCAGGGTGAGCTAAGATGTGCACACTGACAAGCTTCTGGGGTTTGTTGAAAGAACAGTTGTTCCGTAAACCTCTCAACTCACTGGTTAATTCTAAATATTCGACATTACACACCACACAAGTTTACTTTATCATAGTAGTTGAATTGCACACATGATTTATGTCTACCAGGCTTAGCCATTTTCTTGACATCTTGTGTCATACAAATGTTTATTGTCAATATCACTGTGCACTGTGTACAGGAAAATGAAGACGCAAAAAGCACAAGCTTTACCAGCTAAAGTTTTAACTGTAAATTATAATTGTACAAAGACGATCCAAAACTTAGTTAACAGAGGCAGTCTCAGGTTAAAACCTCCTATCAAAGCCATGATACCATATTGAGATTTTGCTGTATTGATGAAACTATACCTCAACACATAGGTTAGGTGATCCAAACACACAGCTAAAGATGAGCAAGTCAATTGTGAGTTTCGTTCCATTCAGCTCAATAGTTGAACCCTTTTAAGGTGATCGAAATACTGTGTCTCCATGACTGCAAGATGGTGTCCTCAGCCTTTTTTGATAAATTTTCTGCTTTGAGTGACCTTCCAATATTACACACCCCAGAAGGTTCAGTTTGAAATAGGTGTCAATTGTGCCCATTGGTAAAAATGGTGTTTAATTAGACAAGGTTTGAAGAATTTAAAATTCCTGTAAGCCAATATCCCTTTCACAAATTGTTCAATGTTATCTGGCAAAATATGATGAAAGGTATTTATTTTTGTGTGCAACAATGCAGGATTCATACATACTTTATTGAACTCTGGTGTGCATTTTCCTCTTTACTCAGGGATGCATCTTGTTTTATATCCCTCATTATCTAGAAGATTGTCCCCAAATTGTTTGATTTTAGTGGCACAAAAGGTGGCACCCGTTCCGCACAGGCCCTTTTGAGGGCTGGACGCATGGCCTCTCCCCTCTTTTGGGATAATTCTTGATTGCCATATTGCAGCATTGCAAGAGTCGCACCCGTTGGTGACTAAACTTTGTACATGTATCGATGTGGATGATATCCCACCAGGTAATAGGGATTCCAATATTTGAACCAGAGCTGTGGTGCCAAAAGGACTGGGACGTTGGATACCTGCCATACGTATGTCAGCTTGCTGATGTTATTTGTCTAACTTTTACCATATTTCTTCATCCCACCAAGTTACAGCTAAAGTGTGTCAATTATTTGGGCAATCGTTATTTTATCGGAACCTAAATTCCTTATGAAATGGTCATTGACCTTATCCACAAGCTAGTCGTTCATAAATGCCCTTTTTTCATCATAATCCTACAGAATTCAATGTCATCTAATAGATTCCAGTTATCCTTATCCTCAGATTCATTTTAACTACTGAAGAGATCTGCAATGTCATCCATGCCGGCCATGAGACCTAGGAGTCTTCTGGTGGTGAGTCGGAAGCTTAGTTGAGGCTGGACCAAGCCTCATGCATTTGGTGCACACAGGAAGTATTGCAGATATATTCTGTTGAACTTTTTGCATCTCGGATTGAACAAACTGAGTGTTCTTCCTGGAGCTACCATCCATATTGACAAACTGAGTGTCTTGGGATGTATTGGTATTGACAAACTGAGTGTCACATCCTGTTAAAGAATCACTATGGACAGATCACTGTTTACCACATGAGTGTCTTTGCTGGAACTTCCCTCCATATTGACAAACTGAGTGTCTTGGGATGTATTGGTATTGACAAACTGAGTGTCACATCCCATTAAGGAATCACTATGGACAGATAACTGTTGACAACTTGAGTGTCTGCTGGAACTTCCCTCCATATTGACAAACTGAGTGTCTTGGGATGTATTGGTATTGACAAACTGAGTGTCACATCCCATTTAGGAATCACTATGGACAGATAACTGTTGACAACTTGAGTGTCTTTGCTGGAACTTCCCTCCATATTGACAAAATGAGTGTCTTGGGATGTACTGGTATTAACAAATTGAGTGTCATATCCCTATTGGGTATCACTTCTATCCATTTGAGTAGATATGAAATAATAATAGGAAATAATAAAATTTACGAAGTGTTGCTTTTCTTGTCCAGGCATTGAAGTACATTTTGTATTCACAAAGTTTAATCCATAACAAATATTCCCAAAAAATTAAAACACTTCAGTTTTATATCAAATTCCAAATTCTGTAGAAAGCTCAAATGCAACAAAGATCTAAAGATATCACACAAGTACAAATTAATAAACCTTTTAAAGCTATGTCAGTTAATTTGTATCCCACATGCAATCAACAAATTCCACATTCTATAAAACCACACAAAGATAAAAACATGTCTACACTGAGCAACAAGAAAACCAAGACTGAGTGGATAAGCATTCCTTATCTCAGGTAATTCTGGAGTTGCTGTGTGTGTAGTGAGATAGAAGCAATATTAGGGGAGATATAAGGCCTTTTTAATAAGATAACCCCATTTGACATTAAACATGTGATATGGCCACTATTTTGTTTTTTTGAACTTGGCCAAAATTACTATCACGCTAGCTTTTCAAGCCATATAGCTTTTGTGCAAACTGGATAAAGCCAGCTGGAATATTTCAAGATTTAGAGCACCTTTATGATTTTCAAACATCAGCTATGGCAGCCATTTGGTTTTTCAAAATGATGCTAAAATTTTGCAGAAACAGGTTTTCATAGCCATAAACATTCCCTGCAAATGTGGTGAAGATATCTTTATAAATAAATGAATGGATGGACAGACGGACCCGGGCTGCAGGCGGGAGATAAAAATGTTCTGATGCAACAACCTGTATTTTCCTGACTAACACCTTTGTTCATTCAACCTATATTCCCACATACACACATCAACACACACACACATCAGATGTTGTTCAGTTGTAATTGCCAGAAAGCAATACTTTAAAACAAATATTTACTGTTCCTGGATGACACGGGTCAAATACCTTGGACTAAAAGGTAATTAATAAATGAGTCCATTACCTTCTGTGTCATTTTACAGTTCACGAGATAAAAGTCATCAAATGACTCATAACTTAGATAAAAGGTGATTGTATGGATAATTGTGAAATACTGACTGCCCTGTAATGAAACAAAGTTCAACTTAATTTTTTTTTGCAAGCTTTTCAATAAATAACAAAACTGCATGGATCAAAACACCAAAACAACAAAGGGAAATATCAAACAGATGTAATCACCCAATGGAAATTCTCATCTACATTTTCATGACTTAAAAGTACTAAAATACCTACTGTGAAATTGAAACACTATTTACCGTGTGAACACTGATGAGACCCAGAAAATTAATTACAAATTAATTACTAATTACAAAAGTTATGTTTATAAAATATGAGTTCATTTTCTTTGATCTACGTTGCATGCAATGTAGTACGAAACATTTATGGTAACATTTAAAGGTCTCACTTCCTGGGAAAGAGATATCTGGCATTACACTTTCCAACCCACAAAACAATGCCAAGCTGCAACTCTTGATATTTCTGTGTGATATTTTTTTACGGGCTAAAGTCAGAGGTAGGAGGACATTAATGATGCTGATTACACTCATAACTCAAAGTGTTATGCTAGAATTACAGCCACACTGAAAATAATGCTCAAATGAAGACAACACTGCAAACTTTAGTTTCATGGGGCTCCTAGAATAACATTCCCAATATCAAAATCTCCAGAATACCGGTTTGTTTGGCTTTTGTTGAAGTTTAAATTTGTCTGTCACACAGCGCTAGTTTTTACAGGTTTTTTAATGGAGCCTCAGTGGTAACACACTTGCCTCCAAACTCTGAGATTGGGATCTTAATCCTGGTCTGCCCTCAAGTGGGAAAGCTGGTAGTTGCTTGTCATTGGTCAGTGTTTTCCAATACAGAACCTTTATCAACTGTATGTACTGGTTTTCTCCACCTTCCAACTATGTTAACAAATATAACTGATACAAAGGTACCAGGTGCGACAGAAAACACCATATAAATGTTTTAATATAGGTTTTTCAAATTTAACAGTTCTTCATTATTCATCTTCATCATTTAAAGTTTCAAAACCAGTACTTTTAATTAAGAGATAGCACAGGAGCTAGCTTGGACCATCCATAAAATAATCCATGGATTTATTTAAAAATAGCATGGAAAAGATTAATTTTTGTTATTGTAACATAATGGATCAAAATATACTGACCATGTTTTGTTACACAATGTAATAGTACTACAATAATGGTTATACCATATTGAAAATAGTTTTATTACTTTGGAACTGAGGGCCAATACATCTAAACTTACCTGTATGACCATTTAAGCATACAGTGTAAATTGTATTTAATGTGAGCATTTTATATCATTTAAAGGAAATGATAAAAAGGAGGTTACCTGCATTTTATTACAATTAAAAACCCTCAGCCAGTCATTACTGCAGCGAAAAAAAACAGGACAAAAAGTTGGTTGTGTTTTTCTACCTTAATGGAGTAAGAACCCACTGAATGCAGTGTGGCTTATCATTTGTTCTCTCTAATGTCTCATTTAATTTGACTTTTATTGCACTTAATCTCTGTAGTAGCAGATTTAAAGGTGCTCAGAACATAAATCATTGCTTTCTGTTACAAAACCCATTGCGAGTACTTTTTGTGTAGCCCTACTTTTGGCTATAAACTGTGTCATATCTTTTTCAAATATGTAGAAAATCTACACAATAATTCATAATAAGCTCACCAGAATATCTTAGCTGCATACTGAATTAAAACCAAGGACATGTTTGTTAAAGAGTACACCATGAAAGCTGAAATGTTACTGTTTGTATTTTTTTTTAATCTTTTCTACTTTTTTTACCTGGGTATTAATTATTTCACACATTATTAGATCAGGTGTCGATTTCCGCTAATTATTAATCTGAAATTAATTACAAAAAAAAATAAAATTAAAATCAAAGTGTTTTACAACATGGTACTATTCAGATAGTATAGCATGTAAACTGGTCACTTAAATAACTTACACCTAGAACTAATAAATAACAAGAAGAGAGTGCCCGCGAACCTGCACTGTGTCAGCTGACTGAGTGTTTTTGATTTGTGAAGGTGATTAGAGGACAGAATAATTATCAGGAAAAGGGCTGTACAGAAATACAGTAAATGGTAACTGAACAGCAAGTTCGAAAGAAATTCCGAAGCTGACAGAAGAAAAGAATAAAAAAGTTGTGCCCTGTAAATGGTATTATGAAGGAAAATAACAAGGTAATTGTTTAAGTGTAAAAAATAGGTTAAAACATATTTAAAGAAGTACTACAAATGCAATATCCTCGTTCGACCTTGAAGAAGGGGTCCAAGGTCAAATCTAACCACACAAATACATTCCCAGCCCATGATTTCCTATGGTTTACCATTCCAAACCTCTAGGACCAATTATAAATGAGTTATAAGCACTTTTAAGCTTGGCTGTCCTCATTTGACCTTGAAGGAGGGGTCCAAAGGTCAAATCTGACCATACCAAAAGATTCCGAGCCAATGATTTCCTATGGGATGGTTTACCATCCGAAATCTCTGTCACCAATAATAAGCGAGTTGTAGGCACTTTCAATTTTCGCTATCCTCATTTGACCTTGAAGGAGGGTTCCAAGGTCAAATCGGACCATATCAACAGATTCACAGCCCATGATTTCCTGTCTGTTTACCATCCCAAACCTCTGGGACCAATAATAAGCGAGTTATAAGCACTTTTAAGTTTGGCTATCCTTGTTTGACCTTGAAGGAGGGGTCATTGAAGGTCAAATCTGACCACACCAAAAGATTCCCACCCCATGATTTCCTACAGGTTGGTTTATCATCCCAAACCTCTAGGATCAATAATAAGGGAGATATAAGCACTTTTCATGACTGACAAAAAACACCTGTGGCGGCCATCTTGTTTCTCAAAATGAGGCCAAAAATATTCCCAGACAACATTTTATGGTTATTAATATATACTGCAAACTTAAGAAAGCTAGCTATAATATTTTTTTTCATCAGAGCAGTAATGGTGAAATCTCTCTCTACACACTGCGGCTATCCAGTGGATACAATGATTTACTCAACAGTGAGAACCTGAAAGTAGCTATTGCTCAGCTATGCTATGACATAGAGGTCTGCAATTTCACTATGTTATAGCTGACCAAAAATTCTGTGAATGCATTCTTGCGCCTTAGGGCACTAGACTGGGGTTTGGGGTGTTTATTTGCACCTTCATATTATCAGTTATAGTCTGTAATTACAAGTTTTTAAATCTAACAGTAACATATTAACCAGTAATGTAAATGTGTATCTATGTAATATTTCTAATTGTTTGCTGGTGACCTTTATGTTTGTATTCATATCATGTAAATCTTAAAACTGCCCCTAAGATTAGCAGTGTGGCTGGGGCTTATTTTAAGGTCACCTTAATCTAGTTTGCATTGCATATATATAGCTTTTTGGGGTGACCTTTGCTCAGGTTATGTAAAGGTTAACTTTGTCAGTATTTTAAGAAAGTGACTTAAGGTCACCCCAAGTTATTAAACTTTATTAATAATACGATTGTAGTATATAGTTAGTAATAAAATTATTAATGTGTCCCTCAGCCATGTGTTTGACTGTCTTGTGTTCTTGAGCTTGGGGAACTGTAACATATTTAACAAATTACTCTAAATGTAATAGTTTTCAAGTTACAACTGATTTACTCAACAGTGAGAACCTCAAAGGAACTATTACTCAGCTATGCAATGAGCTACATGTCTGAAATTTTACTATGTTATAGCTAACCCAAAAGTAGGTGAACAACATATTTAAGCAAACTACTGTAAATGCAATAGTTTTCAAGCTACAACTGATTTACTCAATAGTGAGAACCTGAAAATAGCTATTGCTCCGCTATGCCATGAGCTATAGGTCTGTAATTTCACTATGTTATAGCTGACCCAAAAGTAGGTGAACAATATATTTTAACAAAATACTCCAAATGCAGTTATAGCTGATTTACTCAACAGTCAGTACCTGAGAATAGCTATTGCTCAGTTGTGCCATGAGCTATAGGTCTATAATTTCACTATGTTATAGCTGACCCAAAAGTAGCTGAATAACATATTTGCACAAATTTCTGTAAATGCAATAGTTTTCCAATTATAACTGATTTACTCAACAGTCAGAACTTCAAAGTAGCTATTAATCAGCTATGAAATGAGCTACAGGTCTGAAACTTCACTATGTTATAGCTGACCCCAAAATAGGTGAATAACATATTGAAACAAAATACTCTAAATGCAATACTTTTCAAGTTATAAGTGATTTACTCAACAGTGATAACCTGAAAGTAGCTATTACTCAGCTATGCCATGAGCTACAGGTCTGAAATTTTACTATGTTATAGCTGGCCCAAAAGTAGCTGAATAACATATTTATACGAAATTCTCTAAATGCAATAGTTTTCAAGTTATAAGCGATTTACTCAACAGTGATAACCTAAAAGTAGCTATTACTCAGCTATGCCATGAGCTACAGGTCTGAAATTTCACTATGTTATAGCTGGCCCAAAAGTAGCTGAATAACATATTTATACGAAATTCTCTAAATGCAATAGTTTTTAAGTTACAAGTGATTTTACTCATAATGAAAGTTACTGAAAAGCCCAAAAGTAGCTATTACTCATTTAGCTATTGAGACAGACACCCAACTTACTCACCATATTGTAGCTATGAAAAAAGTAGCTGAACAACATATTTTCACAAAATGCTGTAAATGCAACACTTTTGAAGTTATAAGTGATTTAGTGCATGATTTCATGAATTTTAATGCATTAAAAATTATTAAAAAATTTATTAAAAAAAAGTAAGACAGATCCAGGTCTCATACTCACACAAGAGAATCTACCTCTGGCCTAGTACATATATGCAAGATATGAGAGAAATCCCTGAAATAGTCACTGAGAAAATTGTGATAAAAAGTTGAAATTTTCACACTTTTGGTGGGGGTACCCCCCTTGTAATGTCTCTAGCAAACAGACGAACAGACAGATTTGCATGCCTTGAACAATTTTTCATCCTCGATAGATAAGGTATCTTTTAAAAAAAACAGCATGTCTCTAGGCCTTGTAGTTTTGGAGAAGAAGTTGTTCACGCGGACGCCCACGCCGCAGAGTGATGACATAAAAATTACATGAATATTTAAGATATTAAAAGAAATCTTCCTTTTTTGGAAAATCAAAAGAAGTTTATCATGATTAACTTTATCACCATTTTTATTGATTCATTGGGGCAAAAATCACATCTTCTACTTGTGTCAATTGCTCATACGAGTGAATAGAAGTACCTAAAAAAAGAAATGTAGGTGTAGTGCCATTTTCTGCAACCCCTCAAAAAGTGTGAGTCGATAAAAAGTGCAAGGTGCATATTCAACTAGACATTGCGTCTCGACACAGTGTATCCCAGGACAGGACATGGTTCAAGTGTGACATACAGAGAATTATGTTAAATCTGACCCCACCAAAGGATTCGGGCCACATGATTTCCTATAAGTTGTCTTCACATCCAAAACCTCTATGACCAATAATAGAGGAGATATAGTCCATCATAGGTATCAAGTACCACATTTGACCTTGAAGGAGGGATCCAAGGTCAAATCTGACCCCACCAAAAGATTTGGGGCACATGATTTTCTATAAGTTGTCCTCACATCCAAAACCCCTACGACGAATAATAAGAAAGATATAGACCATTAGAGGTATCAAGGACCACATTCGACCTTGAAGGAGGGATCTAAGGTCAAATCTGACCCAACCAAAAGATTTGGGGCACATGATTTCCTATAGATTGTCTTCACATCCAAAACCTCTACGACCAATAACAAGGGAGATATAAGCCATTATAGGTATGAAGACCCACATTTGACCTTGAAGGAGGGGTCCAAGCTCAAATCGGAAACCTGTTATAGATTCGGGCACATGATTTCCTATAAGTTGTCTTCACATCCAAAACCTGTACGACTAACAATAAAGGAGATATAGGCTCCTTTAAGTTTGGTAAGTTCAGATGTTCAAATTCGTTGCCATTGCAAGCAACCCAATAGAACAAAATGGACCAAAATGTTAGCCAGGCAAGATTCCATAGCAGGGAAGATATCCTGAAACCTTGGTAAGGATAGGTCATTATAGGTATGAAGAACCACATCTGACCTTGAAGGAGGGGTCCAAGGTCAAATCTGAAACCAGCAAAAGATTCGGGGCACATGATTTCCTATAAGTTGTCTTCACATCCAAAACCTTTACAGCCAATAATAAGGGATATATAGGCTCCTTTAAGCTTGGTCACCTCAGATTTTCAAATATGTTGCCATAGCAACCAACCAAATTGAACAAACGGGACCAAACATTAGCCAGGCAAGATTTCATAGCAGGGAACAGATCTCTCAAAATCTGTTCATATCAAAAGATTCCCAGCCCATGATTTCCTACAGGATAAATTTATAAGCACGTTTAGATTTTGCTATCCTCGTTTGACTTTAAGGAGGGGCCCAAGGTCAAATCTTACAACATCAAAAGATTCCCAGCCCATGATTTCCTATAACTTGACTTACCATCCCAAATCTCTACAACCAATAATAAGCGAGTTATAAGCACTTTTAAGTTTGGCTATCCTCGTTTGACCTTGAAGGAGGGGTCCAAGGTCAAATCTGACCACACCAGAAGATTCCCAGCCCATGATTTCCTATAGGTTGGCTTGACATACCATGCCTCTAGGACCAATACTAAGGGAGATAGAAGCACTTTTCATGACTGACAAAGAAACACCTGTGGCGGCCATCTTGTTTTTCAAAATGAGGCCAAAAATGTTCCCAGTCAAGATTTTGTAAACATATCCTACGAATTTGAGATCTCTACCTATAATACCCTTTGCTCTAGAGGGCCAACAAAAATCCTTGCTGAAAGTCGAAAAAATGCCCGTGGCGGCCATCTTGTTTTTCAAAATAAGGCCAAAAATATTCCCAGGCAAGATTTTATGGTCATGTATATATCCTTTAAATTTGAGAAGGGTAGCTATAATATTTTTTTCATTGAGTGTGAAAATATCTCGAAAAACGCCAAAAATGGCCTCATAGAGATACAGTAGAACCTCGATTATCCGGCCTTCTATTATCCGAATCTCCGGATTAACCGAACCAAAATCATGTCTCCCTACACATGTACATGTATAATGCACCGTCTACCGTGAGCGATAATACAGGATTTTACACAGTCTCGGAAACTATTAATTCTAGTGCTTTATAAAACGTACCATTCACAGAAACGCCTAACTTCTTTGATCTTTATCACCATTGTTACAATAGGGGAGGGATTAATTCAATTACACGACCCCGCTACACAACGTCTTTGATAATGCGCCAGTTAATGAAAGTGTGTTCGATTGCGTGTCACAATTTATAATCTCCTGGAGTAGGTTCACAGACTGCCGTGTAGAAAAGACGTCAATAATGCAATACCAATCAAACCCACCTATCAGTGAAGGTGTGTTCGCTTGGAGTTTTACAATAAATAATCTCCCAGAGTTTTTCAATTGACAAAATGCGGGACGATGTTAATCTAAAATTAAAATTATCAATGCAAGTACCAACCGAACACAACCAGCTCAAGTCCGCATAATATTTTAAATAAAAATAATAATATCCACGGATATGGAGAAAATAAACAACAACTGAAGGGTCCCTTATATTATATGACACAAATATATTAAATTATTTTATTAACGACCACCAACGTCTATGTTTATTGCATAAAAACAACAATTCTTCAATTATCGCCCACTCGGTAACCCATAGACCGTGAATTTCGGTTTCCTTCATCTATCCGAACCCCTCGATTATCCGGCCGGATTGTATGTCTCCCATGGGGTTCGGATAATTGAGGTTCTACTGTACTTTGATGGTCTGTGAATGACCTTCAATTAAGAGCTTCAAGGTCAAATTTCTGCATGCTTACAGAGGACATACATTTGTTTTATATATACCAGCCATAGGGTGATCTAACTTTCTGTATATGAGAACTGGGCCAAAATGTGAAAAAAATGGCCAAAATCTGACCTATAAGAGGCCACCAGTGACCTTGAAATTGAAGGTCAAGGTAACAAAACAATAGCGTTCGTGGCATTGCCCATATATACCCACATACCAAATCTGAAAGGTCTAACTAAAATATTTTTTAAGTAATCGCGTCCGAAAGGAAATCTCTGCTTCGGAGGCGGTGGCGGCAAAACCACATGGCCTAAGGCAGTGTTCGTTCTTGTCAAAAATGAATGCGAGACAGACTGTCTCCCTTCACTTGAAAAGGCGAGACAACTGTGAAAAAATGTGAGACATGTTTTGTGTCAAGATATTTTGAAATATTTAGTTCCAATTTGGACTGCATAAAATCTTCTTTATTTAAATAATAAGAAATAGATGCTAAACTAAAAGTTCAAATAAATAAACTATTTAATGCTGTTTTTATTTGTCTTTTATTATTTTTTTTAATTTCACTTCTAAACCACATCTTAATGGCTTAATGGCTGGGTGCTACAGGTTTTTTTATTTATTTTTTTTATTATTATTCTACTGTTATCTGGATTCATCAAATAAATACATAAATAAATTGCATTTCTTCTCTTCTCTTTGAAGAAATATACATTTTGTCTCTTCTGATAAAAGACGAATTTCTTTGGTCAGTAGTTGTTTCGACTGTTTCGCCTGTGACACAATATGCAGAAGTCGAGTTAAAAATTAGACATAAAGTATGGGAATCTCGTGAGAATACCCGAATTCTCGCGTGAATTACTGTTAGCTGGATGTATCAAATAAAATAAACTCACTTTCATGTCTTTTTCACCTATTTCTATGAGGAAATATGTACATCATCGCTTCCGATAATAGACAAATTTTTTTGGTCAGTAGTTGTCTTGACTGTTTCGCCTGTGACACTATAAGCAGAAGACGAGTTTTAAAATCGACAAAAAGCACGGAAATCTCGCGATAATACCCAAATTCTCACGTGAATTACTGTTAGCTGGATATATAACATAAAATAAACTGCTTTTCATGTTTTTCTCACCCATTTCTATGAGGAAACATGTATGTCGTCGCTTCCGATAATACACGAATTTCTTCAGTCGGTTTTGAGTGTTTCGCCTGGTAGCAACAGCACAGACGCGTTGGTGAGTTGGTTTTGCGACAACTCGCCCCGGAGTGTGTACAAACTCGCGAAATCATGCTCGAGAGCGAACACTGCTAAGGCTACTCTTTAACGGAATTTAATTTTATTCTGTATTAAGCTTAATTCACATAATCTTAAGGTGACCTTAATGATCCAATTTGAAAGTTACCCCAGATTTTTGTACATAGGTACAGAAAGAAAAATTAAAGTACATATATATATGTATATATATATATCTATTCAAAGTTATGGACAATGTCATGGTTCTGGGCTTTTAAATTTCAAGGTTTAAAATAACCCTGGTCCAAACAGTGTCTACAGATGCCAAATGCCCCTGATTTTGTTTTTCAAATTGATTCCTGTTTCAATTATATGTCTAATCCACCAGAGTTCAAAAGTAGTTCACACCCAAGCCATATTTTGCACAAGTGAAATCTCACTGGACCAAAAAAATATGAAAACTTTGAGCCAGGATTTCGAGATAACAGGGTAACTTTCAACAGAAAGGCCCTCCAACACCCTGTTCATACCATTCTTGTGCTCGTAAGTACCTTGTGAGGCCAGCACAGAACCTTCTACATACTTTTACATGTAAAAGACATCTACTTAAACGGGTTTACTTAAAGTACGTGAATGGTAAGTCTTGTATGGATGGTGTCCCATTGTGTAGAACAAGCACTTAAGCCCAAACATAAATCCCCTGAATTCCCAGAAGGGCTTCCAGGAAGGCCTTAACCTCCTCAATCCCTGCTGACTTTTTCCCGAGTTCGGGGACTTCACATAAATAATTTCAAGTCCTGTTTTGCTGATGTAGGCTGTCATAAAAACAAGTATTTATCCATCAACAGAGTTTGTAGCCAATTATAACTACTGCCCACTAGACCCTTGGGGGTAATTTACTCCTAAAATGACAGATAGGCAACGTTAGTGAATGAATCTGATATGTTTTACTCTGGTGTTTCTCTAGAACTAAAAAAACAATACACTGCCAGGTAATTGGACTCCCTTTATGGTAAACAAAACTGCATAGAATTTGATTCATGCTTTTGGTGATGACATGTATTTTGATGTATTGTAAAAAAAAAATAAATTAAGATAATCTACTCCTTTGTGTCATTAGTAAACTTCATATTAACTGTATTTACTGGCATTAAATGACCATACTGAATATTCATTTGGTTCTACTTGCCATTTACCTCAAAGCAAGCTTAAAACAGTCAAGTTGGAGGTTTTTTAACATCCCTTTTATTAGCTTAAAGGCTAAAGTAGAATGGTTAAAGGGCATTCAGAACCACTTATTTCTGTGTAACATGTAAAACTACAGTAAACATTGTAACATATACATGGTAAATGCCACATAGTAATATACATATTTTACATGAATTAATACTGTAGTAAGAATGCTATGACTAAAACAATTTATCAAGGATTTCACTCTTAACCACTGATTTACAATACCTCACTTTGAATTTTTAGTGAGAGTAAGACAGGTACTGAACAAATTGTACATAAAGCCTACATAATCAGCCATATGTTGTCATCAGCTGCATTTGAAGCCAGACCCACAGAGGTAAAACCCAAATGATAACAAGGCCAAAAAGTATTTCTGTCAAAATGCAAGGCCATCAGAGACATATGCACTACACTGGAATTTATGAAAGTCTGGTGACAAAAACAAATTCCAAGTCACATACATCCTATACCTGGCCTTGAACTCAGTCACCAATCCAAATACTTATGTAGCCAACTACTGCTTACTTTCTGTGATGAGACGGGTACTCATCAGGCTATACCAATTTGATGATACACACACACAAAAAAAACAGCAGGGGGTTGTGATCTATACAGCTTGTGCTTAAAAAGTCAAACTTCAACTAACTGTCCATGGAGGCCCCAATGAGCTTTCAATAACACCAAGTATCTGTCACATGTTATATTTGACCTCATCAAAACACCAAGACATAAGGATCATGTAATATTTGTTCGTATGCACCCGTTTGACTTGTTTAGAATTACCAATGCATACATAATTGTCAATTTTAAAAACTATAAACTAAAGCTAAAACTAAAGGTTTCTGCTAGCCTTTTTGTTTAATTAAAATCCATGTAAAAATGGCAAATAAATCTAAAATTTTAAAACAATTTCAATATATCTGCCTGTGATCCTTGTTATGGATATGTTTTGTTTCTGAGAATTTGAAATTTTTAGGTATATATTAACATACTTAACTTATTTTTCAAGGAAAGTGGTGATTATTAAAGGTAAAACAACCATTGCAGTGTATATTTTCAAATTTTATCACCTGAAGACAATCCTCGTCCTGCAGAGACATTGAAATGAGTTGTCATCTGGATACAATTTTCCCATTAAATTGAAAATTTTAATTACTTAAGCTTTTATAAGGTACAAGCTTACCATATGGAACTGAATGCTAACTCGGGAGGCCACAGGCATCAAGCTAACGTCCAAGAAAAATAGATGTTTAGTGTTGACCGAATCCCTCTGTCCTGAGAGTACCATAGCAGTGTAATCCTGTGCATCGTCCTTCTCTCATTGCAAATTTAGACCATACCCCCCTCAGCTATAATACAGCAGGGAGGCAGGGTGGGACTCTCTTCAGTTCCACATGCATTGGTAAGCTTGTAGCTACATTTAAGTAATTAAACTTTTCAATTTCATTGTGCTATAATAGCTTACCATGTGGAACTGAATGCTGAATCCAACCATCCAGTGGAGGGATTACAGCTGAGACTGGGAGTATAGTCAAGTTTTCATGTATTTGAATTAATAAATAGAATGAATATTTGAAAGACCAGTCTGAGTCCCGCTTACAGAGCCCCAATTCCAAAAATCGGACCTGTAAGAAGCCAAAAACCAGAAGATTGATAATTGACAGTACGGATACTGTCTGGATGTTTTGATAGAAGGATTAAGTGCAGCCATGCTCACTGATGCGGGTATAGCCCCAAGGGCTTCACTGCAATGAATACAAGCCCTGGGCTTGAAATCTTATTAACTTGCCACCCTAAATATGAGATTATGGCACAGTGAGTAAAAACTTAATAAGTTGTACAGTTAAATACAGTAACGATAGATAAAATACCTTACCATAACATCCTTAGGAGGTAACTAAATACCTAGACCCAGGGATTAGACTCCTGAAGATTTCGCTGCAGGGGATGTGCCCCCCCGCTCTTTTCTTTTTGAGGATGAGTAGTCTGAGGGGAATGGTCTAGGACTTTTTGTGCCACTACTACTGGACCCAGGTATATATTGTTGTTGTTGTCTAACCAAGTAAGGTCTTTTAGGTAAAAATTTGTAAATGAGTTGTGAGCTTTCCAGTGACACGCTTGCATGATTTGGTCCACTGTTACCCCACTGTAAAAGGGCTTAGAGGCTGCAAAGGCCCTAATGTCATGCGCTCTGACTTGGACTAGGTATAAGGCTTGTTGATCTGCTTGACTGTAACAAAGTAGGATAGTTTGTTTTAGCCAAGAAGAGATTGTAGTGGGTCTGATATCTGAGGTATGTCCTTTCTTAAAGGAGATAAAGAGAAGGGATCGAGACCCCTTTGGGTCGATCCAAATAGTACCTCAGGGCCCGTACCGAACACAAGGTCCTGTCTTCTTTGAATTGTCTATCTACAATGGTAGTTAGAGCAGGAATAGTCACCGGGAACACACTTTGAGAAACTTCTCTTGCTAGTTGGTTTTTGGCTATAAAATCTGAAGAAGGGAACAAAGCAACCTTTTCCCATTGGCCTAGATTAGATACTTTGTTTGCAACCCAGGCATGAATTTTGCTGTGGCGCTTGACGGAGGTCAAAGCTAGCAAGAAAGCAGTTTTGAGGGTAAGATGTTTGAGGTCTGTGTCTTTCATAGGCTCAAAGGGTGCTTTTGTGAGCTGACTGAGATCAACAAAAAGATTCCATTTTGGAAGGTTCCTGGAACTATTGGGACGATCCCTGTGAAAACTGGAGGGTGCCTGTTTAGGTCTTGGTACAGGTACATGAAGAAGTCTGAGACTTACTTCACAGAGGGAGTGGAGAAATCCACCAAATTTTCTCTGCACCATTTCACAAATAGGGCCCACTTTGACTTGTAGATGGTCCTTGTTGATGACATCTGAGGGGCAGCAATTCTCTCTGCCCGCTCCACAGAGAAGCCTTGTTCTTGGAGCTGTCAATCCTAGACACAAGGCGTGGAGGTTGAGATGTTGTGGATTGCTGTGAAACACATAGTTGTGGGACTGTTTGAAAAGAGTTCTTGAGACTGGTAGTTGAAGTGGGATCTCTGTTGAGAGCTGCACTAGGTCCCAAAACCAGGGCATCCCTGGCCAGCCTGGGCTATTACAATGATCAGACTACTGGATTGCCTGATTTGTTTTATCACCCTATGAAGGACAGCCGTGGGAGGGTAAGCATAAGCAGTGTGACCTGACCAGTTTATGTTCAGAGGATCTACGTCCCAAGCATTTTTGTCTGGGACTGGAGATATGTACAGGGGAACTTTGTGATTCAGATGAGTGGCAAATTGATCTACATGAGGAGTGAACAACTTTTGACAGATCTGTTTGAACATCTGTGGATGCAGTGACCATTCTGTTGACTGGACTTGGTTCGACCTGGAAAGAAGGTCAGCCATCACATTCAGACAAGGTTATTTGGTAATGATGGCACCAGGTCATGATCTTCCACAGGACAGCGCACATCTCCACCGAGTGGGTTCCTCCTTGTTTGTTTATGTAGGCTACAACTGTTGAGTTGTCTAGAGCAACCAACACTGTTTGGTTTTGACACTGGTCCTTGAACCTTTGAAGGGCCAGAGAAACCGCCTTCAGCTCTAGAACATTAATGTGTAGCCATTTTTCCCTGGCTGACCACAGACCCTTTTTTGAGGCTTGCTTTAAGTGAATGCCCAGCCTTTGTTTGAGGCGTCTGTAAAGAGTTGGTTACTGTGGTCTTTGGGATGAAGGTATGCACCTCTCATCATGTTTGAGGGATTTTGCCACCAGTCTAAGTGTGCTGCAATGGCTTCTGTCCAAGGAAGGAGGCTGTCCAGTGACTGAGGATATCTCCAGTGCTCCTTGAGGTGAAACTGAAAGGGCCTCATGTGAAGGCGTCCCTCTGGAACCATTTTCTCTGTTGAGGCAAGAAACCCAATTAGCAACATCAAACATCTTGCAGTCAAAACATGTTTTGACTTGAGTTGTAGGATCAAATCCTGAAGTTTGAGCCATCTCTCTTGAGTGGGTTTTACGAGGGCTGAATCTAGATAGTATTCGTAGGCCATGAACGAAAGCACTTGAGTAGGTTTTAGTTTGGATTTCTCCTGATTTATTATCCACCCTAAGGATTGGGTCAGGTCTACCACTGGCTGAGTGTTCACCTGTGCTTCTACCTGAGACTGGGCCCTGATAAGCCAGTCGTCCAGGTACTGGTGAAGTCTGATTCCCCTTATCAGGGCCATCAGCTTCACTTTATTTATAATCACTGCAAAGACCTGTGGGGCCGTGGCTAGCCTGAAGGGAAGGGAGGTGAACTGGAACACCTGTGACTTGTGGCAAAACCTTAGGTACTTCCTTGAGTTTGGGTGGATGGGGATGTGAAGGTAGGAGTCTGATGTGTATCGACAACACCCATTCTCCTGGAATCAGAGAGCTCCTGATGGACTCTGGTGTTTCCATTTTGAACCTTTCTACAACTAGGAAGGTGTTGAGTCTACTTAGATCTATTACTGGCCTCCACCTTTGGGGAGGCTTGGGGAATAGAAACACTGTAACGACTGTAAAACCCGAGAGATTTTACATTTTCCACCCTTTCTAAGAGGCCAGAGCTTGGTCTTTTTGAAGGGCTCTGTATCCTGAGTGAATCAGGGGAACTCTGGCTAGTTTTGGTTTTGAAATGAATGGTAGAACGTAACCATTGGTGATAATGTTTGAACATTTGTTTGTTAGCCAGTCTCTTCTGAAAGAACGGAGGCGACTTCCTACTGGTAGGCAGAGGGAGGCTTTTTAAGGAGTCATTGGGGGGAGGGTTTCCACGCCCTCGTCTCCTTGAATGGGGTCGAAAACGACCTCTGAAGCCTCTGTTGTTCAATTGTTGTTTCCTTCAAACCTGAGGATGTGGTTGAAGGAGGGTCATCTCAGCTTCGCGTCTCAGCAGTGCAGTGTTGCCAATGGTATACAGCTGCCTCTGGAGAATATGGGCTAAGGATTTGCTTAGGCAGGCTAAAGCTCTCTGTTGAATAAGGATTTTCTTATTCAACATTTCAAAATAGTCACAGGCATTTTCATAGCCCCCCTGGCCGCTTTTTTAGGATTGGCACCCTTCTGAATCTGGCTTTTAACCCTTTTGAAGGTAGACTTACGACTGTCCTGACACAGTAGTGTTACAAGTGGAAGCAGTCTTTGCAAAGGTAGCTGTAAAGTTGATGGTAGAAAGATTCTGCCTAGCTTGGTGCTCAAGTTCCCTGAGAACTTGCCCATCGCAGCCCCAGAGGGTTTAGGAGAAATACAGATCTTGGCAAAATCTGAATTAAGCTCCTGTAGTTTGTCCTCAAAACAAGGCTGTTCCACCTTGTACCATTTTGCTGTTGAAGCAGGAGGTTTTATATATTTACCCTCAGGTAAATTAGAGGCCAGGAAGTCCTGCTCAAACTTCTCAAAGGCATCTTTGAGATATGGACTTAAAGGGAGCATAGCTGAAGAGTCTCTTGGCCTAAGCTCCTGTTGGCCTTTTTCATCGTCCATACTTTTCCTGGGGTCAGGGAGATCAAGTATGGCCTAAAAGTCTCAACTTCCTCTGCATACTGTGAAGGGAGGTCAGACATATCTACCTCCCTGTAAAAAACTGGGTCTGGGTTATTTGTTGTTGGTCTTGCTCAGAAGGAGCCCTTTGGAGCTTAGTAGACCTTTTAATAGGAACAGAGGACTGATCCTCCTCTGAAGATGAAAACCGTGAAAGGTATTTTGCCTGACCTTGTGTTTCTTTTTGTCCGAGTGTTTCTTGGCTCTAGAAGAACACACCCTTTCAGGTTGTTCTGAGTGTTCGGAATGATGATCCGAGATGTCGGAATGAAGATCTGAGTGTTTGCAGCCATGTTCGGACTGTAAACTTTGGCCAAACCGTGGAAGAGAAGGACCACAAAAGTCCATTTCCATAGATTGAGCATCTGAGTGATCGGAAGTCCGAGGGTTTGGTTCGATGTTTGAGTCAGATAATTCAACAGACTGTTTACTAGGTCCAGCTTTTGAAGTTGAAGCGGAGGTCTTTTATCTACCTCCGCCTCGGAGGCTTTTTCATAGATTGCATTTCCTCTCTAAGAGATTTCACAGCCTCCAGCATGGATGCTTGAAAGACTCCCATTTGCTGTTGAAGTTGGATGTTGAATTGGTTACCTAGGGATTTTTCTAGTTTGCTTTCTATCTTATTTTGTAAAGCTGTACCTGGGGTGGGTGGGACAGTTTGAGGTGTCCTTAAAGACAAAGACTCAAAACGTAAGGGTTGGGGGCGTGGAGGAGATGAAAATAAGTTTTCTGCAGCATCCGCAAGGTCTGCTTGAGATCCAGAAAATGCCTCCACGTCATCCCCCAACAAGTTCTTTAGATGAACTTGACTAAGGACGCATCTGTGGCCAGATGCTGGATGTATCCACTGACAAAGGCCAACTAACATAGTTTAGAAGATAAACAGCATTTTTCGTTAATAAGCAAGCTGAAAGCACTTTTAAGTTTGGTTACCCTTATTTGACCCTGTAGCAGGGGCCCAAGGTGAAGTCTGACCTGATCAAAAGATTCACAGCCCATGATTTCCTATAAGTCGTTTTCACATTGCAAACCTCTAGGACCAATAATAAGCAGGAGGGGCCCAAGGTGAAATCTGACCACATGAAAAGATTTGCAGCCCCTGACTTCCTATAAGTTGTTTTTATATTAATGAGTTATTTGAGAAATACTGGCTATCTGCAATACTTCTAGAGATAATTCGCATTTACTCATTTTGAGTAGGTGAATAATTAGCTACAGGTCTGAAACTTCACCAAGTGAAAGCTCTCTCAAAAGTAGGCGAATGAGTTATTTGAGAAAAATTGGCTACCTACAATACTTTTAGAGATAATTCGAATTTACTCATTTTCAGTAGGTGAGTAATTACGTACGGGTCTGGAACTTCACCATGTGAAAGCTGTCCAAAAGTAGATGAATGAGTTATTTGATAAAAATTGGATATCTGCAATACTTTTAGAGATAATTAGCATTTACTCATTTTGAGTAGGTGAATAATTAGCTACAGGTCTGAAACTTCACCAAGTGAAAGGTCTCCCAAAAGTAGGTGAAGGAGTTATTTGACAAAAATTGGCTATCTGGAATACTTTTAGAGATAATTTGCATTTACTCATTTTCAGTAGGTGAGTAATTACCTACGGGTCTGAAACTTCACCAAGTGAATTGAAAAATTTTGTTGTAATTTTAATTTTTATTAGATAAATACTTACCATTTCCTGACCATAGCTATTTGTTGGTGCCATCCAACTCACTGGCCAACGTTGAGAAACGTTTTATACTACCTTAAGAAGCCAGTGAGTGAGTGTGGAAGTAGGAAGCCCCCCAATGGTCATGTGACCACGCCAATAGGCGCCATTCATTGTTTTTGTTGCAAAGCTCACCCCTAGTAACCTAGTACTGAATCCGCGGGGAGGCTGGGGGGGACTATCCTGGTCAGGAAATGGTAAGTATTTATCTAATAAAAATTAAAATTACAACAAAATTTTTCAATTTTATTGCGAAAAATACACTTACCATTTCCTGACCATAGCTGAATTCAGCCTTCATGGATGGCGGGTAGTACTAGAATATAAAGACCCTAGTTACAAACCAAATGAACAGTAATAAAGCACACCACAAGCATACAAGCATTCATACCCAGACTCACCTCAATCACGAGGAAGCCGATCTGTTGAGTATTACTGTGGAAGCCATAATCCATCTATTGATACCATTCATACCACCACCACTAACAGCAAGAAAACAGGAAACTAACAGCAAACTGGAATATTTACAGCTGTACACCCATCTCAGAACTCATCTGAAAAACAAGAAGCCAAATATAAGAAAACAATACAAATACTGGCTTCAAAATACAATAACATAGTCCAAATAGAATGACATTATAATAATAGAATACTAATAATGACATTACCTATTAACAATTTACAACATGTTGAGCCGCCACCACAGGCCCAATTTTCATTACATCACCATTATGCCAGCACAAATCTTTCAGATAAAAATTTGTGAATGTTGAATGGCTTCTCCAAAAGCAAGAAGCCATTATCTCATCTAGAGCAACTCCTCCCTTAAAAGCCAAAGAGGCAGCCAAAGCTCTAACCTCATGTGCCTTGACCTGGGAAACATTTTGAACCTCCTGATCAGACTTTTGGTAGGCCAAAATGATAGACTGTTTGATCCAAGAAGATATAGTAGCCTTAGAGATATCTTTTGAGTAGCCCTCCTTAATAGCTACAAAAAGAAGTTTCTTGCCTTTCCTGAGATCTTTTGTTTTGTCAAGATAATATCTCAAAGCTCTCACTGGACAAAGAGACTTATCCTGAATCAAGGAAGGATCCAATGTAGGTTTCAAAGCAGGGATCACTACCGGTTGAATAGCCAAAGGACCCTCAGAAGCCAACTGATTTTTAGCTATGAAAGCAGTTGAAGGCGAAAAAGTCACCTGAGACCAGTCCCTTTTCCTACTGAAGGAGTCAAAAGTCCAAGCATGAATCTCACTACGCCTTTTACCAGATGCTAGAGCCAACAGAAAAACTGTCTTAAAAGTCAAAATCTTAAGATCAGCTTTACCCAAAGGTTCAAAAGGAGCCCGAGAGAGGGCAAGTAGGACCAAGGACAAGTCCCAGTTAGGAATAGACCTATTTGCTGAAGGTCTGTCCCTATGAAAACTAGCAATCAAACGATTCAAATCCAAACTTTGAGAAACCATTTGACCTGCAGAGCCTAACCCATCTGCTACTGAGGTTCTATAACCAGCAATAGTTCTAGGTTTCAAGTTCCTATCAGTGAAAAGATGATTCAGAAAATCAGCTATCTGAGGAATAGTTGGTTTTGTGACATCCACCTGATTCTCCTGGGCCCACTTTTGAAATATGGCCCACCTTGAATCATATACTCGCCTTGAGGATACTCTCTGAGGTGCCTTAATTCTATCTGCCACCTCAACAGAGAATCCTCCTTGACCTTCTTGTAGGAGTCCAGATACCAAGCATGGAGGTTCAGATACTCCAGATTCTTGTGGAATCTGAGACTGAAGGGTTGCTTCAGGAGATTGTACACTTGAGGAAGCCTCAGTGGAACCTTGGCTGACAATTCCACCAGATCCCAAAACCAAGGCATCCCCGGCCACCCTGGTGCTATCACAATGACTCTGCACCTGTAGGTGATCATTTTCTGAACTAACTGAGGAAGGATGGCTACTGGACAAAAAGCATAGGCGTCCAGAGCCTCCCAAGAGATGTTCAATGCATCTATCTGCCAGGCCTTGTCGTCTGGGACAGGAGATACGTAGGTTGGAAGCTTGGCATTCAAGCTGGTGGCAAACAGATCCACCATTGGCTTGTGCCAAACTTGGCAAATTCCTTGAAAGACCTGAGGATGCAAAGACCACTCCGTCTGAATGGCCTTGTCCCTCCTGGACAGGGAATCTGCTATCACACTGAGATTCCCTGGAATATGTCTGGCCCTGATCTGGATCTCCCTGGCATTGGACCAAGCCAGAATTCTCCACATCAAAGCACACAGTTCGAAGGAGTGAGTGCCTCCTTCCTTGTTGATATAGGAGACCACAGTTGAGTTGTCTGAAGAAACCAACACTATTTTTTGCCTTAATTGTCCTTGAAAATGTTTCAGAGCTAGAAAAACAGCTTTCAGTTCCAAAATATTGATATGGAAGTCTTTTTCTGATGGCTGCCAGAACCCACTTACAGTACAATTGTTCAAGTGAGCCCCCCAACCCTTCTCTGATGCATCTGTGAACATCAGAATGTTGTGTTCTTTCTGATGCAGATTCGAACCCTTGAGTAAGTTTTGAGGATCCATCCACCAAGCCAGATGGTCCTTTATCAACTGAGAAATTGGGACCACCTTGTCCAATGACTGGGGAAACTGCCAGTTGGTCTTCAGAAACCACTGAAACGGTCTCATATGGATCCGACCCAAAGGAACTGTTTTCTCCATGGAAGCCATGACCCCAATTAGTGACATGAGCTTCCTTGGAGTAGTGTTGTGACCTTGCAAAATGGAAACTGCCAAAATTTTGAGCTTGTCCAATTTCTTTTGATTTGGGTAGACCAAACCTTCTCGAAGGTTGAACCGATAACCCAGAAACTCGAGATCCTGAGTTGGATTGAGTTCTGATTTTTTCAAATTGACAATCCAACCCAACTTTCCGACTAGACTGATCAATTTTTGAACATCCCGAGCACAAGAATCCGGATCTTTGGCCCTCACCAGCCAATCGTCCAAATACTGATGGATTCGAACCCCTTGTGAAAGAGCTATGAACTTGACCTCCTTCACCACTCGAGTGAACTCCAATGGAGCTGTCGCAATCCCAAAGGGTAGGGCTCTGAACTGGTACGACTGACCCTGTACATGAAAGCGCAGATACTTTTGAAACTTTTGGTGTATGGGTACATGAAAATAAGCATCGGTGAGATCTATGGAAGCCACCCACTCGCCTGCTTGAAGAGAAGCCCGAATGACTTCTGCAGTTTCCATTTTGAAAGTGGGAACATGTAAGAATGTATTTACCACACTGAGATCTATTACTGGTCGCCATTTGTTTTCTGGTTTTGGAACCAGAAACAAACGACTGTAGAATCCGAGAGAGTTCTTGTTTTGAACCGGAAGCACTGCCCTTTTTTGAACCATTTGTTGAACCGCTTCCAGCAAAGCTTTTTGCTTCACTGGAGCCGAATAACTGCTTTTGATGGTCGGAAACCGGGTCAGAGGTGGTTTTTCTTTGAATGGAAGACAATAGCCCTGTTTCAGAACAAGAACTACCCTCGGATGCACCTTGAAACTTTCCCACACTTTCCAATAACCTTGTAAACGGGAACCAGGAAACTTTGTGCTTACCTCCATGCAGTCACTTCCTCCTGCCCCTACCCCCTCGGGCAGAGCCTCTGTTAGAATTGTAGGAACCAGACTGTCTTTTGTTCTGATCACCTTGCTTGTTTTGCTGACGAAAATTCTGAAACGCAGCATTCTGGTACCTGTTTTGTGACTGATCTTTCTTGGAATCTGCGAAATTTCGGGAACCATAAGATTCACTTCTGTGTTTCTTGAAAGCCGGCTCCCGGTTGATTTGACTCCATTGGATGAAGTTCTGTTCAACCTCAGACAACACTTTAGAATTAAATAATTCTTTCTTGGTCAAAGAAGCATTTCTAAGTTTAGCAATATCCTTATCTGTGACATCTCTATGACACAGTTTGAGAAAATTGTCCCTTCTATTCAGCAACATATTAGAAGCCAAAGACATTGAAGTATCCAAAACATCATCCAGGGCCTTACCCAAGCACCCCATAGTGGTAGACTGGAGATGAAGACAATTTTGCAAGAAATTCATACTTTGTTGAATGTCTTCTTGATCCACTGACTCCTTCATCTTAGACACCTCCGAAAACATTTCATTTGTAGACTTTTCAATTGCAGACTTAAACCAAAACACATGATTCAAAATCTGAATAGTCTCCCTCGAAACTGATTCCCAAGCCAAGTACTGTTTCATTGGAGTGACAACTGAGGTAGGAGCTTGATAGGGAGAAGCTGCAATATTCTTGAAAGCATCCTGAATCCTAGGAGCAGCTAGAGAAAAAGATTGAGGAGATACTTGATAAAAGCGCATTTGAGGCTTTGGAAAAGACAAAAACTGTCCTTTAGACAAAGGAGGGTGATGGGGATCATTGTCATCCACATTACTACTTCCTAATGCTGAAAACTCTTTATATTTCCAACGTTCTACCAAAGGTTGAGCCGGAGGCAAAGCCATTGACTGTTGTGCAGACTTTTTAACCTGATCCCTTCCAGAAAACACTGAGGGAGGTACAAAGCATTCCACATCCTTGACTTCCAGATCCAACCACTTTTTAATGGTTTCTAAAGTCTCAGAATAAGCTGGAGAATCATCCTCCAAAGAGGTAATTTCACCTTGTTCCACATCCGGATCCGGTTCCTCAGAAGATTGAGACAAAGTCCTCTTCCTAGAAGAAACCAAACCGGTTTCCTGATGAGTGTGAGAAGCCGAAGCTTGCTGTTCAAACTCTGTCCTAGTCAGAGTGGCTGACCTTCTCTCCAGTCGACCGGGAAGCACAGACGAACTGGCAGAAGCCGAAGCTTTAGAAATCTCCACCGGTTGCTTAGCAACCTGTAAACTGTCCCTGCCAGAGTTACGACTGCTGACAGTTTCAGTCCCTTTCTGCTCTAAATTCTGCAATCTTTGAGAAAAAGAAGCAAATTGAGTAAAAAACCTGTCCAACTTGTCTTCTAAAGACTTATTCTTTTGAGAAGAAATAGCTTGAGAAGCCACAGAAGCCGCAGATTCGTCCTCATCCAACAAAGAATCATCAATGTTCACCTCTTTATTGTTATCCACAAAAACAGAAGAATTCTGATCCTTCTTGCTTTTATATCTGTTCCTATTCTTAATTTTCTTCTTCTGTTCTTCAGAAAACGAGGAACAAACAAGGCAATCTGAAGAATTAGCACAGGGGTCGTCACCCTTATAGTCATCTCTGCATTTAGGACAATAATGGTGGTCGTCCCAATCTGCCATAAAATGGCCACAAAAAGAACTTTTCCTTTGTCCTTTCTTAACTTTATCCTGAGTAGACATTGTTAAAACAGATGCCTTACCTCAGAACAAACACAATCCACAATAAATCCACAAAACTTCCACAAAAAACGAATATTTCCAAAACACATCCACACTCAAGGATGGCCAACAAAAACAATGAATGGCGCCTATTGGCGTGGTCACATGACCATTGGGGGGCTTCCTACTTCCACACTCACTCACTGGCTTCTTAAGGTAGTATAAAACGTTTCTCAACGTTGGCCAGTGAGTTGGATGGCACCAACAAATAGCTATGGTCAGGAAATGGTAAGTGTATTTTTCGCAATAAAAAGCTCTCCCAAAAGTAGATGAATGAGTTATTTGAGAAAAATTGGCTATCTGCAATACTTTTACAGATAATTCACATTTACTCATTTTGAGTAGGTGAATAATTAGCTACAGGTCTGAAACTTCACCAAGTGAAAGGTCTCCCAAAAGTAGGTGAAGGAGTTATTTGACAAAAATTGGCTATCTGGAATACTTTTAGAGATAATTTGCATTTACTCATTTTGAGTAGGTGAATAATTAGCTATGGGTCTGAAACTTCACCATGTGAAAGCTCTCCCAAAAGTAGATGAATGAGTTATTTGATAAAAATTGGATATCTGCAATACTTTTAGAGATAATTAGCATTTACTCATTTTGAGTAGGTGAATAATTAGCTACAGGTCTGAAACTTCACCAAGTGAAAGGTCTCCCAAAAGTAGGTGAAGGAGTTATTTGACAAAAATTGGCTATCTGGAATACTTTTAGAGATAATTTGCATTTACTCATTTTGAGTAGGTGAATAATTAGCTATGGGTCTGAAACTTCACCATGTGAAAGCTCTCCCAAAAGTAGATGAATGAGTTATTTGATAAAAATTGGATATCTGCAATACTTTTAGAGATAATTAGCATTTACTCATTTTGAGTAGGTGAATAATTAGCTACAGGTCTGAAACTTCACCAAGTGAAAGGTCTCCCAAAAGTAGGTGAAGGAGTTATTTGACAAAAATTGGCTATCTGGAATACTTTTAGAGATAATTTGCATTTACTCATTTTCAGTAGGCGAGTAATTTACCTACGGGTCTGAAACTTCACCAAGTGAAAGCTCTCCCAAAAGTAGGTGAATGAGTTATTTGAGAAAAATTGGCTATCTGCAATACTTTTAGAGATAATTCGCATTTACTCATTTTGAGTAGGTGAGTAATTACCTACAGGTCTGGAACTTCAGCATGTGAAAGCTCTCCCAAAAGTAGGTGAATGAGTTATTTAAGAAAAATTTGCTATCTGCAATACTTTTAGAGAAAATGCAGAATTACTCATTTTTAGTAGGCAAGTAATTTAGCCACAGGCCTAATTTAGACATAAAGCCTACCAATAGAATACTGTGGCGCACCCTCTAATATACCTTGCAAACTTGAGAAGGCTAGCTATAATATTTTTTTTGTTAGAGCGGTAATGGAGAAATCTCTCTACACACTGCGGCTATCCAGTGGATACAATGATTTACTCAAAAGTGAGAACCTGAAAGTAGATATTGGTAAGCTATGCCATGACATAGAGGTCTGCAATTTCACTCTGTTATAGCTGACCAAAAATTATGTGAATAACATATTTAAACAAAATACTGTAAATGTAATAGTTTGGACGTTATAACTGATTTACTCAACAGTGATAACCTCAAAGTAGCTATTACTCAGCTATGCAATGAGCTACATGTCTGAATTTTTTCTATGTTATAGCTGACCCAAAATTAGGTGAACAACATATTTAAGCAAAATACTGTAAATGCAATAGTTTTCAAGTTACAACTGATTTACTCAATAGTGAGAACCTGAAAATAGCTATTGCTCAGCTATGCCATGAGCTATAAGTCTGTAATTTCACGACGTTATAGCTGACCCAAAAGTAGGTGAACAACATATTTTAACAAAATACTCCAAATGCAATATTTTTCAAGTTACAAGTCATTTACTCAACAGTCAGTACCTGAAAATAGCTATTGCTCAGTTGTGCCATGAGCTACAGGTCTGTAATTTCACTATGTTATAGCTGACCCAAAAGTAGCTGAATAACATATTTACACAAATTTCTGTAAAGGCAATAGTTTTCCAATTACAACTGATTTACTCAACAATGTGAACTTCAAAGTAGCTATTACTCAGCTATGCAATGAGCCATAGGTCTGGAACTTCACTATGTTATAGCTGACTCCGAAATAGGTGAATAACATATTGAAACAAAATACTCTAAATGTAATACTTTTGAAGTTATAAGTAATTTACTCAACAGTGATAACCTAAAAGTAGCTATTACTCAGCTATGCCATGAGCTACAGGTCTGAAATTTTACTATGTTATAGCTGACCCCAAAATAGCTGAATAACATATTGAAACAAAATACTCTAAATGCAATAGTTTTCAAGTTACAAGTGATTTTACTCATGATGGAAGTTACTGAAAAGCCCAAAAGTAGCTATTACTCACTTAGCTATTGAGACAGACACCCAAGTTACTCACCATGTTGTAGCTATGAAAAAAGTATCTGAATAACATATTTTAACAAAATGCTCTAAATGCAACACTTTTCAAGTTATAAGTGATTTAGTGCATGATTTCATGAATTTTAATGCATTTTAGACATTTTTGTCTACCAGAGGCCTAATCTAGACATAAAGCCTACCAAAAAGATAGGGTGGCGAGTCCTCTATCATACCAAGCCACCTGCCAAATATGAAAGAAATCTGGAAAGAAATGTGGACTCTAGGTCGCTAACAAGCAATATTCCACATTTTAGACATTTTTGTCTACCACAGGCCTAATTTAGACATAAAGCCTACCAAAAAGATAGGGTGGCGAGTCCTCTACCATATCAAGCCACCTGCCAAATATGAAAGAAATCCAGAAAGAAATGTGGACTTTAGGTCGCTAACAAGAAATCTCTGCGGACGAGGGCGCGGACGACGATGAATCCATAGTATCCCCGCTTCGCGTCGGGGATACAATTATATGTCTAATCCACCAGAGTTCAAAACTAGTTCACACCCAAGCCATATTTTGCACAAATGAAATCTCACTGGACCAAAAAATATGAAAACGATATCGAGATAACAGGGCAAGTTTCAACAGAAAGGCCCTCCAAAACCCTGTTCATACCATTCTTGTGCTCGTAAGTACCTTGTGAGGCCAGCACAGAACCTTCTACATACTTTTACATGTAAAAGACATCTACTTAAACGGGTTTACTTAAAGTACGTGAATGGTAAGTCTTGTATGGATGGTGTCCCATTGTGTAGAACAAGCACTTAAGCCCAAACATAAATCCCCTGAATTCCCAGAAGGGCTTCCAGGAAGGCCTTAACCTCCTCAATCCCTGCTGACTTTTTCCCGAGTTCGGGACTTCACATAAATAATTTCAAGTCCTGTTTTGCTGATGTAGGCTGTCATAAAAACAAGTATTTATCCATCAACAGAGTTTGCAGCCAATTATAACTACTGCCCACTAGACCCTTGGGGATAATTTACTCCTAAAATGACAGATAGGCAACGTTAGTGAATGAATCTGATATGTTTTACTCTGGTGTTTCTCTAGAAATAAAAAAACAATACACTGCCAGGTAATTGGACTCCCTTTACGGTAAACAAAACTGCATAGAACTTGATTCATGCTTTTGGTGATGACATGTATTTTGATGTATTGTAAAAAAAATAAATTAAGATAATCTACTCCTTTGTGTCATTAGTAAACTTCATATTAACTGTATTTACTGGCATTAAATGACCATACTGAATATTCATTTGGTTCTACTTGCCATTTACCTCAAAGCAAGCTTAAAACAGTCAAGTTGGAGTTTTTTAACATCCCTTTTATTAGCTTAAAGGCTAAAGTAAAATGGTTAAAGGGCATGCAGAACCACTTATTTCTGTGTAACATGTAATACTACAGTTAACATTGTAACATATACATGGTAAATGCCACATAGTAATATACATATTTTACATGAATTAATACTGTAGTAAGAATGCTATGACTAAAACAATTTATCAAGGATTTCACTCTTAACCACTGATTTACAATACCTCACTTTGAAATTTTAGTGAGAGTAAGACAGGTACTGAACAAATCGTACATAAAGCCTACATAATCAGCCATATGTTGTCATCAGCTGCATTTGAAGCCAGACCCACAGAGGTAAAACCCAAATGATAACAAGGCCAAAAAGTATTTCTGTCAAAATGTAAGGCCATCAGAGACATATGCACTACACTGGAATTTATGAAAGTCTGGTGACAAAAACAAATTCCAAGTCACATACATCCTATACCTGGCCTTGAACTCAGTCACCAATCCAAATACTTATGTAGCCAACTACTGCTTACTTTCTGTGATGAGACGGGTACTCATCAGGCTATACCAATTTGATGATACACACACACAAAAAAAACAGCAGGGGGTTGTGATCTATACAGCTTGTGCTTAAAAAGTCAAACTTCAACTAACTGTCCATGGAGGCCCCAATGAGCTTTCAATAACACCAAGTATCTGCCACATGTTATATTTGACCTCATCAAAACACCAAGACATAAGGATCATGTAATATTTGTTCGTATGCACCCGTTTGACTTGTTTAGAATTACCAATGCATACATAATTGTCAATTTTAAAAACTATAAACTAAAGCTAAAACTAAAAGTTTCTGCTAGCCTTTTTGTTTAATTAAAATCCATGTAAAAATGGCAAATAAATCTAAAATTTTAAAACAATTTCAATATATCTGCCTGTGATCCTTGTTATGGATATGTTTTGTTTCTGAGAATTTGAAATTTTTAGGTATATATTAACATACTTAACTTATTTTTCAAGGAAAGTGGTGATTAATAAAGGTAAAACAACCATTGCAGTGTATATTTTCAAATTTTATCACCTGAAGACAATCCTCGTCCTGCAGAGACATTGAAATGAGTTGTCATCTGGATACAATTTTTCCCATTAAATTGAAAATTTTAATTACTTAAGCTTTTATAAGGTACAAGCTTACCATATGGAACTGAATGCTAACTCGGGAGGCCACAGGCATCAAGCTAACGTCCAAGAAAAATAGATGTTTAGTGTTGACCGAATCCCTCTGTCCTGGGAGTACCATAGCAGTGTAATCCTGTGCATCGTCCTTCTCTCATTGCAAATTTAGACCATACCCCCCTCAGCTATAATACAGCAGGGAAGCAGGGTGGGACTCTCTTCAGTTCCACATGGTAAGCTTGTAGCTACATTTAAGAAATTAAACTTTTCAATTTTATTGTGCTATAATAGCTTACCATGTGGAACTGAATGCTGAATCCAACCATCCAGTGGAGGGATTACAGCTGAGACTGGGAGTATAGTCAAGTTTTCTTGTATTTGAATTAATAAATAGAATGAATATTTGAAAGACCAGTCTGAGTCCCGCTTACAGAGCCCCAATTCCAAAAATCGGACCTGTAAGAAGCCAAAAACCAGAAGATTGATAATTGACAGTACGGATACTGTCTGGATGTTTTGATAGAAGGATTAAGTGCAGCCATGCTCACTGATGCGGGTATAGCCCCAAGGGCTTCACTGCAATGAATACAAGCCCTGGGCTTGAAATCTTATTAACTTGCCACCCTAAATATGAGATTATGGCACAGTGAGTAAAAACTTAATATGTTGTACAGTTAAATACAGTAACGATAGATAAAAGACCTTACCATAACATCCTGAGGAGGTAACCAAATACCTAGACCCAGGGATTAGACTCCTGAAGATTTGGCTGCAGCGGATGTGCGGCCCCGCTCTTTTCTTTCTGAGAATGAGGTCTCTGAGGGGAATGGTCTAGGACTTTTTGTGCCGCTACTACTGGACCCAGGTATATATTGTTGTCGTTGTCTAACCAAGTAAGGTCTTTTAGGTAAAAATTTGTAAATGAGTTGTGAGTGACACGCTTGCATGATTTGGTCCACTGTTACCCCACTGTAAAAGGGCTTAGAGGCTGCAAAGGCCCTAATGTCATGCGCTCTGACTTGGACTAGGTATAAGGCCTGTTGATCTGCTTGACTGTAAGAAAGTAGGATAGTTTGTTTTAGCCAAGAAGAGATTGTAGTGGGTCTGATATCTGAGGTATGTCCTTTCTTAAAGGAGATAAAGAGAAGGGATCGAGACCCCTTTGGGTCGATCCAAATAGTACCTCAGGGCCCGTACCGAACATAAGGTCCTGTCTTCTTTGAATTGTCTATCTACAATGGTAGTTAGAGCAGGAATAGTCACCGGGAACACACTTTGAGAAACTTCTCTTGCTAGTTGGTTTTTGGCTATAAAATCTGAAGAAGGGAACAAAGCAACCTTTTCCCATTGGCTTAGATTAGATACTTTGTTTGCAACCCAAGCATGAATTTTGCTGTGGCGCTTGCCGGAGGTCAAAGCTAGCAAGAAAGCAGTTTTGAGGGTAAGATGTTTGAGGTCTGTGTCTTTCATAGGCTCAAAGGGTGCTTTTGTGAGCTGACTGAGAACAACAAAAAGATTCCATTTTGGAAGGTTCCTGGAACTTTTGGGACGATCCCTGTGAAAACTGGAGAGTAACCTGTTAAGGTCTGAGCTTTGGGAAATATGGAGCTCCACTGGGTCCAAGGTGTCAACAATGGCCATCCTATAACCACCAATGGTTGAAGGGTGCCTGTTTAGGTCTTGGTACAGGTACATGAAGAAGTCTGAGACTTACTTCACAGAGGGAGTGGAGAAATCCACCAAATTTTCTCTGCACCATTTCTCAAATAGGGCCCACTTTGACTTGTAGATGGTCCTTGTTGATGACCTCTGAGGGGCAGCAATTCTCTCTGCCAGCTCTACAGAGAAGCCTTGTTCTTGGAGCTGTCAATCCTAGACACAAGGCGTGGAGGTTGAGATGTTGTGGATTGCTGTGAAACACATAGTTGTGGGACTGTTTGAAAAGAGTTCTTGACACTGGTAGTTGAAGTGGGATCTCTGTTGAGACCTGCACTAGGTCCCAAAACCAGGGCATCCCTGGCCAGCCTGGGCTATTACAATGATCAGACTACTGGATTGCCTGATTTCTTTTATTACCCTATGAAGGACAGCCGTGGGAGGGTAAGCATAAGCAGTGAGACCTGACCAGTTTATGTTCAGAGGATCTACGTCCCAAGCATTTTGGTCTGGGACTGGAGATATGTACAGTGGAACTTTGTGATTCAGATGAGTGGCAAATTGATCTACATGAGGAGTGAACAACTTTTGACAGATCTGTTTGAACATCTGTGGATGCAGTGACCATTCTGTTGACTGGACTTGGTTCGACCTGGAAAGAAGGTCAGCCATCACATTCAGACAAGGTTATCTGGTAATGATGGCACCAGGTCATGATCTTCCACAGCAGAGTGCACATCTCCACCGAGTGGGTTCCTCCTTGTTTGTTTATGTAGGCTTCAACTGTTGAGTTGTCTATAGCAACCAACACTTTGGTTTTGACACTGGTCCTTGAACCTTTGAAGGGCCAGAGAAACCGCCTTCAGCTCTAGAACATTAATGTGTAGCCATTTTTCCCTGGCTGACCACAGACCCTTTTTTTGAGGCTTGCTTTAAGTGAATGCCCAGCCTTTGTTTGAGGCGTCTGTAAAGAGTTGGTTACTGTGGTCTTTGGGATGAAGGTATGCACCTCTCATCATGTTTGAGGGATTTTGCCACCAGTCTAAGTGTGCTGCAATGGCTTCTGTCCAAGGAAGGAGGCTGTCCAGTGACTGAGGATATCTCCAGTGCTCCTTGAGGTGAAACTGAAAGGGCCTCATGTGAAGGCGTCCCTCTGGAACCATTTTCTCTGTTGAGGCAAGCAACCCAATTAGCGACATCAAACATCTTGCAGCCAAAACATGTTTTGACTTGAGTCGTAGGATCAAATCCTGAAGTTTGAGCCATCTCTCTTGAGTGGGTTTTATGAGGGCTGAATCTAGATAGTATTCGTAGGCCATGAACGAAAGCACTTGAGTAGGTTTTAGTTCAGATTTCTCCTGATTTATTATGCACCCTAAGGATTGGGTCAGGTCTACCACTGGCTGAGTGTTCACCTGTGCTTCTACCTGAGACTGGGCCCTGATAAGCCAGTCGTCCAGGTACTGGTGAAGTCTGATTCCCCTTGTCAGGACTATCAGCTTCACTTTATTTATAATCACTGCAAAGACCTGTGGGGCCGTGGCTAGCCTGAAGGGAAGGGAGGTGAACTGGAACACCTGTGACTTGTGGCAAAACCTTAGGTACTTCCTTGAGTTTGGGTGGATGGGGATGTGAAGGTAGGAGTCTGATGTGTATCGACAACACCCATTCTCCTGGAATCAGAGAGCTCCTGATGGACTCTGGTGTTTCCATTTTGAACCTTTCTACAAGTAGGAAGGTGTTGAGCCTACTTAGATCTATTACTGGCCTCCACCTTTGGTGAGGCTTGGGGAATAGAAACACTGTAACGACTGTAAAACCCGAGAGATTTTACATTTTCCACCCTTTCTAAGAGGCCAGAGCTTGGTCTTTTTGAAGGGCTTTGTATCCTGAGTGAATCAGGGGAACTCTGGCTAGTTTTGGTTTTGAAATGAATGGTAGAACATAACCATTGGTGATAATGTTTGAACATTTGTTTGTTAGCCAGTCTCTTCTGAAAGAACGAAGGCGACTTCCTACTGGTAGGCAGTGGGAGGCTTTTTAAGGAGTCATTGGGGGGAGGGGTTTCCACGCCCTCGTCTCCTTGAATGGGGTCGAAAACGACCTCTGAAGCCTCTGTTGTTCAATTGTTGTTTCCTTCAAACCTGAGGATGTGGTTGAAGGAGGGTCATCTCAGCCTCGCGTCTCAGCAGTGCAGTGTTGCCCATGGTATACAGCTGCCTCTGGAGAATATGGGCTAAGGATTTGCTTAGGCAGGCTAAAGCTCTCTGTTGAATAAGGATTTTCTTATTCAACATTTCAAAATAGACACAGGCATTTTCATAGCCACGCCTGGCAGTTTTTTTAGGATTGGCACCCTTCTGAATCTGGCTTTTAACCCTTTTGAAGGTAGACTTATAACTGTCCTGACACTTCTCCACAGTAGTGTTACAAGTGGAAGCAGTCTTTGCAAAGGTAGCTGTAAAGTTGATGGTAGAAAGATTCTGCCTAGCTTGGTGCTCAAGTTCCCTGAGAACTTGCCCATCGCAACCCCAGAGGGTTTAGGAGAAATACAGATCTTGGCAAAATCTGAATTAAGCTCCTGTAGTTTGTCCTCAAAACAAGGCTGTTCCACCTTGTACCATTTTGCTGTTGAAGCAGGAGGTTTTATATATTTACCCTCAGGTAAATTAGAGGCCAGGAAGTCTGCTCAAACTTCTCAAAGGCATCTTTGAGATATGGACTTAAAGGGAGCATAGCTGAAGAGTCTCTTGGCCTAAGCTCCTGTTGGCCTTTTTCATCGTCCATACTTTTCCTGGGGTCAGGGAGATCAAGTATGGCCTAAAAGTCTCAACTTCCTCTGCATACTGTGAAGGGAGGTCAGACATATCTACCTCCCTGTAAAAAACTGGGTCTGGGTTATTTGTTGTTGGTCTTGCTCATCAGGAGCCCTTTGGAGCTTAGCAGACCTTTTAATAGGAACAGAGGACTGATCCTCCTCTGAAGATGAAAACCGCGAAAGGTATTTTGCCTGACCTTGTGTTTCTTTTTGTCCGAGTGTTTCTTGGCTCTAGAAGAACACACCCTTTCAGGTTGTTCTGAGTGTTCGGAATGATGATCCGAGAGTTCGGAATGAAGATCTGAGTGTTTGCAGCCATGTTCGGACTGTAAACTTTGGCCAAACCGTGGAAGAGAAGGACCACAAAAGTCCGTTTCCATAGATTGAGCATCTGAGTGATCGGAAGTCCGAGGGTTTGGTTCGATGTTGGAGTCAGATAATTCAACAGACTGTTTACTAGGTTCAGCTTTTGAAGTTGAAGCGGAGGTCTTTTATCTACCTCCGCCTCGGAGGCTTTTTCATAGATTGCATTTCCTCTCTAAGAGATTTCACAGCCTGCAGCATGGATGCTTGAAAGACTCCCATTTGCTGTTGAAGTTGGATGTTGAATTGGTTACCTAGGGATTTTTCTAGTTTGCTTTCTATCTTATTTTGTGTAAAGCTGTACCGGGGGTGGGTGGGACAGTTTCAGGTGTCCTTAAAGACAAAGACTCAAAACGTAAGGGTTGGGGGCGTGGAGGAGATGAAAATAAGTTTTCTGCAGCATCCTCAAGGTCTGCTTGAGATCCAGAAAATGCCTCCACGTCATCCCCCAACAAGTTCTGTAGATGAAGTGCAGGTATCAGACACTTTTTGCTTCCTAACATATCTATGTCTGTGTTTTATTTTGATAAGCTATTTTTCAGTAAAAGCAGAGCAAATATTGCATGGCTTTTCATTGGTACACAAGGGTCATCCCCTTTGCCAGCTTCTCTGTAAGTAGGACAGTAGTTATGTGTATCAAAAACGAAGCAAAAATGTCTGCATTTGGATGATCAGGGCTTGTTAGAACTCACTGGTGGGAGGACATTTTTATGCAATAAATCCGAGTAGTATGCACCAGAACTCTCACAACAATGAAAAATAAAATAACTACTTATCCTGCAGAATTCAAAGTTTAACAGAATAAGCTAGGATTACACTGCTATGGTACACTCTCAGGACAAAGGGATTCGCTCAACACTAAATGTCTATTTTTCTTGGACGTTTGCCAGATGCCTGCGGCCTCCCAAGTTAGTATTCAGTTCCACATGGTAAGCTATTGTAGCACAATAAAATGCGATAATTATAACTCCACAGCTAATGGCAATATCTTCTATTTTACTAAAATACAAAGTTCATGTGATGGCTCAAAGTACTTCTAGTTTACTTTAATTACACTTTGACTAACAATGATTTTGCTTATGCAGATTTAATTAAATATTCCAAAAGATCCAAATTACAGCTCAGGTTTAAATCCATAACTGGTTCACATGAATATCTGGTAGAATATATTATGAACACAATTTTCTTTTAATTGTTTTATACTTTAAATTTATGTCTTGCCAGCTGTGCAGTGAAAATAAATAACGCCCTGGCTGTATTGAGCAACATATGGCAGTCTAGTCAAATAATACCAATATACAAAACAAATTAGGACGATGCGCGGGATTGCTTTCTTTTAATTAATTTTTCTGTAATAAGGTGATTTTTCTCACAGCTAGGACTGTCATTTTATAGCTGTGTTCTCATTAATTTGAATTCATTTATTTACTTTATATTTATCTTTTTTGCTTTAAATTAAATTTTGTGAAATTGCTGAATATTGTTAAAGGAAACTAATGTGGTATTGAAGCTCTGAGCTGTCAACTGTTATGTTATAATTAAGCTAAACATCTGACTTATTTGGCTTACTAACTTGTACATACAACCTAATAAGTGAAACATTCAACTTGTGTATACAACTTAATAAGGCATGTGTTCTAACTAATAGTAAGTCCAACATATAAAATAGTAAGTCATACACACCAGATAATAAGACACAAATATTACTGTATAAGTCATATACTTCACTTACAAGTCATATATATGACATATAATTTAGTATGTACAAGTTACTAAGTAACATATATGACTTATTACATTGAATTTACAACTTAGTACCTGCCAAAATTTATTTTATACTGAGCTCAATATATGATTTATGATACTATGTTGTATATTCAAGATACTCTGTACAATTTACTATCTTGTATATTCAAGGTAATAGTTTGTATATACCAGATACTAACAGGTTCCATATATTCAATTAATGAAGCTGCAAACATAACCCTATATACAAAGTAATAAGTAATATATTCATTTCAGTATTTCATTGATTTTGGCAGCTCAGAACTTCCATAATTTGGGACTCTGGTCATACTATACTGTTTGTGGATTTTATGTCAGTTGTTATTGCTGCACTGAGATAATATCAATTTAATCTGTATCAAACAATGATTACCCAAGACCCATTCCATTAACAGTTATCATCCATGACTAGGAAAATTGATGACAAAAAAATCTAATTAGAATCACTGGACACTGTGAGAAACCTAATCATTTCAAAAGATGGCCTTGAGACACTTGATTCAGTAATAGGAAACATGAGCTTTTACAGGAAAACACAAATTTTTTTATTGTTAATAATTCTTTTATTGTAAACTTTTTCTAACATTAAGACTCCTCAGGGATTATAGGGATTTCTGCTTGACGTGTAGTTTTACCGTATAAATCCCCCCACCTATAAATGTTTAAAAAAATAAAAGTACAAAGAATACAATAATTTATTTGATATTAATATCAGTGAATGACATACTTTATTTCAAGTTGAATATTAAAAATACCCTTATTTTATTACATGACATCGAGAGATTGAAAGCAGTTTGGAAAGTTCTGTAAATTCATAAAGAAATAATGACAGTGGTTTTGTTTATCAACTTTAACATGTATGGTGAGACTTCAGAGCACATTAATTATATAGACACATCTAAATTCTGCTAAGAGCTGAGAAGTAGGTCATACCTGCTGTAAAGATATTATTTTTTTCATAAACAAACAGAACATAAATTAAGAAATCTCATGGGTTTGGAAAAAAAAACCAGGCTTCTACATGAGTGAGACCTTGTGTATTACCCAGAGAAAGGATGGAGAAGAAAAAGTCAAAATTTGCTACGGCTTCTTCATCCTCCCTTCACTTGCAATGGTTACTCATGAGAAATAATCAACACACACCGAGTTACACATCTTATCTCACTTACAGTGGTATGGTCTAGTGCCAGGTAACTAAGTGTTAAATCAAGTAGCTGCCTGTCCCCATATTTGAAGAGATTTTATTCCGATATCATTGAAATTCTGGAGAACATAAGGCTATTACAGACTCATTAAGTGGGCCCAAATTGGCTATGTGATTTAGGTCAGATTTGTAGGCAGGTGCATTCATCCCAGCCCCCGCTTGTTGTAAGAGTAGTGACAACTCCCTCAATCTCTCAAGACCATATGACTGGTTGGCCAAGTGAGGCAGCAATTTGCGCATGTTACCAAAGCTTTATGGCATCTGCAGTAACCACAGAAAAATTTGCCATAAGAAAACTTATACGAAGATGGAAAGTTAAATTAAGAATTGCATTTTTACAAGATACACTCAATGTAATGTAATAACTACTTTTATAGTGCTTAGTCTATTTTATATAGAGTGCCCTCAGTTGGGTTTTGCATCATTACAACACAATTTAAAGGCGCTATACCAAATGGGAAGTTTAGGGCTGTCATGGAAAAATGTACACACTAGTTGAACATAAGCCTAAGATAGAGATATTTATTATTTGTCTCTACTAGATTTTGAATATTATTTGACATAACAATGTTAATTTGACCTATTTTGTTCTATGACACAGTCAAACCTTTCAAACGAGAATGCCTTCATTTTTGTTGCAGATCCTTTTCAATACAGTACTAAGAGGGTGGAGAAAAGGAAGAACATACAAGTTTATCATAAAGTGGAAATAGATTATCATTTGTCATTTCTCAGAAGTACTATATCATTATCATTTGAGAAGAAACATTTGATTTATTTGATACACACTGTATATGGCTATTGTGTTTTCATTGCAACAGTATCAAATCAAGTGTGTCATTTATTATACTTTTACTATATATTTATTTTATGATAGGAGTACAGGCGCTATTTGAATCAACCTAATTACTCAAAAAACAACCCAAGAACCCTAGTGGCTGACATGCCCTTAACTGAAAGACAGAGTCACGGGGATGACCATTTATCCAAGTCCTTGAGATTTTTTAACCTACAATGGGGACAAGACACAATGAAAGACGACTATGATTTGAAGTGGTCATCCCAGCCACTGTGTATGTACCTGTATCTGGGATTGAACCCAAATTTCTAGGCAAGTGTTGACTTCCAACTAAGCAATCCACTATATTTTCCAGTGCTAAAAGAGCTACTCCATCCAAAGAACAAAGGATCTTATGGAAATAGAAGTTTCATTTTGTAATGATTAGTTTGTCACCGGGGTGATAACATAAATTCATTCGTATTCTAATAGATACAGTAGTAGCATATTTTACTTCTTTACAGCAATGGTGAAAAAAAGTAATTCTGCATCCTTGTCTCCTTTTTACCTGGAGTGTTTTAGTGTGATTACGATGATTAACTTCAGACCTCCTATAGTGTGAGTATTCCCATGTTTTTTTTTCACACTGGGCTAAAGCTAATAAACTCTGCTTAGAGATGCACTATAAATGATCATAAATTAGCACCAAGCTTTGTTCAATTTATCAAAAAGAAACTGGTGCCTTGCAAAAAGGGTTAGATACAAAGGTATGAATATTTAATCAAGAAATTCTGCTTCACAAAAGCCATCAACATCATCAGAGCTAACTTATTGCATAAACCACAGAGTAGGCTGCTGTGTTATGGATTGAATTACTGTAAATCTAATGAAGATAAATACACAACAAGAGATAGAGGTGATAATGCATGCAGATTTGATTGGATAGCGAAATAACCAAAAGAAATGCTGTACCTAAAGAAACAGTTAAGCTTGGGTCCCACTTGCGTGACAGAGATACAGCTGCAGTGCTCAGTTTAAATTTATTGTCAAGTGGGTAATCCAATATGCTCATGGGGAAAACAAGCTTAAAATACTTCAGTTGGCATCAACTCCAGGTCACCTTATTTTGCCAATGAAAAGACATTTCCGACCCAGCACGTGCAATCACTTCACACAAAACTGTAAATGCATCACAACAAAACAAATGCTAATTGGAACATTTACTGCTCTGTGTGAAACCTTAAGGAACTGGCATGTGTCACCATTGTAACACATATATTAACACATGCTGGGCTAATGATTTTAGATTACCTTTACAAATTAAAGCAGACCGATTGCATCTGATCTGCCTGTCTATACATAAACCTATTTACATTCAGTGTTAATTTAGCAACTTGACAGAATAAAGTAGAGGGATGAATAAACTAGTACTAAAAGACCTATGTCTCCAATAGCTGGCTGTCACACTGACAGTGTACGCAGAAACTGTGAAATTAGTGAGATGTGTAGCATGCTTTGTCCATATGGAACCTCTGGAAGTTATGATGTTGATTGCGGGTTGGAAATTTGAGTCTAGATGTGATACCTAGCTTGTGGATCTAATAGATCCAATGTAAACAGAATAAACTTTGAAATAATGTAAACAAATTAAATCAGGGTTAAATTAGAGAAGTCTGGAGTTGCCTGTGTACAGAACTGATAAATGTAACTACTTACATACTACACCCTTCTGGAGTTTCATAAAATGACAACAAAGCACTAACACAAACCAAAATTTAAACTTAACCTGTGAAAACTAGAAAAACCTTTTGACCTACACGATTAAAAATAATAACAATCTTATCAAAACATTTTAACACTGAAGTAGGATGAAATAATAGCTATACAATATAAAATTATGAAATTGTCTACATGAGATCAAATAACTGATAAGAGTTTACTACTTTCTGGCTTCAAAACAATAACCAAAATAGCCAGCCTCGACAGACACTGGTAGTTGAAGTGGGATCTCTGTTGAGAGAGCAGCGCTAGGTCCCAAAACCAGGGCATCCCTGGCCAGCCTGGGGCTATTACACTAATGAGGCAGTTGAGTTGCCTGATTTTTTTTATCACCCTATGAAGGAGATCCATGGGAGGGTAAGCATAGGCAGTGAGACCCGACCAGATTATGTTCTGAGCAAGTATGTCCCAAGCATGTTGGTCAGGGACTGGAGATACATACAATGGAACTTTGTGGTTCAGATGAGTGGCAAATAGATCTACATGAGGGGTAAACCACTTGACAGATCTGTTTGAACATCTGCGGATGCAGTGACCATTCTGTTTATTGGACTGGATAGAAGGTAGGCCATCACATTGAGGCACCCTGGAATGTGCCTGGCTCTTAGCGTTATCTGGTAATGATGGCAACAGATCATGATTTTCCACAGGAGAGGGCACATCTCCACCAAATGGGTTCCTCCTTGTTTATTTATGCAGGCTACTACTGTTGATTTGTCTGTGGCAACCAACACTGTTTGATTTTGGTACTGGTCCTTGAACCTTTTCAGGGCCAGAGAACCACCTTCAACTCTAGAACATTTATGTGTAGCCTTTAATCCCAGTCTGACCACAGAAATTGTAGAGACTTGCTCTAAGAGAGCAACCTTCTAACTAACCTTCGTTTGAGGGGTCTGTAAAGAGTTAAGATACTGTGGTCTTGGGGAGAAGGTCTGCGTCCTTCATAATGTTTGCGGGATTTTGTCACCACTCTAGGTAAGCTGAAATGGTCACTGACCAAGGAAGGAGGATGTCCAAAGAATAAGGAAATCTCCAGTGCTTCTTGAGTTGAAACTGAAAGGGTCTCATGTGAAGGTGTCCTTCCAGGACCATCTTCTCTGTTGAGGTGAGCAACCCAGTTAGTGACATCAAACATCTTGCAGTCAAAAATCATGTTTTGACTCCAAGTGTTGGATTAAATCCTGAAAATTAAGCCATCTCTCTGAGTGGGTTTAACAAGGGCTAAATCTAGGTGGTGTTCATAGCCAACAAAAGCAAAACACCTGAGTAGGTTTGAGTTCAGACATCTGATATATTATCCACTCTAAGGACTGTGTCAGGTACTTCCTTGAGCTTAGGAGGAAGGGGATGTGATGGTACGCGTCTGACAGGTCTATCGACGACACCTATTCCCCCTGGAATCAGAGAGGCCCTGATGGACTCTGGAGTTTCCATTTGAACCTTTCTACAAGTAGAAAGGTGTTGAGCCTGCTTGTGTCTGTCACTGGCCTCCACCCTTGGTGAGGCTTGGGGATTAGGAACAGGCGATTGTAAAACCAGAGAGATTAACATTTTACACCCTTTCTATTGTGTTCTTTGACAGAAGAGACTGAAAGAGAGGCCAGAGCTAGATCTGATGTGCGGTTTGTATCCTGAGTGAACCAGTGGAACTCTGGCTAATTTTAATTGGTGATGAATGGTAAGAATGTTTAACATATTGTTTGAGCATTTGTTTGTTTGCCAGTCTCTTCTGAAAGAACGGAGACCTCCTACTGGTGGACTAAGGGAGGCTTTTAAGGAGTCATTGGGAAGAGGGTTTCCACAACCTTGTCCCCTTGTGTGAGGTCAAAAATGACATCTGGAGCCTCTGCTACTCGATTTCCCCCTGCCTGGGGGAAAACGATAGTTACTGCTTGGAATGGATTGACCCCCATAGGGGTGTTTCCTGTAGGAGCCTCTTGGTTGTGGGGATCATGAAAGGGCTGATTGATAGGGCCTAAACCCTAAGTGTTTCTACGACTGCCTTGAGGAATAACTCTTGTCCCTCCTTAACTAATTGTGAATGGAACAAGGAGAGGGACAGAATGGGGAACTCCTAAGTTCTTAAGATCTGGTATCTCCCTTGACATCCCCATAGTGTATAAGTCTCTCTGGAAAGTGGGCTAAGGCCTTACTTGACAGACTATGGATCCTCTTATACAGGGAATCTAGTCACAGGTCTTATCATAATCATCTGTGGCTGCTGTTACATAGGCACCTGTTATAATGAGTAAACTTTATGTATTTTAATTAGTCAGCTGTCATTAGTGGATTTTACATATAACATAGTTCATGTGTATTATTAGCATGTATTGAAAAATGTTCTGTGTATTGGTACATACAAACTTAGGACTGCATCATATTTCTTGTTTCTAATTTACAGACTTGTAAAGGCTGATAGAGCATAATCTTACTTTTATTATTATTGTATCTTAAGCCCTATGAAATCAAACAGGGTGTCTATAAACTTGGCACTTTGTAATGATTCTTGTGAAGTCACACATGGTGTACAAAGACTGTTTGTTTTAACAGCCATTCTTTCAACAGAAACAGGGATCAATCTGTATAGTGTGGTAGCTTGTCAGTATATCTTAGATAATTTTGTAATTACCATGAACACTTCAAAAGCTTAAGCACAAGGGACTTATTCATTACTCTCCTCTGAACTGGTTACACCAATGCTGTTAATAGCTCATCAGATCTTGTATGTGGGAAGCAGGTTATAAAGATGTATATGGTCAAGAAGTTATAAAAGAATATATAACTGCCACACTTAATGACAACCAAACAGCAATAGCAGCTTGTATCAAAGCTTGTCTGGATAACCAGATAATTACTTGTATGTATTCCACATCAAAGCCTATACCTTCTCTGTTAAGTAACCCTAACTTAGGTACAATGACTAACTTGTTGCCCTTAATGTCACTCAGCATTTATCTTGTGGGGTTGTCAGTTCCTGTTTCTACCCTAACTTCTACATGTAACTGGCTGATAGGCTGCAACTACTTTATTGGATTATGGTCACCTGACTTACCTAGACTGTTTCTCTTTTTGAAAAGGGTCAGTATATATGTGGGTTAGGAGTATCAGAGAATAATAAAAAAAACATCATGTGTTGAGAGATTGCAGAGAGATCATCATGAGTGTTACAGGAAGCTATGACACTGGTTGACTTAATAAGAAACTGTTATTATGAACATTATTAACATACAGCAACACTTCATAGAATATGATAATTATTAAGAATATGTGTAACCTTCTTGTTGTGAACTTGGTATAAATATTAAAGGGAATAAAGTCTACAAAAAATTGCAATGTATATGTGAATGGATATTTATCAAAAGCAGCTACACCCACAACAACACAGCCTTTATCACATCAATAGTCAACTGATACTTATCATTGATACTCAGCAGAGACTTGAAGTAGAGAATTTAATGAGAACTATAGCAGTGACATTGGATTATAATTATGTGAATTGTTTAATAACTGTTGATTAATAAATTGCTGAATAAATGAATAAGAACATCAACAAGAACTCATTTACACCCCCAACCTTAAAACTCCCATTATCACATCTGGTGGAGATGCGACTCATTGTAACACACCCTTGAAAACTGAGTTGACCTGTTGGAATTAGCCCTGATACTGTCGTAACAGTTTCCGTGACTAGGTTATATTAACAAGAGGAGAGTGCCCGTGAACGGGCACTGTGTCAGCTGACTGAGTGTTTTTGATTTGTGAAGGTGATTAGAGGACAGAATAATTATCAGGAAAAGGGCTGTACAGAAATACAGCAAATGGTAACTGAACAGCAAGTTCGAAAGAAATTCCGAAGGTGACAGAAGAAAAGGATAAAAAAGTTGTGCCCTGTAAATGGTATTATGAAGGAAAATAACAAGGTCATTGTTTAAGTGTAAAAAATAGGTTAAAACATATTTAAAGAAATACTACAAATGCAATATCCTCGTCCGACCTTGAAGAAGGGGTCCAAGGTCAAATCTAACCACACAAATACATTCCCAGCCCATGATTTCCTATGGTTTACCATTCCAAACCTCTAGGACCAATTATAAATGAGTTATAAGCACTTTTAAGCTTGGCTGTCCTCATTTGACCTTGAAGGAGGGGTCCAAAGGTCAAATCTGACCATACCACAAGATTCCGAGCCAATGATTTCCTATGGGATGGTTTACCATCCCAAATCTCTGTCACCAGTAATAAGCGAGTTGTAGGCACTTTCAATTTTTGCTATCCTCATTTGACCTTGAAGGAGGGGTCATTGAAGGTCAAATCTGACCACACCAAAAGATTCCCACCCCATGATTTCCTACAAGTTGGTTTATCATCCCAAACCTCTAGGATCAATAATAAGGGAGATATAAGCACTTTTCATGACTGACAAAAAACACCTGTGGCGGCCATCTTGTTTCTCAAAATGAGGCCAAAAATATTCCCAGACAACATTTTATGGTTATTAATATATACTGCAAACTTAAGAAAGCTAGCTATAATATTTTTTTTCATCAGAGCAGTAATGGTGAAATCTCTCTCTACACACTGCGGCTATCCAGTGGATACAATGATTTACTCAACAGTGAGAACCTGAAAGTAGCTATTGCTCAGCTATGCCATGACATAGAGGTCTGCAATTTCACTATGTTATAGCTGACCAAAAATTCTGTGAATAACATATTTAACAAATTACTCTAAATGTAATAGTTTTCAAGTTACAACTGATTTACTCAACAGTGAGAACCTCAAAGGAACTATTACTCAGCTATGCAATGAGCTACATGTCTGAAATTTTACTATGTTATAGCTAACCCAAAAGTAGGTGAACAACATATTTAAGTAAACTACTGTAAATGCAATAGTTTTCAAGCTACAACTGATTTACTCAATAGTGAGAACCTGAAAATAGCTATTGCTCCGCTATGCCATGAGCTATAGGTCTGTAATTTCACTATGTTATAGCTGACCCAAAAGTAGGTGAACAATATATTTTAACAAAATACTCCAAATGCAATATTTTTCAAGTTATAGCTGATTTACTCAACAGTCAGTACCTGAGAATAGCTATTGCTCAGTTGTGCCATGAGCTATAGGTCTATAATTTCACTATGTTATAGCTGACCCAAAAGTAGCTGAATAACATATTTGCACAAATTTCTGTAAATGCAATAGTTTTCCAATTATAACTGATTTACTCAACAGTGAGAACTTCAAAGTAGCTATTACTCAGCTATGAAATGAGCCACAGGTCTGAAACTTCACTATGTTATAGCTGACCCCAAAATAGGTGAATAACATATTGAAACAAAATACTCTAAATGCAATAGTTTTCAAGTTATAAGTGATTTACTCAACAGTGATAACCTAAAAGTAGCTATTACTCAGCTATGCCATGAGCTACAGGTCTGAAATTTTACTATGTTATAGCTGGCCCAAAAGTAGCTGAATAACATATTTATACGAAATTCTCTAAATGTAATAGTTTTTAAGTTACAAGTGATTTTACTCATGATGGAAGTTACTGAAAAGCCCAAAAGTAGCTATTACTCACTTACTCACCATATTGTAGCTATGAAAAAAGTAGCTGAATAACATATTTTAACAAAATGCTCTAAATGCAACACTTTACAAGTTATAAGTGATTTACTCAACAGTGATAACCTAAAAGTAGCTATTACTCAGCTATGCCATGAGCTACAGGTCTGAAATTTTACTATGTTATAGCTGACCCAAAAGTAGCTGAATAACATATTTATACGAAATGCTCTAAATGCAATAGTTTTCAAGTTATAAGCGATTTATTCAACAGTGATAACCTAAAAGTAGCTATTACTCAGCTATGCCATGAGCTACAGGTCTGAAATTTCACTATGTTATAGCTGGCCCAAAAGTAGCTGAATAACATATTTATACAAAATTCTCTAAATGCAATAGTTTTTAAGTTACAAGTGATTTTACTCATAATGGAAGTTACTGAAAAGCCCAAAAGTAGCTATTACTCACTTAGCTATTGAGACAGACACCCAACTTACTCACCATATTGTAGCTATGAAAAAAGTAGCTGAATAACATATTTTCACAAAATGCTGTAAATGCAACACTTTTGAAGTTATAAGTGATTTAGTGCATGATTTCATGAATTTTAATGCATTAAAAATTATTAAAAAAATTTATTTTAAAAAAAGTAAGACAGATCCAGGTCTCATACTCACACAAGAGAATCTACCTCTGGCCTAGTACATATATGCAAGATATGAGAGAAATCCCTGCAATAGTCACTGAGAAAATTGTGATAAAAAGTTGAAATTTTCACACTTTTGGTGGGGGTACCCCCCTTGTAATGTCTCTAGCAAATAGACGAACAGACAGATTTGCATGCCTTGAACAATTTTTCATCCTCGATAGATAAGGTATCTTTTAAAACAAACAGCATGTCTCTAGGCCTTGTAGTTTTGGAGAAGAAGTTGTTCACGCGGACGCGTACGCCCACGCCGCAGAGTGATGACATAAAAAATGACCTAGGTAAAAGCAGCCAAAAATTAAGGGTACAGAGATTTGCCTTGCCTGAAGCTCAAACTCTTGACTACCAGTAGTGACCTAGCCCTAAGGGGCCCAGAGTGACTAGGGGAAATACAGACTTGCAATCTTGTAATCTGTCCAAGGTTGTCCCAATTGTAGCCCTAGTGAAACCAGGGGTTTATAGACTAATTTTCTGGTAAATTAGCAGCCTGAATATCCTGTTTAAATGTATCAAAAACATCTTAGAGGACTGAGTGGGAGCATAGCTGAAGAGCCCTTTGGCCCAAGCTCCTGTTGGCCTGTTACATCATTCAGAGCCCAGACTGTGGTGGAGGACCAAGGCATATTGTCCCTAGGGTCAGGAAGATTCAAAGTCTGTCTAAGTTTCAATGTCCTCGGTATGTTGTGAGGGTAAGTCAGAAAAATGTACTTCCCTATAAAGTACAGGGTCTGGGTTTGAATAGATGTACCTTGTTCAGAAGAAGCCCTTTTGGGCTTTGAGAACTTTTGACTTATGTTTTTATATGTCCAAGTATGTGTTCGAACTAGGATTGTTTGGAGTTCTGATCTAAAACAATCATCCGAACATCTGAACTGCTCGGAATTTGGATCCGAACTATCATCCGAACATGTTTGGATGGTTAGTACTTGGGTAAATATAAGTCAAGCTGTGGTTGGGACCAGGCTTCAAAAATCCGAACATCCGAATCTGGATCCGAACAATCATCCGAACATACAAACATCCGACCATGTTCGGATGGTTAGTACTTGGGTAAATATAAGTCAAGCTGTGGTTGGGACCAGGCAGTGCTCGGATGGTCATAACTCGGATGATATGCAAGTTAAGTGGAAGTTTGGACCAGCCTTCAGATCCGAGCGGAGATCTGATCCACCCCCCCGCTTGGAATTGGCTGACAGATTTAATCCATCAGAAGCCTAGTACCCATTATTGCAAATTAGTTTAACAACCATTTCTGTTGTTGAATTGAAGCCAAATTGTGGAGACAAGGCATTACAATTGTTCGCATCTGAAATTGCCTTGTCATTGTGCATTAATATTTGTCTATTTTACAAATACCTTATTAGTAAAATATTTTAAATATTTATTTCAAATATTTATAGTTTCATGTTCATATGAAAATATATTTGATCTTTAATAAAACGATGCACAGAAAAGGGGGGACAACTTGCTGTATTGTCAAACTAAGGACTTGCAAGCACCTGGGGCCGATTTCACAAAAGGACTTAGCCCAGACTTAGGCTTAAATTGAAGACTTTTGTCTCAAAATGAGGCTAAGTCTGTGATCTAAGACTTGGAGGATTTCACAGAGCTGCTAAAGTTAAAGTCAAAGTTGGGGTTTTACGTCCCGTTCAACAGCCAGGGTCATATTGGGACAGGTCCTCAGAATTGCCACTTGTGGGACTCGACACAGAGCTGCTAAGTCAAGGCTTTAGCTAAGTCTACCCAAGAGTGGGCTTAACTTTTGTAAACAAAGGCTTAAATATGGCCGCCATATATTTTTCTCACTTCAAAATTTGAAATGCTTGAAAATAAAGAATAAATATATAGAACACCTCCCTAAATTATTTTTTGAACATGTCTGTGTGATTATAAGGTTTCCCATTTAAAAATACAGCATTTTTTCAAAGATAAAATGAGCTAAACAAGGGATATATGTTACACTGAAATATTTTGAGTAGAAATAAAGGGTCACATGACCTAGAAAACCACTGTGGTTATATGATAAGCTTGGACTTCGCTAAGTCACCCTTTGTGAAATCCATTTAAGTTCAGGACTTAGCAAAGACAAAAAACTCAGATTTAAGTCCCTGACTTAGCCTAAGTCTGAGACCCTTTGTGAAACCGGCCCCTGCTGTCTAGACGAAGACGATTTTGAACAAGGACTCGTTTTACTGCTTCATTTTAAGTTTTTAACCCTTTAAATGGTCAATAATGTAGCAAATAAGGGATAAAATATTTTATTCTATTTTATTTCGACAGGTAAAGGTCCTGTATAAAAACTACATACACGCGTCTCTCAGCACATGCTGTCTAGACGATGACGTCACCACAGGGGTTAACCCTTAAAATGGTCAAATACTGTAGCAGAACGAGGATAAACCCTTAAAATATTTATTTGATTTGATTTCAACAGGCATATATTCCTGTATATAAGCTACATGCACGAATCATGCATTAGTTTTGTCTAGACAAGACAGAAGTTGTTTCCGAAGTTTCCGTGCTTTATTTCATATATTAACCCTTAAAATAGTCAAATAATGTAGCAAATAGGGAGTAAACCCTTAAAATATTTATTTGATTTGATTTAAACAGACACAGATCCTGTATATAAGCTACATATACGAGTCGTTGTCACCCCCTCTTTCTCTTTACAACATGGACCCGGAAGTGGATTTAAGTTGTAAAATATATTAAATATACTTATCTGTTCTGTGAATTGTCACAAAATTAAGATTTTATGTTATGAAATAAAGAAACTGATGTAGTTTCAGTATCCAAAGACAAATATATCTATAGAAAATAATAACATCTTCCTTGCAATAAAAATACGTCATACATAAGGGGCCAACTAGAAAAAGAGGAAGAGTGAGGAAGAACGCCACAAGAGGACAACCTGAGGCTTCGGTCAACACTAAACGTTTATTTTTCTTGGACGTTGGCCGGGGCCTGCAGCCTCCCGAGATCAACATTCACTTCCACATGGTAAGCTATTGTAGTGCAATAAAAGTGTTTTTGCTTATAAGACAAAAACTCAAGATGGTTGCAAAATGGCAGGAAAATGATTTTTTAGAAAAATAGCATCAGAGATGCCCATACCCCACAGCCTGGAAAAATAGTTTTTAACAACATGAGATATAGAAATAGTGAAACAGTACAAAGATCTGGATACTTTCAGAGCAGTGTCAGTTATATAAAGCTCTAAATAATGTTTAATTAGAGAAAGTAATATGTAAAAGAGAAAAAAAATATGGGAATTCAATGGCAAGATGACAGTATTAGTCAGAAAACTAAAAAGTATGAAGCTGTAACATTTATTAATTGAAGAATGGCTGTCAATGGAAATAGCAGAATTATGTAAAAGTGCATATAATAATCAGTAGCAGCAATCAATATATCTTTGTCATAAGAGAAAGATGTCTCAAATATGCAGGTGAAAACACTTTGGCAGAGCCAAAGTTAAAGGTCAAACCATGATGCACACCTACACATCCTAACCAATGTCCCTACTAAGTGTCAATCTTCTACACCTTGTGGAATCCAAGAAATAGCCCAGACAAGATTTTAAAACTCATAGTCAATATGACAAGGTCATAGGTCAAGTCAAGGTCACACCTTGACGTTCCATTCCTACACCCCCTTATCAATATCCCTACCAAGTATCAAATTCCTGTACCTTACGGTTTCCAAGATATAACAGACACAAGATTTTATAGGTCAAGGTCACTATGACAAGGTCAAAGGTCAAATCAAGGTCACACCATGACGTTGCACACCTACACCCCCAACCAATGTCTCTACCAAGTATCAACTTCCTCAAACCTTGGACAAGATTTATAATTCAAGGTCACTAAGGCAAGGTCAAAGGTCAAATCAAGGTCACATCAAGACGTTGCATACCTACAACCCCTAACTAATGCCCCTACAAAGTATTAACTTCCTACACCTTACGGTTGCTGAGATATAGACAGGACAAGATTTCAAACTCAAGGTCACTGAGGCAAGGTCAATTAGTCAAAATGTCTTGACACCATATTCTGCAATTTTCCCCGGGCTACTGCTTACATGTGCCAAATTTGTACAGGATCCCCCTTGTGGTTGCTTAGCTATGACCTGCAGAATATGTGGTAGCCGGCAGAGCCAGTGACACCTTCTACAATAATTTTCTCCTATATACAAACAAGCGTCCCATAAGGGGCGCTTAATACTCACCTTTATGAACAAATATATTGATCTCCCACCTTTATGAACAAATATATTGATCTCCCCAATAACAATAATAACAGAAGCATTTGTATAGCTCTAAATTGATTGACATCCTCTAAGGGCGCTCGTGTCTAAAAAGAGGCAGTCCTTAAAACTAGCAAAGTTGTAACCCAGAAAACGCCTGCCTGAGGTGACTATGGTGGTGGGTAAGCTAGTCTAAACAGGTAAGTCTTAACTTGGTTTCTGAAGCTTGAACTGGTCTGTTGTGATCTGATATTGAGTGGGAGCCTGTTCCATTAAACCAGCACAGCAGTGGCCAAACCACACTGGCCTTTCTGGGAGGGACTGAGGAAACTGATAATCTGTTTCCCTGTGTCAGAATACTAGACTTGATCAGGGATGACAAATAGGGGGTTGGGAGAGGTTTATGGCTTTAAAAGTAAGGAGGTTGAATTTAAAAAGAAGACAATATGAAATCCGAAGCCAGTTGAGTTTTTCTAGATAGGGTTTGACATTACTCATTTTGTCCAATCTGAAAACAATATGGCAGAGAGTACTTTAGCAACACTGCCTTTGCTGGCCTTATATAGTGGGGAATTACAATAGTCTAATCAACTACTGACCATAGCGTTTGCCAGAAGAACTGCAGTATCAACAGTAAGGAATTTACGAATGCGTTGCAAATCCCTAAGGTGACAATAGCACACACAACAGAACTTACCTACAGCTAGGTTTTTTACTTCCTCCGTTGGCATTATAGAGCTTTGAAGGAATGTAACAGGAAATTTTTGTACAAGTGACTCTGGTATGTTTATCGCCAATGATAATGAATTCAGTCTTGTCAGGATTAAGTTTCAATTTTACACTGTTTATCCACTCCTGAACAGAAACAAGTCAGCTTTGAAATAATGGCGCCAAAATTCCTCAATTCTATTACCAAATAAATCTGGGTGTCATCAGTGTACAGATGGTGTGCAACCTTAAACTTGAAATGACTTGACTAGGGGGAGCTGTGTAATGAATAAAAAGAAGGGACCTGGAACTGAACCTTGGGGGATACCAAAGGAAGGTGGAAAGCCTCAGAAAACTTGCCTCATAATTTAATTTTCTGTTTGCGATTGGTAAGGTAAGAATCTATCCATGTCCACACAGTATCATCAAGACTAAACCAGTCTTTTAGGCAATCATGTACGATGGAGTGATCAATCATATCAAAAGCTGCTGACAGATCTAACAATGTCAGAGCAACTGCCTTCCCTGAATCCATAGATGAAGATATATCATTTGGGATCTTGAGCAGTGCTGTCTAAGTTGAATAAAGACTCCTGTATGCTGACTGATAGACATTGGAGATCTCCTGGCTAATGAAGTTGTTCAACTGCTTCGCCACAACTTTCTCAATTAATTTTGATATAAAACTGAGATTGAACACAGAAGGCTTTTTGTCCATACTTGGTGTGTTTTTTTGTTTTTGTTTTTCTTTTGAGAAAGGGAGTAACATCAGTTTTAAAGCAATTTGGAAAGCTACCCTCATAATTTATTATGTTAGTGTTAGAAGTTTTCAGTACATCAGCACATTCCTTAAACAATGAGGAGGGAATAGGATCAAAGTCACAGGTTTTTAATTTTTAGAGACTGAAAGAATTTTTAGTACATCATCCTCAGATAACAGCATAAAGGAAGACAAGGTATTTTTAATAGGACTGAGGATGGTGATTGGGAGCCTGATTTTGAAAATTTTCTCAATGAAGAAATGTCCAAACACATTAGCCAGGGCCCGTATTCACAAAGATTCTTATTCTTAGAATTATGCTTATTCTTACAATTTTTCTTAGAATTGTTGTTTTTTTTTCAGAAAAATTCTAAGAATAAGAATTTTTCTATTCACAAAGATTCTTATTCTTAGAATTATACTTATTCTTACAATTTTTCTAGAATGGGTTTTATTCTTAGAATTTTTCTAAGAATAAGAATTTGCTATTCACAAAACTCTTATTCTTAGAATATTCTAAGAATTTTGTTTAAGTCTAAGAATGGCACGTAGCATGCTTAAGAAAAATAGTTGTTTTGATGATTATAGAGCAGCAACTGATTGCAAATCGACATTCAGACCAGAGTGTTACATATTAGTTGTCAATTGTGTGTACTGTAACGGAATACAGCCTCTTTATATTATTTAAAAAAATTCCAGTTTTCTGTTCACATAGGCCAAGATTTGTATTCTTAGAATTTTTCTTAGAATTACACTTAGTCTAAGAAAAATTCTAAGAATTGTATACATTTCCTTTTACTTCTATTCCTAGAATTATTCTTAGCTAAGAATTGTTTTGTGAATAGGTTTTTATTCCAAGAATAAGAAAATTCTTAGCATAGAATTTTCTTAGACTTAAGTGTAATTCTAAGAAAAATTCTAAGAATCTTTGTGAATACGGGCCCTGGTCAACAAGATTTGTATGATCCGGTAATATTACATCTGAGGACTTAGGACCTTTTTGACAGTGTTCAACATTGATTTCAGTTTCCCTTCATTTTCAGCCACGATTCTTGAAAAATAACTGCTCTTGGCTTGTTCAGGGAGGATATTTTAACGATTTACAGCAGTATGATATCTACTACACTTTCTGGCTCAGTTTTCGAGCTGCCATACTTGCTCTCTCATACTTCCTTTAGAAATGTTTGTCAGCAAGGATGTCAACATTCATAAAGCCAGTGTGGGGGTGCCTTGGTATGTCCTTGATTGCAAGAAGGTTATGTAAAGTGGTGTGTAAAGTGGTGCAATATTGATCACCGAGAAGACGGGCTGTTTTGTGAGGGCATTTGATAAGATCCGAATGTAAAATGTCTTCCCAAACTCTAGGAGATTAATTTTATGAATTTTGCAAATTCTGACACTTTTAAATTTATAAGGCTCCTTAACAGGCACAGTTTTTGAAATACAAGCATTTTTGTGAAAAAATTCCAAAATTCAAAATGGTCGCCATTTTTGGCAAGACAAAATTTTTTTGAAAACCAAGATGGCTACTCTGCAGAGATGCCCTGTGGGTCAAAAATTTCATCGAAATCACTCTATCTAGCACGGTTTTTGAGATATAAGCATTTTGTGTTTTGCAATTTTGGCGAGAAATTAGAAAATTCAAAATGGCCGCCATTTTTGGTGAGACCAAATTTTTTTTAAAACATGCTAGTTATTCTGCAGAGACACCCAGTGGGTCAAAAATTTTGTCAAAATCGCTCTATCGTGCACGGTTTCGAGATACAGGCATTTTTGTGTTTTCCTTATTTGGAAAATTTGTAATGATTAATTAATCATTAATTACTCAGCCATTTCTTAACCACTCAATGTCAAAATTTAATGATTTCCAGATTTTACCGGTAATAGAATGAATGTATTTGCCAAGTTTCAAGAGAATAGAAAACAGCATCAGAGATGCCTGTACCCCATAATCTGGGGAAATAGTTTTCAACACCATGACATATAAAAGTAGTGAAATAGTACAAAGACTGGGATATTTCAGCACAGTGTCACTCATATAAAGTCCAAATAATGTTTAAGTAAAGAACATAACATGTCCCTAGCAAGTATCAACTTCTTACACCTTACTGTTTCCGAGATATAGCCCGGACAAGATTTTATAGGTCAAGGTCACTATGGCAAGGTCAAAAGTCAAATCAAGGTCACACCATGACCTTGCACACATACACCCCCTAACCAATGTCCCTACCAAGTATCAACTTCGTACACCTTACGGTTTCTGAGATATAGCCCAGACAAACTTTTTCCTGCTGCTTGTCCACCCGACCGCCCGCCCATTATTTGTGTCGACAAGTGAGATTGACGATATAAAGTGCTGTAAGCAAAACATGGCAGTTGTACTCAACTTTTCACTATAAAAGTCTGCAAATTTGAAAATTTTAATTACTTAAATGTGGTGCCCCCCCCCCCTTTTCTTTCCGAGGATGACGAGTCTGAAGGGAAGGGTCTACGACTTGTTGTGCCGCTACAAGTAGACCCAGATACATATGTTGTCATAATCTAACAAAGTAAGGTCTTAAAGGTAAAATTGGTAAATGTATGGTGAGCTTTCCAGTGACAAGCTTGCATGATTTGGTCCACCGAAAAACCATACCAAAAAAGGCCTTAGAGGCCACGAAGGCCCTGATATCATGAGCTTTAACTTGGACCAAGTCCAAGGACTGTTGGTCTGCTTGTTTGTAACAAATTAGGTGTTTTAACCAAGAAGAGAGAGTAGCGGGTCTAATATCTTGAGGTATGACCTTTTGAAGGAAATAAAGAGTAGGGATCGAGAACCCCTTAGGTCCTTGGTTCGATCCAGGTAATACCCCAGGGCCCGTACTGGACACAGGGTCCTGTCTTCTTTGAATTGTCTATCCACAATGGTAGACAAAGCAGGGATAGTCACTGGAAAACCTTATCTTGCTAGTTGGTTTTGGCTATAAAATCTGAAGAGGGGAACAAGGTAACCTTTTCCCATTGGCCTAAATCAGATACTTTGTTTGCAAGAAAGCAGTTTGAGAGAAAAATGTTTGAGGTCTGTGTCTTTCATAGGCTCAAAGGATGTTGTTGTGAGGTCATTAAGCACAACAGAAAAGTTTGGAAGATTCCTGGAACTTTTGGGACAATCCCTGTGAAAAACTGGAGAGTAACCTGGTAAAGTGTTAAGGTCTGAGCTTTTGAGAAAAAGGGAGCCCTGCTGGGCCCCAAGGTGTCAACAATGGCCGTCCTGTAACCATCAATGGTCGACAGGTGCCTGTTTAGGTCTTGGTACAGGTACATGAAGAAGTCTGAGACTTGTTTCACAGAGGGAGTGGAGAAGTCCACCGAATTTTCTCTGCACCATTTCTCAAATAGGACCCACTTGACTTGTAGATGGTCCTTGTTGATGACCTTTGAGGGGCAGCAAGTCTCTCTGCCACCTCCGCAGAGAAGCCTTGTTCTTGTAGCTACCAACTCCTAGAGACCAAGCGTGGAGGTTGAGATGTTGTGAATGGCTGTGAAAACACATAATTGTGGGACTGTTTGAGAAGAGTTGTTGACACTGGTACGTGAAGTGGGATCTCTGTTGAGAGCTGCACTAGGTCACAAAACCAGGACATTCCGGGCCAGCCTGGGGCTATTACAATGATCAGGCAATTGCATTACCTGATTTTGGATCACCCTGTGAAGGAGAGCCATAGGAGGGTAAGCATAAGTAGTGAGAGCTGACCAGTTTATGGTAGGAGCATCTATGTCCCAAGTATTTGGTCTGGGACTAGAGACACATACAGTGGAAGTTTTTGGTTCATACGAGTGGCCAATAGATCTACCTGAGAAGTGAACCACTTGACTGATCAGTTTGAAAAACTGTGGATGTAGTGACCATTCTGTGGACTTGACTTAGTGGGATCTGGATAGAAGGTCAGCCATCACATTCAGACACCCTGGAATGTGTCTGGCTTTTAAGGTTATCTGGTAATGATGGCACCAGATCATGATCTTCCACAGGAGAGCGCATATCTCCGCCGAGTGGGTTCTTTCCTATTGTTTATGTAGGCTACTACTGTTGAGTTGTCCAACACAGTTTGGTTTGACACTGGTCCTTGAACCTTTGAAGGGCCAGAGAAACCGCTTTCAACTCTCGAATATTCATATGTAGCCTTCTTCCTGTGTGACCACAGACCCTAAACAGATTAGCTCTGAGTGAGAGCCCCAGCCTTCATATGAGGGGTCTGTAAAGAGTTGGATACTGTGGTCTTTGGGATGAAGGTCTGCACCCTTCATCACGTTTGCAGGATTTTAGCCACCATTCTAGGTGAGCTGAAATGGTCTCTGACCAAGGAAGAAAGCTGTCCAACAACTGAGGATATCTCCAGTGCTCCTTGAGGTGAAACTGAAAAGGGTCTCATGTGAAGGCGTCTCTCCGGGACCATTTTCTCCATTAAGGCAAGCAACCCAATTAGCAACATCAAACATCCTGAAGTCAAAAATATGTTTGACTGTAAGTGTAGGATCAAATCCTGAAAATTAAGCCATTTCTCTGAGTGGGTTAACAAGGGCTAAATGTAGGTGAAATTCCTAGCCCACGAACGGAAACACCTGAGTAGGCTGAGTTTGGACTTCTCCTGATTTATTATCCACTCTAAGGACTGTGTCAGGAACTTCCTTGAGCTTGGAAGATGGAAATGAGAGAGTACGCGTCTGACAGGTCTATTGACGACAGACATTCCCCTGGAATCAGAGAGTCCCCGATGGACTCTGAAGTTTCCATTTGAACCTTTCTACAAGTAGAAAGGGGGGTGAGCCTGTTTATGTCACTGGCCTCCACCCTTGGTGAGGCAGGCGATTGTAAAACCAGAGAGATTATACATTTTACACCCTTTCTATTGCATTCTTTCACAGAAGAGACTGGACAAGAGGCCAGAGCTGGATCTTTGATGGGCCTTGGGTCCTGAGAGAACCAGGGGGAACTCTGGCAAATTTTGATTGATGAAGAATGGTAAGAATGTTTAATATAATGTCTGAGCATTTGTTTGTTTGCCAGTCTCTTCTGAAAGAATGGAGGCAACCTCCTACTGGTGGACTGAGGGAGGCTTTTTAAGGAGTCATCATTGGAAGGAGGGGTTTCCACCCCTCTTCAGGTTGAGTGAGGTCGAAAATGACCTCTGGAGCCTCTGCTACTCGATGGGAAAACGGTGGATACTGCTTGGAATGGAATGACCCCCATTGGGGTTGTTTCCTGTAGGAGACTCTGGATTGTGGGGAGCGTGAAAGGGCTGATTTGATAGGGTCTAAGCCCTAAGTGTTTTTATGGGTGCCTTGAGGAGGAACTCCTGTCCCTCCTAAACTAATTGTGAATGGGGAACTCTTAAGTTCTTAAGATCTGGTATCTCCCCTGAATTTCCCATAATCATTCTGACTGCTTATATGCACCCTTAAATTGAGTTTGACCCGTCTGGCAATAGCCTTGCTACTGTCTTAACAGATTTCCATGACCAGGTTGCATTCGTAAAAGACCTAGTAAAGAGCAGCCTGAAGCTCAAACTCTTGACTACCAGAAGGGAGGCCTTACCCATAGAGGCCCCAGAGGGGCTAGGGAGGTACAGATTTGAAAACTTGTAGTTTGTCTTCAATATAAAAGACAATGTTGTCCCAATACTACTACTTAAGATTGGGACCAGGGGGTTTAATAGCAGCCACTGAATCCTCTAAATTAAACTAGCATATTTAATTGTGGAAAAAGCTGAAGGGCCCTTGTTGGCCTGCTACATCATTCAAAGTTCAGACTGGAAGAGGACCTAGGCATACTGTCCCTAGGGACAGGGGGGTTCAAAAAACCGCCTAATCTTAAAGTCCTTGGTATGTCCTGAGGGAAGTCAGACAAGTCTACTTCCCTATAAAATACAGAGGACTGGTTTGAAAAACCTGTTCAAAAGAAGCCCTTTGGCTTTGAGGAATTTTTGACTTGCATAGATAACATGGATTCCTCTAATGTGTCAGAACTTAATATCATCCAAGAGTCTTCAGATGCAGCAGCAAAAGACTTGGACAGGCCCATGTACTCAGGACCTGAGAGGGCTGAGACCCTAGGTTAGGGGCCTGAGAGGGTTGAGACCCGAGAATGGACCTGCAATACTTTTAGAGATAATTCGCATTTACTCATTTTGAGTAGGTGAGTAATTAGCTATGGGTCTAAAACTTCACCAAGTGAAAGCTCTCCCAAAAGTAGGTGAATGAGTTATTTGAGAAAAATTGGCTATCTGCAATACTTTTAGAGATAATTTGCATTTACTCATTTTGAGTAGGTGAGTAACTAGCTATGGGTCTGAAACTTCACCAAGTGAAAGCTCTCCCAAAAGTAGGTGAATGAGTTATTTGAGAAAAATTGGCTATCTGCAATACTTTTAGAGATAATTCGCATTTACTCATTTTGAGTAGGTGAGTAATTAGCTATGGGTCTGAAACTTCACAGAGTGAAAGCTCTCCCAAAAGTAGGTGAATGAGTTATTTGAGAAAAATTGGCTATCTGCAATACTTTTAGAGATAATTCGCATTTACTCATTTTGAGTAGGTGAGTAATTAGCTATGGGTCTGAAACTTCACCAAGTGAAAGCTCTCCCAAAAGTAGGTGAATGAGTTATTTGAGAAAAATTGGCTATCTGCAATACTTTTACAGATAATTCGCATTTACTCATTTTGAGTAGGTGAGTAATTAGCTATGGGTCTGAAACTTCACCAAGTGAAAGCTCTCCCAAAAGTAGGTGAATGATTAATTTGAGAAAAATTGGCTATCTGCAATACTTTTAGAGATAATTCGCATTTACTCATTTTGAGTAGGTGAGTAATTAGCTATGGGTCTAAAACTTCACCAAGTGAAAGCTCTCCCAAAAGTAGGTGAATGAGTTATTTGAGAACTAGAAATAGGCCGCCCTGTTGATAGTAGATGCGAATAGAAACAGGATAGCATAGAAGAACACACATTATCATGTGTAATGTCCACCCATGAACCTTTTGCCCAAATTGTACAGTAGTCTTACAAGACCCTGTTTCATTTGTAAAATATATCAATGATGCTTAAATATTTGTTAGTGTAGATGTAAATTATTTCAGCTTCATGCCTTTTTGCATTGGTTGGGTTGAAAATTTTGACGAAATCACTCTATCTTGCACGGTTAAGAAGATAGAAGCAAATTCCTGTTTTTCTATTTTTGGCAAAAATTTGAAAATTCAAAATGGCCGCCATTTTTGGGAAAAGGAAATTTTTTTGAAAATGGCCAAGAGTACATTTCTTAGATACCCTATGGGTCGAAAATTTCAACAAAATAACTCTATTTTGCACGGTTAAGGCCAGTTTGTGTTTTTCCATTTTGGGCAAAAATTCGAAAATTCAAAATGGCTGCCATTTTTGGGGAGGGGAAAATTTTTTGAAAATTGCAAATATTACATTCCTTAGATACCCTGTGGGTTGAAAAATTTCGACGAAATCGCTCTATCTCGCATGGTTAAGGAGATAGAAGCAAATTTGTGTTTTGCCATTTTTGGCAAAAATTTGAAAATTCAAAATGGCCGCCATTTTAGGGGAGGGGAAATTTTTTTTTAAATTGCCAAGAATACAATGCTCAAATACCTGTGGGTCGAAAATTTCGACGAAATCGCTCTATCTCGCATGGTTAAGGAGATAGAAGGAAATTTGTGTTTTGCCATTTTTGGCAAAACTTCGAAAATTCAAAATGGCCGCCATTTTTGGGGAGGGGAAAATTTTTGGAAATTTGCAAAGATTGCATTGCTTAGATACCCTGTGCGTCGAAAATTTTGACGAAATCGCTCTATCTCGCACGGTTAAGGAGATAGAAGCAAATTTGTGTTTTGCCATTTTTGGCAAAAATTCGAAAATTCAAAATGGCCGCCATTTTTGGGGAGGGGAAAATTTTTTTAAAATTACCAAGAGTATAATGCTCAGATACCCTGTGGGTCGAAAATTTTGACGAAATCGCTCTATCTGGCACGGTTAAGGAAATAGAAGCAAATTTGTGTTTTGCCATTTTTGGCAAAAATTCGAAAATTCAAAATGGCCGCCAATTTTGGGGAGGGGAAAATTTTTTGAAAATTGCAAAGATTGCATTCCTTAGATACCCTGTGGGTCGAAAATTTCGACGAAATCACTCTATCTCGCACGGTTAAGGAGATAGAAGCAAATTAGTGTTTTGCCATTTTTGGCAAAAATTGGAAAATTCAAAATGGCCGCCATTTTTGGGGAGGGGAAAATTTTTTGAAAATTACCAAGAGTACAATGCTCAGATACCCTGTGGGTCGAAAATTTCGACGAAATCGCTCTATCTCGCACGGTTAAGGAGATAGAAGCAAATTTGTGTTTTGCCATTTTTGGCAAAAATTCGAAAATTCAAAATGGCCGCCATTTTTGGGGAGGGGAAAATTTTTTTAAAATTACCAAGAGTATAATGCTGAGATACCCTGTGGGTCGAAAATTTTGACGAAATCGCTCTATCTGGCACGGTTAAGGAAATAGCAAATTTGTGTTTTGCCATTTTTGGCAAAAATTCGAAAATTCAAAATGGCCGCCAATTTTGGGGAGGGGAAAATTTTTTGAAAATTGCAAAGAGTACACTCCTTAGATACCCTGAGGGTCGAAATTTTCGACGAAATCACTCTATCTCGCACGGTTAAGGAGATAGAAGCAAATTAGTGTTTTGCCATTTTTGGCAAAAATTCGAAAATTCAAAATGGCCGCCATTTTTGGGGAGGGGAAAATTTTTTGAAAATTGCAAAGAGTACACTCCTCAGATACCCTGTGGGTCAAAAATTTTGCCGAAATCGCTCTATCTCGCACGGTTAAGGAGATAGGAGCAAATTACTCAAAAGTAGTACTGAAAATACACAATGAAGTACCTAAATGGCTATTACTCATGTACTGACAAAGCTATCAGTCCCAAATGCAATACCAAGCGAGCTATGGACATAACAATCTTGTATTCAAAATTGTAGTAAAATATCTTTAATTATTTTGGCTTAAATGCACGGAAACCAATGGGTACTGAAAATAGCTGTACTTAAGTATTACTCAGTAAGCAAAAGAGGTACAACAGCCAAAAGCAATCCCAAGCAAGCTACTGACCCAATAAGCCTGCATACCAAATTTGGTGACAATAGCTCTAATACTTTTCCTTTAAATGAGCGGAAACCATGCGTGACGCCGGACATCGGACGCCGGACATCGGACATCGGACAACGGACATCGGACATCGGACGGCGAAAAAAGCAAAAATAATATATCCACCCCCCAGGGGGTGTGGACATAAAAATTGGCTATCTGCAATACTTTTAGAGATAATTCGCATTTACTCATTTTGAGTAGGTGAGTAACTAGCTATGGATCTGAAACTTCACCAAGTGAAAGCTCTCCCAAAAGTAGGTGAATGAGTTATTTGAGAAAAATTGGCTATCTGCAATACTTTTAGAGATAATTCGCATTTACTCATTTTGAGTAGGTGAGTAATTAGCTATGGGTCTGAAACTTCACCAAGTGAAAGCTCTCCCAAAAGTAGGTGAATGAGTTATTTGAGAAAAATTGGCCATCTGCAATACTTTTAGAGGTAATTCGCATTTACTCTTTTTGAGTAGGTGAGCAATTAGCTATGGGTCTGAAACTTCACCAAGTGAAAGCTCTTTGGGATAGCTGCTCTGCAGAGATACCCTGAAGATAAAAAATTTTGTCGAAATCGCTCTATGTAGCACGGTTTTCGAAATATTAGCATTTTTGTGTTTTGCAATTTTTGCGCAAAAATTCGAAAATTCAAAATGGCCGCCATTTTTGGCAAGATAAAATTTTTTTGAAAATTGGCATGGCTACTCTGCAGAGCTACCCTGTGGGTCAAAAATTTCGTCGAAATCGCTCTATCTAGCACGGTTTTCGAGATATAAGCATTTTTGTGTTTTGCAATTTTGCGAAAAATTCGAAAATTCAAAATGGCTGCCATTTTTTGCGAGAAATTTTTTGTTTGAAAATTGGCATGGCTACTCTGCAGAGATACCCTGCGGGTCAAAAATTTCGTCGAAATCGCTCTATCTAGCAGGGTTTTTGAGATATAAGCCTTTTTATGTTTTGCAAGTTTTGCGAAAAATTCGAAAATTCAAAATGGCCGCCATTTTTGGCGAGACAAAATTTTTTTGAAAATTGGCATGGCTACTCTGCAGATATACCCTGTGGGTCAAAAATTTCGTCGAAATCGCTCTATCTAGCAGGGTTTCCGAGATATAAGCATTTTTATGTTTTGCAATTTTTGCGAAAAATTCGAAAATTCAAAATGGCCGCCATTTTTGGCGAGACAAAATTTTTTTCAAAATTGGGATAACTACTCTGCAGAGATACCCTGTGGGTCAAAAATTTCGTTGAAATCGCTCTATCTAGCACGGTTTACGAGATATAAGCATTTTTATGTTTTGCAATTTTTGTGAAAATTTCGAAAATTCAAAATGGCCGCCATTTTTGGCGAGACAAAATTTTTTTGAAAATTGGGAAAAGTACTCCGCAGAGATATCCTGCGGGTCAAAAATTTTGTCGAAATTGCTCTATCTAGCACGGTTTTTGAGATATAAGCATTTTTGTGTTTTGCAATTTTTGCGAAAATTTCGAAAATTCAAAATGGCCGCCATTTTGGGCGAGACAAAATTTTTTTGAAAATTGGGAAAACTACTCCGCAGAGATACCCTGCGGGTCAAAAATTTCGTCGAAATCGCTCTATCTAGCACGGTTTTCGAGATATAAGCACTTTTGTGTTTTCCTTATTTGGAAAATTCGTAATGATTAATTAATCATTAATTACTCGGCCATTTCTTGACCAATCAATGCCAAAATCTAATGATTTCCAGATTTTAATAGAATGAATGTATTTGCCAAGTTTCAGGTGAATTGATAAAATTCCTTTCAAGTTATCCGGACAAGCTTCCCCATCGAAAAAAGACATTTTTGGTCATGTGACCTCTCTGATTGGTTGAAATGTCACTGCAGCATATTCAAAAAAATTCCCCAGGGCTACTGCCTAAACCTGCCAAATTTGAAAAGAATCCGCCTAACGGTTACAGAGTTATAAGGAAAACAAAATGCGGAGCCGGCGGAGCCGCCGGAGCCGGCGGAGCCTGAAGCTCTCCCATACACAAACAAGTGTCCCTTGCGGGACGCTTAACTAGTCCCACAAGGACTACAATATCATAATAGATGCCTGGAGAAAACCCCCATATGGTTGAAGTTGGATATTATTATTTCCATGTGAGCTTTCCTTAATTTTGCAGTTCTCTGAAAAGAACTACACAACTGGAATTATTTTAATCACGAGTGACACATGGTCATCTCCCCCACCTGCCTCACTGCAGGTAGGCCTAGTTGTGTGATAAGGAAAGCATTAATGCATGGAATTTTTATTAAATAATATAAAATCTTGAATACCAAGGAAATTTAATAAAATTGCAAAAGAGGATAAATTTTAAATAAGTTTTGATTTTTTAAGAGTCCAATTAGAAAGATCTAATTCCAACTCTATATATTTAAATAAGTTGTCGACAAGGACTTGACATTGTGCTTTATTTCATATTTTAACCCTTAAAATGGTTAAATAATATAGCAGATAGGGGATAAAATATTTTATTTCGACAGGTAAAGGTCCTGTAATAAACTACATACACTGTTCGTAGTCTCTCAGCACATGCTGTCTAGACAATGACGTCACCACAGGGGTTTCCCCAAGGATTCTCCCAGATAGTTTCCGTGCTTTATTTCATATTTTAACCCTTAAAATGGTCAATTACTGTAGCAAAACGGGGATAAACCCTTAAATATTTATTTTATTCAATTTCAACAGCGATATATTCCTGTATATAAACTACATGTACGAGTCGTGCATTAGTTTACAAGCAACTGCTGTCTAGACAAAGACGGAAGTTGTTTCCAACGATTTTCTTCAACAAGGACTCGTTTTGTGCTTTAATTTATATATTTAACCCTTTAAATGGTCAAATAATGAAGCAGAGAAGGGTTAAATATTTTATTTTATTTGACAGGCAAATATCCTGTATATAAGCTACAAGCACGAGTCCTGGTAGCCTCCTCTTTACAATGTGAACCCGGAAGTGGATTTAAGTTGTAAAATATCTTAAATATACATATCTGATCTGTGAAAAGTCACAAAAATATGATTCTGTATATTCAAATAAAGAAACTGATGAAGTTTCAGTATCCAATCGACAAGTATATCTATATAAAATTCAGATCTTTTCTTTGCAATAAAAAGCATGTCTTAACAATGTGGCCAATGAGAAAAAGATGGGGAGCATGCAGTATTTCACTACGAGGTTCACATACAGTACTAAGGCATCGAGCCATCATTATTTCGTCCATTTTTCTTGGACATTGGCCGATTGCCTGCGGCCATTCGAGTAAGCATTCAGTTCCACATGGTAAGCTATTGTAGCGCAATAAAAGCACAACATTTTGGGACAAAAGGTTCTAATTTCTTGAGATTTTGGATGTGTTTCCAATATTTAAACTTTTCCTTCCATTATATGTGTTGGCAAGCAAGTGGCGGTTTAAAATCTCAATATTGGTGTTTCAGTAAAATTCGGTTGATACCGAGACACCGGGCCTACCGACCAATCCCTTATATATACCCTGTGGGTCTAAAATTCACTTGAAATCACTATTTCATTTTGCTTATAGGAAAAAGGCAATTTTATACTCTCCAGCAGACAATCCAAGTTTGCCACCAAAAGATGAGAAAATCAATGTTTTCCAGTTTTGATAAATGCACTTTCTTATACCTAATGGGATCAACATTCACTTGAAATCACTCTGTATACAACACAAATGCATTTTTATACTGCAAAAATGCAAGACGGCTTGCAAAATGGGAAAAGAATTGATTTTTTTTTTCTAAATTTGTATATATACATGTTGTTATACCCTATGTGTCCAAAATTCCTTCGAAATTGCTTTTAATTACTAGATGAAGTGATTTCATACTTTCCACAAACATCCAAGATGTCCGCCACAATGGGAGAAAATAAATTTTTATTCTTAATCTGCATATATGCATTTTCTTTTTATGAAATAAATTAATTTTTAATTTTCTGCAAAAATCCAAGATAGTCACCAATATGGGAGGAAATGAAGTGTTGACAAGCACTTTCCTGAAAAAATAGCAACCTTGATTATGTGACTTTGTAAAAGGTCAAATAAACAGTACCACCAAATTGAATGCCAACACTTTATCAGTTAACATTACTTTATTCATATTTAACTGGCGTTTTGATAAGCTTGCAGATCATATTCACACCAGGGCCCGTATTCACAAAGATTCTTAGAATTTTTCTTAGAATTACACTTAAGTCTAAGAAAAATTCTTTGCTAAGAATTTTCTTATACTTAGAATAAAATCCTATTCACAAAACAATTCTTAGCTAAGAATAATTCTAAGAATAGAAGTAAAAGGAAATGTATGCAATTCTTAGACTTTTTCTTAGACTAAGTGTAATTCTAAGAAAAATTCTAAGAATACAGATCTTGGCCTATATGAACAAAAAACTGGAATTTTTTAAAATAATATAAAGAGGCTGCATTTCATTACAGTACACACAATTGACAACTAATATGTAACACTTTGTTCTGAATGTCGATTTGCAATCAGTTGCTGCACTATAATCACCAAAACAACTATTTTTCTTAAGTTGAGCATGCTATGTGCTATTCTTAGATTTAAACAAAATTCTTAGAATATTCTAAGAATAAGAGTTTTGTGAATAGCAAATTCTTATTCTTAGAAAAATTCTAAGAATAAAAACCATTCTTAGAATAATTCTAAGAACAACTATAATTCTAAGAATAAGAATATTTGTGAATAGGAAAATTCTTATTCTTAGATTTTTTCTAAGAAAAATGACAATTCTAAGAAAAATTCTAAGAATAAGAATCTTTGTGAATACGGGCCCAGGTCTCATACCAGAATCTGCTATCAATGCTTCAGGCTGGTGGAACTTGACAATGTTATATCTCTGAGCACAAGGTTTACATTCCTCTGTTTGGCAAAGCATTAATCAGCCACCTAATTTTGTTGCCAAACGTTTCATATCTAAATGTCCCTTTACTTTTACTTACCTAGCTTTCTGAAGAACTCGTTGATAATACCCATCAGGTCTCCCAGTGTTGCCCCATAATCTGCCACCACACCTTCAATCTGATGGAACTCTGCCAGGTGAGTGGCATCCAGGTTCTCATTTCTGAAGACACGATCAATGGAGAAAAACTTGGCTGGCTTGAAAGTTTCCTACAAAAATATATACGTAAAACTTCTGAATCAAAAAAAAGTATGAGAGGTCCTTGGTGGCCAAGTGGTTAGCAAGTGTGGCATCTGATCACAGGCTGTCACCTCTGTGTGGGTTCGAGTCCCTGGCAAGTGGCAATACTGAGGACCCTGTCCCAATATGACCCTGGCAGTTGAACGGGACGTAAAACCCCCAAGAAAAGTGTGATGTCATTTTATATAAACAAACTAGGAGAAACAACCAGTGTGATGTACAGCCCATTTTAAAAACGTGACACTCAGGCACACAGGCACACACTCACACACGCACGGAATGCGTTTTATAATCTCCGCCCAGCGGGCCGGCGGGAGATAAAAAGCGAAACTTCTGACTGACCACACAAGTGCTTGACCTTATTGTGTATTTTCATGCGTTACTGATAAAATAAATCATCACCAAGGCAAACAGATATAGACAAAGCTTCAGGTACAATTTGTACAATCAAGTCACACAAGTTAATTTTTGTTTAAACGCTTCCAGACTGCACAAGTTATAACTTACAAAGCATTTTATACAACTAACTCATACAATAATCCATACTTGCACACGACACAATGAACACATGGATCAACTTTTTACACTTTCAGTCAAATTGAAGGAGACAAATTGTCATCTGAATTATTCTGAACTGTCTTCTATCAATGAACACATAAAAAATATAAGTGTATAACATTGACTGTTCTCAATGTCAGTTCAAGCTCATTTCAAAAGAAAAATAGTTCAAACATGGAAACTGTAAAAATTTTATTGTAATTTAACTTTTTATAAGTTAAATACTTACCTTATCCTCACTAGTGCTTACGTGTTAGCGGGAGCGTACATGGACGACCAGACGAGAATATTGTTTTTAAAACGAATATCCTTGTCGGTACCAGTATGTATGCGCATGACTGCGCATGCGCCTACACTGGAATAACCCCTATTAGCCTCACTTTTAATTTTGGGAGTCAATACGTTGTATTGTAAACCAAAAATCTTGAAAATGTGGGGTTGGATGGGTGGGAATTCGAATCTAGTGAGGATAAGGTAAGTATTTAACTTATAAAAAGTTAAATTACAATAAAATTTTTACATTTTATTGCGTAAAATACCCTTACCTTATCCTCACTAGTGCTTGATTACAACCATACAGGTGGTGGGATTTTCAATATTTTTGACACCAAATGTAGGAATAACCAAACAATAAGCCAAAGAATCACTATCAAGCACCCTTGTGAGGATAAAGTATTAGGCTATGTTACACAAAAAGTTAACTTGACAAAATAACACTTGTAATCTGTTATATTTGTAAGACTAACCTATAGCCCTTGGATCCTTGGCCCTATGTGCAGTTTGAGTTTTCTGTATATCAAAGGCTGTTATCAACTTGCTTGAAAAGGTGGTTGCAACAATAATCAACTCATAACATCAACTTCTAAACTTCCAAACGAACCAACAGGAAATATTTACAAACACCTCCCTGGATGGCCTGTAAATATATCAAAATAAGCATAAAACTGGATAACACAAGACAAGTTGAAAATACTTATGATTCATATATAGGTAAATTCATTTAAAATACGTACTATAAATGAACTATATGTTGAGCAGAAACCACAGAACCCAATGAATATTCTGCCCCCTCTTTTGACTTCCAAGATACATCCTTCAGATAGAAGTTAGTGAATGTCGTATGAGATTTCCAAAAACATGCACCTAAAATCTGATCAAGAGAGACTCCACCCTTGAAAGCCAATGAAGCCGCCATAGAGCGGACATCATGTGCCTTGACTCTAGATAATTTTTGAGTTTCAAGGTCAGATTCCTGATAAGCCAAAATGACCGTTTGCTTTATCCAGGATGATATAGTCGCTCTTTGAATATCTCCTGAAAAACCATTCTTGAAAGAAACAAACAAAAGGTGTTTTCCATCCCTAATGTCCTTTGTCTTATCAACATAGTATCTTAAAGACCTGACTGGGCATAAAGTCATGTCCTGAGATAAAGATGAGTCCAAAATTGGTTTAAGAGCTGGAATGACCACTGGTTGAACCACATTAGGTCCATCCGAAGCCAACTGGTTCTTGGACAGAAACACTGATGAAGGAGCCACTGTGACCTCCTTCCAACCAGCCTTATGTTTCAGGGATTTGAAGGTCCAAGCATGTACTTCACCTCTCCTTCTGCCTGATGCCAAGGTCATAAGGAACACTGTTTTGAAGGTTAGTAATTTCAAAGGAGCATCCTTCAGAGGTTCAAAAGGCGACTTAGTTAATGCCAGAAGGACCAAAGATAAATCCCAAGAAGGTACGCCTCTATCTTTTACTGGCCTATCTCTATGAAAACTCGCAATCAGTCTATTAAGCTCAAAACTGTGACTGATATCATTGCCTGCTGGTCCCAAATGATCTGCTATAGCTGTTCTATAACCTGCAATGGTAGTGGGTTTCAAATTTTTCTCATTGAATAAATGAATCAAAAAATCTGCTATTGTGGAAATAGATGGTTGTTCGAATTCCACCTGCTTCTCTTTACCCCATGAATCAAAAATGGACCACCTTGATTCATAGACCCTTCTGGATGAAAATCTCTGAGGTGCCTTAATTCTCTCTGCCACTGTGCTTGAGAATTTTTGAGGTGATTTGGTCTCGAGTCCAGATGCCAAACATGAAGATTGAGATAAGGAAGGTTTTGATGGAATTTTTGACTGAATGGTTGCTTCAGAAGCCACTCCCAATGTGGAAGAAACAGTGGAGGTTTTGTGGACAGGTCTATGAGATCCCAAAACCAACTCATCCCTGGCCACCCTGGGGCCACTACAATCATTTGACATGCATAAGACCTCATCTTTTGGACTACTTTGGGAATTAGAGCTATTGGACAATAAACATAACCGTCCATTGCCTCCCAAGAGATGTTCAATGCATCTACCGCCATTGCATTTGGATCTGGGACTGGAGACACATATAGGGGTAGCTTGTTGTTCATTCTGGTGGCAAACAAGTCTATCATTGGTTTGTGCCAAATTTGGCAAATCCTTAGAAAAATTTTGGGATGAAGAGACCATTCTGTCTGTATGACCTTGTCCCTGCGTGAGAGGCTGTCTGCTATCACATTGAGACAGCCCTGTATGTGTCGAGCCCTCAGCAAAATTGCTCTGGGATGACAAAAAGCCATGAGACGCCATAACATGAGACACATTTCTAGTGAATGAGTCCCCCCCTGTTTGTTGAGGTAGGCCACCACTGTTGAATTGTCTGAGGCCACCAAGACTCTCTTGTTCAAAAGATGGGTTTGAAAAGACCTTATTGCTAGAAACACTGCTTTTAGTTCCAGAATGTTTATATGCAAATTTGTCTCTCTGTCCGACCACAGTCCACTGACTGTCAGGTCTCCCAAATGTGCTCCCCAACCCTTGACCGAAGCATCTGTAAACAACAGGAGATTGTGCTCCTCTGCATGTAGGGGAGACCCTGTCAAAACATTTTTTGGATCTTTCCACCATATGAGATGTTTTTTCAAAATTTGAGAGCATGGGATGATCTTGTCCAATGATTGGGGATACTTCCAATGGGTTTTCAAGTACCATTGGAAGGGTCTCATATGCAACCTGCCCATTGGGACTGTCTTCTCTAGAGCTGCCAGGATCCCTATGAAAGACATTAGGATCCTGGGAGTTGTTGTGACACTGTTGTCCAGATCTTCTATGGCATTTTTCAAAATTTGCCATTTTTTTTCTGTAGGCAAAACCTCGCCCTTGACCAAGTCGAACCTGTAGCCCAGGAAATCGAATTTTTGAGTTGGTGTCAACTCTGATTTTTTGAAGTTGATCACCCAACCTAGTTCCTGCACGAATTCTACCAGTTGTTTTGACTGCTCCATGCAAATCTGCTGTGTTGGAGCTCGCAAAAGCCAGTCGTCTAAATACTGGTGGATGCGAATACCCCTGTTTTGAAGCATTAGCTTTACCTCCTTGACTACACGAGTGAATTCGAGTGGAGCCGTCGCAATGCCAAAGGGTAGTGCTTTGAACTGGAACGAACGCCCCCCTACATGAAACCGAAGTAGGCTTTGAGATCTTTGGTGAATAGGAATGTGAAAATACGCGTCTGTAAGATCTACAGAAACTACCCACTCCCCTTTGCAAATGGAGTTTCTTATCACCTCGGCGGTTTCCATTTTGAATGTTGGAACTGTTAAATGACTGTTGAGAACACTGAGATCTATTACTGGGCGCCATTTTTTCCCCGGCTTTGGTACTAGAAATAACCTGCTGTGAAATCCCAGAGTTGCAGACATTCTTACCGGAATCACTGCTTTTTTCTGTAACATTTGCTGTACACATTCCAACAGGAAGTTTTGTTTTTGTTGATTGGCATAACCACTGTGAATTGTGGGATGTCGAGCCAATTCGATTGGATCTTTCAAAATGATCTCGTAACCGTGTTGTAGAATGTGCACAACTCTGGGATGACAACCGTTTTCTTTCCATACCTTGTAGAATAACTGTAAACGGCCTCCAGGTAGCAATGCTTCTTGAGTATAGTCATTTCCTTCTCCCCCCCATGACCTCCTCTGGTGGCCTGTGTGGGTTTGAATTGTGGCTTGTTATCTTGCTGGCCACGAAAAGAATTCTTTGAGGATGTGTTTGGAAATGAAGAATTATTGTAGTCAGCCCTTCCTTTCCTAGAATTGAAAATGGGTTTCGAATCCATCTTCTGTCTTTTGGGAGAACGGCTGCGTTCGTATTTGTTCTCCACATTGTTGAGAACTGAGGGCGAAAACAAATCTGTTGAAGTGAAACCAGATCTCCTCAATCTGTTCCTATCGTGCTCGTGTAAGTGAGGGGCTGAGTACTTTAAGATAGTATCCCTCCTAGCAAGCTGCATATTGCAGGACATTGTCATTGAAGCTTCCACAACAGTTTCCAGAGCTCTTTCAATGGAAGCTATAGTTGAATACTGTAGCTGAATGTAAGACATCAGTTCTTCCATATCCTTACTGAGACTGTCTTCCATGTTGGAAGCACCAGACTGTACAATCTCCTCCATATTAGATGCACATTTCTCAAGAGCCCTAATAAAGTGACTGACAAACCCCAACACCTGAACATGCTCGCGTTTTACTGATTCCATAGTAGTAAACTGACGAGTTGGAACAGAAATGTAAGATGGAGCAGAGGTAGATTTTGAGCAAATAGATTTGAAGGAATCTTGACATTTAGGTGCAGAGATGGCAAATTCAGAAGTAGTAGACCTGTAGAACTTCATGTTGGGTCTGGTATAAGGTAGAAATGTATCTGAATTGAAAGGTGCTGAGTGAAGTCTCTCCCCATTCTCAGATGGATTCCCTGCAACTTTCTTTTCCAATTCTGACCATCTAGCATTAATTTCCACCACTGGAGGTAAACACATAGGTAAGATAGATAATTTCTTCTTTCGGTCCTTCGACCCAAAGATCTTCGATGGAACCTCCTTATATTCCTCTGGAGTTGAAAGTTCTAACAAACCCCTAATAGAGGCTAAAAACTGTCTGTAGGAAGGATCTTCGTCTATCTCTTCTTCTTTCGAAGAAAATTTTTGTTCAGAGTGAGGAGAGAGAGAACGCGCTCGTTTGTGATGCGTTCTCTGCTCTATTTCTTCTTGAGCCACACTATGATCTCCTTCTTCAGTCGTAGCAAAAATGGACCTGGCATCTTCACGACTTGTAGTCTCTCCAAAAACCTCTTGTGTAGCTGTCTCTGTGGTTTTAGTTTCTAAAACCTGAATACGACCCTGCATAGCTTCTAGACGTGCTAGTATAAGCTGTAAGGGATCATTAGACACAGTAGAGGAAGAAGAAGTGGAAGGTAAATGGGAAGACTTTTCTTTACTGGTAGCTTGAGAGGGCTGAATATCTTCAGACCCTAAAAGGGAATCTTCGACCTCTTTAGAGATCGTTTCTTTAGTGGATTTTTTTTCTCATAAGCTTTCCTTGCTTTGAGTTTTTTCTTCTGATCAGCCGTGAATTGGAGGCATACAAAGCAATCCTCCTCTTTAGAAGTAACACAGACGTCATCACCTTTGTTCTTCTCTCTACAAGAGAGGCAGAAACGATGGTGATCCCATTCAAAAGAAGTATGGCGACAACAAGCCGCTAACTTCTGTCCTTTACTTTTTATTTGACCTTCTGCCATAGTTGAAAACAATCTTTGTTTACGATGTACACTCCCTGACGACCAAATTAAAAGTGAGGCTAATAGGGGTTATTCCAGTGTAGGCGCATGCGCAGTCATGCGCATACATACTGGTACCGACAAGGATATTCGTTTTAAAAACAATATTCTCGTCTGGTCGTCCATGTACTCTCCCGCTAACACGTAAGCACTAGTGAGGATAAGGTAAGGGTATTTTACGCAATAAAATACGTCTTATTACAAAACGATAACATAGTCTAAAAGAACCCCCTTCCAATTGTTTTAACGTTAAAAGTTATATACTCACTCGAGCTTAATAGTCATGGACAGGCATAAACCTTTCAGCTTAGTGACGTTTTTGGCCTATTAGATCTGGAACCACTGATACAAATTACTCACAGATATATTTGTCAGCAAAGAGCTTTTCAATTCTTGTAGCAGTAAATTGATAAAAACTTGGCTTTTAGTTCACATTACTTTCAAATGTATTGTTAAACATAACCACCTTGGGGAAATAAGTAAGCAAATATTTTATGCTCACCAATAAAACTGAAAATGTCTGCAACAAAAATGGCTACCGATTACAATAATATTAGTTTAAAATCTACATGTAAGTAGTCTACTTTAGTTTGAATTGACCATCAGTGACCAGGAGAGAAAACCCTGTTGCCCTAATGGTTTCACTGACTGCTGGTCACATTTACTTGATTCAGATCAACACAGAGATGTGTTAAATGCAAGTAATAAGCTGATGGACAGTCTCTATAGTCTACTCATCTGCTAAAGATGCATCCCATTCAAGTTAATCATAATGATGGCTCAAATAACCAAGGAGAAATTTCAGATGTGCTAAATGGTTTGTGTGCTTTAGTACTTAGCCTATTAACCAGGGAGGCATCAGCTAATACGATTACTTCTCAAACAGCAAGGCCAGGTCTAATTACACCTTATAGAAATTTTTTGAATGAAAATAATTCCTACAAATATCCGTAGAAATGAGGCTCCCTTTTCAGGTAATATTGTTACTCATTCTATTTGTAAGTGGCAGCCATAGCATGAAAAATAATAAGTGCATGTAAATGCATAGCCTGCTGTAAAGTAAGAGAATTATGGCGGACTTACCCCTTCACCATAACAGACTTAACGATAAATAAGAAGAATACAGTCTGTGATTCACTGAATCTGTACAGAAATATGATGTCATAGGATGTCTGCCTCTTAAATGGAACTATCCTAACATAGCCTAAATTATCCACAGAACATTTGCCTTAAATTGAAATCAAATACATGGTGTCAGTGTTTTTGCCCACTAAAAAATATTATTTTGATATGTTAAAAAAAATATTCAGTTGTGAAATTCACTAACCAGCACAAATAAATTTACTCTGTCTCCTCTGCGGGAGATATGAATAACATTAATTAACTGTTCATGCTTTAACACTACTTTCAGGTTTACATATTCTGTTAGATGCACTCAACTTAGATTGGAGTCTTAAGACAATCTGCTTCTCAGAGAATGCCTCGTCAGACAATTTCAGCACCACATAACAGAAAAGATCTTTCACATTAACTGGACACTTCAAACTGTAAAGTCAATTGTGTCAGGTCACAAAAAGCAATCTCATCCATTGGTAAGTGACATTGTCAACCCACATATACAGTAAACAATAAAAACTCTGCTTTTACTCTTTTATTTCCATGTTCATTAAGCTTCACACATATAACTTTAAAAAATGGGTACTTGATCAGAAAGATTATCAAAAAATTATAGATTGTCCATGTGTCAAGTTAAATCAATGCAACAATTTTGTTGTTTTATTTCATCAGTGCTTAAGCATTTGTGTGCTTTAGTGTAAAATTTCAGCCGATGATAAATTTGGTATAACCAAATGCACATTTCAATCTGCTTCAGTATTTCTTTATCTGAATTTACTTTTTCAAATGGAATTTGTTCAAACTAATGGAAATAACTTAAATTCAACCTCTAGGCATGTAATCACTGATGCTGATATGATCCAAGAACAGAATTGGAACTAATATGACACATTTTTATTTTTATTTTGAAGAATCTTCCAGCTTTTATAAGACTGATAAGTATCATCGGCATACACCATGTAGAACTCCAGTTAATACAAGAACGTCCTTATTCACCATTTGTTTAGTTAATGAGGGCTTGTATCTCATCATATTGTACGGAAGCTCTGGACTGCCAAAAGTTTTTTTGTTTTACTAACTTGTATATTCAAGTTAGGTAACTCGTATATTCCAGTTAGCTAACTGGTATATTCGAGTTAACTAACTTGAATATTCAAGTTACTAACTTGTATATTCCAGTTATTAACTCATATATTCCAGTTAGCTAACTTGTATATTCCAGTTACTAACTCATATATTCAAGTTAGCTAACTCGTATATTCAAGTTAGTAAGTCGTATATTCCAGTTAGTAACTTGAATATTCAAGTTAGTAACTCATATATTCCAGTTATTAACTGGTATATTCAAGATAGCTAACTGGTATATTCCAGTTACCCAAGTTGTACATTCAAGTTAGCTAACTTGTACATTCAAGTTAGGTAACTTGTATGTTCAAGTTAGTAACTAGTATATTCCAGTTAATAACTCGTATATTCCAGTTACTAGCTGGTATATTCAAGTTAACTAACTGGTATATTCAAGTTAGTAAAATAAAAAATGTTTGGCAGTCCAGAGCGTCCGTAATATTGTGAGGTGTGTGCTGGCGTTTGTTATACTGTACATATTTCTGACTGGTTTCTACCAACAAAAACTGGTTTTGGTTATGCGTATGTGGAAACAATTAGTTTCTCTTCATGTTAATGCTCAATCTGATAGCAGTCTATATTTCACCAAATGGTGCAGACTGTGTTTCATAGTCAATTGCTCAGAGTAAACCTATCCCAGACTGGGCAAAACTTGTTTCACTTATTGCAGCTGACTCTGTGTATATAAAGCAAGTGTAAATCAAAGTTAGCTACACAAAGAGCCAAGATTAAGGTACCAACATCAGGCCGATTTCACAAAGGGACTGAAGTCCAGATTTAGACTTAAATTTAAGACTTTGGTCTTAAATTTTGTCAAAAGAATGTTAAGTCTGTGGTCTTAGACTTAACGGATTTCACAAAGCAGCTAAGTCCATAAAATTGCTAAGTCAGTGGACTTAACTTTAAGTTTGGGAGGTAGTGGGCTTAAGTTTTTTAAAGAGGACTTAAATATGGCCGCCATAAACTTTTCTCCACTTCAAACTTTGAAATGGCTGTAAATAAAGTATAATTACACAGAACACCTCACTAAAGTAATCTTTGGGAAGTTTATATGTGACAACAAGGTTTTCCATTTCAAAACAGCACTTATCCTTTGATAAAATACATCAAATGAAGGATATATGGGACCAACATTATATTTTGAATAGATATAAAAGGTCACATGACACAGAAAACCACTGTGGTTATTTGATAAGCTTGGACTTAGCTAAGTCACCTTTGTGAAATCCATTTTAAGTCCCAGACCTAGCTAAGACCAAAGTCTTAGATTCAAGTCCCTGACTTAGCCAATAAAGGGACTTAGTTTAAGTCCTTTAGTGAAATCGGCCCCAGAAAACAGATGAGCTTTGGTGAAGCAGAATGTCTGTACACTCAATAGCAAAGAGAAGGACTACTAATTACCCATCACAGGATTATGTGTACACAGAGAGGGGGTTCCTCCATGCACACTGTCCCATTGCTTGTACTACAATTGGTATTTAAAAGGTTTATCTCTATTGGACAGTTTCTGCAGGTGTTAAAAGAAATTACTCAAAACTTGAAACCATTTCTATGGATATTGGAAGTTGTAATTTAAACTGAGTCCACTGTTTGTAATTTTTGCCAAGTGTTTGCCTGAACCCTAATTATGTTTTAAACTAGGGACCATTCACTTTATTACAGTGTTGGTGTTTAACTGTCACTTTTTTTATTGTGTACCACACTTATGTTAAAAGTATCGCATTTGATTCATAAATGGGGTTTAATTGGATAATGTGCTAGATTTTAATAAAAATATTGTGCCCAAATCTCATGTGTTTTTTCAAGTCTTATTAGTGTTGGTCCCTTACCAAGCCAAATCTCATGTAAATCTCGTACAAATTTGATTATCAAAGTATGTGTTTAGGTCTTGCGTGCTTTCTCAAGTCTCAATCTCTATTCACGGATACAATACTGACTGAAGAAAATACATGCACAAGTTCCAATTTTGTATTTGAAAATTCATCAGATTCATGTTTATTATGGGCCTGAGTGGTGAAGGGGAAAACAAACTTGCATCTCACTTCTAAGTTGGTAACTCATGCAGAATTTTTATCTGGCAAAACTGGAAGCCATGTGAATGGGGGAGCAGTGGTTTTTCTGTATAGAATTACCCCACACCGGTTTCCAAACAAATGGATCAGTCTTTCATAATGAAATCTATGGAAGTGACATCAAACATCCAACAGTTGACACATTGTAAAGGGTGCTTTATGCTATACTGAGTTTCACACGCTAATCATTTAGGTACATGTTCATTTGTACAACAGAAACTGTCATCCATACTTTGATGAATGTGACTCGCATTGTCTAATGACAATGTACAGTTATAATATATGTTTTGCACAATGGAATAAACTCTTGTATGATGTTAGATTTATCCCATTTAGGTATTTGCTAATACTAATAAAGCCCTCAATTTTAATACTCAGTTTCCCTTAATCAAAAACAATAATTCAAGTGAATGTTCACTTTTTGATAATGTGCTTCTTTCCATTGTAAACTCTGGTTACTTCTTAACAGCAGTACCTTCAAATTTACTGATATAGATTTAAACAGTTTCCTTTGGTGATTTTCTGGATATCGTGTTTGGTAAATAATTAGTTGGTTCCCATTTTATACAATGTACAGTTGTATTTGAGAGTTTGAATCCAGTTTACAACTTGTAGTAGAATAAACTGGTTTTGTCCCCAACATAACCCTACCTGGTAGAAGAGACGTATGAATCCCACATTGACGGTTTGATAAAATTGAGCCTAATAGCAAGACTAGCCACACATTTGTAGCTGACTGAGATAAGAGAGCAGCAAATAAACTAGAGTGTTGAAAACACTCAACAATCTGGTCATCCCCATTCTGCAGATATCAGCCAAATCCCCAGAGATCAAGAATTTTGTGACTGTAACAAATAGAGGTTGTGTTAACATGCAATGTGTCACAAAAAAACCCCAGCAAATTTGATTTTACCAGAGTTTACATCTTAAACTTAATTTTACCATAATAAAAGAAACCACTTAAAACTATGGAAAATAATAAATAGCACTGTCCTATATTATTGGGAAAGAATAAACCTTAAAAATATCATAACCTATCAGATTATCACTTCTTCAGTATTAAGATTATTGTTTTAGAAGTAGTTCCCTCTTACGTTGTCACCTGACAACTATCACCATCAACTTGGTTACATACCATCTAACTGTCCATAGTAATTGTGACAAATAGTAATCCATGATCACCTTGTGTGCTTAAAGCCAATCAAAGTGTGGGACAAGGAAATAAGCTTCTAAATTGTCTCATTAACTCTAAAAAAGCAAAAGAGAATTTCCACATATCTTTCAAACTACTCTAATTATAAACCAAATTTCTTCTGTCATTTATAGCCCCCTGCTATCTGAGTGATATTTTAACTCACCCATTTCAAAGCAGTCAGTGGCTTAAGTTGCCTTCATAGAATAACTGTTCCAGTTTTTTCTTAATCAAGGAAAAACACAATCTCAACCATTGCTGGTGCAATAATAACCAATGGGTCACATCAGAGAGGAAATAGCATTATGTGGCACAGTATGCAATGAACAAAAGCAGGATCATTTTCATTATTGCTTAATTGTTTTTATGCTCCTTTTATTTAAAATTGTGCCCCATAGATCATCAGTGATAATTGACGGTGACATCAAAACTAGAAATGCAGAAAATTAGTGCATTAATACTGAACGGATCATACATGTTTCAAGTTAATGTTCCATTCATAAAGACCTATAAAGGTACAATGTGTGCCCACTGCCAGCAATGAGCCCTAATGGCTGCTTCCTATTCAGGAAATCCCTGAAATCTTTGTCACAACTAACCAAACATTTTAGTTATCTAATGTAGCTTTCTTTTCAATCACACCAGCATTGTATAACAAGCATGTGAAAAAATTGTCTGGATATAAAATACAATTTATGAAGAATCAAATGTAGAAGGCAAAAGCTAAAGCATACTTTAGTGAGATAAGGTACTGTGAATAGTCAAAGTGCCTTTCTACACAGTTCCTCAATTGCTCGAGGCAACATTATCTTTTGAATCAAATATCACATAAAATTACTAACAGCAAAAAAAATTGACTGAAATGTTAAAAATTAATTTTTTGTACCTTTTTTGGATATCCTAAAGTTAACAAGAATAGAGTGCCACCCTCCAAGCACTGTGTTAGCTAACTTTCCAAGCTTAAGCAGTTTAGTCGATATGGACTTAACTCAAAAATTGTCTGAACTAAAAATTTTGATAATAATTTGGCACACTGTTAAGCAATATATTAGTTTGAAAAAACAGCCTAAGATGTATACAGTTCTAATGAAAGATTATAAATTGTGTTCAAGGAGACTCCTAGCTGATAGGTAATCTCTTTTGAAATTGTAAAGGATAAAACTGACAAAAATACTAACAAATAAAAAAAAATGTTTAGCTTTTTACTGTACTGAATAATGCTATAGATATAAACTATGCTGAATGAGCTTCAAGGTTATATCTGAAGTGCAGTTTCACTCTCATCTTTTAGGGACAAACTGAAGACAAACCTGGCTATTTCTCTAGATTCTGAATTCTCTTTCTCAAGGTCTTCTGAGCTTATCAAATGATGGAGATTAGGCACTATTCAGGTATTTTATTACTTATGATGCTTCTATACTTGTGGCCCATGCTCTTGTCAGTAGTCGGTTGGATTATTGTAATTCACTTTTCAGGAGTCTCTCCAAGTTCAATCTATGTAAATTACAATATATCCAAAATAGAGCAGCTAAAATTTTATCAAACATGAGTAGATACACCAATATAACTCCTGTTCTTATGAAATTGCACTAGCTTGCTGTTGAACACCATTCACTGTTTAAAACAGCCACACTTATTTACAAGTTTCTTCACATTGGTTTTCCAAAGTATTTTGCTTCACAGCTATCTTCTTACAGTAGTTCTCACAGAACCAGGCGCAGCCAGAGTGGTGGTAATTTCCTGTTTGTTCAGAAGTTCTACCCTTCTCTTCGTAAGTCTGTCTAAGAGTTTGGTTCCAGCTTTGCTTTTGATGCTACCACTGCTTGGAATTCTCTTCCTGATGACATGTATGCATCCCCCTCCCTAGCCTCTTTTCAGAAAGCAGCTTTAACCCTACCTGTGCTTCAAGGCATACCCACCTTAGTCTTAATCATCCCCAGGCATTCTCTGATGTGCTCAACCTATTTTTCCGTCCCTGGATACTGAAATTGGTTGACTGCCTTGATGCTCTTGCATCTTTTTATAAAGAGGAGATTAAGCTCTAAAAAAAGTCCACTAAGAATTAAAATAATAAAAATACTCATCACATCATATTTAATCCAAAATTGCTTTCTTGTCCTTTTACAAAAATGCCTGACTTTTTTAAAAAAACAAATGGCATATAGTACTTTAATTTTGAAGCTCTCTGGCAAACTGAGAGACAGATACAGTTGAAACAAACATTTTTTTTTCAAGTATAAACAATTAGCACCTATAAAGTTCGGTGTAATGCTATTTGCAGAGAGTTCAAACTAAGTAGTACCTATAGAGCTTTGAAATAAGTCACCATAATAATATTAAGGCACACTAAATGATGTAGACTTGTCAGTCTCAAATCCAACTAATGCAGTAAGGTCAAAGATGAAATCCATCAGCTGCAGATAATTTGTATTCCTTTGCATGGCAAAGCTCCATATTAGATTTGACCAACGGCCATTACTGGAGAAAACCACTTTCCACTGCTGACACTGACAAAATATATACCATTGACTTTATGATACACCCAAGACAGTGCCTTGAACTTTGACTTTGCTTTAAGTTTATTACCTCCACCAAGGAGGTTATTTTTTCGCCTGAGTTTGTTTGTGGGTTTGTGAGTTTGTTTGTTTGTGAACAATATAACTCAAAAACTTATGGACGGATTGTGATGAAATTTTCAGGATATGTCTGAAAAGGAAGAAATGATTCAATTTAGGGAGTGATCCAGATCATCTGGATATTCTGGATCCATGAAATGTAATTTTTAAAGACAGATAACTCAAAAAGTTATGGGCAGATTTTGATGAAATTTTCAGGATATGTCCTAAATGGGACAAGGCACAAGTGATTACATGTTGGAAGTAATCTGGATCACTGTCTGGATCCATGAAAAACAAGCATTCTGACGCATGCATTTATCTCCCGCCGTATAAATTAGATGTACTAAAGATAGTGGAATATAAATTTTCTTGTGAGATGGAGGCACATGTAGAAGTGACAACAGGTTTAATGTTTGATTGCAATACTTTTAAAAACCAAAGGCATTTACTCACTTTAGTAGCTATTACTCTGCCATCCAAAGAGCTACAGTTCTGTAACTTTATTATGCAGTATATCAACCTAAAGTAGGTAAGGACGTATTTAGAAGAAATTGCCTATCTGTAATACTTTTAGAGATAAAAGATATTTACTTATTTTAGTGGCTATTACTCTGCCATCCAAAGAGCTACAGTTCTGCAACTTCACTATGTGGTAGATCACCCAAAAGTACGTGAATGACTTATTTAGAAGAAATTGCCTACCTGTAATACTTTTAGAGATAAAAGACATTTACTCATTTTAGTAGCTATTACTCAGCTATCCAAAGAGCTACAGTTCTGCAACTTCACTATGTGGTAGATCACCCAAATGTATGTGAATGACTTATTTAGAAGAAATTGCTACCTGTAATACTTTTAGAGATAAAAGACATTTACTCATTTTAGTAGCTCTTACTCAGCTATCCAAAGAGCTAGAGTTCTGCAACTTCACTATGTGGTAGATCACCCAAAAGTACGTGAATGACTTATTTAGAAGAAATTGCCTACCTGTAATACTTTTAGAGATAAAAGACATTTGCTCATTTTAGTAGCTTTTACTCAGTTATCCAAAGAGCTACAGTTCTGCAACTTCACAATGTGGTAGATCACCCAAAAGTAGGTGAAAGAATTTATTATTTAGAAGAAACTGCCTACCTGTAATACTTTTAGAGATAAAAGACATTTACTCATTTTGGTAGCTATTACTCAGCTATCCAAAGAGCTACAGTTCAGCAACTTCAATATGTGATAGATCACCCAAAAGTAGGTGAATGACTTATTTAGAAGAAACTGCCTACCTGTAATATTTTTCCAGATAAAAGACAATTACTTATTTTGGTAGCTATTACTCACCTATCCAAAGAGCTACAGTTCTGCAACTTCACTATGTGGTAGATCACCCAAAAGTGGGTGAATGACTTATTTAGAAGAAATTGCCTACCTATAATACTTTTAGAGATAAAAGACATGTATTTTAGTAGCTCTTGCTCAGCTATCTACTCACTTAGCTATTGACCTACATCTGCAAAAGCAACAAACATATAAAGGACACAGGAAAGTAAGCTTTTGAAAAACTAGATGAATAACAAATGAAAAGATTTGCCTAACTTTGGTACTTGTGAAGGTATTTGACATTTATTTCCATCATAATTTTGCTACAAATAAGAAAATAGCTTTTGCTCACTTATGACATGCAATGGAACCCCAAACGATATGCATCTTATAGTTAAGGAAAAAGTAGTTGAACAAATTATTTTAGGAAAATCCTGTAACTGCAGTAGTTTTTGAGTTACAATGGATTTACTCAACTGTCACAATTTCAAAGTAGCTATTACTCAGCTGTCCAGTGTGCAACAGGTTTGCAGCTTTACTATCTGATAGCTCATCAAAAACTAGATGAATAACATATTTGAAAATATTTCCCTAACTTGAATACTTTTGAAGATATTTGAAATTTACTTATGTTGTTATTTTGCTACAAATAAGAAAATAGCTATTACTCACTTATGGCATGCAATAGAACCCCAAACTGTATGCCATCTTATAGTTAAGGACAAAGTAGCTGAATAACATATTTTAGGAAAATACTCTAACTGCAATAGTTTTGGAGTTACAATGGATTTACTCAACAGTCACAATTTCAAAGTAGCTATTACTCAGCTATCCAATGTGCAACAGGTCTCAAACTTTACTATGTGATAGCTTACCAAAAACTAGATGAATAACATATTTGAAAAGAATTCCCTAATTTTAATATTTCTGAAGATATTTGAAATTTACTCATGTTGTTACTTCGCTTCAAATAAGGGAATAGCTATTACTCACTTATGGCATGCAATAGAATCCCAAACTATATGCCATCTTATAGTTAAGGACAAAGTAGCTGAATAACATATTTTAGGAAAATACTCTAACTGCAATAGTTTTGGAGTTAAAATGGATTTACTCAACTATAGAATTTCAAAGTAGCTATTACTCAGCTATCCAATGTGCAACAGATCTGAAACTTTACTATGTGATAGCTTATCAAAAAGTAGATGAATAACATATTTGAAAAGAATTCCCTAACTTTAATACTTTTGAAGATATTTGACATTTACTTAAGTCATTATTTTGCTACAAATAAGAAAATAGCTATTACTCACTTATGGCATGCAATAGAACCGAAAAACTATATGCCATCTTATAGTTAAGGACAAAGTAGCTGAACAACATATTTTAGGAAAATACTCTAACTGCAATAGTTTTGGAGTTACAATGGATTTACTCAACTGTAGAATTTCAAAGTAGCTATTACTCAGCTACCCAATGTGCAACAGATCTGAAACTTTACTATGTGATAGCTTATCAAAAAGTAGATAACAACATATTTGAAAATAATTCCCTAACTTTAATACTTTTGAAGATATTTGACATTTACTTATGTCATTATTTTGCTACAAATAAGAAAATAGCTATTACTCACTTATGGCATGCAATGGGACCCCAAACTATGTACCATCTTATAGCTAAGGACAAAGTAGCTGAACAACATATTTGAAGAAAAAGTTGTAACTGCAATAGTTTTTGAGTTATGAGCCCTTTACTCCAAGTAGCTAAGATTGCTATTACTCACTTATCTTTAGGCCTAAGTCCATAAAACCAAAAAAATTTTCGAGGGCGTGAAAATTCATTGGGACAATTAATTTACAAAAAATCTGTCGCTGTAGTAGTTTTGGAGAAATCTGCGTGACTAATTAACGCACGCACGCACCCATGCACGCACGCACACACAGGCATCAAAGCCCGGCGGCAGATAATAAATTGGGAGTGATCCGGATCACTATCGGCAAAAATATGAAATAGAGGGGGGGAAAAGCAATATCAGTGCTAATAATAGGTTTTAAAAGTACAGGAATTGAGCTTCCGTGGCAGAGGTCTGCGCTCTCCTAGTGCTCTTGTTTATATAGTTTTTAATCTGTTAACATAACACACAGTGATATGTTTTAAACTTTTGATCTTTAAAATATAGATAAACAGATTAGTTTATTTAGAGGGCATGAGTCTATAGTACATTTTGCTGTCGACAATAAGCACATCACAGTAAATATAAACTTGGACACTTCAAATCTCAAACGTCTTCAAGTTAATCTGGTAATGATGAGTGATGCAGCCACAGGGTTAGCGAAGTACCTCTAAAATATGGAGTCCAATGGACTACATGTCCTCCGAAAAATGGAGTCCCAATCATTTTTTCCTGAGTCCAGTGTTTGCGTTAGTGTTATGAAATGTCAGGTACCTTGTACCTTATGGCTCATCAAAAAGGGGTACCACTGTATGAAAATTGAGTGCAAGTAATAATTTTTCTCCTGTAATTCGGGTACATTTAAATATATAGAAGCACCATCCAATTTCCTTTATATTGATAAATAATATGCATCTGTACATAAATAAATGTTAAAAATATTTTAAAAAGCTGAACCCCAGTCAACAAACTTCATTTTAGTGCAATTAGATTGAAATTTATTTTGTATGATTATTTTATTTAAGCTACAAATATGGCATTGATACTGTTTGAAAGATAAAAATTTGTAGTTTTCCTTGCTTTTTGTCTGACAAAAATTCATTGGGTAGTCCCAGAGATATAGTTTTTTTGTTACATCCCCTGTAAATATTTTCGAATTTTACAGCTTTTATTTTCCGGGCAACTTTCCGGGGTTAAATAACAGGAGTTTCCGAGATTTGTTAGAATAGTTTGTCTCCCACGAAATTCACCGTTCTGGCTTGTCGTTTCGACTGTTTCCGTGCAGAGATCAGGCTTTCTTTCAATATATAACGTTTTGAGTAGATATGCTAGTGTACGAAATATCTCGCTTTACAATGGTGGACGTAAACAACTTGCCAGGAAATCGCTCGAAACCATTTAATTTTAAAATATAAAGCTTATTTTCAGTGTTATATATATTGCTTGCATATCTACGCTTCGTGCCACTGAAATTCGCTTCTAAAGCAGAAATATTTCCTTCATAAAAATCGCGTCCCGATGGACGTACTGACAACCGAAATTTGCGTCCAAATCTGAAATACCGCGTATTTAATATACTCGGACAGCGTAATCGCGAACCCTGAGCCATGAGTTCTCATTATTTCAGCTCTTTCTTGACATATGAACACCTTAGGACAAGTGAGACTTGGTGTAATATCGCTCATAAACAAGCCACAATGGTCAGCAAGAGGCAATGCAGTCATTTTAAGAGCCAGATTTCTTTTCTGAAATAAGGCATGGGTCAGAGATTTCATCATGATCCCAAAACCTACATCCCAATATCACCAGGATGCTAATGTGTCATGATTAAAACACTGGTGTTACTGAAGTGTCATGAAATGTTAATAGTTTAAAAGGCATTCATATGATGCCCAATCTATTGTTGTGCAACTGAGGTTATTCTGCAGAGACAATTATAAGGACCATTTATTTGGGTTTATAAACTTTCTTTAAAAACATTGTATAGTTGATATCATGATGGCTATTTGAGAAAAAAATCAATGGACGCCTGCAAGCAACTACCAATGTTCCAATTTCCAAGTCAGAATGGATATCGAACCCAATACCTGAGAGGTTGAAGACAAGTGTCTTACCCGCTGTGCCACCTTTATAAGAATTAAGTGAGAATCTAAACCTTCCAGTGTTATAATTACCCGCTGTGCCACCTTTATAAGAATTAAGTGAGAATCTAAACCTTCCAGTGTTATAATTACCCACTGTGCCACCTTTATCAGATTAAGTGAGAATCTAAACCTTCCAGTGTTATAATTGAAAGAAATTTTAGAAATCGGGTCCTGAAAACAGTAATTCCGGATTCATTCGAATTAGTATATATAAAACTGTAAAAACTTTGACGCATGTACAAGAAACATAACCACAACTAAAATGCGGTTGATTTGTGATTATATATAACCTTTTGGGTATTATTTCACTGTATATTGACTAAATATCATACAAGTACACATTATTAAGCATTTCTGTGTAATAATTTAAACTTTTGATGTGAAATATGTTGTTTTTCGGGAACTGGTTCTTGGACATTTGAAAGCGGATTTCGTTTATGTTTATATAGAAACCAACTACTGCTGTCTTTATCACTAAAACGGTAAAATCTTCCAAATTTTTTCTAAAACTTACAGATGGAAACATGCCACACTCATCAAATGTACTGGTGAAGCAATTCTTGTTATTTCAAAGGGTTCTTTTCATTTTTGCCTTTTTACAGGGCATTTGGATGGGGTGTCTTTTCAGAGATTCACAGTCAGGTTATTTCATCAAAAAAGATCACTTTGGAACACTGTCAGATATTAATCGCTACTTTGACTGTAGGGTGAGAATCTGAACCATAAAAACATGTAAACTGAATGAATCCCTTTCTGAACTAAAGATTAAACATAAAAAAATGCCCAGAACTACTTGAAATGAGGCTGTGACGTCTCTTGGCCAAATGATATATTTGAAGGTTCCAGCTGATCAGATAATATCTATGCTGGGGTGTGATGAGGCAAAGCTATCAGCCTAAAGGAGACAATTACAAAGCTGTTACCTTGCACTCATTTCAATCACACTTATGGCCAAAACACTTGATCCCTGGAGGTTGAAAGACAAATGTGATGTGTACTATGTGAAACCAGCCAATAAAGGTCAAGTGGCAACAACCACAGTTCATTGCATTACTGCATTGATGAAAAAATAAAGAAAACAGCCTTAGCCATGACCCTCAACAGATAAAAATAAATTGATGAGAATGTTCCATTATTCAAAGTTAAACAAGGTGGTGTCTCATTGTGGCTGACATTTTTTTTTTTTTTTTTTTTAAATTTTAACTGCAAAAATTTAACTGTTTTCAGTGTGTAGAAGACTCCGTAAAATGGTGTCTGACAATTTCAAAAGACACATATAGCCTATATTGGCCCATTCAGACTGCTCCATGTCCTCATGACAACTCGTATTTAAATTTTACTTTGTTGACCTTGACCTTATTATTCTGTAAATGGACCTTGCATGTGGGTAGTGCAGGTTTACAAATGAGCTGCTCCGTATAGCAATTCAAGCCAGTGTGTACAAGTTAGTTTGGAATGAGAGCAAGTGGCAGCCTTTTCAAATCTTTTGAAAATACTGTCACATCCTGAAAATGTTGTCCATGTTGTTAGTTGTGTCCTACTTAAATACAAATCTGGACTTGCTAAACAATATGGACACTACTAAAACACAAAACACATAGAGCCACGAATGAGAACAGACGTGTTTAATATTTGACGTTCATATATAGCTTTTATGACCAGAATGGAACAGTGTGTTCTAGGTATAAGGATATAGAGAAGCATAATAACAACCATAACAAAACCAATTCAAGAAATCATTAGCATTTTTAAATTGCTGTTATATACAAAACATCATTTGATGTTATAAAAATAAAAGTTGGTGTTTTTATTGCATTTTTTTGTTATTATTTTTGGAAACATTTCCGTTCTGATGATTTATAGAGTTATTTAGACAGAATTAAATACAGGCAATAAGTAAATTAACTGTAATTTCATTTTTCAAAACTCACAAACACAAAAATATTTTAACTGATCAATATAAGTAAGGACATCATATCAATAGATTTAGTGAAGATTCCAGGTTACTGCAATGATTTGTAAAAGCCTGTAAATCAATTTATTCAACATGTAAAATTTCCAGTGATATATACAACTAAATGCCTGTACCTTTATTTTAGTCAATCTTGGTTATATTTATATACAGGAAACACAGGAAATAGAAGGTCTGTTTCTAATACTTAAAGTTCCCTCACAATAACATGCTGACAACAATTAAGATGAGGATTGTAAAGTATGTAATTATCCCCCCCCCCCCCCCTTTTTTTTTTAAATGCATCGCTCTGGGGCATTTATTAGGCAAAATATATCCCCAAATTTTATGTTCAGTTTCAAACTTAAAGCCTCCAAGATCTCAAAATGATTTTCCTCCATATCTTACTGGCAATCCAACCAGTCATTGATGCATACCAGCACCACATTAACTCAAGCATTCAATGTCCTGATGTTGTCAGTTTCTGCCCCTTCAAACCCCCCACCACCACTTTCTGTTTCATTTTAGCATCAAGTCCTCAACATTTATTCCACCAGCTCTGTCACCTTCCCGTCTCTTCATCCTACTCCTCCTTGCTGGAGATATTAACCCAAACCCAGGACCACCGGACTGGGGTTTTTCGTTAAAGATGGACTGGATGCATCCGTTGTTCCTACAAAGGCCTGCTCTACCTTCGAAAATTTCCTCATCAAGATATCCGTGAACAAAGAATCTTCTTACTTTCTAAACATATACATGAACAAAGAATCTTCTTACTTTCTAAACATATACAGACAACTTTCCTCTAGTACTAGTACCTTTTTCAAACAGTTTCAGTCACTTTTAGAGGATATCCATCACACTACGAAAAATCTGGTTATCATTGATGACTTCAATCTTCACCTTGAACAACATGTTCAAATTCCAAAACGTTTCACTCACTGATTGATTCATTTGACTTAATTCAGAAAGTTAATTTCCCCACTCATATTCATGGACATACTCTTGACCTGGTTTTAACCAAATCCAACAATGATAATATTTCCAATGTCCATACCTATGATGCTTTTTCTGACCATTTTTCAGTTAGTTTCACTCTAAATGTTTTAACCCCTAGACCCCAGAATAATGCTACTGTCTCCTTTTGTAAATACCATAAAATCAACAAAGAGAAAATGAAAGCAGATCACCTTGCTTCTGAACTGATTAACAATCCATCCAAAGAACCTGATACTCTCTACAAACAATATCACACCACCTTGTCGACCCTTATCGACAAACATGCTCCACTACACACCAAACACACTAAGGTGAAGTACATTTCGGGATGGGTTAACAAAACTGTAATTGCGGCAAAAGAGACCAAGCATTTGTTTGAACGCATTGGCGAAGAAATAAATCCACCTTCAATAGATCCCAGTACATGCAGAAAGTCCACCAGTACAATAGAATCTGCATGCAGGCCAAATCTCAATTCCTTAAAGCAAAAATTCAGGATAATCACCACAATCCACAAAAATTATGGCGTGTCCTGGGTGATGTGCTACACAGACTTTCAGCCAAGATCCTCCCATCGATAAAGCCTCATCAGCTTTTGGCTGACAGGTTTGTGGAGTTCTTCACAGAAAAAATTGAAAAAAAAATACACTCAACATTCTCTGGTTCTGTCAATTCACAACACATCACCGCTGACTCTCCTCCCGTTATGTTCTCCACTTTTTCTACTGTAACAGAGCATCAAGTTACTAAAATTTTTACTAACTCTGCTAGTAAATCATGTTCCTTAGACCCTTGGCCCACTTTTCTTGTTCTTGATTATCTGGATATTCTCATTACCGCCATCACCTCAATAATCAACACTTCTCTTGAGCAAGGTGAGTGTCCAATTTTTTTTCAAGCAGGCCCATGTTACCCCTATCCTCAAAAAATCATCCTTAGACAAAGAAGTTTTCAAAAACTATAGGCCTGTCTCAAATTTAAACTTTATCTCAAAGATACTTGAAAGGGTAGTAGCCGTCCAGCTACAAACTCACCTTGAAGAAGCCGGCCTTATGACTGTCTTTCAATCGGCTTATAGAAAACACCATTCTACTGAAAGTGCCCTCCTTAACATTCATAACGATATTCTTCTTAATATGGCCAAAGGTCTGTCACTGCCCTTACCCTTCTGGACCTATCCGCCGCTTTTGATACCATTGACCACACCATTCTCCTGGACAGATTTAATGTTTGTTATGGAATCAGTGAACTAGCACTTGGCTGGTTGAAATCATAGCTGTTGGGAAGGACTCACTCGGTCAAGGTAGGTAGTACACTGTCGCATCCTGCTGCGCTGCAGTATGGAGTTCCCCAGGGCTCCGTCCTTGGACCAATTCTGTTCTCTCTCTACACTAACCCAATCAGCTCAATCATTCATTCCCACAGTAGCATCAACTATCACTTGACACCCAGTTATACATAACACTCTCACCAGTAAATTTCTCTCACTCTATGCAAAAACTAAAGAACTGCCTAAACGACATTCAAAATTTCATGTTTACAAATAAATTAAAACTTAACCCAGACAAAACCGAGTTTATTCTCATAGGCTCCCAAAAATCATAAACAACTCCCCTATCAATATTCTGGGAAATCAGGTCTTGCCAGCACAAAGTGTCAGGAACCTCGGAGTGATGTTCGACTCCAATTTCAATTTCTCAAACCATGTGTCACAGGTCATAAAGTCCACTAGAGTACATGCGAGAGACCTCTACAGAATTCTTCCCCTTCTATACCTCAATACATCAGTGCTGTTAGTGAATGCTTTGGTTAGCAGCAGGTTGGATTATTGCAATTCACTCTTTTTATCGCTCACTGATTTTGAGTTAAGGAGATTACAGCTAGTCCAAAACTCACTCTGGAGGGTTGTCACTCGTTCCTCTAAATTCTCTCACATTACCCCTCAACTAAAAAAACTCCATTGGCTACCGGTCAGATACAGGGTACAATTTAAAATTGGCCTTATTACATAAAAAATTCTCAACCAAGGTCCACCAGTTTACCTAAGAGAATTAATCCACCCCTACACCTCTTCCAGAAATACAAGGCGAAGTACTCCCAAACTCAAGTTCCTTCCAACCCCCACTTTCGACCACAGAGTTAAAAAATCAATCAAACATTTTTCTAATTCCTTCAGTCACTATGCCTCAGTCCTTTGGACTCTTTCCCCTTTCATATAAGAAACAGTCCCTCTGTTACATCCCAACTTAGTTTTCTTCCCTCCTGGTCGCTTCTTCTTCTTCTTTCTTCCCTCCCTTCCAATCCTGGATTACTGACCTTGAACACCTCTCAACTCTCCCTATGATAATGATTTTGTTTTAATTAGCACACTGAGTTCCCCTTTGTGGGGAAGATATTGCGCTTGCAAGCAGTAGATTAGACTTTTTCGGGTCTATTTTCTTCTTTTCTCATTAAACTGGTTATAATAATAATTTTTAAAAAAATTCTATTATCTGAAAACTTTCCCCCTGTAAATATGTTTTGGGATAAAGACAAGGTTGTGGTTTTGTGTCCCTTTCACCAGCCCAAGCCATGTGACAACAGGCCATCTGACTGCATCAAAGAGCTTAAAATAAGATGGGTTTGAACCTATGTCCACAGAGGTTAGAATCTAGTGATTCAAAATGGTGACTGTGGCTTGTTAGCACTTGGTCACAGGGTCCTTTCCTGGGATATGCAAAAAAAGCTTCTAAGGGAAAGCTAAAAGTGAAGGTCTCTCAGATTTAATCAAGTGAAATGATGTCACAGGGGTTCACCTATAAAGCTTTGTGTCATAGATGTCTAGAAATGTTGTCGTAGGTGTTAGCATTATTCAGGAAGAGATACAAATGTCACTGCATTTACAGCCCATTGGGGTTCGCAAAATTGCTATACCCACCGATCATTTCCCTCGTATTTACTTGAAACTGAAGTCAGAATACAGACCCAACTGAAAGCTAAATTATAAGCTTTGAGTCAACCCACACATGTATTATATACCAACAACTTAAAATAAATGTCTTAAATTTAGAACTTAACTGCATAGAATAGGTCCAATTTACAGGGTAATCTGATTGAAATGACAAGTTGAGTAATATTTTTTTTGGAGTTTTTACATGGTTAAGGCCACAAAGTGACACAGGCAATGAGTTCTGAAATTGTCTCAGGGATAACATGTGGTGAGCCCCTCCATCTTAGGCCTGATGATTTATTTATAAGAAATACTCCCAGTACCTTTAACCACAGATATAAAACAAAAATTGCTTTCACTTCATTTATATGAAAAACACTAACTGTCAGAGGGGTTAAAAGTAATGATATTCATAAAACTGGCTGTGATACTACAACTAAAAGTGAGATTACACTGCTTGTTAAGCAAAACTTTAGTGGAAGGTTAAAAAAACTAGTGCTGCTTGCAAATCATGAGATGCACAGCACTTTTAAGCTATAGGTTGTCATGTTGAAATAACTTTTTTTCAGTAACATTTTCTGACAATGCTGCATTGTCATATGAGTTAGTTTTAAATGGTTCACAAGAAAATTTCAGTGCATACTGTGAGAACATCCCCAGTGAAAATTCTGTTGTCATTACCTTTATATTTACTGGCCCATGTAGACCTATTCAGTTTACATTATGCAATGCCACATGCCAGACAGTTTCACATTTACAGAAGAGTCTTATCAGTTGCAGGGGTTGCATCAAACTCAACCTCCCCACACACTCCTATGAGATGGTCAGTTCAAACCTCAGGCTTGATTTTATTTGAGAAATTTGGTAGTTGCTTGCTGTTGCTGGTGTCTTATTTTGTCAAATGTTGACCAACTGGTATGTACTGATTTCCTCCACCCTCACAACTGCCTGGGACTATATGACCTGTACCATCGGTTGAAGGCAACTTTAACCCCTCCAGTGTGTACAATTTAATTTGGAATGAGAGCTAAAGTCAAAGTTGGGGTTTTGTATTCCGTTCAACAGTCAGGGTCATATTGCTTTCTTCCACTCATAAAACTGCCTAGGACCCTGTCACCTATACCATCTGTGTTGGAGGCAATGCTAATCCTAAACACATTACACGTATGATATTTACCTCCATCAAGTAGGTTATGTAATTTCAGGTGTGTGTTTGTCTGTTTGTTTGTTTGCAAAATAACTCAGAAAAGTTATGGATAGATTTTGATGAAATTTTCAGGAAATGTTAATAATGGCACAAGGAATAGATGATTAGATTTTCACGTTGATTAGATTCAATTCATCACGCTGTTTCTGCTTTTATCATGATGATGTTATATGCGTTTAAAGCCTCATGTCTGTAAAAACACTGTAATAGCATCTAGACCAATCATATTGAAAGAATGTCTTCAAGGCAAACCATTGAAGTGTATGGCATGTTCTAGCCAGCATCATATGGGGCATACTGGAACTTTCATGATATTCCCTGCAGTAAGTGAGACAATTCACCAATAGATCATTAGAAAATTGCAATGTTTATGGGATGATTTTTATCAAATTTCATTTATTATTGTCACAAAAGAAGAAAAAAGAGCTAAAAACTATGGGATATGAAAACTGTAATTGATCTCCATCAGAACTGTAATGTGTTCTGAAAAATAACAATATGTCCAAGGACAACATAATCTGAGATACAAATCCGGCATGAAGTCTCACCTATTCACACTTGGTATAACAAACAGTAAAATTGCAACAGAAGAAAGAAAAGCTCTAATGTTTCATCTAATATTCCTTTTGTCTGTCTGGCATTCCATCTCTCAATTACTTCCTTTGACAACTGATCAAAATAGTGGCTAAGTACTTGGGACATGCACATCATCACTCAGCAGCCAAACAGTGACCTGTATAACAATGTATGTGGGTGTCTAGAACACTTTTCATCTAACTTAAAAAAGCATATATGGGGAATAATTAATTTAACTTTTTGAACTCGTGGGAATGTAAGAACAACATTCAAACTGATATAGAGAGACAAAATATAACTATTCAAATGTGTTTTTAGTTTTACTGAATTTCTATCAACAAATATTTGTTGATAAACTTAATCCAATTGTTTGAGAAAGTTGTGACAATAACTGGGTAAAATATCACATCATCAAAAACATGCTCACTCTGCTGTGTCTAATGCCCTTGTTCCACCAAAGGATTAAGCCCCGATCCTGTCGGCGACCCTTAATCGTGGACAGTTGGTGAAAAAAAAAAAAAAATGGGCGGAAAAAATGGATCGCTTTCAAAGTCTGGGATTAAGTACAGATCGTCCTCAGGAAGCCTCAGGACGCCTCAGGCGGCCCCAGACAGTCCCCAACTGGTCTGGGACTAAGAACCGACTAAGCCATTTTTCTGGTCGGTTTGAACCACGATCCTGTCGTAGACAAACCGACTGGGTCCCAGGACGCCTCAGGCCTCCTGGGACTAAGCCCCGACTAACCCACGATTAAGTCCCGACCCCACAAGGTGTCCTGAGGCGTCCCCAGACCGAGATAGCCGATTCTAGTTTTGCAATGGGACTAAGGGTCGCAGGAGGCCTGGGACTAAGGTACTAAGGGTCGGGACTAAGGGTCAGCGACTAAGGGTCGCAGGCGGCCTGGGACAACATATGACTGTGTAAATTTGGTCTGAGGAGGCCTGAGGAAGCCTGAGACTGGACATTTTGTTTATGGCGGGGAAAAATAATCGGTTGGGGTCGGGAGAAATATCAAACATGTTTGATTTTTCACACGGCCTCAACCGACCACAACCGACCCTTACAGGACGCCTGGGACTAAGCAAATTTTTGAAACTGACCCTCAAAACCCCTTAATCGGGAGCCTTAGTCATGTGGTGGAACACCCACATAAAGGTTTAGTCACATTACACTGTACCCATATATTCAGCCAAATATATTTTATTCAGTCTGTATTTGTTACATTTTATTTTGAATTTCATATTGAAAACAAATTATAAGTTTGAAAAAGCTCCCCCCCTCCCCCCAAAGTTTAACTGCACCACCTAATTTTCCCACTGTTCAAAACTACTGACCAATCAATTCCCCTCTTTGTAGTTGTTTGGTTGTTAATGATCAGGATAACCTGGAATTGCAGTATTAATTTCACAAAAAAATTGGAGATCTTCCTGATAAGCTTAGAAGCGACATCAAAGAATACTCTCTCAACTTATACCAACCAATGAATCTGTATACTTGAATTCATTGCAATCTCAATCTACCACAAGATGATAAGACTGAAGTAAAACATTCACAACATACAGAAGTCAAACAGTCTGTTTTCAACAATCAAATGAAAGAACGAAGTTTCATGTTTTTCATTTGTATAATTACATTTGATAAAGTTGATATTTTCATGGATTAATTTAGGTCCTTGACATCAGGTGATTTATGGGTATTCAACAATTCCCTACCTATTAATCAGGTTAGGTTTTTTTCAGTGATGAACAGAGCTATCATACCACTTCCACACTAAATGAACTTTCCATGTAAACTGCCAGTCTCCAGGAAAGCCTCCAAACCAAAGCAATGGGACTTTGTTCAGCAATGTTCAGATGTATGGATTTCACTCACAGACAGAGAACTGCAAATTTAACATCTGACATTGCTGATATTAACTTATTAAGGAGTAATGACTATTTAACTTTCTCAAATTTATAAATGTTTATTACAACAATATATGGACCTAAGTGTAGATCATCCCAATATTTCTATTTCCAATAGTGTATAATCCTGAATAATCATTACGATGCCAAAGTAAAGTCATGATGTTACCAAATCATCATAATGATGATATAATATCATCACAATTACGAAACAGATGCTATTTTGGGAGTCATGGGGTGTTTTGTGATTACAAAATATTTATCTAACACTATTTTAATAATAGATTAGTTGTAAATAAAAAAAAAAAAAATTTGAACAAGCTATTAATTCAATTACTTTTCTAATTTATTTGACATAATATTTGCCTAAAATATAGAACACTGTGGGCACTCAAGATATTTTGATTTCCATAACATCGCTGTGCACTAAATTTAAAGTGTAACAATGATCTCAAAAATGATTACAAATGATTACAACATCTCCATTGTGATGACAAACATGTTCTAAGCCTTATAAAACACAATTATTATAACAGATTATAAAGATATTGGATTAACAGTGGCCATTGAGCTAACAGAGACTTGCAGCATTGAAGGAAACAAAGGACAAAGGTCATATGTGAATAAGTTGCATAAAATAGCTTTGAAATTGTTGTATAACAGTCAGAACTGCCTTACACTTATGATTAATCACTGGCAAAATGTATATTGCAAAAAGACTAAAAATACTGTGCCATCAATTGTAGACATACCACAGTAATGATATAAAAAAATATATATATATTTTTTTTTTTTTTTAAACTTTTTTACATTTTAAATTTATAATAGCAAAATATAAGTACTCTTTTTTCTTGATGATTCCTCATGTGATTAGGAGATGTCATAAAAATCACTTAGCTCTTCGGAGTAGACCTACTACTGAACACAAAGACTGAATGGACCAGTCTCTCCCCTGGCAAAGAAAAGGTGTACTGCTCCATGACTTAACTTGGCACACTTTGGACATAAAATCCTTATTTATGTTTGTTTTAAGTTTACATATTTGGATTTCTTTTTGTTAAAATATGGATTGACTCAAGCGCAAGTTCTAAAAGTATTTTACTGACATAAAATACACAAAATAAACTGAATCATTTTTAAGGGGCGATGACATAATTTCTACTAAAATCAGTGGCCCAACTTGGCACAATTTGCATTTGGAAATTGCCGTAGATATTTTAATTATTTCTGTCGTCACTTGGACTCACTTATTTGGTAGGAGGAAGTGCACAAATTTTACCAATGGCAATCATACAACAATACATATTCTGTCTTCCGTTTTGTGCCAGTTAAGGTTTGTGCCATTAAATGGTGCCAAGCAGTAAATATCTTGATTAATTATAACATGTGCAAAACGATGAATGTCTTTAGTATATATCTTTAAAGACCAAAATTTTGTATGAGAATAGAAAGCTCCTGTATCCAAAATATACAGGCCTAAACTGATACACAAGTCTGATGCAAATTAAAAGGATCAACCAAAATATGGTCAGAGTGTTAATTTCAGACACTGTACAAAGTGAATTAAGTGCCTGGAAAATCCCTGCTGATAAAGGGACTCAAGACTTACACAGCCTGACAACCCCTTGTGACAAAAATGCCATTTACTTGACCAACTTTCTTCATTAAACTAAAATGGCAGAATCTTAGGGAGCTGATGTCACAGCCTTAGCCCAGTGATGGCTTTGAATATATCTGATGATCAATCTGCATTTGTCTCAGACTTGAAGTCTGGAAAAATATTCATTTATCACAATGCTGTATATACAAGCTAAATATTGGTTACATATCTTTGTACCTGCAGTTCAATGCAAGAACTTAAAAGGTATGCCAACATCATCAAAGCAAAGGCCCCCATAGTTCAGATTTGCAAAAAAAAAAATAGGCAAAAACTTTAAAACAAAGTTATTTTCCCTTGAGGGTCAACATCAGATTTAATCTTTGCTCTGTTGTTTATAGAAGTCATTATTTTAGCTGATGGAATTTCAGGACAGCTGCGCATGTCAGAAAGTCTAAGACAAATCTTAAGAACTATTCATTATAGTGAAAGTTTTTACTGTAGTAAAAGACATCATAAATAACCAAATTCAGAGAACTGAGATTACCGACTTCATGTGCCTGCTTAATTAGATCTGAAAAGTTAGTCTAATTTTGGGGGCAAAATCCTGTCAGATGCTGTTAAACAAACTAGAGTTTTGGTTTTGCACATGCAACTAATGTCAGTATCTCAGATGAAACAAAATACATCTCTGGAAATCTAATATTTACACTATTTAAAAGCGCTTCTGTGTTATATATTAGTAGGGTGATTCAGGCCTGGTTGTATTGCAACCAAAATCCTCAACCTGGGTATACAGCTGGTACATATCTGGGTAACCAACGCAAAAAAAAGAATAAAGCAAATGTATGGCAGTTTAATAAGAATTGCTACAGAACTGATAACTTTGATCAATAATAAAAGTTGAATCGAAATGATATTCCACAGTATTAAAATCTAACAGACAAAGAAAGTGGTATGCACAGTTTGCGATCATCTGTCCACAATGGTACTATTTAGTGTAAACCAGCAATAGTCCTTGGACAGGTTTTGTATAATGAAGGTCAAAATGTGAAAGAAACAAAAAAAGAAGTGATACTTTTTCCACTCATATCTACTCTACTAATTACTTACTTCTTATGTAAAAGGTTGTGGGTTTGAGTGTCCCACAAACTTTGTCCAGTGGCACATATGTGCAGTTATTCATCAATATTTTGTACAGTCAGCATGTATTAAACATCATTGTTGTGATTTGTTGCTAGAGGAATCTGCAAACAGTTTTATTTCTAAAAAGCACTGTGACAGTGAAGATAATAAGCAGATTGCAAATACTATTACCAGGTATAGCATAATTCTAAGTATTCACAGGATGAATCTGACAAGATATGTGGTGATAGTCTGAATGCCTTTATAAACACCAACTGTTAGTGCCACCATAAAGCAAAGGAAGCCTGTTGTATAATTCACAGAAGCCACTAAACCCACAGCTGAAGCCTAGGTACATTCATCCCACACTGTGTCAACTGTCTCAACTAATCAAACTTGATCAGTACTAGAAAACCTGTGTTAATTAAGAGACATTATACTATTTTGAAAAAAATTAGATATCATCTGCTGGTTAATATCACTCATAGCTTTTAGAATTTAGTTTACAAGATATCAGACAAATCAGAAATTAATAACCAAACAAACAATGTCAGCATATCCTTTCCTATGTATAGAGAACCATGACAAAGAAATGTTGAGATTTTAATGAAAATGCGAGGCATACCTTATTTTGAAGTGTTGCAGTTTTAGAAGAAGTAGAAAAAACATATCTGGATGCCACAAATACACTTTAGAGCCAGGATAAAAGCTATCAAATAAAATCAGCTTATCTATAGATATTGTAGCTTTGGAAGAGAAGTTACTGATACTTACAGAGGTGCAGATGCCAATGCCACAGGACTATGATAATATATCATATGATAAATTCTATAAGATTATATGGTACGATTTGAAGTAGATCTGTGTTATATTTATACTGGAAGCCTTTCTGAAACAACCAGTCTGTGTTTTATACATTAATTGATTCATGCTGATCACAATTCAACACCTCTATTGTGCAAAAGCGAAACTTATCTGCTATTAAAACTCCTTGTAAAATGTTTATAGAACTGTCTTTGAGAAAGAAATCTTGTCAGAACCTGAGGCTAATGGCTGGTAATTGGCTTCTAGTTTCTTGTCTTGCAATATAACATCTTTCAGAATTTCCTGTTTTTAGCCGACCATATTTGAATTAAGTGACCACCTCCAGCAGTTCTCACCTGCTTTGAAGGTTTAAAACCTTCCAATATCAGAAGACATGATTATCCTCCCTAATACCTCACTGATATAACAGATGTCCCTCTAGTCATATGGTCACAAAGCTCATTAGTAGTTCCTTCTGACAAAAAAATTATGGCAAAATGTGAAATTACAGGAACAATTCACAGCCTTGAATATGTTTTTCCAGAATGTTATTAAAGTTGCAGATCATGGTGATGGTGTGATAAATGTATGTGTATATAATAAGTATAATACTATAGTCTGGATTATTTTGGACTCTGTCTCACCCTGCTTCTGTCATGACAGAGCACTTTACAGCAACTTCCCTTCTGACAGTATCAAGGTGTGACAGAGACTAAATAAGCCTCATAGAATTGCTATAGATTAGGTTGTTAGAACACACACAAACAATGTGTCAGCAATGACGTCATTTTGTGTTTAATTATTGACAATGAGTCACTGAACTCGCTTAATTGGACAGATACAAAATTTGTATCTTGAAGGCAATGAGTTTTATTGCATGATAATAAATACAGACATGCAAGTGTGTGGGCACGTTATGCCGCCGCCTTCTTCCCAAAAGAAACAAATATTTGGTTTCTAATACATTGTTTTGACTAATGTGACATCTGAGTATCACACATTTATACCCCAACACTGTATTTACTTGCTTTCACCTCTTTACACAGAGTCCCAGTCTCAGGTGACTTTTGGCCTGAGGTAGGGTTTAATGTCCATTTGAATTGATTAGGTCATATCTGGAGAAGGCTCTCGGTACACCCAAAGCATCCGCATAATCTAGGTCGAACAAATCGCCAGGCATAGGAGACAAGTAATTAAATATCAACCTTGTTAAAAATTCAACCACAGAGGCATCACCGTAGAAGCATAAGTTCAGGGAACTACCACAATCCTCTGTATAGCCGAGGCCTCTCTAAACAAGTTGTTAACACATTTGACATTTAACGACTTGGCTCTCTGTCATCATGGGTTCGCAATTCAGCTCTTAGCAACATATTGGAGCACCGAGAGCCTGTCCTGACATGACCTTAGACCGTGAGAGGGATATAAAAACCTTGTGTGTCCTTTGACCTTTCTCCAGCCAGGGTCCTAATTTACTCATGCATGTATAAATTTAGGTGCCATTAACATCAGAAGTAAAGGTGATTTTACACACAAAGGTAAATGTAAATAGAAAGGCAGTGTAAATTTTAGAATGCTTTGGAATGGTTCAAAAACCGTGTGAGCATTTCATGATTATGTCATGACAGTTCATTGTCCAGAAAAGCCCAGTAGTTCACGCATGGGTTAATAAGAACAACAAATTTCTGTCTCTTTAATGGTTCAGTAAATGACATAACTTAAACTATTTATTTGGATTAGTTGTTTAGGACAGAGAAACTACTATATTCAACTATTTTCTATCCTGTTCAAAGACCAGTGTAATAAACACCTGTGTAGGTAGTGTGACACATTCAATAGAAACGATAACTCAAATTTCAGTTTCAGCTTTGTTTCCATTTCCATTTTTATGAAACAAATGCATGAATCAGATACATGAATGTTTCCTGTGACTTCTGGTAGTTATTCAGTTGATGTCACAGCTGAACCTGGGACACTCTAGTTTGAATTCTAAAAAACTCAAATACTTAGTGACGGACACTGATCAGGATGCTGAAAGGGGTGCATCAGGTGTCTACAGTGACATCAATAAATAGAGAGAAAAATACGGACTTGTATCAAATGTCAACCAAGTTAGGAAAGAAGAGACCAACATGAATCAGCGAGAAGAAATTTGCAGTAATTTCCACTTTTGCAGTGATCAAGCCACAAAATAGCTATTAGAGAAGTTTCTAAACATCTGATCCCAATAAACAGAATACCCAGCAATCTAATATGCAGTTATTGTGGAAAGCAGAGCCAGCTTAAAAGATTACTTCATCATAAATCTATATCTCTAACATCAGCAGAGCAATGTAATTTCACCCAACAGGACATGGGGGCATTTTAAACTTTAGAAGTCTGGACTTGAATGACCAATTGCCCACATTAAATTTCAAACAAAGTTTGTTTTAAGCTTCATCTGGAACAGCCTAAATGGTGACAATCAGGTAACAGCCCATGCAAATTTGGGCTGCTAATAAATTGTACTTAAAGATATACATAAAATAAATGTATTCAAAATATCCATGATTTATAATAATTCATAGGATGGTACAAGATATGATTTAAACATGATAAGATTTTCAAAAAAAATCTTTATTGGCAGTTTGCTTAAGCGAGATATTCACTGAATCAATCAATGATAAAAATCCAAATCAATCTGGTCTCTAAGAGGAATTAGGAAAAATTCAGCATTTAGCTAAAATATCAAAAGTTGTTTGAAAATATAATGAATAGAGTAGGGCATCTATTTTACTATCCACCATGCGTGGTATTTGACCTGTATACAGGGATATATGGAGTGGGATTTTTTTTATTTGTATACAACAGCGCCTCCGTACCATGGATAACTTGTGTAGAAAACTTCCGTTTTTTGGCTAATATCTCAGAAACTATGTTACCTACAAATATGTATTATATATCATTAGAGAGGTCATTGTACAGCACTTCTGCTGGTGTGAGTTGCATAAAAATCCATGCAGAAATAAAACGATATTATATAATATTGTTATCTTCATTCGTGATATATTTTTTCTGTATATGTCATTCGGGAAGTTTTCCTACTATCCAAACTGTTAGAATTTGAATATACAATATAACACAGTTTTGTGCTCACATGGGTTGTTTTTATTGAAAACATTTATTATATTATTGAAAATATTGCTATATTATTGGTTTTCTTTTTAGATATTAACTCATTATTCCATGAAATGGATTACATTAATTGTTGTGTGTGTCCAACTATATTTATTGCTGGATAAAGTAAAATATTAAGAAAATAGTGAGTAGGTGTACAATGGGCCATATTACAGTTTTTGGGAGTTTTCTTCTAAAACAATATCTCATGAGATAATGAACTTTACCCTGATTTTTTCAACTTTTTCACATAAATAAACATTTTCTTTTGATTAAGCTTTGTAACATGCAAGTAAATTCTCCTTATCCAACATGTCTGGATAATAGAAGTTCCATTGTAGTGTTGCTTAGATCCAAAATGAAGGAATTTTTTTTTTTAGTTTGTGTTGATAAATAATTTATTGCTGGTATCATACATGAAGTTTTAGTAATGAGAGGTCCTATAAGTTACGTGTTTGGAGGTGATTCTTGCTTTACTCAGGCTGACCTTCCAAAAGGCCCTAAACAGGGACTCATTTATTTCATGTGACCTTCAACATCTACACACTCTCCACAAATCACAAGTGTAACTCAAACTCAGTCTCACAGACACCCCTTATCTGTACCAACTTGGCAAATCAGATTTCCTCTTAAGGTGAGAATATTACAATTAATTTCAAAGTAAAAAATTCCAATGAAAAAGGTGAGGTGGGGAAGCTTTCCTCATTCTGTGAACGAATTTGACAGAAATGAGTTTGAGGTTACATCACATTTGCTATAACAGCAAGCTGTACACAACTGGGTCACAGATGAAGCAGGGTGGAGGGACAAGGGTATAGATTAATCACATGACACAGACACATAGAGAAGACTCTGACAGAGTTGGACAAAAAGCCAGACCTCTCCTCCAATCACCAGATGACTAAGCCACACACCAGTGTCAGGTTGCTGTGTATTCATACTCTGCATGCTCAACTTGCATAAAGTAACCCCTGTTCATATGTCAGTCAACCACTATATTGTTGAACACATGCTTCAAACAAAGGAACAAAATATGGCTGTCACTGAAAAGGCTTTTCTTTATACAAGGCTGAAGCTGTGTTTTGTTCCTGTCTTTCTCAAATGAGCCCTCCAAAATAGAGAAAGAAAAACATCTAGTGCAGACTGAGAATAAATTCAAAGCAGTCACACACTAAAGATGCAAACCATCTGTCTTACCATTGTATGACACTACGATTAGTGAACCACTGTTAAGGCAGTGAGGTTTAATCCATGGATAATGTGGACATTAAATAGGCAAATTGTACAGTAAAGTGAGACCTTTTCATGTCAATTTAAGCGTACTTCACCGGAGAACTAGAACTGATGTCCCTTTGATGGTTGTAAAGGCTTAATAGGAACAAGCTTGACACCATTTGGTAAAAAGGTGAAAACCCTCTTTTACATAGTTATGGAGAGATATGCCATAATGGAAACTCCAACTCAAATGCTATAAAATATGAATAACTTTAAATATAACTTGTTTCATTAGACTATAAGGGGGCATGGTGGTGTAGATGGTAACACACTTTTCTCCCAACTCTAAGGTTCTGGGTTTGAATCCCAGCTCAATCTGAGGTAGGTAAGGATAGTTATTAGTTAATTGCAAGTGCCTGATGTTCTCAAGAGTAAAATTTGAGCATTTCTAAGTGGTAATGATGTTAAGCCCAAATCAATCAATCAATCATTTGGTTTCATAGAGAAGTAATAGGTCTGACATGGTTTTTCATGCATTATTGATGTTCTCATTTTGTCAAATTAGCTCATTACCTCCATCAGAAGGTTTTGTTTTGGGGTCATTTGTTTGACTGTTTGTCTGTGGTTGTGATGACTCCAATGAATGAATTTTTTCTGATATTCTTTATTTGGGTAGGACCTATCTAAAGGAAGACCAGATTAACTTTTCGAAAGATCCTGATCCTAGTTTGGATACCAAAAAATCCAAGACTTTCAAAGGTCCCGTTTTCAATGTATTTTCAGTGACTTTGGCCTTCTGGTTGACATTACTCCAACAGTAATGAGCAACCTTCATAAATACTTTATGTGGGTAGGGCCATGCCAAAGTGATTACATTTTGGGAAAGAACCAGTCATAATAATCTAGAGATAAAAAATTCCTGAATTTTTGGAAACATGCCATGGTGGTGATCTTGCACTTTACAAGTGCTTTTTAGTTCAAAGTAAAACTGCAAAAATTCATAAACTCGAAATTATACCAAAAGTCTTATACTTAACTGGTATACAAATGTTTCTTAATTACTTATTTAATGAAAGAAAATTTTAACCTCCTTTTGCCTTTGATGAAAACAAAGTAAAATACATTATTAGCTCCATTTACTTACTCATAATGATTAGATATTTCCTATGTTAAAAATGTATTTTATTTAAATTGATTTAAATGTTTTCATCCCATAGTTAGTTAAAGGATCAGCTACTTTTTTGGCAAATATCATTGTGCCAGAGGTTTTTTTGAGATTTTACAAGAAAAAAATTAAGTCATACTCATAAAGTAATACCTTCATGTTCTGAGGTCAGAGTAACTCAATACAGTTTCTTTTACCAGTTCCTTAAAACTGTCCTAAAAGGAATTAATTGTGTTTTAAATCTTGTTTAATACAAAAGTTGTCTAATTCATAGGCTTTATTTAATAAGCAGGGACCTATGTCTTGCAAGACGCTATTAAACAGTACTTGTGTTGTAAACTGCCAGCATGTAGGTAAATAATGTCACCTTGAGAAGACTCATTTGTAAACATCCAACATAGATCATCTCATCATCATTACATACTAGGGGGATACTAAGGAATTAACGCAAAACCCTGCTCTCTGTCTGCAGGCTGGCTTTACTAGGGGACCATTTTTCATCATTACCAGCTCCTCCCCTACATAGCATTGCCATATTTGATACTGCTATAAAACCGTTAGCATGTAATATTTATAAAATGGGTAGGAAGCAAATGAAAAGTGATGGAGCTTAGAAGGTGAATACTGTATAGATCTGAAATATGGTCTGGGATGCTACTTAAATTCATAGGCAAATCAACCAAGCATGATTCTGAATTAAACATTATATTTAAAATCTAAGCAAAATGCTATGTGGTATGTAGTCATATTATTTTCTGTGCATGGTATTTTTATTTCTAAATGTTCATATTAACATGGGCAAAGTTTTGTGATTTATGGTATGTTATAGTGGCAGTAACCTCTATTTGTTTCATCATGGCCTTTCTTGTTCCCTAATAAAGGGAGTTCTCCTGGTTCAGTTTTATGAATGATCTCTTGCTTACTACAAAAAGGTAAACACTTGTCAAGAGTCCTGAAAGTCATGTACAATATGAAAAGTTTTCCGCCGCCCAACAAAAACATGTTTCAGTAGAAATTTTATTACAATTTAAATACAAGTGAGATGTGATAATTACTGTAATTTTGGATGCTTTAAGAAATGTGTATAACAAATTTTGATAAAGAATTATAACACTTACAGACTTTTAGCTAAAATATGTTTCCACTTTCATTGTCACACAGTTAAATGGTGGTAAAGCACTTCAAAAATTTATTTATAACTAAGTAATAATAGTACTTCCCACTAAACATTTAAAATGTTTTAAAATGGTTTAAACATTTAAAAAACATTCTTCTGAACTGATTAATAATCAAACGTTCTTCTGAACTGATTAATAATCCATCCAAAGAACTTGATACTCTCTACAAACAATATCACACCACCTTGTTGACCCTTATCGATAAACATGCTCCACTACACACTAAACACACCAGGGCGAAGTACATCCCGGGATGGGTTAACGAAACTGTAATTGCGGCGAAGAAAAAAATCCACCTTCAATAGATCCCAGTACATGCAGAAAGTCCACCAATACAATAGAATCTGCATGCAGGCCAAATCTCAATTCCTCAAAGCGAAAATTCAGGACAATCACCACAACCCATGTCTTGGGTGATGTGTTACACAGACTTCCAGCTAAGATCCTCCGATTGATAAAGCCCCCTCAGCTTTTGGCCGACAGGTTTGTGGAGTTCTTCACAGAAAAAATAGAAAAAATACGCTCAACATTCTCTGCTTCTGTCAATTTGCAACACATCACCCCTGACTCTCCTCCCCCTATGTTCTCCACTTTTTTTACTGTAACAGAGGATCAAGTTACTAAAATATTACCAACTCTCCTAGTAAATCATGTTCCCTAGACCCTTGGCCCACTTTCCTTGTTTCTGGATTATCTGGATATTCTCATTACCCCCATCACTTCAATAATCAATACTTCTCTTGAGCAAGGTAAGTGTAAACTTTTTCAAGCAGGCCCATGTTACCCCTATCCTCAAAAAATCATCCTTAGACAAAGAAGGTTTCAAAAACTACAGGCCTGTCTCAAATTTAAACTTTATCTCAAAGATACTTGAAAGGGTAGTAGCTGTCCAGCTACAAACTCATCTTTGTGAAGCCGGCCTTATGACTGCCTTCCAATCAGCTTATAGAAAACACCACTCTACTGAAAGTGCCCTCCTTCATATTCATAACAATATACTTCTTAATATGGCCAAAGGGTCTGTCACTGCCCTTACCCTTCTGGATCTATCCGCCACTTTTGATACCATCGACCACACCATTCTCCTGGATAGACTCAATGTTTATTACAGAATCAGTGAGCTAGCACTTGGCTGGTTCAAATCATACCTGTCGGGAAGGACTCACTCAGTCAAGGTAGGTAGTACACTCTCACATCCTGCTCCTCTCCAGTATGGAGTTCCCCAGGGCTCTGTCCTATGAGAATGAACTCGGTTTTGTCTGGGTTAAGTTTAATTTATTTGTAAACATGAAATTTTGAATGTTGTTTAGGAAGTCCTTTAGTTTTTGCATAGAGAGAAATTTACTGGTGAGTGTTATGTATAACTGGGTGTCATCGGCATAAAAGTGATAGTTGATGCTACTGTGGGAATGAATGATTGAGCTGATTCAGGGTTAGTGTAGAGACAGAGAACAGAATTGGTCCAAGGACAGAGCCCTGGGGAACTCCACACTGGAGAGCAGCAGGATGCAAGAGTGTACTACCTACCTTGACTGAGTCCGTCCTTCCCGATAGGTATGATTTGAACCAGCCAAGTGCTAGCTCACTGATTCCATAATAAACATTGAGTCTATTCAGGAGAATGGTGTGGTCGATGGTATCAAAAGCGGCGGATAGATCCAGAAGGGTAAGGGCAGTGACAGACCCTTTGGCCATATTAAGAAGAATATTGTTATGAATATTAAGGAGAGCACTTTCAGTAGCATGGTGTTTTCTATAAGCCACTTAGAAGGCAGTCATAAGGCCGGCTTCATCAAGGTGAGTTTGTAGCTGGACGACTACTACCCTTTCAAGTATCTTTGAGATAAAGTTTAAATTAGAGACAGGCCTATAGTTTTATCAAATGTTTTAAAAGCATTCTATAAAAAATGTTTTTTAAACCCATATTTTCGGAATGTTTATTTAACCTTCACCTTCAAACATGTCCAAACAAAGATGGTGGTGAGCAATAATAGGGGATTTTAGAGGACTTTGTCAAAAAATGCCCCACATGCAATCCCTTAAAGTAAGAATTAAATGGGGGCACAATTTTTAGGCCACTATCTTACAATTACAGACATAAAAATAATATTTTCACTTGTGAGCAACCTTAAAAAGATATTGAATTTGGCCTCTGACCCCATTACTATTCAGATATTAATATGTTCATTTGTAATGTTTTTCTAACATGAATCATTAAATGTTTAATAACGGTATATATAAAATGTTTTAAAAACATTGTATTATAAATGGTTTTCGTACCCATCATTTTTTAACCTTTGCCAATGGTTTCGTATCAAACGTTTGCAAAACCAAAAAATGTTTACTGGGATGGTGCTTTGATATTCCTGCGCCACCTGAAAAACAGCATTTTAAGACCTTGAGAGGAATTCTTTACAGCAATCCTTAAACCAGTTTTCTGGCAAATAAATGTCCATAAAGTGGTTATGTCTTTAATACATTTTATAAAAATGTACCAAACCTTTCTGAATTTGCTTGAGCCTTACCAGGAATATGGAATTTTTCTTTTTGTTTGGGCTGGCATTTTAAAAAATTTTTATGCAGCCATTATGAGCTGTATTGCAATAATTATACAAGCTGGAGAGGTGAAGGGAAGGATGGATATAACAGGGCAGCTCGTTCTGTAACGTGTACTCTCAAGATGCAGGGGTCTCTTTCAGAGTCATAGGGAGAAGGTTGTCAACCGCAAAACATACAGAAATGACCCTAAGGAATGGTATTACCTAAGCTTATGGAGAGGAAAGGTGACTAAATATGGCATCGGGGGGGTGGGGGGGGTGGGGGGGGGGGTGGGGAGAGGTAGGCAATATATAAAGAGTATGGGTAATATATAAATATATAACAGGTGATTATGGCTCTCATGTCAAATTTAATCTAATTTAAAATATATAGTATATAACCTGTAGTTGCAGTGAAAAAAAAATCTTGTGTAATATGAAAAGTAACATAAATTCCCCTACTCATTCTCAATATTTCCACTTTGCAGGAACACAGTGAGTCATATCTGCAAGTTCTTTTGTGACCAGTACCTCATATGTAAGCCCACTGTATAGCCTATGCAACAAGAGAAACTTACAGATTTGGGTTAAACTATAAAATATGGGGAAAATAAAAACATTGTAAAAAGTGATTATTACGACAGCTTGGAAGATAAAGAACTCTTTATGATTTAAAGTGAAATCATCCCTCACTCTATTCATTTTACTTAAATCTTGTTTGTTTGTTTTTTCTGAAGTAGACTGGTGAGTTAGTATAAATCTTTATTATCATTGAGAATACCATATTCAAAACATTAGATATAGGTCATGAAATGATAGCGTAATAACTCACAAAAACAGAGGGGTCTAGTATAGACAGTTTGGTTTGTGTTTCTTCAGTGAAACATGAATATTTAATGCTGTCTGATAATAAACAACTGGTTGCCGTGTTGATGATCTATAGGGTCTTTTTATCCATCTAGTATAATCCAAACAATTGGTGCTCCCATCCTTTTAATGCTCTTGTTTTACAGCTTCTCAGATAATGCCATTCTCTTGAATACCAATCCATGCTTAATTAATACAAAAAATTCTCACTTGGAAAACAACATTATGTAAAAACACAGAGATGTACGCACTTCTTCCAGAAATAAGAAACCACTGCTTTACCCAAATAAACAACATTTCATAGCTGCTGATTCAAAATCCATTGTTTTTTTCCCTGATCTAAAGTATAATATTTGGATGCCTACAAGTGTAAGGGATACTGCTTGTAGATCTGGGTATAAAGATATCACACCAGTTTTGCTGAATTAAGACATTCGTGTTCACATGGCACACACGTCTATTCCTCTGTGCGAGAGCAGGGTGCAAGTAAAATGAATGCGTATCACACTGGCATATCAGAAAGGCTTCCCAAGCCAACTGAAATAAAAAGCCTAATTAGCAGTTACTTCTGGCTTCACAGTGTCAGTTGACAAAAAAGCTTGTGTCAACCCAACTAAAGAACCTAATCAGTAGTGGCTAAACTGGGATTTTCAAAAACCAGAGCCATGAAATCACAAGGCAATAAACACGGTACACATATTACCTTTGTAGGCGATTAACATGGATGCCTGAAGCAGAAAACAAAGCATTCCTTAGAAATGTTTAGATAGCTGAATTTTACTGAACCATTCATAGAAAGTTGATATTACACTACTTAATTTGGATTCGATAGAAAATAGCCGCTTGAACTAAATATTCAAATTAAAGTCAATATTGTTGAAACTTTCAAATGTGTATTGACACAAATGACTCACAGAGGACAATGAAATTATAGGGGCCACAAAAAACAGACTGGTAGACCTTTAATGTAGCCACACTAATCAGTAGCCTATTGTTTTTCTGGATAAATATTTGGGAGAACTTATAGTTTGTAAATACTGCAAGGAGTGATTTCGACCATCCCCATTATTAACCCATTTGACATTGATGCACTCCATGAATTAGAAATATTGGGTCTTTCAATTTACTGATGGGTGGAATACAATTAACTTGTCTAATAAGCAACTTACTGTTACATAGGAAGAATACTGGATGGTTCACACTTTGAGGTGGATAATTACATTGATAACCCCAAAGTGTCTACTTTGGACAAAACTCAATGAAGTTGTACTTGAAACAACTGCTTGGTCTAGCCACACATGGTTGAATATACTTCAATATACAGTGACCAAACAGTATTACATACACTGTATGTATAATGCATACAACTCAGCTGACATAAAAATCTGGAGACAGTGCAAAATACAGGAAAATCACCTTTATGACCCCAGTTGGACCAAATGGGAAGGGATGGGAGAGTTAACTTTGGGTGCAAAGTTGCTGACATTTTCGAAATCCTAGGCCTTGGTGTCCTATTACTTGCCCATAAATTCCAAAGCTCTAATTGCAATAATAAAGGAGACATTGAGCAATAAGTGAAAAACTGACCCATTAAGGGTCATACAATTGACCCTGTAAGGGCCAAAGACCAAATCACTGAATAGTCATGAAGAATAATACAATTAAGTCATGAAGAATAACACAATTAAGTTTTTAAAGAATTTCAGTCAATATTCGGGTAGACTGCAGCCCTGCTGGCAAACTAAATGATCAGTAGCCGAATTGACTACTGCAATTCACTACTTTATGATGTGAATAAATACAATGTGGCTAAACTCATGTTACTCCCTATCTGCAAAAACTACACTGGCTCCCCATTTCATACTGTATCCTGTTCAAATATAATCTTATTACATTCAAGGCTATCAAATTCTCCCAACCTACATACTTATAACCCTTAATCAAATCCAGTAGCCTTACTCGTGGATATCGGCTTTCTCTTTCTTCAGTTCGTCCCAAGAAGGCCATTGGTTGGCGAGGTTTTGCAATGGCTTCTCCCACTGAATGGAACAGACTCCCACAATCAGTCCGATCACAGAACACAATAATAGGGTTTCGAAGCCAGTTAAAGACCTACTTGTTCAGACTTGCATACCCTCCACCATAGTATATCTCCACTTGCGGGCGCTAAATTTGGATCCGGCATGTCCCTTAACTTTCCCTTTTTGCCTCAAGTGCATTAGAGGATGTTGTGTCAATTTTGCACTATACAAATGTTTCTATTCTATTCTATTCTAGATACACTGAAAAATACAAGAAATTCAGCTTTATTACACCAGTTTAACTGGTGGGCTTTTGGAATCCTAGGCCATGGTTCCCTATTACCTCTCAAAACATTCCAAAACTTTAAATAAAAAGACGATACTTAACATTTTACAAATCTCTTCAGCCTGCATACAGCATACCAGGGTAGGGTAGGGTCTCATGTGGCTCAGTTGGTGGGGTGTGGGACTCATAATCCAAGGGTTGTGGGTTCGATCCCCGGTGATGCCGACTGTTTCATGTGGGATAACATCCTTGGGCAAGATGTTAACCTGGACTTTGCCTCTCTCCACCCAGGAGTAATGGGTACCTGGCTTCTAGTGGGTTCTTAGTGTGTGTGCCGTATTGTGGCTGCCCCCTAGTATGTTCCTAGAGGGAACTGAGACAGATAACGTGTCTGAAAAGTTCTGAAACCCAAGCCAGGGTGTAAATGTAAAGTCAATTGATAGTATATATACTGATACTAGACTATAAGCCATTACATTTACCACAGGCACCTGATTTGGCTTGTTTTATACCCCTTTCACACTACAGGCGGTATCAACCACGGTAACCAGCATTTGGGGAAACGTCCCTGTCCTTGGATCACTGACTTGAGGTCTGTATACAACCTTGCGAGTCAGTGGTAAACCATCCATTACCTTGCGCATCCTGCCAAAGTTTTAAAATATATTTCTGCCTCTGATTTCGGTACCGTGAGCATGCACAGACGATTTTGTGCATGCGCATATTAATTTTTCACTACGATATCTGAAGGTGTGGTCCATGGTGTACATAAGGTTGTGATTCAGTCGTCTTTGCTAACAAAAACGAAGCATCCCCAAAGGTTAGATGCAATATAGTATAAAGTAGAAAAGGGTTTTTGAAAAGAAAAATATGCAGCGCAGAGAGAAGTGAAAGTTAAGCAGATAGTGTGGATGTATATGCATTAACATGAAAGAAAAAAGTAAGCAAATTGTGAAAAGTTAACTTAATAAATGCTATAGTTTGTAAGAAGAGTAGTTTTAAAGGAGATATAAGGCAAAAACAGAAAATCTGCTATTTTATGACCCCAGTTTTACCTGTAAGGGGGGAAAAACCTGAGTGGCTTTATATACTCCCCATTTTTGGAATCCATTTTAAAGCTGTAAAAGCAATAATAAAGGAGATATAAGGCAAAAACACAAATTGACTATTTTAAGATCCCATTTTGACCCCTAAGGGGAGGGGTCGGGAGTAAATCTGACCAGCTATATAAACTCTGCACATCTGGTTTCCCAATACCCCTAAATACATTCTAAAGCTGTAAAAGCATTAATAAAGCAGATATAAGGCAAAAACACAAAATCGGCTATTTTATGACCCCAGTTTGACCCTTAAGGGGGGACAAGGTGAATACTCTTAACAACTCTGACCAGCTATCTACACTCTTCACATAAGGTTTCCCCAATACATTCTAAAGCTCTAAAAGCAATAAAAAAGGAGATATAAGGTAAAATGTCAAAATCAGCTATCTTATGACCCCAGTTTGACCCCTACAGAGGGGTTGGGGTCACATGATTTTTAAGCTTTCTGGTTGGTACCTGTAAGAAAACCACTCATAAATCAGACAATTTTCCACGGATCGCTCCCAAAATCTAATCAACTCGCATTTTGATAGTATAAACATGAGTATGAAATTATAAGCCTCTGCAGTCAGTAGATTTTGCTGAGCGGTGATGACGGGAGGGTGTACCAAAAAAAAACCTATTTTTTTATCATGTGACCTTGATAAAGGTCAAAGGTCTAATTTAAGCATCTGGAAAATTTTTGCCATGCTTAAGGTATATAACTGCCAAATATGGTTAGAAAGCTTCCAATAATAAGGGTGATATTCAAGGGAGACCATAATGCAGCGGTGGTAGCGGTGGCAAGGAAACTGAAGCGAAAACAAATAAGTGCCCTTTCAAGGACGCTTAATTACATAAGTTGACCAAATGATATTTTCACCAATAGATGATGAAGTGATTACAAATATCAATGAAAAGTGTGACACCAAATATATAACGCCTGTGCAGTTCATGCTATAAACATTTGGATCAAATATTCATGCAGGATATGGGAAAGCGATGGTTGAGAAGGACTTTTCTTGAATAGCTGATGAACACAGTTTATGAATATGCTCAATTCATATTGATTTAACCCACATCTGTTGTAACAATGTTATGAATGTTGAATGTTTAATAAAACCTTGCACACTGATAGTCCTCAGCTCGACTCATAACATGGGACATGTGAATCACTAATTGTTTGTTTATGCTTGTTTTGTATAAGATTCAATGAATTTGCATTGAGAAATCTGACACAAGTGCATTGAAAAACACCAACCCATTAAAAGCCCTTTTGAGTACTTGGATGTAACTTAACTTCTGCTTGAAATCAGTCTCACATAGGCCTATGATTAATCAAGATACATCTTACTAATTATCATTTAAAGTTTAACATTAGTGTTTGTAGAAGACTGAATTTTGAGTTTAATATTTCCTTGATTTTTTTAACCAATTAGCGGTGTTTGCCAAATTACCAAGCTAAGCAACTGAAAAAAAAATAATATTACAGTTTAACTTTTTGTAGGTTAAATACTTGCTTTACCCTCACTAATGCTATCTATTGCCTTACCTTGGTGAGAACTTAAATCCCAGTGAATGAAAGATGAGAATCGAGACAAGTATAGAATAAGTAATGTCTAGCTTCCAAAATATCCACTATAAATAAAAAATACCATCAATGATGCCCGCACCCCAAAGACCAATGTAAAAGTAAATCCCCCCCCCCCCCCCCAAAATCTCCCGGGGGGGGGGGGGGGGGGGGGGGGGGGGGGGGGGGGCGATATTTTCTAGAATATACTCCCCCCCACCAAGAAAATCCCCCCACCCCCACCCCCACCTGTACCAACAGTGGAACAGTATAACTTTCATTAAATCTTTGTTTATTTTAACATTAATTAAAAGAAAAAACTCTTTACAGAGGAAATGTACACCAAAATTATTGTAATCAAAACATAATAAAGCTTTCAGATGACTCAGAATCAAGTTTTCCATTGTCTTGTCGAATTAAAGTCAATTATTTATGATTCATGGAAATTCAGACACAATTTTAATTTCCAAATGATTATATCTCAGGTTATAAACTATAAAATACTTTTATTTGTAAAATGATTATTATCACTTACTACTTTCAACAACATTACCAAAAGAACCCCACTAAACCACAGTGTTATTGGTCAGAGATGTTCCTTTGGTCTTGGTGGAGGGCAATAATTTCAGGTGGGGGGTATTATTTTCCAGCACTTCTTTATGAGTAATCTACTTTAAAATGATTGCAAAGTATTGCCCATTTATATGCTTATTTTATTTTTTGTTACTTGTTATTTGTGTAAGCATAATGAGGCCTGGCAAAGTCTTTTGTGTTATTGTTTAACCATTATACTAATTATATTTTTTGATTGAAAAGATATATGGGGGGGGAGGATTTACCATTACACCAGGTAATTAATTTTCGACACCCTGAGATATAGAAGAAGTGAAACAGAAAAAAATCAGAAGACTTTCAGAGCAACCAGTGTGAGTTATATGAAGACTTACTTAATGTTTAAGTAGAGAAAACTAGATTGGGCCAACTCGGCGCCAACATATCCCCAGACAGGTCATCACTCGCGCAACATGTTTTGACTGGGTATTTTCCAAGGGACCCCTTCTGTGTGATATAATCTTGAGGTAAAAAACCATAATCAACCACTTATATAAGAACTTGAGTAATTCAATCTACAATATTTTATTTTGCAAGCAAAATGGTATCGCCAGACGACGGATATGAATCCAGGAACTTTACCCACAAGAACTTTGCCCAGTGCAAACTCTATCCACAGGCACTTTGCCCACAAGGAACTTTGCCCACAATCCGACAGGGTAGGATGTTCACCCACAATAGAAACTTTTCTAACCACAAAGACATTTTCATTTCATCAATCAATTAATCAATCAATTAATACTCCATTTAGATAACTACTCAGGATATGTAGTGTTGAAAGAGACAAACATTAACTGAACTAAAGTTGAACAATTTAAAGTATGTAAGTTGATTTCATTAGCATTTAATTCACTATTAATAGATTTACATAGTACTGTGAAATGGAAACAATAAAAATACCAGCATGCATGTATACACAAAAAAAAGGTTTCAAGAAAGTCCAACAGTCATCGAGAATATTATTACATTGTAACATTACATACTTATAATTCAATAACATAATAAGAAACTGACCTTTAATATGGTAGATATTGTACACTTATACTTCAATAAAACATTAAAAAGTTAATTATGTGGATATGTGGATAGTTCCTCCCCTGTAAAAATGTGGTGGGGAAAGTCCTTTGTGGGCAAAAGTCCCGTGGGCAAGGGACTGTTTCTATGTTTTAATATATTGGTGGATAGATGAAATATTATAAAATAATATCCAATTAGATTTTTTTTTTTTTTTTTGTAGATTTTGTATATAAATTTGATTGATGTATGATAAACATCTAATTAAAATTCTAACACTAGTACTGAAGATTTAACACTATTACAGGAGATCTGCAACCCCACTGACCAGCCTGGTTCTTTGTTTCTCATTTGATATCATTTCAATACCTTTGTTTATTTAGTGTCACTCAATAGCTGGAGGTAGCCAGAGGGGGTGGGGGACTACATTACCTAATATGACAAAGGGATGGATTGATACTACATAAATGTTAAGAGGTAGCAAACACTCTGGTATATATAAAAGAGGTAATAAAGTACTCAGAAATCATCGATGGTCCAGGCTATCTATTTTATAAACTTGCCCCCAAAAAGCTCAGTTAATCTTATGACCAATAAAAAAGAAAAATCAAATATATAAATAAGGAATGTCCAACAGGAACACTGTACCTCCAGATTTAAATATAAATTATTAAACTACAAGAACAGATTTATAATAATAATTCAGAATTGAGAATTATAAATATGTGATTATCAACTGAAATAAGTTCATAACTGCAGGAGATGTGTCAAAATTAACTGAGGCAAGTTGAATAATACTGGGCTAGTTAAGGGTTAAAAATCCCCTATTTTCACTACATAAGGCTATAATTTCATTAATAACAGTGTCCATGTTGCCTACTTTAATATGTATAACCAGTTTCATTTTAAAAAATTAAAAACTCAGCAAGCAGGGGGATAAAAAACACAAAATTAAGTTCTTAAAAGCCTAAGATAACCATAACATCATTGATATTAAAAATTTAAATAGATAGGCACTTCCTTTGTAAAATTCAAGATTTCAGCTCTATGAGCCACATAGTTAAACAGTTATAGGGCTTTAAAGTGGCACAATGTCCATAAATTGGGTCTCTGTGGGCATTTTAGAATCATTAAAGTGACCTTAGCAATTAAACTACAGATCTGAAACTTTTTGGGGACATAGATAACATAGATAAATTATATATAATACAGTTTGAGACTTGTCACACTTAGCATTTCCAAATTACAGTGCAAAATACAGAAAAAAAATGTCAAAAAGGTCACTTGGGTGAGGTTAAATGTCACAGGTTAAATGTCTACTAAAAGCCTTGATTTTTGGCACATGTAAAAAAAATATAATAATGTATTCCTAGTTGAGAGTTCAGACCTATCAGTCATATAGTTTAACAGTCACAGGGCTTAAAAGTGGCAAAAAGTGCAAATATTGGGTCTCTGTGGGCCTTTTAGAGACCTCAATGTGACCTTCAAATTACAGATTTAAAATCTTTTACAATCAAAGATTATACATAGGATGTATATCTAATACAGTTTGAAACTTCTCAGACTTACCATTTCCAAGTTACAGGGTAAGATATGTGAAAAATGTCTAAAATGGGTCACTCGGGTAGGTGTTTATGGTCCTCATACATACGTTAAATGCTACTGAAAGCCTTTATTTTTGGCACAGGTAAAAAGAACATAATAATATATTCCCAGATGGGATTTCAGCTCTATCAGTCACATAGTTTAACAGTCACAGGTACTCAGACACAGGTTAAATGTCTATTAAAGGCCTAAATTTTGGGGAACATATAAGAACATATCGGTATATTCTCAGATGATATTTCACTTAGATGAGACATAGTTTGAAAGTTACAGTGCTTGAAAGTGGCAAAAAGTGCATAAATTGGGTCTCTGTGGGCAATTTTGAGACCTTAAGTCGACCTTATAGGTAAACCTACAGCCTTTAAATTTTTTACAGACAAGGATTACATATAAAAGTTATACCTAGTGCAGTCTGAAACTCATCAGAATTACCACTTCCAAATTATAGGGCAAAATATGTGAAAAATGTAGGAAAAAATCCCTAAGTGGGGTCTATATGGGCCTCAAACACAATTTTATCCTTAACTTAAAGTTTTGATTTTAGCACATGTACTAAGAATATATTAATGTGTTCTCAGGTAAAATTTTAGCCAGATGGCAGCCTCATAGATTGTGACCAAGAGGGCTCTAAGTAGCCAAAAGTCACATTTCTGACTTTAAGGTGGCCATAAGTTCTTTATCATTGGGAGTTTAAGGTCACCTTAAAATAGGGATCTTCCTTTAGGCACACTTAACATGTGTACCAAGTTTGAAAAAAAATACTGATCCATTTTTGAGTTATCGCTTACACAAGGAAATTTCTACGGCGGGGGCGGCATGACGGACCTGAATCCAATATATCCCCGACTTTCGTCTGGGGATATAACAATGTCTAGGAGAGACAAAATGTGTGTTAAGATATAGCAAGATGACAGCATAATCAGAAAACTAAAAATTATGAAGCTATAAAATTTACTTATTAAGTATAGCTGTCAATTGAAATAGCACAACTGAGTTAAAGTATATATAACATTAAGTTACAGCAATTTATATATCTTTGTGATAAAAGAAATCTGTCTCAAATATGACAGGTGAACACACTTAAGCAGAGCCAAGGTTAAAGCTCACCCCACGACTTAGCATACCTACAAACCTCGACCAATATCCCTACCAAATATCATCTTCTTACAGCTTACAGTTTCTGAGATATAGCCCAGACAAGGTCAAGGTCACTTTGGCAAGGTTAAAGGTCAAATCAAGGTCAAACAATGATGTTGTTGCACACCTGCAGCCTCTAACCAATATCCCTATCAAGTGTCCACTTCGTACAACTTACAGTTTGCTAGATATAGTCCAGACAAGATTTTAAAGGTTAAGATCACCACAGCAAGGTCAGAGTTCAAATAAGGTCACACCATGATATTGCACACCTACACCCCTCAACCAATGTTCTTACCAAGTATCAACTTCCTGCACATTACAGTTTCCAAGATATAGACCGGACAAGATTATTTTGGTCAATGTTACTACAGAAAAGTCAAAGGTCCCACCATGACGTTGCACACCTACACCACCTGACCAATATGCCTAATTAGTATAAATTTTCTATACCTTACTGTTTTTGAGATATAGCCCAGACAAAATTTTAAAGCTCAAGGTCACTAAGGCAAGGTTTAAGTCAAATCAAGATCACACCAAGACACTGCACAGCAATATTCCTTAAGCAATGTCCCTACCAAGTATCAACTTCCTACACCTTACCGTTTCTGAGATCTAATAACCCGGACAAAATTTTAAAGGTCAACTGGTCACTATGGAAGGGTGAAAGGTCAACTTAAGGTCACACACTGCCCAGCCGCCCACCCATCTGGGTGCCATGGGTAACAGTAATATGTGCACACCGCTTGAAGGCTGCGGGGTAAAAGTTTGCACTTTGCAGTGTGTGTGTGTTTTTTTTTCTTCTTAATTTATAACTGGGGTTATCCCTCAAAAATAACTAATAAAAAGCGAAATTTGAAGAAAAAAGCAAGAACCTGAAATAGTTACAAAAATCATAAATTTCCCAGAATTACCCAAAACTCCAAGAAATTAGTGCGGTGTCCTTCCATTCAACTACATATTTTTATTTCTGTATGATGGGTGGGAGGACAACTGGTTTACATTATGATTACAACTTGTTTTCATCCCTGAAGTCTTTATTCTGGAAAACTGGTGATTTGTGTCATCTTTTTGTCCATATACATAATTTTATTTGCCACTATTGCAAAAACTATTTATTTAAGAATGGCAGGGTGGGGGTGTGACTTTATAAATGCTGAAACTGTGCCAAAGAGTTGTCCCCATTTAAGGCAATTACTGTAGGTAATAATTTTGGGATATAGCATAAAAAAGTGTGCATCTATATAGAATTTTAGGTGGATTAACGGACCAGAAGCATAAAGGTAAAGTATGAGTGCTTACTGTCCTTTAACCATCTAGATTCTGCATAGATGCATGCTTTTGAATACTATATGCCTATTCTAACATATCTATGATAATTTAATAAATAGCACACTTTTTGATAATATATTATGGCAAACCTGTTTGTAAACAGATAAACAGGAAGAGCGAAAAATTTATTTGTTTGGTATGTGGCGGAAGAGCGTGCCATGCTGTACACAATTTTAGAAGACTTCTTTAACCAATCAGAATCGAGGACACATCTATGTCATGTTAGAATGTATGATTTACAGGGATGGCCACTGATGATCCGTGTAACACACACACACTTTCACAATCCTTGGTATAAGAAAGACGATGTGAGTGATAAAGAGTAGCTATTGTTTCTTTCATGCTTTTATTATCCCCAGTCTTGTTTTATTTTGAGGATGCAAGCAATTCAACCAGACAAAAAAGGTTTATCAACAGAGAATATAACATTTTATTTTTTTAATATATATAGTAAAGCATCATACACAACAAGTTTTGATAATAACTTTCTTTCTCATACTTTAACTTTCCTTAAAACCGATCGGCCCACAACAGAAAAACATAATGTTTTAGAGTATTTAGACTCTATGACATAGTAGTAACATCACAAACAATAACTACATAATAACAGATATATTTGTTTAAATGCACATGACACGGATGTGTCTGCAGTACAGAAAAAAATTATATATTTCCTCAACACAGAACTGACGATGCCAAATTGCCAATGTTATCTTGATGCCTTTAAGATGGATTAAATAGATTTATTTATCAAATCTTTTATACAGTGTCTTAAAATATATGAATATGCTTTTCACTGACTGTTGTGGAACACATTTAGATATTAGACATCAAAGCCTGATATTTTATCCAAAGCTGTAGTTGGGTTTTAATCTTCCAAAACCAGTTGTCAGTTTCGAAAAACAACTGACATCTGATCACAAATTTTTTTCTGAGTATTTTTTAAATGCCTTCATAAACTATACATACAGAATTTATCTTCTTCAATAGCAGAGGAATCCATCTAATAATATTGCCAAAGACAAAAAGCCATGCAAGGGTTAAACAAAATGGTACTTCATCACTTAGCTGAGCTTTTATAGTCTTTTTACAATACTTCATTGAAATCTTGAAAAAAGTTTGCCCCATAAAATGTGTTTTGAATACAAAACAGCAACAACAGGTTTTGAAAGTTTATAATTGGCTGCTGGTTTTTATGACAAAACCAACCAACAACAAGGTAAAACAGTTTTCTATCTGAAACCTAAACTTTATAAAACCAAAACATAGCATTGTCTATTTGTTGTTGCATGACTATCAAGACTAAGTACAGAGACGCAAATTAATTTAAGGAACACGAGGCAGAAATCCATAGACAAAATAGGAATAGAGGAATGCTGCAAAATTTTGCTGTAAACAGAATGTTTTTCCAGTTACTCAACATTATTGCCAAAACAAAGTGAGAATCTGAGTCAGTATTACATAATACACATTAGCATTTTATATGTAAAATATACCAGTCAAGCCATTCACAAAAGGCTAAATGAGGATGAAGTACTTTTCTTGTAAATATCAACAATTAAGAACTAAAATTATAATGTTGAGAAAAATATTTTGGCTTTCTTAGTTTTACTATTTTGCATCACATTATGGTGATAAATTTGGTGATACAATGATTTTGTACCATTAAAGTAAGAAAACATTTTAACACAACATGTGACATTTTTCAGATGAAGAGGTCAAGAGAAGAATATAAACTGTACAGACTCTTTTATGACATGTCTAAATAAATATCTAGGCTTTTACCTTTGCTAGAAATATAAGGCATATGATCAAATTGTATTGCAGGTTAAGATCCTAGAATTTGATGGAACAACAACAGAGTCTATTTGTGCCAGTGAAATTGTAGTTCTGAGGTGACAGAAAACTGTGAGGTATAACTATCCATTGGGAACCACAAATGGGTGTGGAAACCATTATTTTGTTTTTAGTTAAATTTTCTAACCAATTTTATGTAAAGGCTGGTTTTTTTTTATTTTTTAGTTTACTATTCTTTGCATGTAGAAAATTTAGCCTGGTCAACGGATAACCTTTCTAGTATGTATCAAAAAGTATTTTTTGTCAGTTATTCGTGGCACTATTACATGGCAACTAAATGTATTATTAGCACATACAAGTGTGCTGTGTCAATAAATTCATAATAACAATGGCTAGTTTTACTGACATTTTCTTTCTTTTTTATTATTTCTGGCAAATTTATCTGTATATTTCACATTCATTTCAACAAAAGTGTTATAAAGAAATTAAAAGACACAAAAGACAGTTTAGTTACACACTAACAAAAAATGTAGACATGGAACAGTTGAAAACAATTTCAAAAATATTTGAAGATAGCAATACTTCCTTTTAGTATAGTTCACTTTCATTTTATAACTGGATATTTACAAAACAAGCAAGGATAAATCAGTGAAATATGTACATGAATACAATAACATATTTCTAATTTTCTTTCAGGTTAACATAAAGAAATATCACAATGATAAAGCCTTCTATGATTATTTAAATGTTTGTCAATAATAGGGCTTTTTTAAAAACATATTTTCTACACACTGGTACGTTACCCTTGTATCTTTAGCATTCCATTTTCTACTTTACTTTTAATTTCACAATGTTTACACTTCAATAGCCCGTTAGATAAACTGGAAACAACCAGAAGTGTGCTATTCATCCTTTCAGATCAATCATGTAATTTAATATCCATGGTTTCAAAAGCAAAAAATAAATAAATAAATAAATATATACATATTTGATGTAATTACTGCATGAACAATCTTATTACCATTATGTCTAGTTATGTGCCCCAAACTCAATGAATTAGATTCTCCCAATTACCAGAATGAAAGATCTGACAGAAAAGTCCCATAGTGCTGTTTATTATTTGTGACTTAAAACTGTGAAAATTAAAGGAACTACGTCACGTGTAGACATGAAAGCTGCTTCAAAGTTTGCCTTATGATATTCCACCTTAATTTGTTTTGCTGTTAACTCAGCCCAATGGCAATTCTGCATCAGATCTCATTATTATAATTACCAAAAACAATACTGTAAAATGTATATATTATCTGAAATAAGAAAGTGATTGCTGGGAAATAACAGTGATCGGATTAACCCTGATCTAAAAAATGTGAGCCACAGATTGGTGCAGACCAATTTCATCACTTATACCTTAAATGAGTCATTGATTAAGCCTCATTCACTTACAGATTCTAACTCAATCACAGGATTCACCCAGGAAATTGCTTAGTGACAACAGTAAGATGTCACAAACAGACCATTTAAGGTGGGTTACTCTCTACTCAATCTTATAGACAGCCTCAAATAAGGAAAAATTACAGTAGAAACTTTATTATCTGCGTAAGCAGTGAGAATAAGCGTTTGCTTGGATCATAGAATGGACATAAAATATAGGAGACATTTCAGCATGAAACATTAAAGAAATAAAAATTTGAGAGTGTACACGAGTTCTTCAAATCAAATATTAGCATAACTGAAGGTTCAATAAAAGAGATACTACTGTACTTTTCACAGGAATAACAGACAGGGCAAGAGAGATGAGCAGAAAAACTAATTCATTACTGTGTTGTGCTGATTTTCAGGTTATTGAAACAATATTTTGCTTGCATAAAAACCCCAAGCAAAGACTACACAATTTTTGCCATTATCCCCCCAAAAGTAATAAATAATATCACATTGCTTATACGGGCTTGTAACTCAAGAATGAAACAAGAGGGGAGAAGTTCAGAATACGGTATGTACTATTCTTTTACCTATTTTTTATAACTGTAGATCCCTCATTGGACTTGTCTGACTTATCAGTGTCTCTTTTAATCCATGAAAACCCAGCCTCTCCCCAGCTCTTCTTATCTGGAGCCCCACCTCTTTTTTTTATCCACGATATACCAGCATCAGTCCAGCTCTTTTTGTAGGGAAAATCAGCCCTTTTGATCCATGACATACCGGAATTAGCCCAAGACTTTTTGGTAGGACTTCTCTTTATCCAAGCCATTTCATTTCCCCAAGCCCTTCTATCTGGTTCATTAAAATTCCGCTTAATCCAACGCATATCACCAGACCCCCAATTTTTTTTCATCCAAGCTGTGGGATTATCTGCAAATGATTCACCACCTCTTTTGATCCAAGACATTCCTGCATTCCCCCAAGATTTCTTATCTTTCTGTTCCTCATCACCCCTTTTGATCCAGGACATTCCAGAATTACCCCAAGATTTCTTGTCCTTTTGTTCTTCATCATCCCTTTTGATCCAGGTCATTCCAGAATTACCCCAAGATTTCTTATCCTTTTGTTCTTGATCGTCCCTTTTAATCCAAGACATTCCCGCATTACCCCAAGATTTCTTATCCTTTTGTTCCTCATCATCCCTTTTAATCCAAGACATGCCTGCTTTACCCCAAGATTTCTTATCCTTTTGTTCCTCATCATCCCTTTTGATCCAAGACATTCCCGCATTACCCCAAGATTTCTTATCCTTTTGTTCCTCATCATCCCTTTTAATCCAAGACATGCCTGCTTTACCCCAAGATTTCTTATCCTTTTGTTCCTCATCATCCCTTTTAATCCAAGACATGCCTGCTTTACCCCAAGATTTCTTATCCTTTTGTTCCTCATCATCCCTTTTAATCCAAGACATTCCCGCATTACCCCAAGATTTCTTATCCTTTTGTTCCTCATCATCCCTTTTAATCCACGACATTCCCGCTTTACCCCAAGATTTCTTATCCTTTTGTTCCTCATCACCCCTTTTGATCCAAGACATTCCAGAATTTCCCCAAGATTTCTTATCTTTATGTTCATCACCCCTTTTGATCCAAGACATTCCAGAATTACCCCAGGATTTCTTATCTTTTTGTTCATCATCCCTCTTGATCCAAGACATTCCAGAATGAGCCCAAGCTTTCTTATCTAATGGATCATTACCTTCCCTTTTAATCCAAGACATCCCAGAATTACCCCAGCTTTTCTTTTCCTTACCTTGAGTCGGCTTAACCCAGGACATATCGCTATCAGTGGGGACCAAATTTGCAATTTTACTTTCAACACCTGAATCATCAGTAACAGAACGTTTTTCAGTTACTTTGGAGTCTACACTTTCCACATCCCTCTTCTTTATCCAGTGCATGCCTGAATTCCCCCACATCCTCTTCTGTACATCACTGTAATCCCTATCTTTGATGTAACTGTTCAGGTTATCCAGTGCATCCTGCAAATCACTAGAGTCATGGGAACTTCTTTTCTTGAGCCAGGCCATGTCATTTCCCCACCCTCTCTTCAGCCAATCTCCACTGTTATCCCAATCACTTTTCTTCATCCAGGTCAAGCCTGGTTCATTCCACATTCTCAGTGCTGAATCTCGTTTCTTCAACCAGTGCAGAGCAGAGTTATCCCAGTCCCGTTTTTTCAGCCATTTCACACCTGCTTCTTGCCATGCTTGGGTTCTTTTAGGCCAGTCATACAGCTCATCCGTACTTCTTTTCTTCAGCCAACTCATTGTATTGTCACCCCATTTCTTCCCAAACCAATCCCCTCTCAAATCTACGTCTCTCCTTTGGCGGTTAATTGGGTCACCATTTGACAGAGTAAATGTATGCTGGAAATTTAAAACACCATCTTGTGTTTTATCTTTGTCTACAGGAATCACATTGTCTTCTGGGGCTTTATTTTGCTCATCTGAGAAGTAAAAATTCTTGAAAAATTGATGGCCATGATTCACTAATAGAAGTCGTATACCAGGCTTCTCATCTGACAGAGCATCTCTTCTTTTTGGAACTGTGGACTGAAAATGGAAAGCTCCATTTGTATCAGATTCCAAAATGGCTGAACACAATGGTCTTTCTTGAGGATATGTCTCAGGATCAGGTTGCCAAACAAATACTTTTACTCTTTCAAGTGGGTTGCATGCTTCATCAGTTATAATGCCATTAAAAACAAACTTAGTTTCTTTTTCATCTGGATCATAATGACACAAATTAACCATTTCCTTGTTGCTTTTTAATATATCATTGTTGAAACTGACTGACTTACAAACCTTTGTAAGTGCCACATTTGAGAATATACAAGAACCAAAAATAAGCAAAACAATACTGTGTTGCATGATTATCCTTTTATATTAATTCCCTTAAAAAGTTATTTCAAAGTTTTAATTCTATGTATCCTGATTAGTAACACAAGAAAGACTGTACATATTGTTTTTCAAAAGTCCTTTTAAAATTATATTGTCCTATTTTAAGACATCCCTGCAGTACAATGATTGTTCACAAATCCTCTCCAATAGAAACTGTTAATTCCTTTTACAGAAAAAAATGTGTTTTTCCAGTTTTCCAGAACATCCGAATTGATTCTTCAAATATATATAGCAGGCTTCTTGGTATGTGATTCTACATCATATTCTTAAAATGTGACAGCATAAACTGAACGTTTTATGTGCCTCTGTGTGAAAATAAACTTTCACTCTTACTAGCAGAGGTTATTTTGTACACTGGCTGAATAGCCAGAAATTAAAGCTATATAAATAATGTCCATTTACGACACCAGTGACATCACAGCTCCACAGTGCAGCAGCCAGCTGGTGATTGGCTGAATTCCAGTGAGTGGCTCCACCTTTTGTACCCACACACTATTTACAACATGAACACCGTTAGAATCAATCTCCCTAATAGGGCCAGGGTGCTACTAATAGCATTGTCACTGCAGTAATTCAGTTTCATACATTTTCCCGGCCACAGTAATTAACCCTCACCTCCCCATTATACATTATTATTCAGCAATGATATGAAAAATTCAGGGCATGCTGAGATACCAGCAGAAATGGACAAGCTGGAATAATTGGCTTATTTCAATTAAAAACAAAAAAAGAACAGTTGTCAATAATTCTGGACCAGTCTTATCTTAAGGGTCATCACTGTAATTTTCGATAATAATATAAAATCTGATACTTACCATTGTCAGAAAGAAATTTTCCAACTTTTCAACTACAAGAGAATACTGATAATGTCAATATTTTGAAGGTTTGATTACTGGTATACTCAAAAGTGTTCATGCTGTTGAAATAACAATAAGCACATGTATTTTGAGTGTGCTGGGCTTATTACATTGTTGTGTGACCAATAATGATTACATTCCAGTGAAGAAACATAATCACATAAACCATGACAAAACCCATAATATCATATATAGGTACATACTTTATCCTTAATATGTATCCTTGGAAGATTCCTTGGTCAAATGCTGTTTGTAGCCCACACCCAGGTAGCAGCTGTGATAAAAGTAACTTTTGTCACACAATGTTTCACAAACTATACTCAGTCTGGGAACTGTACAGGCAGACATTATTATTATTGTTATTACAAAAAGCCCCAAGTAAAATCCACAAAAAGTGGAACATTTTTTGTTTCTGTTTATTGTATCATATGGAGACCCGTAATGTTACAATGTCATGTGAAGATGGAAAAAAAAAATAATACACAGAACTTATTTGTCAAAAATATTTTAAAATCATAACATTATTATGAAATTCCAATTTTTGGGTTTGTGAACAAAATGGCTAAAATGTTTTCACTAGGACTTGTGTGAACATAATGTCTTCATTACACATACATGCAGCAGTAGAAACTCTCTGATCCAGGACAATCTCTTAGACTGTGGATTCTCCCAGGATTAAAAGTGTAGTGTAGAATTTCACAATGATTATCTTTCACAATAATTATTGTATTACCCGGTGTTTCTTACTACAAAGAATTTACTAGGAGAAACTTTTATTGACATGCGGCTGATGTTGAGGCTCAAATGAAATACTCGCAATAATCGTCCTGAATTCTACAATGATAATTGGACATAAAAAAAGCTTGCCAAGTGACATTTATAACTTTAAAATTATACTAAAATGGCACACTATACAAGACTACAGCTCACTTCATACATTGTGGTGAAGTTCTCATTTCATTTTTCAAATTACCTGTTCAATATGTTTGTTTAAAGAAACTTTTAACCTAGGAAACCTATTTCACCATACTTCTGAATATGGCAATACCAGCAAAAACATCACCTAGGAAGTTAGGAACGATATCAATAGATATAGAATTCTATGTCTGGTGACGGGGCCAATTGACCTAGGAGTGGTCAAAGAGCATATCTAACTCATAAAAAGATTTACAGTCTGTGATTTAGTGCAAATTGTTTGCATACTGAGAGAATCTCCAGGACCATTATTTCTATCTATAAAAATATATGTGAATATCACAGTTGACAAGCGTAAAAACGGTATACTAACATAAATAAAAGGAAACCATCTGGGATTTAAAAAAAAAAAAAATCTGTGTAAAACACATGTATCTTGCTTAATCCAAGCAACTGATATCCAGATTGACATCATTTGATGATGAAAAGAGAAAGCTTAAATCTGTCTAAAATAGTCCAAATTGTCCATATTTGGGATATTAGCTTTGACAAGTAATGGCAGACACATAGACTAACAACTTGATGTGGACATCCTGAGAAATCACCATATCACTAAATTGACAATATACTTGCAATGAGACATTAAATTTTATTTTAAGGAAAGGGATGACATTCAACATGACATCAAGGGCATCTACAGAGCAAGAAAACAGCAATGCAGCTTTGATGTTTATCCCAGTAAAATGGATGCTTATTAGAGAAAGGATCATACAATTCAATATTGATCAATCTAGTATCTTAGATTTCAATTGCGATACCAAAATATGTTAATTTAACCTCATTTTTAAAAACCCCAAGAGGCAGTATTTTCTAAATATTGATGTTTTGATAATCGACATTAATGTATTGAGAAATATGATTACTTTTACAGTGGTCTTGTCTTAAACTTATGATCTTTGTTTCAAATTTTTTTAGGTATTTTTTGGTAAATCAGGCACCAGCGGCTGTTGAATGATACATTTTATTGCATGAAATGCTACTTTACTATCGAACAGTATGAAAATACAAAAATAAAAACAAAAAAAACTTGCACTTCAATCCTTTCATTCAAGTGCCCATAACTTTCTTGAACAATTATTACAAATCATATATGCCAATTATCATGTCTATTACAATTTCAGAATATCAAGGTCAAGCCAGACAGAAAACAAAGATTGAGAGATTAACCAATTTGAATTTAATATTACTTTCACAAACCGTATAGATCACATCACTGAGGAAAGTTGAGGGAACAGAGGAAAGCAGGGCATTCTAAATGGTCAAGATTCCATACTGAAAACCATGAAGTCATGCTCGGAACTTGAACCCAGGAACTAAGAGTTAGGAGGCAAGTGTGTTACCTGCTCAACACTTCCATGTACCTTAACAGTGGGTAGTTTGATACCTAAACACTTAGGTGATAAGATTCCAAACTTTCACATGAACTTACAAAAATAAGTTGGGGTTTCATGTGTTGCCCGTTTAACAGCCACAGTCATATTGGGACAGCTCCTCAGATTTGTCACTTGTGAGAGTCAAACTCACACAGAGGTGACAGCCTGTGATAATAAACCTGCTAACTCACCAGGCCACTGAGGTCCTCTACAAAAGTTGCAGTTTTACCACTTTGAGGCTTGTCATAGTTTCAATGAAAAAAAAATCACAACTGACAAAAGCGAGCAAGTAAATAAGGGCACTTTCGCAGCTCACTTAGGCTGAGACCCAGAAGTTGATTTACTCAATACCTTTCTACTGCTAACCCATTTTTAATACCAGAAATAAAAATACTAATTGCTCCTCTGATACCATCTGATCAGGCCTTTTTAGTGTCTAGCTTTAGGAAGGTTAAAGCATCTAATATTCAGCAAGATTAAAGGTGACATCAAAATTTCCCAGCTCCAGCACCTTTTGAAAAAGTCATTTGATGAGTGTAGGAAATGTGTGCAGGTGTTTTGCTCATATTTATGCTATGCTCTATTATTTGGATAAAATCATTTAGCAAAAGACAGAAAAGAAAAGAACAGGTCAAGGCTTACAAAACATTACAGACACAGTGCTCCAACTTTTCCACATAATAAATGCAGCAAATACTTATTAGAATAATTTTGTTACCAAGACGTATGAAATTTAAAAATTAACTGTTCGAAACTTCAAGCATAAAATCTGATCAACAAAATTATTCCCATTACAAGCATGTATTGAGGGACAATTTTTGGTTAAACACCGCTTTCAACACATAATAAAGGTCACACCATAACAGGCAGGTGAGTGGATGAAGAAAATAAGCCTGTATTTGGCCAGGATTGTGCACTGAAAACTATATGGCATCAACAAACAACTACCAACATACCAATTTCAGAGCAGGCAGGGAATTAAAGTACTCCAGTAGTGCACGGCAAGTATCTCATCCATGATACCGCTATGTCATGATGATATGCATGCATCAATAGACTTGTATCAATTGGACTTACTCAAACAAACTCTTGGGCACAGAGTTATTACCTCTGCCAAGGAGGTTATGTTTTTGGCTGGGTTTGTTTGTTTGTTTGTTTGAGAATAAGATAACTCAAAAACTTATGGACAGATTTTGATGAAATTTTCAGGATATGTCTGAATAGGTAAAAGGAAGAAATGACTCAATTTTGGGAGTGATCCGGATCACTATCTGGATCTTCTGGATCCATGAAATGTAATTTTTAAAGACAGATAACTCAAAAAGTTATGGACGGATTTTGATGAAATTTTCAGGATATGTGCTCCCTTGGTGGAGGTCTGCGCTCTCCGAGTGCTCGTTACCCATAAAATAGCTGGTCCAGTAGTGACTATCTTTACTGACATAAAGCAGACAAAAGGGCAGGTATTTTTAAAATATGGACAAGAAGGGAATTTTTTTGAGAGCCCTAAGGGTAAAATGATCCCATCGGTACATGCATGCAAAATAAGTGACAATCCTATATAATCTATTACATGAACATCCAAAACTTCCATCATCTTTTTAAAAATAATATTGAAGCAACTACTCATTTTTAACTCTAATAGATTTCTAACAACAACTTATTTCCCCTGTGCACAAAAGAGCAATGACACCAATATTTGTAGTTGACTCTGTTGCTTCCTGCTGTAAAAACAACTACTCTGTCCTCTTGTAGGCAAACACTTGGTGGGCAAATAGTCAGCCATGTTTGACTTACTACAAATTACAATGCCTTAACTGGATATTGATAGGACTATGACAATAGACAAACTATCAAAGAACACCATCAAAAAAGTTTGGAGGTGATAATGCTGTTTGCTGAACAAATGTCAATAGGTGACAAAAACTATGTTGATATAAGCAGCCTTCTATTGCAGTTCAGATACAAGTCCAAATCAGATCGTAACTTGAAATGCTGCCACTCTAAATTCTGTAGATTACAATCTTTTGTTTATGTGGGCATAGAGCATTTATCTGCTTATTTTATAAAGTAAAAACTTGGTCTTTGTTTTTTAATATCTGATAATTACAATTTTTTTTCTAATTTCTTATTCACTCTAAGATTCCACTGCACATAACTGCTTACTGTTACAAATTACAATGGGATACTGTATTTTCTTTTGCTTCCTAAATTCTATAAAATGCTTTCAAATGATCTAAAAGGGAGCTTTTAACATTGATGTAGTTAACCAGATTGATTTACAGTTGAATAAAAATGTCTCTGCAATAAAAACATTTGTATTTTTTTATTGACTAATTAATAAATTAATGTAAATGTCAGAATAAATGATCAAGCACCAAACACCTCTACAAACCTGGAAGAGATAGCATTTCAGGAACTTTCTGAGCAAACATTTCATTTCCACAAAGTCAACAACACTAGAATGACACAGATCCGCTATAAAATAGCCTTTTGTAAATTCTTCAATTGTGTCATAAGGAAAATGAAAAATAAAAAAATGAACATAGCTTATAGTTTTAAGACTGGCCAAATGGATATTCAGTGATACAGTGACTCATTTAATATTCCTTTTTAGTGGAGATTAATTTATACAATGTAAAAAAAATTAGCTGTAAAAACTATCAACAAAAATACAATTTAAAGTAAATAATGTTGATGTAATGGTTCAACCATCCAGAGGCACAAATTAAGATTGGTTCTAAAGATGAACCAAAAGGTTTTAAAAATAAGCCTATCAATGTACATGGGAAAGCCAAAGATGCATATAATTGGTAATTAAATCTCCCCAGGTTTAGCAGAGAATTTCATACCTCTGTGAGCTGTAAAGGTCACAGAAATAATTGAAACGGTAAAGCTATAGTGATCATTTCTCACCAATAAGCTAATGGAAATTGCAATTACTGCCAAAGACTCTGTATAAATAGAGTAAGTGTACGTTAAAGTCAGAAATAAGCAGTTCTGAGGTCCAAACATCCAAAACTGATGCATTTAAGAGAAGGTGGTCACACCTGGAAGGTGGCCACACCTGGAATCAAATCCTATGAGTATTAAAGGTTCTAATTCAACAGTTTATTACACCTTTACATCTGAGACCTATCCAATTATCACAATAAACCTGAAGTTTTGTGCACAGTCTCCTTTTAATCTGGCGACGATAAATTATACTGCCATTTTATATCATTTAGTCCTTTCAGTCTTGTTAATGAATTCTTCATAGTTGTACAGTGGTGACACAGATGACAGTGGACAGCAAAAATGTTAAAGTGTTAAAAAAAACTAACAAAGCCAAAAAAAAAAAAAAAAAAAAAATCAGAGAAAATATTCAAACAGAAACTAGTTCAAACTATAGAGAGAAAAAAATACATCAGAGAAGTCTATACCAAACAGCCTGGGGTTAATATGTTGACAAGGGTTAAAAACATCAAGCATCTAGGAGTTTCATATTTGATGTGGATTATGTATATATCAGTTACATTACATCTGCCATGCCTCTTGCTATCATATCAAGAACTTTTATAGAAGCCCTTAATTTCTCCGAATGGACACTGCTATAATCTGAGCAAAAACTTCTGTCAGTTGCTGTCTGGATTACTACAACACCATTTTGCTTGTTTCTAAATGAGACCAACATGACAAAACTTCACAGCAAGTTCAGTAACTCCTTTGTCATATTGTCTGCCATCTGAAAATCCCAACTTACATTACTGACCCTTTCTGAAAAAGAAAACCACTGGTTACTTATTCAACAGTGTAGACTACAACGTTTTAGTATTTAAAGCTCGAAATATCCGTCAACCTACTTTATTAGCATAAAAACTTCCCTACCAAATATGTGCTTGCAGTTTCTGAGATAGAGCTGACAAGATTACAACTGTCAAGGTCACTACATTATGGTTAAAGTGCATATCAGCTCACACTATGATGTTGTATCTGCACTCTCCTACCAATATCTGTATCAAGTATAAACTTTCTATACCTTATAGTTTCCTAGATATTGCCAAGTTGCAATATTTTAAATGTTAGTCACTTTGACAAGGTCAAAGGTTAAATATAGGTCATGCCAGAATGTTACACACTCACATCCCAAGCCAATATAGCTGCCAAGTATGCACTTCCTACAGTGCCACATTTGTAAATAAATGGGCCTTTTGCAGCTCCAACACTATTTCAGACTTACATGACATTGTTAATTGATAATTTGAGTATGTTTCTGATGTATGGGGTCAACAAACAACTTTATATAGTAGTAAGGTTCTCTGCACAGTAATGGTTAATATGTCCTCACCAAAAGTGTAAAATGTTTACAGATTTTTGTTTTTGTTTTTGTACTTTACGTTAAATATTTTGATCTTACATGATCTTGCATGATACTTTTTGATTTTGCATGCTCCAAAATAGAACTCATGATAATTTCACAAAAATTCACACTTATACTTACTTGCGTGACAACCCTGAGCAAATCCTTATATATGTATCTGGGCTCAAGGGTGTGTTGAGAGGGCATATCCTCTCTGATAGTGTAGAGAGAAGTAACTGCCCAAATAAAATGTAATTCCTGGGGTCAGTTTCACGAAGCCTCCTTTGGAAAGGACCTCCTTTAGTAAAGGAAGGTTATTTTTTTCCTTTGGGAGGGCCACCTTAAAATTCACTTTCACAAAGCCTCCTTTAACTCTCCTTCCTTGAACTTAAGGAAGGAGCAAATGTTCTTTAAAGTTATTAAACTTTACTGGAAGGACACTTCCTTAAATTTAAGGTAGGTCCTCAGCTTTAGGTTCTTTAAGGAAGGAGGCTTTGTGAAACTTAGATTTTTTTAAAGGAGGGAGAAATTTAAGGAAATCCTTGAATTTAAGGATTTATCTTAAGGAGGCTTCGCGAAACCAGGCCCTGGTGCTGGTATGTATTTCCTTTTGGATATATTCATGCTCCTAAACTATGCCAAGAGGTTATGTTTTTGGGTGCATTCATTTGTCTTTGTTCGCGATTTACCCATAAATAATGAATGGGTCTTTATAAAAAAAATTTAATGTGAGCAGGGCCTCACTAAAGGTAGAAGTGGTTAAATGTTGGCAAAAATCTGGCTTATAATCTGGCTACAAATAAATCCCAATTCTCCCCGTAGTGCAGGTCTTGGATCTATGAGAGCTTTCTAGTTTTTATTTATTTAGCTACATTATTTAAATCCTCATGTTATGACTCTTATGACTGAATATTAATTTGAAAATTTAATTACTTAAATGTAGCTTTTATAAGCTATAAGCTTACGATGTGGAACTGAATGCTGATCCAGATGGCCGCAGGCCCCAGCCAACGTCCAAGAAAAATAGACGTCTAGTACTGGCCGGTGCCTCACAGGGAGGTGTGCCCCATCGAGAAATACTGCATGATTCCCCTTATTTCGAGTTGTAATTTTGCCCGTACCCTCTCAGCTGTAATACAGTGGGGAGGCAGGGTGGGACTCTCTTCAGTTCCACATGGTAAACTTGTAGCTTATAAAAGCTACATTTAAGTAATTAAAATTTTAAATTTTATTGTGCTACGATAGCTTACCATGTGGAACTGAATGCTAAATCCAACCGCTCGGAGGAGAGATTACAGCTGAGACTGGAGGTATTTGTCAATTTTTCTTGGATTTTGAATTAATTACATTACAATGAATGTTTTAGAAAGCCAGTCTGAGTCCCGTTTACACTGCCCCAGTTCTGGGAATGGGCCTGTAAGAAGCCAAAAGCCAGAATATTTGAATGAATGACAGTATTAAAGCTGTCTGGATGTCTTGATTTTGAAGGGATAAGTGCAGCCGTGCTCACTTAAACGGTATACAGCCCCAAGGGGTTCACCACGACTGAAAAGAAGCCCTGGGCTTGAAAATCTCATCAATTTGCCACCCTTATGATGAGATTATGGGTTCACCTGAATAAGTCCTTAATACATGTTAAATACTGTAACTAAAATAAAAAAGACCTTACCAAACATCCTGAGGAGGTAGACATATACCTAGCCCCAGGGATTTAGACTCCTGAAGACTTGGCTGCAGCGGATATGTCCCCACCCCTTCTTTTCTTTCCGAGGATAACTAGTCTGAGGGGAAGGGTCTAGGACTTGTTGTGCCGCTACTACTGGACCCAATGTGTTGTGAGTTTTCCAGTGAGAAGCTTGCATGATTTGGTCCACCAAAACTCCACCGTAAAAGGCCTTAGAGGCCACAAAGGCCCTAATGTCATGCGCTTTAACTTGGACCAAGTCCAATGACTGTTGGTCTGCTTGTTTGTTATGTACCAAAGTAGGATAGTTTGATTAACCAAAAAGAGAGGATAGCGGGATAAGCAGTGAGACCCGACCAGATTATGTTCAGAGCATCTATGTCCCAAGCATGTTGGTCTGGGACTGGAGATACATACAATGGAATTCTATTCTGTGGTTCAGATGAGTGGCAAATAGATCTACATGAGGGATGAACCATTTGACAGATCTGTTTGAAGATATGCGGATGAGTTTGTTGAACTGGGTAGAAGGTAGGCCATCACACTGAGGCACCCTGGAATGTGCCTGGCTCTTATGAGTTATCTAGTAATGATGGCACTAGGTCATGATTTTCCACAGGAGAGAACGCATCTCCACCAAGTGGGTTCCTCCTTGTTGTTTATGTAGGCTACTTCTGTTGGGTTGTCTGTAGCAACCAACACACTTTGGTTTTGGTACTGGTCCTTGAACCTTTTCAGGGCCAGAGAAACTGCCCTCAACTCCAGAACATTTATGTGTAGCCTCTATATCCCTGTCTGACCACAGACCTTTTGTAGAGACTTGCGCCCCAACCTTCATTTTAGGCGTCTCTAAAGATTTGTATAATGTGGTCTTGGGGTGATGGTCTGCACACTTCATTACATTTGAGGGATTTGCCACTACTCTAGGTGAGCTGAAATGGTCTCTGACCAAGGAAGGAGGATGTCCAATGACTAAGGAAAAATTCCAGAGCTCCTTGAGGTGAAATTGAAAGGGTCTCTTGTGAGGGCGTCCCTCGGGGACCATCGTCTCCATTGAGGTGAACAACCCAGTTAATTCCTTAAGAAATCGAGTACAAACTGGTGAAGCGGTTAACCGAAAAAATTTGAAATATAACGTAAATCAATGAAATACTCAGACAAACCTAACTATACTGCCAGATTTTTTCACTGATATTAGTTTCTCACTTAATTTTCCTTATTTTTACAGATATTTAACATTATTTTTCGTAACGTTTTGTTTACATCGTCCGGCATATTTGATTCTCTGACACTTCCACTGGGTAAAAACTAAAACATGGTTACCCGAATTCGGATCGGTTCTTTCAAGGCGAATACCCGGTGTTGTTTTTCTAAGGAAGTCACAGCCTTAGTCAAAACATGTTTTGACTTTAAGTGTAGGAACAGAACCTGAAGATTGAGCCATCTCTCTGAGACGGTTTTACAAGGACTGAATCTAGGTGGTATTCATAGCCCATGAACGGAAACACCTGAATAGGTTTGAGTTCTGACTTCTGATTTATTATCCACCCTAAGGACAGTGTCAGGTACTTCCTTGGGCTTGGTGGAAGGGGATGTGAAGGTGGTGACAGACAGGTCGATCGACGACACCCGTTCCCCTGGAATTAGGCCCTGATGGACTCTGAAGTTTCCATTTGAACCTTTCTACAAGTAGAAAGGTGTTGAGCCTGCTTAGGTCTATCACTGGCCTCCACCTTTGGTGAGGCTTGGGGACTAGAAACAGGTGACTGTAAAACCTGAGAGATTTTACAATTTCTACCTTTTGTATTGCGTTCTTTTACAGAAGAGACTGGATGATGAATGGTAAGAATGTTTAACACGTTGTTTGAGCATTTGTTTGCCAGTCCCTTCTGAAGGAACGGAGCAGGCCTCCTACTGGTGGACTGAGGGAGGCTTGTGTGAGATCGAAAACGACCTATGGAGCCTCTGCTACTCGATTTCCCCCTACCTGGGGAAAACGATGGTTCCTGCTTGGAATGGATTGACCCCCATGAGGTGTTTCCTGCAGGAGCCTCTTGGTTGTGGTGGCGACTGTGAAAGAGCTGATTTGATAGGATTTAAACCCGAAGTGTTTTTACAGGTGCCTTTGGGAAGGAACTCTTTTCCCTCCATAACCAATTGTGAATGGAACAAAGGAGAGGCACAGAATAGGGAGCTCCTAAATTCTTAAGATCTGGTATCTCCCAGGTAAGGTTGAAGGTGAGTCATTTCAGCCTCGTGTCTAATAAGCGCTGAATTCCCCATAGTGTATAAGTCTCTCTGGAGAAGTGGGCTGAGGCCTACGGCTAAGGAACCCTGTTGGATAAGAATCTTCTATACAGGATATCTAGTCACAGGTCTTTCCATAATCATTTTTTGGCTGCTTTTTTTTTTTTTTTTTTGACAGGGACCCTTTTGAATCTGAGTTTGATCTGTTGGCAGTGGCCTTGATACCGTCTTTACAGTTTGTATTTAGGAAAGACCTAGGTAAGGGCAGCCAACAATTTAACGGTACAGAGATTTGCCTTGCCTGAAGCTCAAACACTTTGACTACCGGAAGGGGGCCTAGCCCATAGGGGCCCCAGAGACACTAGGGGAAATACAGATTTGAAAACTTATAACTTGTCCTCAAAACAAGGTTGTCCCAATTGTACCCCCTAGTGGAACCAAGGGTTTCATAGATTTATTTTCAGGTAAATTAGCAGCCTGAAAGTCCTGTTTAAATTTATCAAAAAAAAAATCTTTAGTTGAGGACTGAGTGGGAGCATAGCTGAAGGGCCCCTTGGCCTAAGCTCCTGTTGGCCTGCTACATTATTCAGAGCCCAGAGGACATAGGCATATTGTCCCTGGGGTAACTGAGATCCAAAATCTGCCTATGAACATATTCTGAAAGTTTGATAGCAAGGAAGCTTCGGGTTTGATGTCAGGAGCATACATGAGCTTTGAAGTCCCAAAATTTACTGACATACATGATTGCCATGGCAACATTATTTGCCAAAAATGTTTGTAGTAATATTTTTCAATGGGATACACACCCTGTCAAAATTTGGTAAGGATCAGTCAAGTAATATGGATGCAAGAGGACACTGATTTCAAATGAACTGACCGAAAGATAGATAAGGGGAAAGATGGACAGATGCTGACTATTCCTATATCCTTTCATTGATGGGGGATAAAAATGGATACTGGACACAGATGATAGTTGAACTTGTAAGCTACGAGGAAAGTGTAATTAAAACCCCTGACAAAAACACAAACCTGTAGTATTTTTATGATTTGATGGCACTTGATGGCTCACATTTCCTCAGATCCAGCAGTAAAAGTCACCTGGAGAAAGCATTTCATCTGATTGCTACCTGGTATTCATCCACCCACACTACCAGGAAAAATGTCATAATACCATCATCTCAAATAACTCAGACCAAACAAGAACATAAACTACAATGTAGAGACTAATGAAATAAATCAAATATGTCTAAAATAACATTCAGAGATTTATGAACAGGAAAAAGTGCATTGGAAGTATAAATGAAAAAAAAAATGGTAATATTTGTCGTCTTACTTGTGTATGTGAATATGTTGGAGTTTCTTTTTTCAATGATAATAACATCAGATGAGAATCTATATTTAATTCATGTTTTGCCTCTATTTCGTGTTTTCCCTCTATTAAAAGTAACATTTTTTCCATATTTCAAAGTAATCTGCTTTTATGTTTTCATTAAAGTTTCTGTAATCATAGCATTGGTAAATTATTACTTCACCCTAAGCTGTTCTCTGTTTTAAAGAATCACAGAATGTAATTACACTTAACGTTGTAATACCTCAGTAATCATCATTATGAGAACAATTTCCTGGCCAGAAAACATTAAATGCCGAAGGAAAATTCAAGTCCCCTGGAAACAGTTTAACTACCAAAAAATGACAGTTAAAAGCAGACATGAAGAAGTCTACAGAAGTTTAAATATCCCTTCTTTTTATTATATCCAAGTTGCTTTGAAGGTGGGAAACTTTTTAATCATTTAAGTAGGTAAAAAAATTAGGATTAATTTCCAATCGGAGTTGTTTTTAACACTGAAAGAGAGATATCAGTGTTGCTATGCAGAGTTTCTGTGGATGCTTTAAGATAAAGTTGGTCTTGATAGAATTTGCCAAAAGGTTTTGGAAGTCATTTAACTTGTGCATAATGATGTACAGTATTGCGCTCACTAAAAAGACAATGCTGCTAACAGGCTTCACTCTCTTATTCCTGCATAATGAAATGCAAACTTTTGCAACTGGATAACATTCTTAGCTCTCCTCATAAATAGTTACCATATTTCACCATGTAAATGCGCCGGGGCGAGGTATTTTTAAATAGGTGGGATCTACTATTACAGATAAAGACAAACAGCCTTAATGTCCGGTGGCAATGGGCCATAAATATATACTGTACAACTTGCATCTTGATTGTCAACATATATAATTGTTTGAGAACCTGAAATATTAGAATTAAACCTTAAATCTGAAGAAACTAGATTGGGCCAACTCGGCGCCAACATATCCCCAGACAGGTCATCACTCACGCCACAGGTTTTGATCGGAAATTTTTTAAAACATAATTACCCATTATTATATGAACTTCAGCACATCAATCTACTCTGTTTATATCTCCCCAAGGAAGATGGTGTATCCCCAGACGCCGAATACATAACTCAAATTATATTTTCAATCTTCCTGCAATGATAACTCTAAACCTATTTTCAAAGTATTTAAATGATTGATGATTGAATGTCCATTCTAAAATAATAATCCCAAAAGAGCATATCTGTTTCTATATTTGTTGACAAATAAAATATTATTTTTAACTCAACTCATCATATTTGCAATCTTCCTTCAAAGTATTTAAATGATTGATGATTCAATGTCCATTCTAAAATTCATAATCCCAAAAGCGCATATCTGTTTCTATATTTGTTCACAAATAAAATATTATTTAAAAAAAAATTGTTTATATTATTATTTTATTATATTATTTTTAGAATTTGCAAATTGTTTTCAGTTATTCATTTCCTCTATACCTATATATGTGGTCCATATATATGCAACCTAAATATGTGACACAATCTCAGTTCTGACTCCCCTTTGTGTTATATGTAATGAAGCCCACCACCTCCCACCCCCACCCCTCTCCCCTTCTCCACACCTCTCTCACTATTACACAAGATCTGCAACCCCATTGAGTTCTTTGTTTCTCATCTGATATCATTAAATACCATTGTTTATTTAGTGTCACTCAATATAGCTGGAGGTCCCAGAGGTGGGTGGGGGGAATCCGGGTGGGGGATGTGGGTTGAGCATAAATGGTAAACAAACAATCTATATAAAAGGGGTACTCAAATACAAAAAGAATTGAGAATTTTAAGTATGTGATTATCAACTGAAATGAGTTCATAACTGTAGGAGCTGTGCCAAAATTAACTGAGGCAAGTTGAATAAAACTGGGCTAGTTGAGGGTTAAAAATCCCCTAGTTTTACTACATAAGGATATAATTTCATTAATATTGGGACTTAAAGCTCACTTAAAGTGTCCATTTTGTCTACTTGAATATGTTTAACCAGTTTCATTTTAAAAAGTGAAAAACTCAGCAAGCAGAGGTATAACACACAAAAATAAGTTCTTAAAAGACTAAGATAGCCATAACATTATTAATATTCAAAATTTAAATAGACAGGCATTTCCTTTTAAAAATTCAAAGATTTCAGCTCTATACCCCACATCGTTTGACAGTTACTGGGCTTTAAAGTGGCATAATATCCATAAATTGGGTTTCTGTGGGCATTTTACAATTGTTAAAGAGACCTTAGCAATTAAACTACAGATCTGAAACTTTTTGGGGGACATACATAACAAACAAAAATTATATATAATACAGTTTAAGACTTGTCACACTAAGCATTTCCAAATAACAGGGCAAAATACGGAAAAAATGTCAAAAAAGGCACTTGGGCGAGTGTCTATGGCCCTCATACACAGGATAAATGTCTACTAAAAACCTTGATTTTCGGCATATGTAAAAAGGACATAATAATGCATTCCCAGATGGGATTTCAGCTCCATCAATCACATAGTTTAACAGTCACAGGGCTTAAAGGTGGTAAAAAGTCCAAATATTGGGTCATTGTGGGCCTTTTAGAGATCTCGATGTGGCTTTCAAATTAAAGCTTCAGACTTAAAATTTGTTACATACTAAGATTACACATAGAATATGTATCTAATAAAGTTTGAAACTTCTCAGACTTACCATTTCCAAGTTACAGAGCAAAATATGTGAAAAATGTCTTAAAAGGGTCACTCAGGTGGGTGTTTAAGGTCCTCATACACAGGTTAAATGTCTACTTGAAGCCTTGATTTTTGGCACATGTAAAAAGAACATAATAATGTATTCCCAGATGAGATTTCAGCTCTATCAGTCACATAGTTTAACAGTCACAGGCCTTAAAATTGGCAAAAAGTCCAAATATTGGGTCTTTATGGGGCCTTCTAGAGACCTAAATGTAGCCTTCAAATTAAAGCTTCAGACTTAAAATTTGTCACATACTAAGATTACACATAGAATATGCATCTAATACAGTTTGAAACTTCTTAGACTTACCATTTCCAAGTTACAGGGAAAAATATGTGAAAAATGTCTAAAAATGGTCACTCGGGTGGGGATTTATGGTCCTCATACACAGGTTAAATGTCTTCTTAAAGCCTTAATTTTTGGCATATATAAAAATAACATACTAATATCTTCTCAGATAGGATTTGAGCTCTATCAGTCACATAGTTTCACAGTCACAGGGCTTAAAAGTAGCAAAAAGTCCAAATATTGGGTCTTTGGGAGCCTTTTAGAGACCTCAATTTGACCTTCAAAATTAAAGCTTCAGACTTAAAATCTGTTACATACTAAGATTACACACAGAATATATATCTAATACAGTTTGAAACTTCTCAGACTTACCATTTCCAAGTTACAGGGAAAAAGATGTGAAAAATGTCTTATAAGGGTCACTCGGGTGGGTGTTTATGGTCCTGATACACAGGTTAACTGTCTATTAAAGGCCTAAATGTTGGGGCACATATAAGAAAACACATAGATATATTCCCAGATGATATTTAACTTAGATGAGAGACATAGTTTGAAAGCTACAGTGCTTGAAAGTGGCAAAAAGTGCATAAATTGGGTCTCTGTGGGCACTTTTGAGACCTTAAGTCGACCCCTTTGGGTAAACCTACAGCCCTAAAATTTTCTACAGACAAGGATTACATATCAAAGTTATACCTAGCGCAGTTTGAGACTCATCAGAATTATCACTTCCAAATTATAGGGCAAAATATGTGTAAAGTATAGCAAAAAATCCCTAAGTGGGGGTATTTATGGGCCTCAAACACAATTTTCTCCTCAACTTAAAGTCATGATTTTCGGCACATGTACTAAGAACATATTAATGTGTTGTCAGGTAAAATTTCAGCCAGCTGAGCATCATAGTTTGTGACCTACAGGGCTCTAAGTGGCCAAAAGTGCAATTTCTGACCTTAAGGTGGCCATAAGTTCTTTTTTACTGGGAGTTTAAGGTCACCTTAAAATAGGGATCTTCCTTTGGGCACCCTTAACATGTGTACCAAGTTTGAAAAAAAAATATTAATTTGTTTTTGAGTTATCGCGTCCACAAGGAAATTTCTACGGCGGCGGCGGCGGCGGCGGCGGCGCGACGGACCTGAATCCAATATATCCCCGACTTTCGTCTGGGGATATAATTATACACTTTTATCTCATAATTTTGTACATTTTAAAGCATTTTGGATCAAAACTGTCATGCCCCTTTTATTTTCTTCATTTCCTGTAAGTGGTTATTCTGATGGAATAGAATAGAACAGAATTGATGAATAAAATTATAACTTTTTGCTTAAAAACTGTTATGAATCATTAATAAATATGTAAATACTATTTGAAATCAGCTATTGTGTTATACATCTCTACATACTAAATTTGTACTTTACTTTAAAGGTCACAGGAAAAGAAAAATAAAGTTTACTTATATTCTTCAGTACACAGAAGCATAAACATTAAAACCTATCACAAGCCTATTTAAGTGTAGAACACTGCTGTGTGTGGCTTTTTCTCTCTTCCCAGTTCTCTTCAATTAATAAGTAAACAAACCTCTGCACTCGGCGGTTTCTGTGAGGCATTTCAGTGCCACGTAATAGCTACTAAACATTTCCCTCCAAATGTACACAGTTTGTATTAGCTGAGTCAACTTTCATACATGTGCTGTTGTTTATAAAATTGAAAATCTACAACAGTAAAGTGTTGTAGTCATTGTCATAATTAGAATTTAATCACACAATATATTATCAGCTTAATAGTTTTACAAATGATAACCTGGCAGAATGGTTATGTGTTTTGCTTGGGGTTGTAACAAGGCTTGTGGAAGGATTTTTTTTCTTTTACAAAGGATTTTGTATTATTATATATTTTTATCAATTATAAGTAGTGTGTGGGAAGTATATATAGGAAGTTCTTGAGCTTATAACTAGAAATAGGACGCCCTGTTGATAGTAGACGCGAATAGAAACAGGATAGCATAGAAGAACACACATTATCATGTGTAATGTCCACCCCATGAACCTTTTGCCAAAATTGTACAGTAGTCTTACAAGACCCTGTTTCATTTGTAAAATATATCAATGATGCTTAAATATTTATTAGTGTAGATGTAAATTATTTCAGCTTCATGCCTTTTTGCATTGGTTGGGTTGAAAATTTCGACAAAATCGCTCTATCTCGCACGGTTAAGGAGATAGAAGCAAATTTGTGTTTTGCCATTTTTGGCAAAAATTCGAAAATTCCAAATGGCCGCCATTTTTGGGGAGGGGAAAATTTTTGGAAAATTGCAAAGAGTACATTCCTTAGATACCCTGTGGGTTGAAAATTTCGACGAAATCGCTCTATCTCACACAGTTAAGGAGATAGAAGCAAATTTTTGGCAAAAATTCGAAAATTCAAAATGGCCGCCATTTTGGGGGAGGGGAAAATTTTTTGAAAATTGCAAAGATTACATTCCTTAGATACCCTGTGGATCGAAAATTTCGACGAAATCGCTCTATCTCGCACGGTTGAGGAGATAGAAGCAAATTTGCGTTTTGCCATTTTTGGCAAAAATTCGAAAATTCAAAATGGCCGCCATTTTTGGGGAGGGGAAAATTTTTTGAAAATTGCCAAGAATACAATGGTTAGATACCCTGTGGGTCAAAAATTTCGACGAAATAGCTCTATCTGGCACGGTTAAGGAGATAGAATCAAATTTGTGTTTTGCCATTTTTGGCAAAAATTCGAAAATTCAAAATGGCCGCCATTTTTGGGGAGGGGAAATTTTTTTGAAAATTGCAAAGATTACATTCCTTAGATACCCTGTGGGTCGAAAATTTCGACGAAATCGCTCTATCTCGCACGGTTAAGGAGATAGAAGCAAATTTGTGTTTTACCATTTTGGGCAAAAATTCGAAAATTCAAAATGGCCGCCATTTTTGGGGAGGGGAAATTTTTTTGAAAATTGAAAAGATAACATTCCTTAGATACCCTGTGGGTCGAAAATTTCAACGAAATCGCTCTATCTCGCACGGTTTAGGAGATATGAGCACATTTGCCTTTTTCAGTATTCAAAATAGCTAATTACTCATTTATTTAATTAATTACTCACTCATCTATGAAGCAATTCCCTCCAAAAGCAATCCCATACAAGCTATTAACCCAATGAACCTCCATACCAAATTTCAGAAAGCTAGGCTTAATAGCATTCCTTAAAATGTCTGGAAACCAAAGAGCTACTCAAAAGTAGCAAAGTAGCTATTACTCAGTTAGCTTTAGAGCTATCATCACCAAAAGCAATCCCATACAAGCTATTAACCCAATAAACCTGCATGCCAAATTTGGTAAAGATAGGATAAGAACTGTTGCCTAAAATGTCTGGAAACCAAGTGGGACGCCGGACGCCGGAAAAAGCAAAAATAATATGTCCACCCCCCAGTGGGGTGGACATAATTAACTATCACTGATCAAGTGGTAAATTCAAATATGATTATTTTGAAGACTAATAATGGGATATAAGTACACACAAAACTGTTGAACTACATGTAATTTTATATCAAACTAGACTAAGGACGCATCTGTGGCCAGATGCTGGATGTAACCACCGACAAAGGCCAACTAACATAGTTTAGAAGATAAACAGCATTTTTTGTTAATAAGCAAGCTGAAAGCACTTTTAAGTTTGGTTACCCTTATTTGACCCTGTAGCAGGGGCCCAAGGTGAAGTCTGACCTGATCAAAAGATTCGCAGCCCATGATTTCCTATAAGTCGTTTTCACATTGCAAACCTCTAGGACCAATAATAAGCAGGAGGGGCCCAAGGTCAAATCTGACCACATGAAAAGATTTTGCAGCCCATGACTTCCTATAAGTTATTTTCATATTAATGAGTTATTTGAGAAATACTGGCTATCTGCAATACTTCTAGAGATAATTCGCATTTACTCATTTTGAGTAGGTGAATAATTAGCTACGGGTCTAAAACTTCACCAAGTGAAAGCTCTCTCAAAAGTAGGCGAATGAGTTATTTGAGAAAAATTGGCTACCTACAATACTTTTAGAGATAATTCAAATTTACTCATTTTCAGTAGGTGAGTAATTACCTACGGGTCTGGAACTTCACCATGTGAAAGCTGTCCCAAAAGTAGATGAATGAGTTATTTGATAAAAATTGGATATCTGTAATACTTTTAGAGATAATTAGTATTTACTCATTTTGAGTAGGTGAATAATTAGCTACAGGTCTGAAACTTCACCAAGTGAAAGGTCTCCCAAAAGTAGGTGAAGGATTTATTTGACAAAAATTGGCTATCTGCAATACTTTTAGAGATAATTTGCATTTACTCATTTTCAGTAGGTGAGTAATTACCTACAGGTCTGGAACTTCAGCATGTGAAAGCTCTCCCAAAAGTAGGTGAATGAGTTATTTAAGAAAAATTTGCTATCTGCAATACTTTTAGAGAAAATGCAGAATTACTCATTTTTAGTAGGCAAGTAATTTAGCCACAGGCCTAATTTAGACATAAAGCCTACCAATAGAATACTGTGGTGCACCCTCTAATATACCTTGCAAACTTGAGAAGGCTAGCTATAATATTTTTTTCGTTAGAGCGGTAATGGTGAAATCTCTCTACACACTGCGGCTATCCAGTGGATACAATGATTTACTCAACAGTGAGAACCTGAAAGTAGATATTGGTAAGCTATGCCATGACATAGAGGTCTGCAATTTCACTCTGTTATAGCCGACCAAAAATTATGTGAATAACATATTTAAACAAAATACTGTAAATGTAATAGTTTTCACGTTATAACTGATTTACTCAACAGTGATAACCTCAAAGTAGCTATTACTCAGCTATGCAATGAGCTACATGTCTGAATTTTTTCTATGTTATAGCTGACCCAAAATTAGGTGAACAACATATTTAAGCAAAATACTGTAAATGCAATAGTTTTCAAGTTACAACTGATTTACTCAATAGTGAGAACCTGAAAATAGCTATTGCTCAGCTATGCCATGAGCTATAAGTCTGTAATTTCACGACGTTATAGCTGACCCAAAAGTAGGTGAACAACATATTTTAACAAAATACTCCAAATGCACTATTTTTCAAGTTACAAGTCATTTACTCAACAGTCAGTACCTCCAAATAGCTATTGCTCAGTTGTGCCATGAGCTACAGGTCTGTAATTTCACTATGTTATAGCTGACCCAAAAGTAGCTGAATAACATATTTACACAAATTTCTGTAAATGCAATAGTTTTCCAATTACAACTGATTTACTCAACAGTGTGAACTTCAAAGTAGCTATTACTCAGTTATGAAATGAGCCACAGGTCTGGAACTTCACTATGTTATAGCTGACTCCGAAATAGGTGAATAACATATTGAAACAAAATACTCTAAATGTAATACTTTTGAAGTTATAAGTAATTTACTCAACAGTGATAACCTAAAAGTAGCTATTACTCAGCTATGCCATGAGCTACAGGTCTGAAATTTTACTATGTTATAGCTGACCCAAAAACAGCTGAATAACATATTGAAACAAAATACTCTAAATGCAATAGTTTTCAAGTTACAAGTGATTTTACTGATGATGGAAGTTACTGAAAAGCCCAAAAGTAGCTATTACTCACTTAGCTATTGAGACAGACACCCAAGTTACTCACCATGTTGTAGCTATGAAAAAAGTATCTGAATAATATATTTTAACAAAATGCTCTAAATGCAACACTTTTCAAGTTATAAGTGATTTAGTGCATGATTTCATGAATTTTAATGCATTTTAGACATTTTTGTCTACCAGAGGCCTAATTTAGACATGAAGCCTACCAAAAAGATAGGGTGGCGAGTCCTCTAGCATACCAAGCCACCTGCCAAACATGAAAGAAATCTGGAAAGAAATGTGGACTGTAGGTCGCTAACAAGCAATATTCCACATTTTAGACATTTTTGTCTACCACAGGCCTAATTTAGACATAAAGCCTACCAAAAAGATAGGGTGGCCAGTCCTCTACCATATCAAGCCACCTGCCAAATATGAAAGAAATCCGGAAAGAAATGTGGACTGTAGGTCGCTAACAAGAAATCTCTGCGGACGCGGACGAGGGCGTGGACGACGACGATGATGAATCCATAGTATCCCCGCTTCGCGTCGGGGATACAACTAGCAGAAAGAAGTGGTGGTAAAGATTTTAAAGATTTAGATAACTCACAGCCTCTAATTATTGATTTCTATAGGATGATTTCACAGTGCCACTTGAGAAAGAGCTGGAGAGATAAGAAGCTAGCTCTGTTTTACATGAAAACAGCCATATCCATAGGTAGACACCCCATCTGTATTAGTTAAAAGATATTTCATATAAGCACTTACTGAGAATATGTTAACTGAGATGTATGTCCAAAAAAATGTCATTTTGAGGTAAATTATAGTAATTATGAATGTTTTAAAAATTTTCAAAAGATATAAGCTACTTTAAATATATATAACAAGTGAACCACTAACCACTTTCCTGTATTATCATTGATTAAAACACTTTGGTTTTCACTAGAACTTTACTTTTCAATGGCTCATGTAAATATGGCTCTGTTTTATATTCCAAATTAACCTTTGTACATTCACTGTGTTAGAGTTAGAATTTTATCCATATGCCATGATTATTCATCAAATTTAGAAATACCTTATTTCTTCTACAAACAAAATCCCACAAGTTAAAAGTATGACAACAAATTCCTCAAACTATGATATAAATGATGGGTCCAAGGAGATATACCTAATGTTTATGAGTGTGTTTTAGATTAAATCTCAGATAATGCTGGAAAACTATCCAGCAGTACTCTCACCTTAAACTATAAATAGAGTCAGTAGTATGAAACACAGGTCATCACAAAAGAAACTATACTAGAACATGCAATACAAAGCAAAATTAAAACAAAGTCAAAAGGATCCCAGTCAAAAGTACCAGAATGACAATTAGGACTTATTTCAATATTATTATTATTATAGCATTTTCAAAACGTAAATCATTTTACATTTGCAAATATAATTAGTGATTATGATATTTTCCTATTTTTATAGTAATGTAGATTAAAAATGTCAATTAAGTTGAAAGTGTTATATGTCTGGGACAAGCTTTGGGTGATTCTCTATATAAACACATAGTAAAGCATGGAGTGGAGATAAGTCTGTTTAGTAGCTCTGACGTCACTTAAAGTGCAGACACTCGGAGAGACTTCGGCCTGGAGTGGCCTTGAGAAGCACATGTGCTTGTTCAACTAAACATTTACTGCTGTGATTGTTTGTGGTGTGTTTTATTACTTTTAAATAGATGTTTGGGATATGTTACCTCCCTACCAAAACACCAAAGCAAAAAAAAACTTCTTTTCCTGTGTCACTTATAAACCCCTAAGGGCTGGGAACTATGATACTATTGTAACACATCTCGTGTAAATAATTTTATGATGTTCTAGTGACAGAAATAAATAAACTAGACCTACGCATTGGAGAACTGATGCAAATTTCAATCCACTGGAAAGACAACTCACCAAAGCCAGTGAACCATCATTTGACCTTGAAGGAGGAGCCAAAGGTCAAATCTAACATCAGAAGATCCCAAGCCCAAGATTTCCTATGAGTTGGTTTCACACTACAAACCTTTAGGATCAATAATAAGCAAGTTATAAGCACTTTTAGTTTTGGTCATCCTCGTCTGATGTTGAAGGGAGGGGCTCAAGGTCAAATCTGACCACATCAAAAGATTCCCAGCCCATAATTTCCTACAAGTTGGTTTCACATTGCAAACCTCTAGGACCAATAATAAGCGAGTTATAAGCACTTTTAACTTTAGCTATCCTCGTTTGACCTTGAAGGAGGGGTCCAAGGTCAAATCTAAACACACACGAAGATTCCCAGCTCATGATTTCCTATATGTTGGTTTACCATCCCAAACCTCTATTATCAATAATAAGCGAGTTAGAAGCACTTTTAAGTTTGGCTATCCTCGTTTGACCTCGAAGGAAGGGCCCAAGGTCAAATCTGACCAGACCAAAAGATTCCCAGCCCATGATTTCCTATGGGTTTGTTTACTATCCCAAACCTCTAGGACCAATAATAAGCGAGTTATAAGCACTTTAAACTTTAGCTATCCTTGTTTGACCTTGAAGGAGCAGCCCAGAGTCAAATCTGACCACATCAAAAGATTCTCAGCCCATGATTTCCTATAGGTTGGTTTACCATCTCAAACCTCTATGACCAATAATAAGCGAGTTATAAGCACTTTTAATTTTGCTATCCTCATATGATCTTGAAGGAGGGGTCCAAGGTGAAATCTGACCACACCAAAAGATTCCCAGCCCATGATTTCCTATAGGTTGGTTTACCATCCCAAACCACTAGGACCAATAATAAGTGAGATATAAGCACTTTTCATGATTGACAAAGAAACACCTGTGGCAGCCATCTTGTTTTTCAAAATGAGTCCAAAAATATTCCCAGTCAAGATTTTTTAATGACGAACATATCCTGCCAATTTGAGATCTAAACCTATAATACCCTTTGACTCTAGGGGGCCAACAAAAGTCCTTGCTTTAAGTCGAATACACGTCCCTGGCGGCCATCTTGTTTCTCAAATTTTCTAAAATATTCCCAGGCAACATTTTATGGTTATTAATATATCCTGCAAACTTGAGAAGGCTAGCTATAATATTTTTTTCGTTAGAGCGGTAATGGTGAAATCTCTCTACACACTGCGACTATCCAGTGGATACAATGATTTACTCAACTGTGACAACCTGAAAGTAGCTATTGCTCAGCTATGCCATGACATACAGGTCTGCAATTTCACTATGTTATAGCTGACCAAAAATTATGTGAATAACATATTTAAACAAAATACTCTAAATGCAATAGTTTTCAAGTTACAACTCATTTACTCAACAGTGATAACCTCAAAGTAGCTATTACTCAGCTATGCAATGAGCTACATGTCTGAATTTTTATTATGTTATGGCTCACCCAAAAGTAGGTGAACAACATATTTAAGCATAATACTGTAAATGCAGTAGTTTTCAAGTTACAACTGATTTACTCAATACTGAGAACATGAAAATAGCTATTGCTCAGCTATGCCATGAGTTATAGGTCTGTAATTTCACTATGTTATAGCTGACCCAAAAGTAGGTGAACAACATATTTTAACAAAATACTCCAAATGCAATATTTTTCAAGTTACAACTGATTTACCCAACAGTCAGTACCTGAAAATAGCTATTGCTCAGCTGTGCCATGAGCTACAGGTCTGTAATTTCACTATGTTATAGCTAACCCAAAAGTAGGTGAACAACATATTTAAACAAAATACTGTAAATGGAATAGTTTTCAAGTTATAACTGATTTACTCAACAGTAAGAACCTGAAAATAGCAATTGCTCAGCTATGTAATCAGCTACAGGTCTGCAATTTCACTATGTTATAGCTGACCAAAAATTAGGCAAATAACATATTTAAACAAATACTCTAAATGCAATAGTTTTCAAGTTAAAACTGATTTACTCAACAGTGATAACCTCAAAGTAGCTATTACTCAGCTATGCACTGAGCTACAGGTCTGAAATTTTACTATGCTGTAGCTGACCCAAAAGTAGCTGAATAACATATTTATACAAAATTCTGTATATGCAATTGTTTTCAAGTTATAGGTGATTTTACTCATTATGGGAGGTACTGAAAAATCAGAAAGTAGCTATTACTCACTTAGCTATTGGGATAGACACTCAAGTTACTCACCATGTTGTAGCTATGAAAAAAATAGTTGAATAACATATTTTAACAAAATGCTCTAAGTGCAATACTTTTCAAGTTATAAGTGTTTTAGTGCAAGATTTCATGAATTTTATTGCATTAAAAATTATTTTAAAAATTAATAAAAAAAAAATTAAGACAGATCCAGGTCTAATTCTCACACAAGGTAATCTACTAGTGGCCTAGTACATATATACAAGATATGAGGAAAAATCCCTGCAATAGTGAATGAGAAAATTGTGATAAAGGGTTGAAATTTTCACTTTGGGTGGGGGTACCTGACTTGTAATGACTCTGGGGAACAGATGAACGAACAGATCTGCATGGCCTCAACAATTTTTCATCCTCGATAGTTAAGGTATCTTTTAAAAAAAACAGCATGTCTCTGGGTATTGTAGTTTAGGAGAAGCTGTTCATCCGGATGTGGACGCGGATGCAGAGTGATGACATAATGTCAGCTGACAAAAAAATTACACTTTTATCTCATACTTACGCATTTGGGGACTTTTATTGTTATAAAATAAGAGGAAACATCCATGTTTGTTTGGGGTGTACTAAAATGTGGAGTCCCAGAATCAGTACAGTTGTGCATTGCAACATCCCCAATGTACACATTCTTTGTACCAACCCATTCCTAACTAAAACACAGCTTTTTTCAGAATCCCAGAATTGCAAAGTTGAGATGAGGTGTGGGAGGGCGCATGTAATAGGACGGGAGATTAACGTTTGAGGGCATGCCATGGAAAACTCTCCAATTTTGATACTGGTTAATATTTACTCCCAATAATTCTTAGAAATTTTGTCTACAGGCACTCAGGAAATACCCTGAACAGGGTACTTTTGATTATATCAACTTTACATCAGTGACTTCTAAAATAACAAATTATAATTCAGATTATTAAGATGACTGAGTTGGCCACATCAGGAATTATTAAGATGACTGAGTTGGCCACATCAGGAATTATAGCTCTAGGGTAGTTATATACTAAGTGGGGACATTAGAGTAGAGAGGTCCTCACTGGCCTAGTAGTTAGCAAGTTAAGTGGCATCTGATCACAGGCTGTCACCTCTGTGACAAGAGGCAATGCTATTGCAAAAGACCGTTATTTTTAGCAGTTGTTTTTAAGAGTAGAGATTAACCAAAAGTCATACAGACCCCTATCCAGTTATATCACGAACAAAGGGTCACATCACCAGATTTTATCCAATCAAATCCAAATATTTAAGACAAGTTATAACCTGAAACTCATTCTAAACTCATGAGTGCTATTTCCTTTTAATTCTGCACTGCAATGAAAGAAAATGCTATGATCTAAACAATCTGACATTTGTTAAATTCTCTAATAAAATCTGCACTCACAATAGCCAGACCTGTTACTTCCTCTCACACCTAAGACTAAGTGGAAAATGTTTCAGACAAAATACTATGAAAATAAAAATTTTCATCAAAAAGAGATGACAAAAAATTGAAAATAATGCCGCAGAAGCTCTGAAGTAATACCTGCCTCTACAAAAACAAGCCAACAATATGCCAACAGCAAAAACTTGTGTGCATATTACGCCCCCACAACTGCTGACTCCCGTTTACCAATTACCTTTAAACAGGACCTTTACAGGACTGAGATTCTCAAACAGACTGAGCCTTAAATTCAAGACAATTTATTTGTTTTAACAACACACTTTATTTATTACACATATGTAAATTAAAATTATAATTAAACAAAAGAACAGAGTATGTTTTACAGGTTTACATGTACAATATATGCAAAGTTTTAAAAAAAACTATCTTAAAGCAAATCTGAAATTTTCTGAACATACACATAACCTGACCTTGTAGTGTCCGTCAAAATAAAAGTCACTGGATGAGGATCCCAAATGGTATCGTAGCCAATGCATCTTTCTGCCCCTGTGAACAACCTAGGGAGGACTGGGGTCAGATCATAAATTCCTAATCTAATGGAACAAATTACTGTCACCTCTTAAAACATGGCTTAGTTGCAGATGATCTTTGATAAACACCAACATAAACCACTCAGTACACCAGTTACAGTAATAGCTGAAGGTGTCCTTCAGCATAAGTATCAGATTTTCTGATCTCACTGTGACTTGAATACTGTTCTAACCTTGGTAAATAATTATTTTAGAAAAGACCTTCTTAATCTTTTAACTGGAGACAGTCACAACTGTTAATACATGACAGCACACACTGACCTTGTTTTAAGGTTATGAGATTGTGTTTGGGATATAAAAGTATCCAAGGTCAGCCATCAGTTTCTTTATATAAGTGGTAAATGTTGCAAAGCTTCTTAATACTCTAATTCCATAAAATATGACAGAATACATCAAGCAATATGAGTCAACCGCCAAATATTACCTGAGATACATCTTGGTGAAGTGAATTTTGTACAAATATCTGCAGTCACCAGATGAAAGACTATTTAAAATGTTTGCTAACTGAATGCTTGTGATTGTCTTTGCTTATTGTTATTACTATTACTGTTTTATTTGAGTTTTATTAACTTTATATATATACTAGTATAATGTGAGCTCTAGCAAGGCTCGCGCCTGTAGTGATCACCCCTTTTTTTACGTGAACCCGAGTTCAACCCGAGTTCTAGGCCAGGTATGGGATGTATATTACCCGAAATTTGTTAGGTTTGTTTATTCCTATAACACCTATAAGATGCCAACAGTGAATTTTAATGAGAGTTTTGTCCCAGGGACAGCAATGTACCTCACTGAAAATTTGTTTTTGTCACCAGACTTTCATAAATTCTAGTACACTACTCGAGTCTCTGATGGTTTTGCAGCTCGCATATGTAGACCAAAACACTTCGGTCTTGTTTATAATAAGACCATTGTATTGAATAAGTTCGAAACTGAGAACAGTGAAAACCTTTCAAGCAGAACTGTAATAATAAGTAGAATCACTCATTTAATTACATATCAAATTGACTTAATCAACAAGTCATCCCCAACAAATTCAGTGAAAAAGCCTTCTTATATATGAGCCAAGCACTCTGGCACAATCTTGATAATTCTATAAGAACTGTTACCTCAGCTGACAAATTTAAAAAGCATTTCTTTTCACAAAAGCTTACAACTGTTGATTTCAATTACAAAATGGTGCTGCCTTTCTTTTACAGTCACTTTTATGATACTATATTTTACTTTTCCTTTTTTACATTTATTTTACTTTATATCAGATATTAATTTTCTGTAATTATTAAAGCACTTTGAGTAATGATAATTAAGTATTACTAAAATAATAATAATTTTACCCCATTATTTGGAATTCCTAGTTAAGGTGTTTTTTCTGGTTCCTTCAGATTTGATTGGAGAGGGTTCCACTTCATTCAAAAAATTAATCAAAAATACCTTTGAAAAGAAACATTTAATACACAGGAGAAGGCATTTAACAAGGATATTTATGACATTTTAGATTTGATTAATAAAATGTCATTTTTGAGAGAATTGTAAAATATAAAACTCAATTCACATTGTGTAAAAGATTGGCGACAATCACAGCCCACATAGAATATGTGGCTACTTTTGTCTGAAAAATGTACTACGGATTTTGTCTCTCACATCACTTGTTTTGTTGAATGCATAAGGCAATCCCAGGTTGATAACAAATAATAAAATGTCCAAAATACAATAGATGCCAGGAAAAACCCTGAAATGATTCCAATCATTAGAATGCTGCTTCAGGGTAATTCTAAATCAAAAATAGATGCATTCTAAAGCACTCAGGCCAAAGTATCATATTCATCGAAGTGTTGCGCAAGTTTTTGAAAAAAAAATATATTGATAGGTAGCTCCCATGGCAGACAATAAAAATTGGCAAGACTGACAGCATTAAAGACCAACTCCTCTCTGTATTGTCCAATGGTGCACACAGCAGAAAGCATCTTCTGAAGTATCACAACTACCAGGGCTATTAGTGTAATCACATGAGGTGAAACCATCCATTATCTCCCAAAACCTGAACCCTGGAACTAAATGCTTGTTTGCCTGGTTATATATCATAATGCCTATTTTTCAGTGCTCTGTAAAAAAGAGGACCGGGGTAATGTACTTTCGATGCATTTTTAGACAGGAGTCAAGACAGCTTATAAACATACGACATAGTTTGTTACACTGAAAAAAATCTTGTAACCCTACCAATGTACAATGGTTGAGTAGCTTCCTTTTCAGCACATTTCAGTTATTATTAAAAGATCAAAAAAGATACTTATATGTTTCTGAAAACATAAGTTTGAAAAAAACTTGTGATACCATGTCTGTGATATGGAATATGTTTTATTATCCACCATTCAATGTTTCTGACCCAAATAGCTGCACATATTGACATTTTAAATATTTCTTTCAGGTGTACCAGTATCTCGTATTGTTGATATATTTTGCAGATTTTTTTTGTAAGGAAATTTGTATAAATATTTTAAAAATTATGTGATTACGAAATAAAATGTATGAAAACTATGAATTGCAAAAATATTTTGTTTATTTAAAAATCCATACAAAATACGGGACAAATCAGAAGTTAATAATTGCAAGATTAGTGTATTAAAATATTTCTGACAAATGTATAATTTTTTTTGTTTGGGGGGTAAACTAGTAAAATTATTTAACATATATTTTTAAAACAACATTATCCAGTAATATATATAATATACATAAGTATATCATAAGAAAGGTATGTTAACTATGCTGATGATTACTTTGTTGTATTAAAATCTATAAAGAAGTAAGAGAGAAATCACAAGACAAGTTAAATGCTTCTACTGAAGTTTGTTTTTAATTAATGTGACATCATTCATACAAATCTGTTGATGGTAATATTTTGAATGCTATTTTTATACTTTTCGCTGACTGAAGTGGTCATTTAACAAAGTATGATGGATTTAATAAACTAGAGATACAAAAAAAAACATTTACATAAAATCAGAAATTTCAATTGCTTCAAAAGTTTCTTTCGGGCTTAATAGCTGCATTGGGATGTCAATTTCAATATTTTTAAATAACTGTGCACATAACCACCACTTTTCTTCAAACAGTACAAGTCCGATGGTTTTCCACCAAACTAAAGGCCCATTTCCTTACACACAGTATGTGTAATCCATTGTTTGACTTTACACACTTTGCTAATAAATAGTAAGAACTGTTTTAATACATGTATATACAGAATATAGCATCAGGCAAGACTTTCTCTAGTAGCATGGAATTTCAGCCGCATGTCACATATCCAAAACTCAATTATCTGGATGCCCGATACTGCATGTATGAAATGGGCACACTGTGATACGACTTATACAATGTGATGCCAGTATTAACTATTTTTAATACATAACAAATAAAATCTGCATCTTGTACTCTCAGCTATGCCACTGGGTATGTACATGTATTAACAATGGATTTCTAAGACTATATTTCAGTAAGGTGGTGTCCTGTACTCTTATAGTTGCTTTAATTGATTAGGATACCAATCCATGGATCTTATATCCTTATCTCTCACCATAAACCCTGGCTAGAAGCATTAGCTTTGGCACCAAATGAAGCATGACATGCTGTCAAACCCAGGTGCATTCCTCCCCTCTATCAGGATAAAAGCTGTCCCCAGACTCCCTATTAATCTTATCTTTCAGACATATACATCTCAATCTTCCTTGAGCTTACAGCACTGCTTTGGCAACACAAGGTCTTCAGCTTTACTGAACCTTAAATTTGGGTTCCGAATATGGTATTAATATAAATAAAAATAAACATCCACATATCATCATGTGATTCATCTTTCCTGCAGTTCTACTCACATTTTAATTTTCTATTTTTCTATATTCTGCCTTGTGTAATTATGTAAATGAAAAAACTATAATTATCATTTTGTACTGGAACTTTGCTTATCAGAAGTATTTGAGCCATTAAAGTTCTGTGTCATGTAGTTTGTTCTGAAAGTTAAATGTAATTCACTTACAAATGACAATGTAGTGAACTAGAGTTTACTGATAAATGTGATAAACTACTTAAATTTATACAATTAACAGTAGATATATGAGTTCTCATGATCTAACTTTTTCACAACATTCTGTGTAATGTCATCCTTTTATATTTATTTTAAAGCTTGTATCCTTCAGGCTAGAGTCCTTTGAGTTTCATAAAATGGTCACTAAGGTAAATTAATAAGTAGCTTATGGTTCTTTTCCCTGACGATGCAACATAAAAGCAGCAGAAGACTTATTAGCAAGAATTCCAAAACAAATACAACTCAAATTCATCAAAACTTCATTGTAGTAATTAAGTTATTATTTCAACATTAAATTTAAATGATTTTTTTCAATTCTGTATAACTTTCCTTTTTTAATTAAAACCACTGGCTCAAAGACAAAATATTATTACATGCCTCGCAATGAATTTAAAAAAATGTGTTTTCTGAAAGATACCTAACTCTTACACACATATTTATACATATTGGTACATCCCTAATTAATGCACCTACCTCCTCAAACAGAAAAGTTAAAAAGTGACAACAGATTATTTAAATTGTTTGTTATACAATAACTTTACAAGAATCTTAATAACATCTATATCTGCATATATTTCCTCATCTATACCACTCCTCAAAAAGATTTAATCACAATAAAAGACACACACAACAACCTCCTCTCAAAAACTAGATGAATGCTTTTGCTAACAAAAGCGAAGCGTCCCTGAGAGTTTAAAATGCCTTGTGGTTTTAATAAGCATGCTGTAAAGCTTAGAATGCACAAAGCTGTACCGTACTATTACATAAACCAACCCCCTTAGTGATATCATGACAGGGAAAATCCTACAAAGGTCTTCTTTAATTAACATAAACAAGCGTTGTAGACATAGACAAGCTGGAGAAAGTGTTGTACATTGGATGTACAACATTGGATGTAACTTTAGTAAATTTTGTGTAAATGCTACAAAGCATTTCAGTAATGAGTATTGATAACTTCATATATAATCATGTGTGCAAGTATGTATTGCTATTTAGATTGTCCACAGGGTTTTGCAATAGGTTTTAATACATTGTGACAGCATAAAAGCAACAATAAAGGCAAAAGCTATTTCATGACCCCAGTTTGACCCATACATGGGGGTCAGGAGGTAAAACTAACCGGCTATTTAGACTGTCCACATATGGTTTCCCAATATCTCTTAATACATTCTGAAGCTATAATAGCAACAATGAAGGAGATATCAGGTAAAAACTCAAAATCAGCTATATTATGACCCCAGTTTGACCCATAAGGGGGGTCGGGGGGTAAAACTGACCGGCTGTTTAGACTCTCCACATATGCTTTCCCAATACCTCTTAATATATTCTGAAGCTATAAAAGCAACGATAAAGGAGATATAAGGCAAAAACTCCAAAGCAGCTATTTATGACCCCAGTTTGGCCCATAGGGGGGGTGGGGGGGTGGGGGGGTGGTAAAACTGACCGGCTATTTAGACTCTCCACATATGCCTTCCCAATACCTCTTAATACATTCTGAAGCTATAAAAGCAACAATAAAGAAGATATAAGGCAAAAACTCAAAATCAGCTATTTCATGACCCCAGTTTGACCCATAAGGGGGGGTCGAGGGGTAAAACTGACCGGCTATTTAGACTCTCCACATATGCTTTCCCAATACCTCTTAATACATTCTGAAGCTATAAAAGCAACAATAAAGGAGATATAAGGCAAAAACTCAAAATCAGCTATTTTATGACCCCAGTTTGACCCATAAGGGGGGGTTGGGAGGTAAAACTGACCGGCTATTTAGACTCTCCACATATGCTTTCCCAATACCTCTTAATACATTCTGAAGCTATAAAAGCAACAATAAAGGAGATATAAGGCAAAAACTCAAAATCAGCTATTTTATGACCCCAGTTTGACCCATAAGGGGGGGCCGTGGGGTAAAACTGACCGGCTATTTAGACTCTCCACATATGGTTTCCTATTACCTCCCAATACATTTTATGGCTCTAAATGCAATACTTAAGAAGATAATAGGGGGGTTGACCTAAATTTAAGGCTCTCAGATTGGAAGGTGTGAGGAAATCACCCATAAATGAGACATTTTTCAAGGGAATGCTCCCAAAATCTTATCAGCTCGCGTTTTCGATAGTATGAACAGATGTGTCAAAGCATAAGGCTGTATAGCAAGTAGTTTTTCCTGAACTGTGATGACGGGGGGGTGTACTTAAAAAAATTGTTTTTGATCATGTGACCTTCATAAAGGTCAAAGGTCAAATTTAAGCATGCAGAAAAATTTTCCCACGCCTAAGGTATATAAGTGCAAAATATGGTTTGAAACCTTCTAATAATAAGGGAGATATTCAAGGAAGACCATAATGCGGTGGCGGCGGCAGCGAGGAAACTGAGGCGAAAACAAATAAGGGACGCTTAATTACAACTCCACAAAGAATTGGTTGTGCTATATTTAGTACAAGATGTTTCCAAAATTATCTTTAGATGGAATTTTTATACTTCCGCCAGCACTGAGGTTCAGATGGTGGAAAAATCAGTCAAAATCTGATATACAACAGCACACTACAGAAAATAAATAAGATAAAATTTTTCAAATGATGAAATTGTGGAATGAGACATCCTGTCTGAAACAGACTGGAGATACAACTGGTTGTAAAGATAGAGTCAGAGCTTATTAGTGTGAAATTCACCACAGTATACAAAGTGCCAGTGGGGAAATCCCCCTTCTGTTTTACTATATTAGTCCTTTGACCTTACCTGATACAGAATTGGCACCAGTTTTGATTGCTATGTCTTACCTTTAAGGGTGTCCACCAGTATAAAAGTTTGCATTTCTTCCTCTTCAACCATGTTAATCTCCTGCTCTCTGGATCTTCTACGAGCACTACTAACTGCATTCTTTTTAAAATTTGTAGAAAAATGTGTCGGTGAGGCATGAGCTGAAGTAAATGTCTTTATCTTTCTTACATAACCAAATCTATCTGTGTATAGGTTAACTTTAAAACTAAACTTTCATTTCTATATATTTTAACATCTAGGGTCACCTTGCGACAGATCAGAATTTCTCTCACAGTTGTAATTGCCAGGATTCAAACTAAGGGGTCCTGAGGTGAGAGTCAAGTGAATAAATACTCAACCGGTAAGCCATAATAGGCCCCTTTACCAATGTATGGGATCGTGACTTGATTTAAACTTGTTGACTTTATCAATAGGTATTTAACAACTACACTAGTTGTTAAATACCTATTGATAAAGTCAACATGTTTTCTGTAAAAAAAAGTCACAGTATCACAGTATGCGGCTGTAACTGGTGTCAGTCTAAATGAAAAAAGTCAGCAAGAGGAAATGAGAGGAGCTGCTTATCATGACACACTGTCCTGCCCCCAATTTGTCAGTGTTACCCTTGCCAGTCTTCATTTCCATCCCATTTTCTCACCTTCCCCTACTAGGATTCAATTAATACAAACTGATACACACACTCCCTCTTATAACCCACCCAGCCCAGTATTCCCACGATGTCGCTGATTAATCTGACCCAGGCAAGGAAAGCATATCTCCTCTATATTCATTGAATATGTGGACAAACAAGAAATAGGCAGCAACATCAAACAATAAAGCCAGTGTGAGGTATAAATGAATAAGAGCAACTCACAGCATGTCTAGCAGGTGATCAAAGAGCCACATAAGGACTAAACTGGTTATTAATTTGGTACATAACTTGGCTCTCACTTCTGAGTCTTCTGTGGCTGTAGGTTCCAATCCAGACCAAGACAATAAATGGCTTATGGCTTACTCTCTATTGGAAGATTAATGTTCCTTTAGTGTTATTAAGTATTTCTGACTACATGATGTTCATTTACTGCCATTTTGACAGCAGTGCACATCCACAGCAAATAACTAAAATCTGACAAAATGAATACACAGATTTCAATAAGAGTTTGGACATTATCATGATGTGTTTTAAGTGTCACCTGTAACCTAATCTAATCTACTGATTTTCAGGTATAATATCTCTCCAACAAGAGGGAACTCAGTGCACTGAACTAACAAAGGAATGGATATAAAGTCATCGTTAAGGGCCTGTAATCCAGGGTTGCGGGTGTGAAAGATGGGAAGATGCTCAGTATGGAAACTTGAGTTAAAGACGTAGGTCTAAAGATGCCTCCTAAGATAGCTCCACCATCGAGATAGATCAGGGGCAAGCCTGATTTGGGGCAATCCCTGCAGGTGCTCACGGGCTAGCTGGTACATCCAGCACCATCCAAGCCATTTTTCAGGCTGTCCAGTACAAAAATCAGTGACAGTTCTGAAGATGTTTAGAATTTTCCACAGATGGCCATGATGATATTAATGGCAGTCCAGGAGTAGTCCCGGTGACCCAGCATTGACCCTGGGTGACCTTTGATGAGGAGTCATTCTTGAAAATATGTTGACTGATTTTGTGATTTCTGAGTGACCTATGCTGTATTCTCTATTAAAACAATATCAACTATCTGGTTTCAGCACAAAAAGCTGAATTTTACGCAGATCTGTGTGATTACACAGGCTCACTGAAGGCCCACAGTCTGGCTTGCTAACAGGACCAACAGGGCCATTTTTTATAAACTATGTCTCACCTCTGGGTGTTACATATATAGGCACTGTGTCTGTGCATTGTTTGATCTAAGCTTTATATGCATGTATTAACATTTAAAGTAAGGGAGTTATTGATTTTGTGTTATGTGGTACTGGTGTTTATTGATCTATTTATAGACTGGGGGGAATCCCTCTAGGCCAACCCCAGTGATGCTATTAATAGATTTGGGGAAACCCTATAAGCTACCTGTAGGTTCTAGAACTTCCTCACTTGATCTAGTTACTGATGTTAACTTCAAGTTGGTTCTGTAACATTCTAGACACTTCCATAATGATATACAAGGACTGTACATCTGACCACAAGTGAACATAATATTCACTGGCTATAAGGAAGGCTACTTGTATCTTAGAACTAATAACAAGTGGATATAAATTACTTGTGTTGTTGTGAACTTTTGCTAGTGAACTTTCTAAAGTGTCTGGATAGATTTGCTGTACTTTGGATATTACTTACTTATTATATACAGAGTATGATTCTACCTGAGAATGGATTTACTGCATTTTGGACATTGTCCATATCTTGGAGTGGACAGTACAGTTGTGCAAACTCTCTGAACAGACATTTTGTGTGACTGGATATCAAAAGAATCACAGGATAAGGACATTTCGTATTATCAAACATTGAACAGATCACAGGATACAGATATCTGTGTGTTATTGCCGGACAGATCACAGGGCAGATCACAGGACAGATTGCTGGCTACAGTGGACAAACTTAACTGTCAGTTACAGTGGTCAGGTCAGATTGGTTTCATTCGTGTGTTATTGTATGTACTATTGAGAGCATACCAGCTGACTGTAATCATTATTTTTAATTGTTAAATAAGCCTATTATGGCTTACCGGGGGTCTCCACAGATAATAGACCTGGAGCCACTCTTGGACAGTCCTTGCTTGAATGTGGAACAGGGGCTTATTAAAGATATCAGTGAGGGACTGGTACTTGTATAAAGATTAAGAATATTCCAAAAAGTTGGTGCATAATGGCTAAAAGATCTGGAGAAATATCTCAGATTTGTGAATTTTAGAGTTGTAAGAGGGGATTTGAAGAAACTTAAATTTTGGACAGCTGCACAATATATAGAGTACAATATCTGCCTAGAATGAGGATTTAGTATTCATGCTGTCCCAATTTCCAAATTGCAATCATGATATAATGATTTGAAGTGCTTTTAATATCAGGATATTGCAATGTGGTAATTGAAGATAATGTCACTATGATAAATTTTTATGAACACCTGTTTTGGGTTGTCTGTAACCCAAGCAATACTTTACCTGAAAAGAAAATCATTATGGCATTGTTACATTTGGACAAACAATTTGTATCTGGTGATTACTAATTTGCGGACACTAGCTACAATCAGCCAGACCCATGAAAATGTCCTGAAAACAGACTCCTATCTATATTTGTCACTAAAGTTGTTTTTTTTCAAGTATGTATAAAACACATCAGCTTAACTCAGAACACATATTCCATAAATGTTACACTCCCACACGATCTTCTCAATTTTGGTCTGATAATGGAAGCTTCATAAAATACAAACTGTTTCAGTGTAAAAGAGTAGGGGAATACAAATTTGGGTGTGTCGAAGAGAGTCCATACAATTGAATATTCAGATAGTAACAGATGTGAATGTAATGTATTACAACAATAAAATATAGCTGCGAGAACATTAATTTGAAACCAAAAAAAATATCAAACCTTTATAGCTTATTATCGGGATTGGGATCAGAACTGTAACTGTTATTTGAAACAGAAATGGTACATACAAGTGCCACATTAGTTAAGGTCGAGGGGAAAACGAAGGTCGAACCATAATGTTGTACAACTACCAACTTGAACTTCCTTCACCTTACTTTGCTGAAATATAACATGGAGCAAGATTTTCATGTCCAAGGTGACAGGGTCAAAGGTCAAACCAGGATCAGATCATGACCCTATGTTCTAGGAATATCAGTGCCAAGTTTAAATATCTTCCACCTTACAGTTGCTGAGATACAGGCCAAAAAAGATATTCATGTTCCAAGGTTATATTGTAAAGGTCAAACTGGGGTCAGATAATGATATTGCACAACAACATCCTCCCCTCCTCCAAAGCCCATCCCTGCCAAGTTTGACCTTCTTCCATTTTACAGTTGCTGATACCTGGCCAAATAAGGTTGGCAGACACCATCGGCCTGCCCATCCAGACAACATTGGAGAAAGCAGTGGCTGCAGAGCTTTTACAGGCTGTGTGATGAAAACAGAAGTTTGGATAATGGAAGTTCTATTGTTCTTAATTCCAATTGCCCATAAATGCACTGTGGCTCCTCACTCTACTCATTCAACAGAATAATCCTGCTTTCACTACAAATGGTTTCATCATCCAAACCTAGGGTTTTTACCTGTGTTGCGATTTTTCCTTTTGTTCTGAATTAAATGTCAGGTTTAATTTAACCACGGCTGATGAAACCATGCATGCTGAGGTCATAATAGGTTTCCGTCAGTCGTAATCATGTCAAAAGACAAAGCAACACTAATTACTGAAACCCCACAGGCGTATCTCATTAAATAAATAATTAATTGCTACTTCCGAAACCTGAAAAATTATATAGCTAACAAATGGCTTTAAGAAAAAGCAAACAGCACTGCTTCAACTTTACTTGGATCAAAGGGAACAGTAAAAGATCTTTTACATCTTTAGTGAAAAAGAAATAGGTAATAAAAGAAATCTGTTTTGTTATTTGTCTATTCCTTAATCATTTAGCTTGTAAATAATCCACCATTTTTTCCTCTTTCTAAACTATTTTTAAGAGTAAAACTCTCGCTCACCCACTGGTTTTAGGAAAGTTTCTTCAGGCAGTCAAGGTTACATAGTTGATTGTTTTGAAAACAGAAATAAATTTAATTGTTGACAAATATCTGTATCTACTGATAAACCATGGCAAAATAAAACTGAATGTGGAGGTCTCAAGACTGTACAAGTCTAATTTTCATTCTGTCCAAAGAATTTTTCATCAATCATGAAATTTCAAAATAATGTCTAATAATAATGTTGTTAACATAAAGAAACTAGACCTAGCAAATTGTATCCACCAGAAAGAAAACTCACCAAAGCCGGAGGAGCCCAAGGTGAAATCTGACCACATCAAAAGATTCTTAGCCCATGATTTCCTATAGGTTGGTATGACACTGCAAACCTCTAGGAACACGAATAAGCAAGATATAAGCACTCTTAATTTTGGCTATCCTCATTTGACCTTGACAGAGGGGCCAAAAGTCAAATCTGATCACATCAAAAGATTCCTAACCCATGATTTCCTATAGGTTGACTTAACATTGCAAACCTCTAGAACCAATAATAAGCAAGCTATAAGCACTTTTAAGCTTACGTATCCTTGTTTGACCTTGAAGGAGGAGTCCAAGGTCAAATCTGACAACATCAAAAGTAGGGCAGGGTCGGTAGCATATTTTTCTTTCCGGTATCCCGCCAGTGTAAAAACGTACCGATTCCGGGATACCGAAAGAAGAAATTGTGTTCTAGTATATCCACAACCGAATAGGCCCACCAACCGGAAGTAGGATTCGCGAAAAGAAAACATTGCAGTTCTGAAAGAAATCACTATAAAAGTGCTAAAATATATAAAAATATGGGATAAAAATTTGTAATTTCTTCAGATTTGAGGTTTGTTTCTAATACTTTACGTTTTCTCACAATATTACACACTGACATTCGAAATACCGGTCACCACGGTGTTGAAGTGAATTGGTCTCGATACCGAGATACCGGTGTTACCAACCCTGCCCTAATCAAAAGAATCCCAGACCATGATTTCATATAACTTGGTTTCATATTGCAAACTTCTAGGACCAATAATAAGCAAGTTATAAGCACTTTTAGGTTTTGAAGGAGGAGCCCAAGGTCAAATCTGACCACACCAAAAGATTCCCATGAGTTCCTATAGGTTGGTTTCCCATCCCAAACCTCTAGGACCAACAATAAGCGAGTTATAAGCACTTTTAGGTTTGGCTATCCTCATTTGACCTTGAAGGAGGGGTCCAAGGTCAAATCTGACCACATCAAAAGATTCCCAGCCCATGATTTCCTATAGGTTGGTTTTCCATCCCAAACCTCTAGGACCAATAATAAGGGAGATATATGCACTTTTCATGACTGACAAAGAAACGTGTGTGGCGGGCATATATTTTTTTTAAAATGAGGCCAAAAATATTCACAGTCAAGATTTTGTAATGAGGAACATATCATGCGAATTTGAGATCTCTACCTATAATACCCTTTGCTCTACAGAGCCAACAAAAGTCCTTGCTTAAAGTCAAAAAAAGGTCCCTGGCGGCCATCTTGTTTTTCAAAATGAGGCCAAAAATATTCCCAGGCAAGATTTTATGGTTATGAATATATCCTGCATATTTGAGAAGACTAGCAATAATATTTTTTTTTCGTTACAGCGTTAACGGTGAAATCTCTACACACTGCGGCGGCGGCGTAACGAAGCAAAATCCATAGTATCCACCGGATAGAATTAGAAGCTGTTTTGATTAGTATCTTTTACTACTATTCTATAACCAACTATCCATCTCACTTTCTGCAATGTTTATATACCATGAGAAGGATGAGATACTTTATCATTCTTTTTATAACATATAGTTTATACAACATGAAAGTTGATTAGTTTCAATCTATCAAAACAACAACAGCAAACAGAACCAAGTAGAACCAATGCTAAGTAGCATTAAATACCACTATTATACAGCTCACATATATCATTGCAAACTTTCTGTCTTTTATTTCTTTTTTAAGCACGAGCTCTAGAGAGGCTCACACTTTTAGGGATCACTATTTTTTTGTCTCCGGACTTTCATGAATTGTGGCGTAGTGTGAGGAGTGCCTGCTCTTCAATGAAGTTAAACGGCAATGGGCTACATCAGTAGTGGGATAGGTGACCACTTCAGTGCATTACTTATGTCTCTGGCACACTGGCAGACTGAAACCATACCCCTTGTGGCCTTGTTTTCATAACAACATGGTACCTTTCTAAAATCTAAAAATCAGTTCAATAACATTGCTGACTGCTTTGTAACCTCAATGTCTCTGACTCTGATATATCTGGTTAATTTGGAGTCTAACGGGAGATGAGTCAAACAGAATGTCTATATACGATCAAGAAACAGATGCCATCCAAACACATTTTACAAGTTTATAAGTACAACACTCGAGAGTCCATTGAGAACAATTGAGAATTTCAAGCTTTGTGAAATTAACACAAATCTTTCCCATTCCTTATCAGATTTATAATAATGTAAACCAATTGTATTGTCATCTTTATAATCTGACAGTGATCTTGAACCTACCTAAGACTCATACAGTAATCTTTTCCATCTTATAGCGAACCCAAACCTATCTGTTTCATCTTAAGTCTATCGTAAACCAATTGGATACCAATCGGATTGAATGGGAAACTATCACAAACCTATCGATCAGACAATTTTCTGAGGCAATGGCAACACTAATTGGGAAAAAATCTTGTGCATCGGCAACACATCTTAAACCTCATCCGCAACTATATCCTGGATTAAAGATTTTTTGCAAGTTCAAATTGTAAACCTATCGTAAACCACACACGCAGAAATCAAACAGCCCCCTTAGTCTGTTAGATGTATCTGCTTAGAGACAAATTCACAAGAACAGGTAATATACCCAAGATTACATCATGTCAACATGCAGAAGGCTGAGTCAGGTGATATAAAACAACTTCACTCATTATGTTGCAAATTATCAAGAGTGACACTTGCAAATGAGTGTCAGGCAAAAAGGCGTACGCAAGTGTGTCATGTTACTAAGATTCATTGCTTATCAAACAGACACATATCACAGCTAAATACTCGTCTTACTAAACTTAATTAAACTGTTACAATTTTTTTTATCTCCAAAGATTTCACATTACCTGCAAAATCTGACCAACTTCTAATCTCATAGGAATAATGTTCCAGGTTTAATTTGGAAGCAACTGATAGAATTCTGCTTTTACGTGGCCATGCTGAAACAAAAAGGCGACTTTTTGGTTTTTCTACCACTTGATAATGCCCTTTTTTAACTTTTAAGGTAGATCAGTTTGTTAAATAGCAGAATATCTAATTTCAATTAATCTCAAAAATTTTTATTGTCACATGAAAAAAAGTGTTTATTGTAACAGGCTTTTTATATCATTTCAGGATGAAGGTGAAGAAAAAACATCTCTCCTTTTCTATGTATCAACCCCAAATCGGAGAATTCTGTTATGCGTACAGTTGATCACCTTTCAGTAAAATTCTAAAAAGTAGAATTCAATGTTAAATACAAATAAATAATAAAATATTAGGTCATTTATCACGAGCTCTAGCACTCACATTTTCTCTGCAGCATATACCAGGAAGTCCTGGTTATGTGGCAGTATATTAGATCCCTAGGACATTTTTCATTTCCTGGTTCACAAGGATTATTATGCTGTTCACTTAATACTTCACGCAATAGGGCTTATGATATTGTAAACTTTTCTAACAATGAGTTGTATCTGTACATTGTGGGCTCAGACTGTAATGAAGTGCAAACATTCCCCCTGTCTCAGGTATAAGTAGTGCAGCAATGGCATGGAAGCATACATACCAGTGAATTGCAAAGGATGGTGAATATTGCAAACACCAAGGTCAGGTATAACACGGAAGCACATTAGAAAGGGTAGGTTTGCACTCAAAACTACATGCTAGTACAATAGCCAAGGGCTCAATTTTCCTAAACACAAAAAGGTCAAACTATTGATGTGAACTACACTGTCAGAACAAGCTGTACAAGATAGTAGAACATCATACTCACTGGATCTGCTTGTCTTCTTTATACTTCTACTATAAACATGTGGTAGGTAACATTGTTCACAAATTTTGTTGTTCAATTAACTGCTTCAAAACAGACTTCAAAATATATAAGGTTGAACACTCATAAGCAACACACAAGGGATCACAAAAAGAAAATACCCAAAAAGCTGATACTTATTTAAAGGGGTCGGACTAAATAATAATCAATAAAATATAAGTGATTTGTAATTATGTTTTTATCACCAGAATTTCAGCTGTCACATTATGCAGTGAAAATTATTACCAATGACCATGGGCTATTATGGTCATCAGTTGCATCTTGCAAACACACTTCCTGTGAAGTATATTTTTATGCCAAAATTTCTGGGACATTTTGAGGTGATTAGAAGTGGTTTTTTACAGTGACAATCAGTGGCTTTCCTTTTACCAGTGATTGCATGTACATAGTCCACTATGTCTGGACACTGAAGACATGTTGACACGCGTTCTCTTTCCATGGTTCCCACTCCCTTTTCCAATTTAAATTCCCTGTGTTTTCCCTGTGAAGACTTTATATTTTTCCCTGTGGATATTATAAATAAAATAACACAATCAAGCCAAAACATCAAATGTGACCTGCGAGTCGCGACCCGCGGCGCGTGAATGCAAATGGCTGTTACTCTTCAAAATCATTCTGAAATTTTCAAATTCCCTGTGTTTTTCCAAAATTTTCAAATTCCCTGTGTTTTCCCTGTCTGGAATTACTTTTCACAATTTCCCTGTTTTCCCTGTGTAGTGGGAACCCTGTCTTTCACCATGACAATACTCCAAGACTAGTTCTCTTTTTGGAAATACAAACAAAAACAAAATATGCCACTTTCCTTGTATTTGGAATATTGAATGCAATAGTGGATACCTATTTGACAAAATGTGATGGAGGTCTATTTTTTTACATAACTATATACTGCAAAATGAACATAACAAGGTTTCCTTAAATAATCTGTAAGTTGGTCCGAAATTGCTCAGGCTCCAATGGTGGGATAATTTGGTTCACTCCAGCCACATAAGTATCCTCCTATGGCCTTTCCTTCCAATCTGCTACAGTACGGAGTACAACATATATGCTATACTGTCCAAACTAAGTGCAGCAATTTATTTTAGTATTCTAAATTCATGGTCAGTTAATGATTAGCTGATAATTTATACAAATAAATGTCTGTATCTCTATAAGGTTGTAGTTAGCTGATACAACTTTACTGCAAGAACTGAGAATAACTTTCTTATTTGTAAAAAATGTGGAAATAAAGTACTATGTCTCAGTAGTTTGCTTCCAAGAAGAGAATTTAAAAGTATTTTATTTTCTGCCTTACCACATACTAATGCCAAATGAAAAAAAATATGTTTTTAATTCTCAACATTTACAATTTATATATGGTTGTAACAAAAATATCAGATAACAGTAATATAATTCAAAGAAAATAGCATCAGAGATGCCGGTACCCCACAGCCTGGGAAGATAGTTTTCAATACCATGAGATATAGAAGTAGTGAAACAGTACACAGATTGGGATACTTTCAGAACAGTGTCAGTGTCCAAATAATGTTTAAACAGAGAAAATAACATCTAAGAGAAAGAAACTGCATGTAAAGATAACGTTTTAAAATAAGACAGTTCAGTAAACTAAAAATTATGAAGCTTTAAGACTTCTCCCATTTTGATTTTCATTTGTATGGTCAAATTATGGTTTGGATGTTTTGAATATTACCCATACATACAGATGTAGCAATACATGCTTTTATGTGGAATTGGGGCAAAACTTGTGGCTCACTTGATGCAATACCATCTGTTACAATGGGAAGTTGCAAAAGTAAAACAGTTAATGACTTCTAATATGACTTTAACAGTGCTTAATCTACACACCAAAAGACACCCAAAGGTGCAACAATTGAGACATAATTATATGAGAGATATAAGAGAGATAAATAGTATAAGATATCCTCGTAGAGACATAAAATAGCATCAGATATGCAAGATCAAAGGTCAAATCCAGGTCACACCATGATGTTGCACACATATAACCCTTGACCAGTGTCCCTAACAAATATCAACTTCCTACACCTTATGGTTTCCAAAATATACCCAGACAAGGCATTATAGGTCAAGGTCACTACGGCAAGGTCAAAGGTCAAATCAAGGTCACACCATGGCGTTTACATCCTAGCCAATGTCCCTACTCAGTATCAACTTCCTACACCTTACGGTTTCCGAGATATACCCCGGACAAGATTTTATAGGTCAAGGTCACTACGGCATATCAACTTCCTACACCTTACAATTTCCGAGATATAGCCCGGACAAGATTTTATAGGTCAAGGTCAAAGGTCAAATCAAGGTCACACCATAGCGTTTACACCCTAGCCAATGTCCCTACTCAGTATCAACTTCCTACACCTTACGGTTTCCGAGATATACCCCGGACAAGATTTTATAGGTCAACGTCACTACGGCATATCAACTTCCTACGCCTTACAATTTCCGAGATATAGCCCGGACAAGATTTTATAGGTCAAGGTCACTATGGCATATCAACTTCCTATGCCTTACAGTTTCCGAGATATAGCCCGGACAAGATTTTATAGGTCACTATGGCAAGGTCAAAGGTCAAATCAAGGTCAGACCATGACCTTGCAGACCTACACCCCCAAACCAATATTCCTACCAAGTATCAGCTTCCTACACCTTACAGTTTCCGAGATATAGCCCAGACAAGATTTTATAGGTCAAGGTCACTACAGCAAGGTCAAAGGTCAAATCAAGGTCATGCCATGACATTGCACACCTACATCCCCAACCAATGTCCCTACCAAGTATCAACTTCCTACACCTTACAATATCCGAGATATAGTTCGGACAAAGATTTTATAGGTCAAGGTCACTACGGAAAGGTCAAAGGTCATATCAAGGTCAGATCATGACGTTGCACACCTACACCTCCTAACCAATGTCCCTACCAAGTATCAACTTCCTACGCCTTACAGTTTCAGAGATATAGCCCAGACAAGATTTTATAGGTCAAGGTCACTATGGCAAGGTCAAACGTCAAATCAAGGTCATGCCATGACATTGCACACCTACATCCCCAACCAATGTCCCTACCAAGTATCAACTTCCTACACCTTACAATATCCGAGATATAGTTCGGACAAAGATTTTATAGGTCAAGGTCACTACGGAAAGGTCAAAGGTCATATCAAGGTCAGATCATGACGTTGCACACCTACACCTCCTAACCAATGTCCCTACCAAGTATCAACTTCCTACGCCTTACAGTTTCAGAGATATAGCCCAGACAAGATTTTATAGGTCAAGGTCACTATGGCAAGGTCAAACGTCAAATCAAGGTCAGACCGTGACATTGCACACCTACACCCCCTAACCAATATTCCTAGCACGTATTAGCTTCCTACACCTTACGGTTTCCGAGATATAGCCCGGACAAGATTTTATAGGTCAAGGTCACTACGGCAAGGTCAAAGGTCAAATCAAGGTCACGCCATGACGTTGCACAACTACACCCCCTAACCAATGTCCCTACCAAGTATCAACTTCCTACACCTTACAGTATCTGAGATATAGCCCAGACAAGATTTTATAGTTCAAGGTCACTACAGCAAGGTCAAAGGTCAAACCAAGGTCAGACCATGATGTTGCACACCTACACATCCTAACCAATATCCCTACCAAGTATCAACTTCCTACACCTTACGGTTTCCGAGATATAGCCCAGACAAGATTTTAGAGGTCAAGGTCACTACGGCAAGGTCAAAGATCAAATCAAGGTCACACCATGACGTTGCACACTTACACCCCTAACCAATGTCCCTACCAAGTATCAACTTCCTACACCTTACAGTTTCTGAGATATAGCCCGGAGAAGATTTTAAAACTCAAGGTCAGTACGGCAAGGTCAAAGGTCAAATCAAGTTCACACCATGATGTTGCACACCTACACCTCCTAACCAATGTCCCTACCAAGTATCAACTTCCTACACCTTACGGTTTCTGAGATACAGCCCGGACAAACTTTTTCCCGCCACCCGCCCGCCTTACGGTTTCCGAGATATAGCCCGGACAAGATTTTATAGGTCAAGGTCACTACGGCAAGATCAAAGGTCAAATCAAGGTCACGCCATAACGTTGCACACCTACACCCCCTAACCAATGTCCCTACCAAGTATCAACTTCCTACACCTTACGGTTTCTGAGATATAGCCCGGAGAAGATTTTAAAACTCAAGGTCAGTACGGCAAGGTCAAAGGTCAAATCAAGGTCACACCATGATGTTGCACACCTACACCTCCTAACCAATGTCCCTACCAAGTATCAACTTCCTACACCTTACGGTTTCTGAGATACAGCCCGGACAAACTTTTTCCCGCCGCCCGCCCGCCTATCCAGACACCATGGGTGAAAACAATACCCCGACAGCCCTTAAGGGCTGTGGGGTAAAAACTAGAATTTATCCCATCACTAATAAGGTCCATCACTAATACTGCATTTTACACTTCATCAGCCTTTTATACAATAATTTAGGCAGTCACTGTAACACTTTAAAACTGAGACTACATCCTCAAATAGGAGACAAGACAAAATATTAGTATTTTAATAGGTATTTTAAATGACATAATTTCAGCCAGTGAGGTCACTTCTGATTTATTAAGCAATAGGCATCTCTGTCCTTTTATGGGAACAATACCAAGGACCTGCTGAAATGTAAGCTTTGGTAATATGGGCCATTATGCTGACAAATGACTTGACCTACTTTGGATTTACAGGGGAATTTGAGGGAGATTAGGGTGATCAAACTGAGAAATGACCATCTGCAGAATTATTGTTGTGAAAATGTTTGAAACTTGAGTATTATTTAATGCCTCCTTCTGGAGATACTGGGCTCATCAGGTTGCTTAATTAAACTTATTTCATATGCAAGAGAAAATAAAGTGTTTTTGCTTCAGAAAAAAGATGAACCTTTGAACTATATAAAAAGTAATGATGTTTTATCACCAAAATTTCAGCTGTCACATTATGCAGTGAAAATTACTGCTGCGAAGCAATCCATCAAAGTTTTCTAAGTACTGTGCATTTAAAACGCGTGTATTATGTATTAGTCACAAGTTATATAATGTTTATAAAACTTTTCATATCAACTTAAAGCCAGCAAATCCTCTTCAATCTTATATGCCACAATATAAAAATGTTCTCTTCTTTCACAGTTTAGAACTAGGGTACCTTTACACAAAGAAACTGAAAGATATCACCTTACTAAACACTCGCAACCTATTATATATAGAAAACAGAAAATTTAAAAGGTAAATTAAATATTTATAAGTTAATACCTTACCTAACAGACTAATGCTATATGCCCGGCGTGAGCTGGTCAGTCAAAAGTCAGAAAAAGACTTCCTGAGTACCCTCCGGCCGGACCGGCCTCTTTTTCAGTTTAAACCTACCCTTGAGAGTCCCCATGCAGATCGAGGTGCGGGGACGGCAGGGTGGGACCATCTGTTAGGTAAGGTATTAACCTATAAAAACTTAATATACATGTACCTATTAAATTTTCTATTTTATTGCATTAATACATCTTACCTAATGGACTAATGCTAGAATAACTACCCAGTGGATGGAGGGTAGCTGACTGAGGGACTGAACAGAACTCTATGGGGGAACCAACCCCAAAATCCAGCCTTAGGATGCAACCGGACCTCCCGGTTTCCAGACCAGTCTTTCCCCCTTGTTCTTTCTCTCCTGACATGGGAGAGGGGGAGAAAGAGTTCTAGCCCTGTGGAATCCAAGAGAAATGAGCTAGGAAGGCTACAAGCCCATCAACCAAACTCCTATAGAACTTGGATGAGGGGCCTAATCGCTTAGACCACCTTTAATGGAAGGTCTAACCTAATTCCAGTAGAAAAATATGCAGGTCAGAAATTACCACTATGTACAAACTATATGCAATATGTACATATCTGCACAAAAAGGTACAAGGCAGATGGGCCTAGGAGCGAATCTGCTGGGCCACCACCACCGGGCCCTGATGATACAACTCCGAATCAGCGTATGCAACATCCTTCAGATAAAACTGTGTGAAGGTGTTGTGCGACTTCCAATGGCAGGCCAATAAAATCTGTTCCAAGAAGACCCCTCCAAGAAAGACCTTGGGAGCCAATTTGTTCTATAGATGGTGAATGGAAGTCCACCTGATTCGCCTTGCACTGTCAAATAAAAACGGACCACTTTGCTCTGTAGATAAATCTGGTACAAGGTTTCTGAGGTGCTTCAATTCTCTCTGCCACCTGGTCAGAGAAACCCTGTTCCCCAATAGCCTACGCTCGAGCAGCCAGGCATGAAGGTTCAGGTTCTGCAGATCCCTTTGCAGGCTGCCTTTGAATGGCTGGGTCAGGAGATCCAGACAGTTTGTTAGGCACAACGGTATCAGGGATGACAATTCCACCAGATCCCAGACCCAGGGTATGCTGGGCCAATCCAGAGCTATGATGATCAACCTCTGACACTGATGACTGAGGATGTTGTTTACCATGCTTGTCAAGAGGGAAATAGGAGGGAATGCATACAGGTCCAGATTCTCCCAAGACAGGCTCAGAGTGTCCACTGCCCAGGCTTTCGCATCGGGGACTGGGGATATGAACTGAGGCAGTTTGCTGTTGTACCTGGTGGCAAACAGGTCTATCCTGGGAAAGAGCCACCTGCAGCAGATCTGTGCAAAGACCTCCGGGTGCAGCGACCATTCCGTCTGAATGATTTGCGGGTGTCTGGATAGCTTGTCGACTATCACATTAAGCCGGTTCAGAATGTGACATGCCTTCAGGCAAATCTGTCTGAGGTTGCACCAGGATAGAGTCTCCAAAGGAGAGCACAGAGGGAACCCAAGTGCACACATCCTTCTTTGTTTATGTATGCCAACACCGTAGTATTGTCTAAAGTTCATTTCAATAAGTCTTTCTCATATGATGCTCTAAAACTCTGAAATGATTTGCCACTGGAAATTTGAACTGCTCCTACACTATCATGTTTTAAAACACGACTTAAATCCTATCTGTTTCAGAAGTCTTTTCCTCTTTAGTTTTTCTTGCTACCGAACACCGATGATCCCCTGGTGATGACCCTGTTATGGTTTACGACTTATGATTTATGCATCATGACTTTGATGATGTGCCTTAGAATCCGCGAGTTTCAGAGATTAGGCACATGGATACCTGAAACCTGAACCAGAACCACCTGACCCTAACAAAGGGGCTTGAACTCCTTGAGGGCTAACAAGACTGCCTTTAACTCCAGGAAATTTATATGCAGCTTCTTGCGGTATAGTCTCCTAAATGTGCGCCCCAACCTTCGTTTGATACGTCTGTAAATATATGAACAGGGTGACAAAAGGGGTGCAGGCGCTGGATCGGAAGGACATTCTCCTCCTTTAACCACAAAGTCAGATGTGGATGAAGGGACATTGGAATCGGGATGATCTCCTCCAGCGACTCCAGGATATGCGAATGGTTCTTCAGGTGCCACTGAATGGGTCTCATAGACGTCCGCAAGGCACATGTTTCTCCAATGCTGTGAGCACTCCTATCAAGGACATAAGTTGTCTCACTGAACAAGTGGTCCTGGATAGGAGGGAGCTGAATTTGAAGTTCAGGGCGTCCCACCTCTCCGGGTTGGGTCTGACTACTCCTTGAACCAGGTCGTACTGGTAGCCCACAAAGTTGAAAACCTGTTTTGGCTCCAGCTCTGATTTCTTTAAATTCACCACCCAACCTAATTACTTACACAAAGGAAGAAGGGTCTGGGTGTCCTGGAAACACGTAGCCCTGTCTCTTGCTCGGATCAGCCAATTGTCCAGATACTGATGCATCCTTATGTTCCTAGGCTGAGTCATGAGTTGGACCTCCTTGACAACAATGGTGAACTCCATGGGAACCATAGAGAGATAAATGGGAGAGCCCAAAACTGGAATTTTTGGTCCTGATAATGGAACCGGATGAACTTCCTTGAGTTTGGACTGATAGGAATGTGAAAATACTCCAGTGAAGTGACCCACTCTCCTGTTGAAGGGACAGTCGAATGGACTCTGGTGTTTCCATTTTGAAAGTATTGACCTTGAGGAACCAGTTTAAGGTACTGAGGTCCAAAATTGGTCGTCATTTTTGGTTTGGTTTTGGGAAAATGAAAAGTCGATTGTAAAATGCCAGAGCGGATTGTATTTTGACCTTTTACACAGCTTGCTTTTGAAGGAGGGAATACAATGCCTCCTTCAGGTAGCTGTTCCTGCAAGGATTGGCATGTCCACTCCTTATCAGAGCTACCCTGGTGAGAGGAGGTTTGACCTTGAACGGAAGGTTGTACCCCCTCCTTTAAGATCGAAACCACTCTAGGACTCGAACCCTTTTGGGCCCAGACTTGCCAAATTTTTTGCAGCCTTGCCCCCACAGCAAGACCTTCTACAGCATTGATGACATTTGTCACAGGAGGGGCAGGAGACGGATTCACAGAAAATACATCTCTCACAGGCTTTATTGGGCAATTTTCTTTTGGGGTTGCCCAATCAAAAAAAACAGAAGGAGCAGGAGTTACAACACTTATGTAGTTTACATTTGTTTTCTTCACAAGAACATTTCAAACACCTTGAACATTTACTGTCTGTGAAACAAAGGGAACAAAGAACAAAAGGTCCCGGTTTAGAATATAACTTGCACATTAATTATCATTTTATGTTGCTTTCCCTTGAAGGACTTGGGGTTGCGGCCAACTGAGCCCGATCCTTTCCCCTTTCCCCTGTTGTTGCGGCACACCAAGTATTAGGCTTGACACCCAGGTCTAAGGTGATCCAGGTACGCATCCCTCATTAACAAGGTGATGTTTCCCATTTGGACAAACAAAGAGTATGTCTGCCAAGTGTTGCATCGCCCTGCCCATACAAAAACGTTCTGGTTGAAGGCGGTCAAATCTCTGATCTCTGTGAGCCCCTTCTCAGCCTTCTGGGAGGACTTGCCTTTTGCCAGCTCAGACTCCAGAGACCTAAGGTTATCCTGGATATCCGTTTGCAATTTTGTAATGCAGCGGTTAAACCTTGCAGCCTGATTACACACATAAGTTCCTTTGCGCAACGCCTTGTCCGACTAAAGGAGAGTATCCTGGGCCACAGGGTGTGAAGGAGGAGGAGTAACAGTAAGCCCTGATGGTATTGAGATGTGGCTGAATGAATTGTTGACATGTGGTGTGTTGTTACTTGACCACCTTCCCTGGACAGGTGTCAACCAGTTAAGGAGTAGGGTGCAAATTGTAATATTTGTTTTGTGTCTTGGGCACCTTCAATACTGATCAGTCCTTAACCAACCCCTCTACCCAGAATGAGACACATGACCATCAATGATGTATAAGTTCATTTGTTCAAATTTTCTACAGAACCAATCCTGGCGGTAAAAGACTCAGATATCTTTTGTACCAGCTGGCTCCTGGTGCCTGTCCATGGGTTATCCTGTCTACACTTGAGCATATAAGCCCGGACACCCCTCAAAGTTTCACGATAACTCTGATCCTCACTTAACCTGTCTTTCTCTTGAGGATCTGCCTCTAAACTGAAAACCTGGTCGTCCCATAAGTCTTCATAAGAGACTGGTTTCCGGCCAGGTGGCCCAAAGGTTGGTTCTGTGTCCTGTGACCGGTCCGGGTACAAATTCTCCAGCGGGGAAGCAAAACCCCAGGTAGAAAACCTGCAATTTCCGGTTGCTGTTCATGACCGGGCTGGTATCCAGAAGTTTCCGGCTGCTGGTTATCCACTGGGGCCTCATTTTCCAGAACTGATTCCTGTCCCAGGCCTGGGGCCAAACCGGCCGGGGGAGGGGTGACAGTATGCGGTAAAAAAAGTGAAGCAGACAGAGCCCCTGTGAGAGGGGGATGAGTGACCTTGACCTTGACCAGAGAAAAAACCAGTGCTGAAATAGGCTGTGCAGACAAAGGGCTGGAACCCATCAGAAGAGCTTCAATGCATGCAAAATGTGTAGACCATTCATCTTTGAGATCTGATAGTTCTTTCTTTAAGGAAGGGTCTTCACAATGCACACCTCACTCAAAAAAAGTATATTTATTCCTTGATAGTGAGAAACGCTTCCAAGCAGTTTCGCGCCAAATGAAAAAGAGGCCGTGACGTCATGGCCACCTGGCGAGCACAGGAAGCATTAGCCCTCCAGTGAGTAAAGAGGGCATTACTGGTCTGGCTAGAGGGTACTCAGAATGTTTTTTCTGACGTTTGGCGGACCGGCTCACGCCGGGGATATAGAATTAGTCACTCAAGTAAGATGTAGTATTCACTGTGAGTTCACTGCTCATTCTGGACAGGATAACCCTCAGAAGATGAAATTCATTTTATTTGCAAATGTTGTATATATAAGGAGGCAGAAGTAATGTTCAATAAAATATGTCTTAAAGTTGAAAATTTTGTGAGTTTGATCATGAAAAATCTCAAAGTAAAGAAAGTTAAGAAATTTTGAGAAATTGTTAAATGATTATTTAAATACATCCTGGAATATATGAAGAAATATAGTCAACAGATAAATTCATATAATTTTATATCTTTTATCTTGTATTACACAATTATTCTGTTACTGTTATTACCTCTGCCAAGCAGGTATAAAATTGATCACCATTTCTTTGCCTGTCTGTTTTTTTTTGTTGGCTGGATTACCTAAACACTACTGCTTCGATCTTCATGAAAAAAAAGAGAAGATGGGTCTTGGATCAACTTAAATCCCGATATATTTTTGACAATGATCCAGATCACCACCTGGATACAAAAAATATCAAAGATCTCAGTTTACTTATTATCAAGCTATTTTTAAAAAGTCATACATGCCTTGGCAAAGGCATACACTCGTCGAGTGCTCTTTTTTTATTATTATTATTATCAAGATGCTTTCAACCTTAAACTATATCTATTCTATTTTGTTACAAATTTTATTTTATATTTGTGATATGTTCATTAATTTATTTATAAAACAAATTTATTAGTAAAACAAAACTTTTGCAGGTGGAAGCAGGCCAAAACTATTCTGTTAAAGACATTACTCCACCAGATTTAGCTACATACAATTAACGCTGCACGTGAGTCGGAAAACATGCCTCGATTCCTTTTCTGGGAAGAACCAACTCTGATTCGGACAACTGCTTGATTATTGCCCAGGAAATAAATTGTTAGATAGTTTGAGATATTACACTTATAAAACAACCAAAATGCAGTAAACATAAAAGAATGTTAATAATGCATTCTATTATGGCATAATGACATATTTATAATGTAAAATATAGGAAATTTTGACCATATTTATAACCTGATAATGGAAACACCTCAAATTAGAAAAAAATAATATTATATTCATATATTTAAAGAAAAATCAAATTTGGCATTTGACTTTTTTTTTGTTTTTGAAGACCTAGTTCATATTCTTTGACTCCAGTTTTAAACTGAATTGTTTTGCTTCAAGTAACCGATGAATCATTGCAGCCCTACACACAATCCAATGTTATTCAGCAATGTCACCTACCCGTTTAACCAACCAGCACAAAAACATTTTGGCGCTAACATACTGCTGTATGGCTGCATACAGGACCTGAAGGAAGCTTCAAATTGGGCACAACACACACTGAAGACTTCATACTAAGACTGGAATTATTAGTGTAATTTGGCAGCTGGGTAACTTCTTGCATTAACTATCAACTAACTGGTTTACATTTTCCAATGTATAGCATCTTTGATCAATACGAAAATATAACATGGGCATGTATCCCAGATATAAACAAACATTATGCCAGAAAAATAGAATATCGCCCAAATTGTTGAGTAATTTGCAATAACAAAAAAATACAGATCAAGTATTGCAATTTAATACCTTTTTAGGTTTTAACTCAAAATATAAGCAATTCCATACAAAATCCCATATGACGTGACATACCTAAGAAAATAGTTAAACAATATTGGTGTCAGCTTAGTTCTTGATAACCTTATATTGAGTACCTAAGGTTAATTGTTTTAGCCTTACTACATTTGTATATACAAGCTAACAAATGTGCCCTATCTGCTGAGCTCACATGTACAGCATCTGATGATTCACTACAGTGGCAGAGGTTGCATGCTCCTATGATAGTTTCACATGCAAACATTTCACACATGTAAAGCTGATTCTTCACCTGATGTGCTGTAGAGCCAATGTCACCTACCTGCTGGGCTAACTTGTACAGCATCCGGGAACTTACAGCAGTGGTATGGGTGCGCATGATGTTCTTTGAGGCTTCTTCTATTTTCCAGTCATAGCGGTAACTACAAGAAAAAGCAAATTTGAAACATATTTGTCTGCACTGCATATTTACATATATATTAATATATCATATACACACATAACCAAATTTTTGTCCCCTCAAGAAGCATTTTATTAAGTTGAAAACTATGTGTGAACAGGAGGTAAAGCCTTGTTAAAACAATCTAATTACAAGAAAGACTAGATGGTCAAAAAGATTGCAAAATAAATAATATATCTTGGGAACAACTTAATTTGTTCAACAATTTTATCTGGAAAATGGTACTGAAAAACTTCAGGAAATAACATAAATAAAATTTTAATGTCTGTTAAAGCCACTGTGGATTTGTGAAAACAATTTTTGATAAAATAATAAAAACTTCTTTGCTTTGATCAGTGTTATGAGACAGTGATAAGTAAAACTTAACACACTATCTCTAATGATGTCCTTTTGTCTATTTGTGGAGACTGTAGCCACACTTTACCGTACCTGGCTCGAGAAGACCTTGCTCTTAAGGAAAACAAAGATTTAACTATTTCAAAGGAGTAGCTCATCTTGGCAAAACAAAAGGATAATTGAGCTTATATTAGTTGTTGTAAAAGGTTCCTAAAAAGTAAAGTCTGCAAGTTTATACTGGTTCTATACATACAGAAGTGTAGTGTGTGTTTGTGTTTTCTTTGAAGGATTAATTCACAATTAACCACAACTGAAACATAGAAACCTCATTTTCATACCCACCATTTAAAACAGTCAAGAAAAGTTTCATTTGAAGTTGCTCTTGGAAACTTTCTCCAAGGAATTCCCAAATAGATTGCAGTAATTTGCTGCTTTATGACAATGCATTAGTTGACGCATATATATGACTTCCTAATGGGCCAATGAGTTGACCTGGAATACACTTGCTGAGGCTTTTCTGGAATCAAAGTGTTAAAATGTGGAGACCTTTTGCTGATTGAAGGCTTAAAGCGGGTGTTCAGCTGGGAAACTGTGACATTTGTGCCGTTTCTAAACTCGGCAACTTGTGTCTGTGACGTTTTCAGTTGCAGATATTACTCAACAGAAATACATATGCATCAACTATAAAATTATCAAATACTTTTTCATTTGCCTTAATGCTCATAGTCTGAGGTAAACTCTATTTTTTTTCTATATTTCAGCTATTGCTAGATACAGAAAGAAAAAGGATGATAAAACTAACAACTGTCTTAATATCCAGATAACTATTTACTGTTGCATTAAGTCATAATGTAGAGTTGTTGTAGAGTCCTTTGACACTGGAGGCAGCTGGCGCAAACATTCTGAGACTGAGCCTCTTACAAAAGTGCCATTTGTCTTCAAATTTTCATACATCTGTGAACATTGTATCTAAATTTACAACTAAAAATGTTCAAAACTATATCAACCACATATATATAAATATCATATTGCACAAAGACAAAGACAGAGGCAAATTATAGCTTTTTAAGGGATAAACATGTAGTTTGCCCCAGTAAATTGTTCCAAATGGTAGGCACACTATAAGATCCCTCTGTTACACAATTCTGAGGTCATTCTACAAAGCTTGTAGAATTATGTTAGAAGAAGCCATAAATCTAGTTACTTCATTTTATGCCACACATTTGTTTTAGACTCACAATGGCTTTTAGCTTTTCCAAAATATTGTAAGTTAACAGCGGTAATCATACGGAGAGAAATATTTATTTTGGTGGCAAGCAATCAAAGTTTTGATCTTTGGCCACAAGTTATCCAGGGTTCAATCTTGTTGATCAGTAGTGAAAGTAAAACAAATAAATAGATGAAAGATTCATGTGAAAGTGAAAGTTGAAGATACAAATAGAATCTGGATGCATTGTTAAGAGAAGCTGGAACAATGGAAACATAACAGGATGGCATAGAGTAAAATAGCATCAGAGATGCCCGTACCCCACAGCCTACAGAAATGTTTTTAACACCATGAGATATAGAAGTACTGTATCAGTACAAAGTTCAGGATACTTTCAGAGCACTGTCAGCTATATAAAGGTCAAAACAATGTTTAAATAGAGAAAATACTGTCTAATGTGGGTGTTCCACCACACGACTAAGGCTCCCGATTAAGGGTTTTGGGGGGTCGGTTTCAAATATTTGCTTAGTCCCAGGCGGCCTGTAAGGGTCGGTTGTTGTCGGTTGGGGCCGTGTGAAAAATCAAACATGTTTGATATTTCTCACGACTCAAACCGATTCATATTTCCCGCCGTCAACAAAATGTCCAGTCCCAGGCGTCCTCAGGCCTCCTCAGACCCAAATTTACACAGTCGTGTGTTGTTCCAGGCCGCCTGCGACCCTTAGTCCCAGACCTCCGTAGCTTAGTCCCAGGAGGCCGGTTGTTAATCCCAGACTCAAAGATGATGCGTATGAATTTCATGCGTGTGAAAGTGGGTCGGTTGCATTAGTCCCCGGAAGCCTCAGACCATCTGCGGTGTCCTGGGACCCAAAAATCAAGGTCTGGGACTAAGCCCCGACTAAGGGTAACCGACCCTAACCGATCCAAACCGGCCTCCCCAGGACGCCTGGGACAGCACAAATTTAGTCTGCGACAGTCTGAGGACGCCCCAGGAGGCCTGGGACTAACAACCGATTAAGAATCGACTGTTTTCCGCGCGTCAGAAATTAAAACGAGGCAATGAGGGGGTCTGGGACTATATAAGCGACCGCGCACACATTCTTGTTGTTACTGACTGTTTGGCTACTGAGAGACGTGTGTCACTGATTTGTAGGGGTTTTCAGTTTTTATTTTATATATATTTTACTTGAGCTTAAGGCAAATTTCAGTTAGAAGACACATTTTACTATTTTTTTATTATTTTGTCGACTGGATTATGAGGAAAGAGAAAGGAGGGAAGAGAGGAAGGAAAAAGATGGATGAGAGGGAGAAGGAAAGTCAAGTAGAGGAGAGGAGTGAAGTTATTACAGAAGAAGGAACTGAGAGGAGGGAGGAGGAGGAGATTCAGGAAGGTCCAGCTTTTGGGGAAGCTGTGGCAGAAGAAGAAGAGAGGTGTGAAGAAGATCCGGAGTGCCATTCTTCAGCCAAGAGAGCCAGGGTGTGTGCCACTTTTACAGACAGACAGGAAGTTTCCATTGCGGAATTTGTAAAGCTGCACCCTGAACTGTATGACAAGGAACATTCACGTTTCCACGACAGGACCAGAAGAGAGGCTCTCTGGGCAGAAATATCTGAGGAACTGAAGCTCCAGCCCTTTGATGTGAGACGTTGGTTCGAGTCCCAGCGAACCCGTTATGGGAAGCTGTCCAAGCTCCAATCTGGCCACGCCCCAAGGGAGATGACCAAGAGACAGTCCTGGGTCTACCAACAGATGGGTTTTCTTAAAACCCACATCAGAAGAAAGGGGGCCAACAGAAGTTCAGGTTTTGAGGCCATCCAAATACCAGCAGGCAGGACGAATCACGTGGGTCAACTACTGACACAGAACACCTCGAGTCCAGTGTCCTGAGGGAGAGGAGTCAGTCCATCATTACATCAACGCCCGTTTCAACTACAGACTCCAAGATTCCCGAACACTTTGAGCAGATGAGGACACTTATCTCAGGTTTTCTGCATCAGAAGTCAGACAGGCAGCCCTTCTTTGACTACGTGGCATCAGAGGCCGAAAAGATGACTCAAGAAGAATTTGAAGAATTAAAGGGCAAGATATTTAGAGACATCGAAACTATTAAGAGTAACCGCAGACGTCAGCCATTGCCCAGAAGATCAGCCACTGTTACCACGGAGTCCCAGAGGGTCGGCCTACTGCCAACAACCACTCCACAGGCGTCTAGTTCCACTCAAGCAGCAGCTAGCAGCAGTTTTGTGTACTATACACCAAGCCCCATTGGCTTCAGCAACCCTACATCTGTCCTAACTGTACAGGACGAAGGGAGCAGACACAATCTGAGTGGAATCTTAAGCCAGCTACCAGATCTGACATCAACACAGATCGTCGAGCAGCCTCAGCAGCAGCAGCAGCAGCAGCAACAACCGCAGCAGCAGCTCTTTACTATCACCACTTCAGCACCGCCTCAACAGCAGCAGCAGCCTCCTCAGTAGCCATCCAGTCAGGGCGGGTCTTTGACCTGCCAGGCCCTTTTCAGGGCCACCAAATCTTCCAAAAACAATTATTCAGCTACATGTTATTCCAATTCCCCTCCCAAAACAAAAAAGTTCAGTACAAATACTTATCACAAGAAAAAAAGTTAAAGTCCAACACCTACACCACCCCAAACATGAAACAAATAACCCATGGTACTACACATAACAAAAAAGGCCACATGAAAAAAATTAAAAATAACTCCCAATATGGCCATTAATCAGCCCATTTTTAGATTAAAATCCATGGGATAGTTTAAAATCTGTAATTGAAAAGTCCAACAGTTACACCTTCCCTAGAGTTAAAAGGCATTATCACATACTTGCCAACCCACAAACAGACAAACCCAATACCAAACATAACCCCCAAATAACAAACAAAGTAAGAAACCCAACATCCAACTACCAATAAAACCCAACCCCAGTAACCACCAACCAAGAAAAACAAAAACCCAAAATTAAATAGAACCCATGCCAACAAACTGACAAACTATTTTGCAAACACAATCCCCCATTATTGAAAACAAAACTTGTTTTATGGTTATATTTTCCACATTTTTGTGATTAGAGGTGAAGATTTAAAATTGAAGATTTCCATAAAAACATTTCTGCTACAAATAAATTTCCAACCCATGAACAAAATCAAATTGGTGAAATTAGGAGGTGGATTTCCAAATATATAAAAAAATAATTCATTTTAGGATATTATGTGTGACTTTGTGTTTGGCTCTTGTTTAACACTGGGTTTGTATGATTGTTGGGTGAGTAACTTGTGTTTGTCTGTTTGTCCATCTGAAAAAGTTATGTTCGGCATGGGGTTTGTCTGTTTGTTCGTCTGAAAAAGTTATGTTTGGCATGGGGTTTGTCTGTTTGTCCATCTGAAAAAGCTATGTTTGGCATGGGGTTTGTCTGGTTGTCCATCTGTACAAGTTATGTTTGGCATGGGGTTTTTCCGTCTGTAGCAAGCATAGCTGATTAATTGTTTTTGGAATAATTGGTAGTCCTGAAAAGGACTGTTTGTTAGTCCTGAAAAGGACTGTTATAGTTAGTCCTGAAAAGGACTGTTTACTGCAGCAGGACTTATATTCTGCCATCTTGCCAGGCCACTGCTCCCTCATTATTGAAGTAGTCCTTCAGGTAATCCCTCTGTCTTGTGGCCTCTTTAGCAGGGTTTCTGTCTTGGCCACCACCAGCAGCACCACCAATCAATCCACAATCACCAGGCACATCATCATCATCATCCTCCCCAGGCTGCTGACTAGCAGGTTGACCTTGATACTGGCTTCTGAGTATGTTGTGCAGAACCACACAGGTCATGACCACTTCTCTAACTGTTTCTGGGGGTAGTTCAATTGTGGTCCTCATCACTCTAAATCTTGAGACCAGGCTGCCAAAAGCGTTCTCCACAACTCTCCTGCCCCTCGATATTCTATAGTTGGCAATCCTTTCCTCCCTTGTTAACAGCCTTCTGCCATAGGGTTTCATGAGCCAGGTCTTCAGGGCAAAAGCATCGTCTGCCAGAATGAAGTAGGGGACATCTCTACCACCCTGGGTTATAGGAGCTGGGTCAGGGAAGCCTATCCTGCCATCCTCAATCCTCCTCTTCAGCTGAGAGGCATTAAATATCTGGGCATCTGAGCAAGATCCAGCTGTACCCACATCCACCCATCTGAATTTGTACTGCCCATCTACCAAGGCCAACATTACTATGGAAAAGAACCCTTTGTAGTTGTGGTAGAGGGCTCCAGTGTTCTTGGGTTTCTTCAGGGCCACATGCTTCCCATCCAGGGCTCCCAGGGCATGTGGAACATTCCACCTGATCCTGAATTCCCTCTCCAGTTCTTTCCACTCATCTGGGGTAGTAGGACATTTGAGGTACTCTCTGGTGAACTCATCCTGGATGGCCCTGCAGACCTCTGGTAAAAGCTTGGAAATGGTGGATCTTCCAACCGTGAACTGACATGATAATGATGTGTATGACTCTCCAGTGGCCAGATATCTGATGGTGAGGGCTAACTTCTCCCCAACACTGATTGGTGCTCTGTAGTTGGTGGCCTGCCTGGCAAGGTGTGGTTCCAGTCTGGTCTTTATCATTTCAAAAAATTCTGGGGTGAATAGTTGGTGAATCCTGGAATGTCTGTGGCATACAGATCAGCCATAATGTTGTGGTAGGCCCCCCTCTCCTCTCTCTGCAGTAGCCATGGCCTGACCCACATGTTGTGCCTTCTTCTAGGTCTCTGTATGGGTGCTGGTGGTGCTGGTGGTGGTTGCTGTGGTCGACGTAAAAAATGGAAATACATGATTATTTGTAACTGAATAACAAGAGGAGAGTGCCCGTGAACGGGCACTGTGTCAGCTGACTGAGTGTTTTTGATTTGTGAAGGTGATTAGAGGACAGAATAATTATCAGGAAAAGGGCTGTACAGAAATACAGTAAATGGTAACTGAACAGCAAGTTCGAAAGAAATTCCGAAGCTGACAGAAGAAAAGGATAAAAAAGTTGTGCCCTGTAAATGGTATTATGAAGGAAAATAACAAGGTAATTGTTTAAGTGTAAAAAATAGGTTAAAACATATTTAAAGAAATACTACAAATGCAATATCCTCGTTCGACCTTGAAGAAGGGGTCCAAGGTCAAATCTAACCACACAAATACATTCCCAGCCCATGATTTCCTATGGTTTACCATTCCAAACCTCTAGGACCAATTATAAAGGAGTTATAAGCACTTTTAAGCTTGGCTGTCCTCATTTGACCTTGAAGGAGGGGTCCAAAGGTCAAATCTGACCATACCAAAAGATTCCGAGCCAATGATTTCCTATGGGATGGTTTACCATCCCAAATCTCTGTCACCAATAATAAGCGAGTTGTAGGCACTTTCAATTTTCGCTATCCTCATTTGACCTTGAAGGAGGGTTCCAAGGTCAAATCGGACCATATCAACAGATTCACAGCCCATGATTTCCTGTCTGTTTACCATCCCAAACCTCTGGGACCAATAATAAGCGAGTTATAAGCACTTTTAAGTTTGGCTATCCTTGTTTGACCTTGAAGGAGGGGTCATTGAAGGTCAAATCTGACCACACCAAAAGATTCCCACCCCATGATTTCCTACAGGTTGGTTTATCATCCCAAACCTCTAGGATCAATAATAAGGGAGATATAAGCACTTTTCATGACTGACAAAAAACACCTATGGCGGCCATCTTGTTTCTCAAAATGAGGCCAAAAATATTCCCAGACAACATTTTATGGTTATTAATATATACTGCAAACTTAAGAAAGCTAGCTATAATATTTTTTTTCATCAGAGCAGTAATGGTGAAATCTCTCTCTACACACTGCGGCTATCCAGTGCATACAATGATTTACTCAACAGTGAGAAGCTGAAAGTAGCTATTGCTCAGCTATGCCATGACATAGAGGTCTGCAATTTCACTATGTTATAGCTGACCAAAAATTCTGTGAATAACATATTTAACAAATTACTCTAAATGTAATAGTTTTCAAGTTACAACTGTTTTACTCAACAGTGAGAACCTCAAAGGAACTATTACTCAGCTATGCAATGAGCTACATGTCTGAAATTTTACTATGTTATAGCTAACCCAAAAGTAGGTGAACAACATATTTAAGCAAACTACTGTAAATGCAATAGTTTTCAAGCTACAACTGATTTACTCAATAGTGAGAACCTGAAAATAGCTATTGCTCCACTATGTCATGAGCTATAGGTCTGTAATTTTAATATGTTATAGCTGACCCAAAAGTAGGTGAATAATATATTTTAACAAAATACTCCAAATGCAATATTTTTCAAGTTATAGCTGATTTACTCAACAGTCAGTACCTGAGAATAGCTATTGCTCAGTTGTGCCATGAGCTATAGGTCTATAATTTCACTATGTTATAGCTGACCCAAAAGTAGCTGAATAACATATTTGCACAAATTTCTGTAAATGCAATAGTTTTCCAATTATAACTGATTTACTCAACAGTGAGAACTTCAAAGTAGCTATTACTCAGCTATGAAATGAGCCACAGATCTGAAACTTCACTATGTTATAGCTGACCCCAAAATAGGTGAATAACATATTGAAACAAAATACTCCAAATGCAATAGTTTTCAAGTTATAAGTGATTTACTCAACAGTGATAACCTAAAAGTAGCTATTACTCAGCTATGCCATGAGCTACAGGTCTGAAATTTTACTATGTTATAGCTGGCCCAAAAGTAGCTGAATAACATATTTATACGAAATTCTCTAAATGCAATAGTTTTTAAGTTACAAGTGATTTTACTCATAATGGAAGTTACTGAAAAGCCCAAAAGTAGCTATTACTCACTTAGCTATTGAGACAGACACCCAACTTACTCACCATATTGTAGCTATGAAAAAAGTAGCTGAATAACATATTTTAACAAAATGCTCTAAATGCAACACTTTTCAAGTTATACGTGATTTACTCAACAGTGATAACCTAAAAGTAGCTATTACTCAGCTATGCCATGAGCTACAGGTCTGAAATTTTACTATGTTATAGCTGACCCAAAAGTAGCTGAATAACATATTTATACGAAATTCTCTAAATGCAATAGTTTTCAAGTTATAAGCGATTTACTCAACAGTGATAACCTAAAAGTAGCTATTACTCAGCTATGCCATGAGCTACAGGTCTGAAATTTCACTTTGTTATAGCTGGCCCAAAAGTAGCTGAATAACATATTTATACGAAATTCTCTAAATGCAATAGTTTTTAAGTTACAAGTGATTTTACTCATAATGGAAGTTACTGAAAAGCCCAAAAGTAGCTATTACTCACTTAGCTATTGAGACAGACACCCAACTTACTCACCATATTGTAGCTATGAAAAAAGTAGCTGAACAACATATTTTCACAAAATGCTGTAAATGCAACACTTTTGAAGTTATAAGTGATTTAGTGCATGATTTCATGAATTTTAATGCATTAAAAATTATTAAAAAAATTTATTTAAAAAAAAGTAAGACAGATCCAGGTCTCATACTCACACAAGAGAATCTACCTCTGGCCTAGTACATATATGCAAGATATGAGAGAAATCCCTGCACTAGTCACGGAGAAAATTGTGATAAAAAGTTGAAATTTTCACACTTTTGGTGGGGGTACCCCCCTTGTAATGTCTCTAGCAAACAGACGAACAGACAGATTTGCATGCCTTGAACACTTTTTCATCCTCGATAGATAAGGTATCTTTTAAAAAAAACAGCATGTCTCTAGGCCTTGTAGTTTTGGAGAAGAAGTTGTTCACGCGGACGCGGACGCCCACGCCGCACAGTGATGACATAATGTCAGCTGACTGACAAGTCAGCTGACATAAAAACCAAAAAAGCCCTAAGTTGTTGTTGAATCTGTCTCCCATTAAAAGGTGGCATCCTGCTGTGTTCCTAGAAAAGCAATGGTGATTAGATCGCGAATTTTATATATATATACCCAGAAAATCCAGCAACTTTGGAAAACAAGAATCGGGGATCCTGGTCTGGGGAAGACTGAGGAGGCCTGAGGACGCCGGTAGTTAATCGTGGGTTAGTCGGCTCTTAGTCCCAGGAGGCCTGAGGCGTCCTGGGACCCAGTCGGTATGTGTACGACAGGATCGTGGTTGAAACCGACTTGAAAACTGGCTTAGTCGGTTCTTAGTCCCACACCAGTCGGGGACTGTCTGGGGCCGCCTGAGGCGTCCTGGGGAAGATCTGTTCTTAATCCCAGACTTCAGTACCGACCCAGTATTCTCACCCATTTTTGCTTTTTTTCCACCGACTGCACGATTAAGGGTCCCAGACAGGATCGGACCTTAATCTTTTGGTGGAACAGGGGCATAAGAGAAAGATAATGCATGTACTTTATCTACATCTGGCATGGCCAAATTATGGTTTAGATGTTTTGAATATTACCATGCATACAGAACTGGTAATACATTCAATTAATGCTTATGTGTGGTGTTGGAGCAAAATTTGTGGCTCACTTGATGAAATACCATCTGTTACAATGAATGGGAAGTTGTAAAAGTAAAATTCTTAATGAATTCTAATATGATTTTAACAGTGCTTAATTTGCATCAAAAGACAGACCCAAAGGTGCAACAAGATTTTAAATGTCAAGGTCACTACGACAAGGTCAAGGTCAAATCAAGGTCACACCATAACACTGCACACCTACACCCCCTAACCAATGTCCCTAGCAAATATCAACTTCCTACACCTCACGGTTTCCAAGATATAGCCCGGACAAGATTTTATAGGTCAAGGTCACTACGGAAAGGTCAAAGGTCAAATCCTGGTCAGACCATGACATTGCACACCTACACCTCCTAACCAATGTCCCTACCAAGTATCAACTTCCAATACCTTACGGTTTCCGAGATATAGCCCAGCTACGGCAAGGTCAAAGGTCAAATCAAGGTCACACCATGACGTTGCACACCTACACCCCCCAACTTCCTTCACCTCATGGTTTCCAAGATATAGCCCGGACAAGATTTTATAGGTCAAGATCAGTATGGTAAGGTCAAAGGTCAAATCAAGGTCAGACCATGACGTTGCACACCTACACCTCCAAACCAATGCCCCTACCAAGTATCAACTTCCTACACCTTACGGTTTCCGAGATATAGCCCAGACAAGATTTTATAGGTCAAGGTCACTACGGCAAGGTCAAAGGTGAAATCCTGGTCAGACCATGACATTTCACACCTACACCTCACGGTTTCCAAGATATAGCCCGGACAAGATTTTATAGGTCAAGATCAGTATGGTAAGGTCAAAGGTCAAATCAAGGACGTTTGCACACCTACACCCCCTAACCAATGTCCCTACCAAGTATCAACTTCCTACACCTCACAGTTTCCAAGATATAGCCCGGACAAAATTTTATAGGTCAAGGTCACTACGGAAAGGTCAAAGGTCAAATCCTGGTCAGACCATGACATTTCACACCTACACCTCCTAACCAATGTCCCTACCAAGTATCAACTTCCTGCACCTTACGGTTTCCAAGATATAGCCCGGACAAGATTTTCACACTTAAGGTCACTACGGCAAGGTCAAAGGTCAAATCAAGGTCTGACCATGACGTTGCACACCTACACATCCTAACCAATGTCCCTATTAAGTATCAACTTCCTACACCTTACGGTTTCTGAGATACAGCCCGGACAAACTTTTTCCCGCCACCCGCCTATCCGGACACCATGGGTGAAAACAATACCCCGACAGCCCTTAAGGGCTGTGGGGTAAAAACACAACAGTGTGTAAAGTCCACCCTGTGAATGCTGTGAAAGAAGATTAAATCCAAGCCCCCATGCCAAATTTGGCCAAGATATATAAATTATTGTTCCTTTAGATAAGTGGAAATGAATAATATTTGAAGATTTAGCCATGGCAAAAACGTTTGCATTTGACTGAAGAGCAATCTCATTTAAGCTGTCAGCCCAAATATATCTATGATAAAATCTTCCTTCTTTAGATGAGCAGAAACAAAGTGTGATGATAAACACTGAACTTCAGATGGCGTTCACTTGAAAATGCTCCATCTCACACCATTTACAGGATGAATGGGTTTTTATTATCTCCCGCCAGCGCCTTCCATACATGTGTCCGACTGCCGTCATGTTTTTTTACATAAACCTTAATATCTCATTCAATTATAAAGATATCTGCACCAAATTTGCAGGAAGTGTTTATGGCTATGAAAACATGTGTGTGCAAAAAGTGGACTATTTTTGAAATACAAAATGGCTGTCACAGCCAATTTTTTGAAATTATAAAGGTGCTTTAAATCTTGAAATATTGCAGCTAGGTTTATCAAATTTGCACAAAGATATATGGCTACGAAAGCTAGCCAGATATTAATGTTTAATATTATCCTATTAAAGAGGCCTTATATCTCCCTTACCATTGCTCCTAGGGGTTCTTAATGTGAAACAACTTGTAGGAAGTCATGAACTGGGAATCTTTTCAGGGGTGTTGAATTTGACCTTTGAATTCTGTTTCAAGGTTAAATGGGGTCAACATACTAAAATGTCCTTATATATCCCTTATTATTGGTTATGAAAACATGGCTAGGGAAGTTATCATGAGAGTAATCCGATCTAGTTTCGAAAACAAAATGGCCATCATATCACGTTTCATATCACATGGAGTTATCTTATTAAAAAGGCCTTATATCTTCATTTTCATTGCTTCATGGGGTTCCAAATGCAAAAACAACTTATAGGAAGTCATTGTCTGAGACTCTTTTCCAATTGCTGACTTTGACCTTTGACCCCTTCTTCAATGTCAAGTCATCTTACTACAAAGGCCTTATATCTCACTTAGTTCTCCATTTTTACTCATCCTAAGGCGAAAGATAACCACTGCAGCATTGTTTTTTTTGGGGGTTTTTTTCTGTAAAAGTGCAAGATTACTATAAAACTTCAGAAAATCAAAATTTCTAATTTTCCATATATACATAATCTAATTTTGTTTGGGTACAAATTGTCACTTGAAATCACTTTATCTCAAGCCATTCCCAAGATAAAAAGAATTTTTGAGATGACTGGCATAAAATCAGAAAATTTAATTTTTTCAATTTTCCATTTAAATAATTTGTATAAACTTGATTTTACATTTACAGCTAAAATGCAATTAGCTGGACATTAGCTGGTTCCATAGATTGTTTGCTGGTGAATAGGTTAAAGGCACCAGCTGACCCACCCCTTTTTTAAGGCCTCCTCTGAGGTAGTGCATCAGAGTTCAGTCCCTCAAGAGGCCCTCTTTGGAAGGAAGAGAAGTCTAGTTGTTAGTCTATGGGCAGGACTGTGCCACCATGAAGACCCTGCTGAGCAAGGTAGCAGACTGCTTACTTATATATGGACTAGTAGTGGATTTGCTGGGCAGCATCCCTTGGGTATGTCTCTATGGAAACTATGCAGGAGACGAGTGAGATTTTTGTCCTTGCAGAAATTGATTTGCGAATTTCCCAGTTTGTCTGCAATGGCTGATCTGTAGCCATCAATAGTACCTGGTTTAACTTCCTGTCCTATAACAGATACAGAAGGAAGCCAGCTATGGATTTAATAGGAGGTTCCCAGAGGTCCGACCGATTACTGTGGCACCATTTTGTAAAAATGATCCACTTTATTTCATAGACTGGGGAGCCTCAATTCATGCTACCACTGCCTCAGAAAAGCCTTGCTCTTTGATAGCTGAGCATTTAGGAACCAGGCACTGAGATTTAGGTTTGCCAGATTCTTGTTTGAAATCTGATGGAAGGGTTGAGACAGCAGATTGGGCAGGTTGGGCAGACACAGTGGCATTTGGCTTGACTTAGCTACCAGAACATAGAACGAAGGCATGTTGGGCCACCTGGGAGCAATCAGGATGATTCTCCTGCATGGGTAAGTTCTTTAGTTTCATCAGCACTTTGCCAAGAATGGCTACTGGAGGGAAGGCATAGGGTTCCAGGTGCTCCCAAGGAAGGTTGGGTGCATCTACCTCCCAGGTTAGTGTACTATCTTACTATTCAGGCTTATTAATTAATTAAATATAATTACAAGATAAATAGCACACAAATGGTGAAATAACTAGTTAGCACAAATTCTGAACTTTACGCTAAAAGCTAGACAATTAAGTAACACAGCGTTCTCTTTCTCTATCAGTCCACTTAATGATTACGTATAATCTCTCCAGACATCATGTTAGTAATATAGCCAATCAAGAAAATGCAAGCTCATAAACAAAGCTTATTGTTGGCTACTCATGGATCTCCAGCGGGGAAGATTAGGATTAACATCGGAATAAATATCATCAAAATTCATTTCTAAATTTCTAGTCAAAATCGCAAACAAAACATTTGGAATTTTCTAAATTAATGCTTTAATTATTAAAAAATACTATCACATTAAATTTAATAAATTGAAAATTATAAATTACACATTTGAATATTCAGTTACAAATTTGAATTTAATATTTATAAGTGTAATATAATTGGAAGTTTGTAATATTTCGGTAACTGGTGAATGAAGAATAAATTTGAGTGTGAAATAACAAAAGTAATGAAACAGAAGTGACAATATGAATTGTGATTGTACGAGTGAAGTTATGTTCAACAGATTTCAGCCTTCTCTTGAGCTATCTGTAAAGATTCAAAGAGCATGGCTGAGTGGGTGTGGTTGGAGGACATCTGCGTCTTGGTGCCACCATTTAAGTGTGGGTGGAGAGATCTTGGGTTTGGGGGCACCTTTTCTAGTGATTCTGAGATCCTCCACTGAATCAGCCTCAGGTGGAGCCAACCAAAGTGGACTTGCTTCTCTGTAGCTGTCAAGAGGCCTATTACAGACATAAGCTGTATGACCTGCAAGGCTCAGTGAGAAGCTTCTGAATTTTCACGTTTAAGGTGTGACAACATTCCAGAGTGGGTTGATCTTGCCCTCTTTGAGGTTGAGCTGGTAACCTATGAAATTAAATATCTGTTTGGGTTCCAGTTCTAATTTATCCATGTTTACTATCCAACCTAATTCCTAACACATAGCGACTAGAGACTGTGTATATTGGAAGACAGGTTTTTGTGGGATGTTGCTCTGACCAACCAATCGTCTAGGTACTGGTGGACTCTTTTATACCCTTGTTTTGAGTCATCAGTTTGACTTCCTTGACAACCAATGTGAATTCCATTGGAGCAATGGACAGACCAAATGGTAGAGCATTGAATTGGTAGGACTGACCTTGGAGGTGAAAACGGAGGTATTTCTTGGACTGTGGGTTTATTGGGATATGGAAAGTAAGCGTCCTGGAAATATATTGACATTACCCATTCGCGAAATGCTGCAAAAAGGATTTATAATAAATATTTTTTTAACTGTGACTCTGTTGAAAATTCATTAAATTATAAACAAGGCACAGCTTGCATATTTTCCAGACTGGAAAAACACACCTTTCATTGCACACTCAGATATTATTGATACTGGTCAGTGGTACTGCTGAAGAGTTTAATATGCAGAAGATTACTATTGTGCTGGCTTTGCGTTGTCACAGTAAAACTTAAGCTAAACGTTAGACTCTAAAACCAACCAATTGTCTATGAAGGTTTTCTTCACCCAGTTTTTTTTAAATTTTTTGTCAGTACACAGTAGTACATGGTAGGACATTTTTGAGGCATCTTAAAATGTATGAAGCTAGTATAATGTATCAGATCACAATTTGAGGTTGATTGTGCAATCAGTTTATACACTAATCAGACTGGTCTTGTCTACATTGTTTACCACTGAAGTTAAGTGTCAGCAACTCTGCATAACCTTTCCAGTTTTCCATGGCGACACCTTTTAAGGCTATTTCCAAATTCCAGTAAGCAAAAAAAAAAAAAAAAAAAGAAATCATACCTTTGAATAGTTGCCTTTTAAGGCAAAAGAATCCACATTATTTTTTAGTTGTATATTCTTGTTTTATCCGCTGATGGGATTATTTTTGTAATCTTTTTTTAAACTTCGTAAATTTGTTTAAAATTCTATTGTATGTTGCTGTTTATTTATATTACATGTTTCCACTATGTTTCTTTTGAAAGAAACAGTCATGCAGAAAATCCTGTAAATGGGTAATATTTCATTACTATTTAGTTCTAAATGATAGGTTAACCATGTGTTAACTATGCTGCAGTATTTTCTGTTTGCTAGCTCACACCTTTCCTTGTGATAGTATCTGCATGTATTTGCCATCTCCTCCACGACCTTGTCCTTAAAGGCTTCAAAAAGAGACAGAGTATCTGGGTTAATACACGCTGAAGAATGAGCCACATCATATATCCATCTTTCACCCCTCCAGCATGTATATTTTAATATAGCTCTTAAGAGGCTGTAATGGCTATTTCAAAAAGTTGACAGTCCAGAACACAAAACAAGTTTCTGATGTTGAATTGCTCAGGTTTCCTACAAAAATGTGAATCCCACCAAAAATGTCCTACCAAAATATGCAGATGATGGAATATGGCCAAACCAATTAACCAAAGGTAGAAAAGTCAGTAAGGTTCTAGCTTGTGACTCCCAAAACAGAAAGCTGTGACCAATGTGTAAGCAAATCTGTGTAGAAGTAGGTTTCCATTGTAATGGCACAACTTAAACTTATAAAAGATTCCCAAATGGCTTCTCAAATTTTCATCCATAGTTTGGTCTGGTTTATTCAATCATGTATCTACTACCTACTAGAGACAAGTCTAATTAACAATGGGCCTGAGTTATGAGGCTTCTAATAATCATAATTATCAGTTTCCATTTGATGACAATCCTTACTTGGCAGAGACACATCTGTGAATATGACTGATTAGATTTATTTGTTACATCAGTACTCTGCAATTAAAGTTTTTGTTGTAATTGAAAGCTTCATTTAAAATTATCATTGTGGCAATGCCTAGAACATCTTCTGTGTGAGTGTTAACTGTCATCTCAAAATCCAAGAATATTTTTTTGTTATGACTGGATACTGATATTCCAGCTACAGGTAATCATGTTGGCCAAATGTGATATGACTCACGTACTTCTCAGTCATTCAGCTCCATCTCCAAATATTGTGTATAATGATACCTTTAACTTAAACAAGCAATCAGTGCCCGTGAACGGGCTCTGTGTCAGCTGACTGTGTGTTTTGAGTTTCAGAGTAGAAGTGAAAGAAGTAATGAGCTACAGGTCTGCAATTTCACTATGTTATAGCTGACCAAAAATTAGGCGAATAACATATTTAAACAAAATACTGTAAATGCAATAGTTTTCAAGTTACAACTGATTTACTCAACAGTGATAACCTCAAAGTAGCTATTACTCAGCTATGCCATGAGCTACAGGTCTGTAACTTCACTATGTTATAGCAGACCCAAAAGTAGGTGAACAACATATTTAAACAAAATACTCTAAATGGATAACAAGTTACAACTGATTTACTCAATAATGAGAACCTGAAAATAGCTATTGTTCAGCTATGTAATGAGCTACAGGTCTGCAATTTCACTATCTTATAGCTGACCAAAATTTAGGTGAATAACATATTTAAACAAAATACTCCAAATGCAATACTTTTCAAGTTACAACTGATTTACTCAACAGTCATAACCTCAAAGTAGCTATTACTCAGCTATGCAATGAGCTACAGGTCTGAAATTTTACTATGTTATAGCTGACCCAAAAGTAGGTGAACAACATATTTAAACAAAATACTGTAAATGCAATAGTTTTCAATTAACAACTGATTTACTCAACAGTGAGAACCTGAAAATAGCTATTGCTCACCTATGCCATGAGCTATAGGTCTGCAATTTCACTATCTTATAGCTGACCCAAAGGGAGGTGAACAACATATTTAAACAAAATACTGTAAATGCAATAGTTTTCAAGTTACAACTGATTTACTCAACAGTGAGAACATGAAAATAGCTATTGTTCAGCTATGCCATGAGCTACAGGTCTGCAATTTCACAATCTTATAGCTGACCCCCAAAAAGGAGGTGAACAACATATTTAAACAAAATACTGTAAATGCAATAGTTTTCGAGTTACAACTGATTTATTCAACAGTGAGAACATGAAAATAGCTATTGCTCAGCTATGCCATGAGCTACAGGTATGTAATTTCACTGTATTATAGCTGACCTAAAATTAGGTGAACAACATATTTAAACAAAATACTGTAAATGGAATAGCTTTCAAGTTACAACTGATTTGCTCAACAGTGAGAACCTGAAAATAGCTATTGCTCACCTATGTAATGAGCTACAGGTCTGCAATTTTACTATGTTATAGCTGACCAAAAATTAGGTGAATAACATATTTAAACAAAATACTCTAAATGCAATAGTTTTCAAGTTATAACTGATTTACTCAACAGTGATAACCTCAAAGTATCTTATTACTCACCTATGCGATAAGCTACAGGTCTGAAGTTTTACTATGTTGTAGCTGACCCAAAAGTAGCTGAATAATATATTTACACAAAATTCCGTATATGTTATAGTTTTCAAGTTATAGGTGATTTTACTGAATACGGGCGGTACTGAAAAGTCAGAAAGTAGCTATTACTCACTTAGCTATTGGGATAGACACTCAACTTACTCCCCATGTTGTAGCTATGGAAAAAGTAGCTGAATAACATATTTTGACAAAATGCTCTAAATGTAATACTTTTCAAGTTATAAGTGATTTAGTGCATGATTTCATGAATTTTAATGCACTAAAATTATTTTAAAAATTCATACAAAAATAACTAGAAAAATGTTTTTGCTAACAAAAACTAATCATCCCAAAAAGGTTCACTGCAATATAATATACAGTAGAAAAAGGTTTTTGAAAATAAAAACATGCAGTGCTGAGAGAAGAAGTGAAAGTTAAGCAGACAGTGTGGAAGTTCATGCATTAACATGAAAGAAAAATTTAAGCTTTATTTTGTTTTCTATGGTCATAAATTGCGAAAAGTTAATTGAATAAATGCTCTGGCTAAGAATGCATAAAGCATCAATACTTATAATAGGTCGAAAGTTACACCATAAAACTACTTAATTAAAGAGTAACAGTGCTTTATAAATGCCATATATCTATTTACATTTTAGAAAAAGACATAGTAAAATGTGATCCTTGAAAGGCAAGAAGTTTATGACACAATGCTTTGAACACATCTATCTGGTAAATCTGACCAGCTATCTAGACTCTTCACATAAGGTTTCCCAATACCTTTTAATACATTGTAAATCTCTAAAAGCAAGAATAAAATAGATATAAGGCAAAAACACAAAATCGGCTATTTTATGACCCCAGTTTGACCCATAAGGGGGGATCCGGGGGTAAATCTGACCAACTATCTAGACTCTTCACATAAGGTTTCCCAATACCTCTTAATACATTCTAAAACTCTAAAAGCAAGAATAAAGGAGATAAGAGGCAAAAACACAAAATCGGCTATTTTATAACCCCAGTTTGACCCATAAGGGGGGATCCGGGGGTAAATCTGACCAGCTACCTAGACTCTTCACACAAGGTTTCCCAATACCTCTTAATACACTCTAAACTCTCAAAGCAAGAATAAAGGAGATATAAGGCAAAAACACAAAATCAGCTATTTTATGACCCCCAGTTTGACCCATAAGGGGGGTTTATGACACAATGCTTTGAACACATCTATCTGGTAAATCTGACCAGCTATCTAGACTTTTCACATATGGTTTCCCAATACCTCTTAATACATTCTAAAGCTGTAAAAGCAAGAATAAAGGAGATAAAAGGCCAAAACACAAAATCGACTATTTTATAACCCCAGTTTACCCATAAGGGGGGATGCAGGGGTAAATCTGACCGGCTATCTAGACTCATCACATAAGGTTTCCCAATACCTCTTAATACATTCTATAACTGTAAAAGCAAGAATAAGGGAGATATAAGGCAAAAACACAAAATTGGCTATTTTATGACCCCAGTTTGACCCATAAGGGGGGGTCCAGGGGTAAATCTGACCAGCTATCTAGACTCTTTACATATGGTTTCCCAATACCTCTTAATACATTCTCAAGCTCTAGAAGCAAGAATAAAGGAGGTATAAGGGGAAAAGATGAAATTGGCTATTTCATGACCCCAGTTTGACCCCTACGGGGGGGTGGGAATTTGACTTGCTTTCTAGACTCTCCACATATGGTTTCCTACTACCTCCCAAAACATTTTATGGCTCTAAATGCAATACTTAAGAAGATAATAGGGGGGTTCACATGAATTTTAAGCTTTCTGATTGGCACCTGTGAGAAAATCACTCATAAATCGGTCAATTTTCATCGGATTGCTCCCAAAATCTAATCAGCTCACGTTTTTGATAGTATAAACATGTGTATGAAGTTAAAAGCCTCTGCGGTCAGTAGATTTTCCTGAACTGCGATGACGTGCGGGTGTACCCGAAAAAAAACTATTTTTTGATCATGTGATAAAGGTCAAAGGTCAAATTTAAGCATGTGGAAAATTTTCCCACGCCACGCCTAAGGTATATAACTGCCAAATATGGTTAAAAAGCTTGCAATAATAAGGGAGATATTCAAGGGAGACCGTAATGCGGCGGCGGCGGTGGTGGCGAGGAAACGGAGGTGAAACCAAATAAGCGCCCTTTCAGGGACGCTTAATTAAGACAGATCCAGGCCTGATACTCACATAAGGTTATCTACTAGTTGCCTAGTACATATATGCAATATAAGAGAAAAACCCCTGCGATAGTCAATGAGAAAATAAGTGATTTAGTGCATGATTTTATGAATTTTAATCCATTAAAAATTATTTAAAAAATTAATAAAAAAATGAAGACAGATCTAGGTCTAATACTCACAAAAATAATCTACTAGCGGCCTAGTACATATAAGCAAGATATGAGAAAAATCCCAGCAATAGTGAATGAGAAATTTGTGATAAAGTGTTGAAATTTTCACACTTTGGGTGGGGGTACCTGACTTGGTAATGGCTCTGGGGAACAGACGAACGACCAGATACGCACGCCATGAACAATTTTTCATCCTCTACAGTTAAGGTATCTTTTAAAAAAACCAGCATGTCTCTGGGTCTTGTAGTTTAGGAGAAGTTGTTCACGCGGACGTGTACGCCCACGCCGCAGAGTGACGACATAATGTCAGCTGACTGACACAGTCATTGTGGCCGTGTCACAACTTCTGGGCCCGTATTCACAAAAGGTCTTAGCCAGGGCTTAGGCTTAAAGTTGAGACTTTTGTCTCAAGTTTCTGCCCAAAACCTGCTAAGACTTTTGTCTTAGGCTTAGTGGTATTCACAAAGAATTTAAGACTGGTCTTAGGCTTAGCCAAGGGCTCAACTTTAAGACTGGTTAGTAGTGGGCTTAAATTTGGTAAAGAGGACTTAAATATGGCCGCCATAAACTTTTCTCCACTTCAAAATTTGAAATGGCTGTAAATAAAGTATAATTATACAGAACATCTCACTAAAGTAGTCTTTGGAAGTTTATATGTGGTAACAAGGTTTTCCATTTCAAAACAGCACTTGTCCTTAGATAAAATGCATTAAATGAAGGATATATGTCACCAATAGTATAGTTTGAATAGAAAAGAAAGATCACATGACACAGAAAACCACTGTGTTTGATAATCTTGGACTTGGCTAAGTCACCCTTTGTGAATACGGTTTTAAGACAAAACTTAGCTGAGACTAAAGTCTTAGCCTTAAGACTGGATTTAAGCCTAAGACCTGGCTAAGTCTAAGACCTTTGTGAATACAGGCCCTGACAAAGACAGACAAAAATTCATGAAAGTCCAGAGACAAAAGTGATCTCTAGAAGCGCAATCTCTACCGAGGCTAGCACTTAAAAATGAATATACCGTAAATGACCTATTTAGCGCACATTGCCCTGAGGAAAAACTAGTTTTAGTCCATATTTTGGTGGAAAAAAGTTCCCCTTTTAGCAAATCCCATCATGCTGATGTTTTTCACAGAAGTTGTCAAGGCCATTTTCATAGGACCATCCATTTATTACTGTGTGTGTGTGTGTGTATGTGTGTGGTGTCTTGCATGAACAAAAGCTAATACTTGTACAATGGGACCATTCATTTAGAGATAGGGTGCAGTTACAAGGGCTGGTGCGCTAAATTGGTAATTTACGGTATGTACAACTAATGGCTGGATAATGGAGGTTCTACTGTGTTGGAAATTTAAGCAAAGTTTTTCCTTCTCACAAACCTTTTACCATGAGGAAGTCTTTCATATACTTCACATCATTCTGTCAGTACAGTAAATACGTAATGAAGGGAATTTTTTTTTGGACGCTTAAAGATAATTATGGTTACCCAAACTAACCCTTTCAATTTTGTTTCGTCTGTCACTATAAAGTTTAGTTAAAGCCATCTGAACAATCTGATATTCTTTACAATTTCAGAGGATTTTACTGCTAATACATGAAACTAGGCTATAACCCTACATATCACATGGGCATGATAACTCATGATGTCTGGTTCATTCTGGCAAACAAGAAACATATTCTATTGACATTATATTCTCTCAAATCTAAAAGTACAAATTTAAGAATCAGTAAATATATTATTATTATCCGTTTTTTAAGTTACATACTCACTGAAGTGATTAAAAGCTTCTACTAAAATAATCAGTATTTTTTCTATGCAGTTTATGAAAACAAAACCAACTTAATGGAGATTCCATAATCTCAAAACCTTTGACATTGCAAAAAGTAAAAGCCAGTAATTGTAGTGATAGCTGTAGTAAAGGTTTATGTCAAATGTAGGGCTATTATTATGACCACAATGCACTCAGCAGGACATTTACTCCAACAGTAAACCAATCACTTAAATCCATAGTGATATGGAACTCAGGCACGGAATGGACAAGAAGTTTGTACTACAAATGCCCCCAAAACAACCAAGCTTCTGCATGATTTACACATCCTATGGCTTTTTAGATACAATCTAGTGTATTATTAGAATAATATCTTGTGGATTTACTCAATCATTACCAGCTGGCAATAATGTATCTCTGCAACTTTTGATATAACACTGGAATTTACTTGGGTTGATCATTGTTAAAATGCTATTTGGGTTATACCCTAATTGACTGTGACCAATATATTTATATATAAAAGCTAGCAAGATACATTGACAACCAAGTGGCTGTTTAATGTTTATCCCATTTAATGTCAATGGCAAGATTCAAAACCACAACCCAGTAGATGTCTCTAGATAGAAGATGTTACACACCAGGACCCATATTCATTTCCATTCTTATTTTTTAGAATTATTCCCAGACATTAGAATTATTTCTGACCAACATTTTGAGAACAAGAATTAAAATTCTAAGATAGAATCTTCAAAGAATTTTCTAATTATTAATGAAATGGGAAATGGTAAAGGTAAAACAGTTATTATATTAGATTAGAATGAAAATGCTATGTTTTGGGAAAACTCCATTGAAAACATAATTTAAAGGCAATTTTTAATAAAATAGCATCAGAGATGCCCGTACCCCACAGCCTGGGGATATAATTTCAACACCATGAGATATAGAAGTGGTGTACAAACAGTATAAAGATGCTGATACTTTCAGGGCATTGTCAGTTCTATAAAGCTCCAAATAATGTTTAAATAGAGAAACTAACATCTAAGAGAAAGAAAATGTATGTCAAGATAAAGTATTAAAACAAGACAATTCAATAGCTAGATAGATCAGTACACTAAAAGTTACGAAGCTGTAAAACTTATTAATTAGAAAATAGCTGTCAATGGAAAAAGCACAATTATGTAAAAGTGCATATAATAATCAGTTGCAGCAATCCATACATCTTTGTCATAAGAGAATGATGTTTCAAATATGGCAGATGAACACACTTTGGCAGAGCCAAAGTTAAAGGTCACACCATGATGCACACCTACACCCCCTAACCAATGTCCCTACCAAGTGTCAACCTTCTACACTTTATAGAATCAAAGAAATAAACCCAGACAAGATTTTAAAACTCATGGTCACTATGATAAGGTCAAAGGTCAAATCAAGGTCACGCCATGACTTTGCAAACCTACAACCCCCAACTAATGTCCCTACCAAATATCAACCTCCGACACCTTACAGTTTTTCAGATAGCCCAGACAAGATTTTATAGGTCAAGGTCACTACAGCAAGGTCAAAGGTCAAATCAAGGTCACGCCATGATGTTGCACACCTACAACCCTTAACCAATGTCCGTACCAAGTATCAACTTCCTACACCTTACGGTTGCCGAGCTATAGACCGGACAAGATTTTATAGGTCAAGATCACTACAGCAAGGTCAAAGGTCAAATCAAGCTCCCACCATGACATTGCACACCTACAACCCCTAACCAATGTCCCTACCAAGTATCAACTTCCTACACCTTACAGTTGCCAAGATATAGCCCGGACAAGATTTTATAGGTCAAGGTCACTACAGCAAGGTCAAAGATCAAATCAAGGTCACACCATGATGTTGCACACCTACAACCCCTAACCAATGTCCCTACCAAGTATCAACTTCCTACACCTCATTGTTCCCGAGATATAGCCCGGACAAAATTTTCAAACTCAAGGTCACTGCAGCAACGTCAAAGGTCAAATCAAGGTCACACCATGACGCTCCACACCTACACCCCCTAACCAATGTCCCTACCAAGTATCATCTTCCCATACCTTAAGGTTTCTGAGATATAGCCCGGACAAACTTTTTCCCGCCGCCCGACAACCCACCCACCCACCCATCCGGACACCATGGATTAAAACAATACCCCCCCCCCCAAAAAAATCTAAAAAAAATCTTACAGAGTTTACTGTATCACCACTTTACCTAACTTCAGGGGTGATTACAAAAATTGAATATTCATCAGGATAAATAAAATTTCACAAACAATGAAACTACCACTTATAAGAAACTTTATTAGATCCTCAGTGGCCTGGTTCTCAGCAAGTTTGGCATCTAATCACAGGCAGTCACCCCCAAGTGAGTTTGACTCGAACAAGTGACAGTGCTGAGGACCTGTCCGAATTTGATCCTGGCTGTTGAATGGGACGTAAAACCCAACTTTGATACTTTGTCTAAGAAACTTTCCCTGATAAGTTTTCCATAGAAAACAACTCCTTAAAGTAAAAGCTGGAAAACTTTCAAGATATTTTCAGACCACAACCAGAATATATTAGAAGTGGCTTGATTTCCTGAGGAAAATCAGAGACAGAAAAAGAAAATTATTTATCTCTATACAAGTTGGGTATTTTTAGAAGAATGAAAAATTGCCAGCCCACAGGTATAAAATAAATAGCCCATAGTCATTTGGAAAATTGCCTACCATTTTTAATGTAAGAGAAAGTATGTTGAAAATCTGTCTTAATCTGACTACAGAGTAGCCACAAAATTTTAATGAAGAAATTCAAAGAACAGAAGAAGTGATGCCACAGCAATAGTTCTTGATAGATGTTGCCCAAATTTTAATCAACTCCATTACATTTTGTCATAAATATATTTTGAGAATCTGTGCTGGGTACTGTAGGGTACCCACAAAATTACATGTTGAAAAAACAGAAAAAACATTACCATCGTAACACAGTTGTTTCCAGTTGTTGCCCAAAACCTAATCAGTGTTTTAGGTTCCCTTGTTTTACACATATCCTGAAAAGTTGGCAAAAATATGTGCAGTTTGGACTATAAAACACACCAACTAGCTCAATGCCCAATGCCACCATGAGCAGCCAAGAAACAAAAATTTACAAAACAAAATGAAAAAGTTATAAATATGACTGGTGGATTTAGCCACGGATATAGGTACATGTCATGCTATGAAAATCATAAAACATCTTCTCATTGGCTCATTACTAATGAAACTGAGAGTTTCTGCATGAAGCAAAAGTGGTAAAGACTAGAATATCAAAAAAGTCTCTCAATGAAGAATGATAACTCTTATTAATTTATAATGAACTCAAGAACAATCTAGAGTCAATCTTGGAGGCTGTATCTCATTTCTTACTGGGGTGAATACAATTAAAAACTTTTGCAAGGTGAGAGGTTTATCTCTCTTTGCACCTAATTACAACTACAAGTACTCGAACAAACTCACCGTAACAGTGCCAGCATATCAAAAGATTGACTATGATATATTGCACACTTTGTAAGATATTAAATAAGTTATTTTGAAAAATAATGTGCTATATTTCCCATACTTTAAAAGCAAGAAAGAAAAACATGGGCACAAAACTGTAAATTATTGACAAAACAATTTTTCATCATACTTTTAAATATTTAAACAGTACCAAAATTAAATTTGAAGTTTCAATAGAAATGGTAAGTGTGACAAAATTTACAGACACGGAAGTTCCATTTAAAAGTTTCCTGAAAATGAAAAAAGCCTCATCCATAACTGTAAGCTATTAACCTTTAATGGACTTTCCTGTTGATAAATACATTCAGTTAAACCCATTTTATGCATCATACTTTCAATAATGTAAAAAGATACAGTAAATTTCGTTTAAAATGTCAACAAAAAGTCTTATTTCTCATCAACAAAAGAAAAGAAAAACCTAAGCCTACTCTAAGGGGTTTACAAGAACACACTCATTTCATTATGCAACAGTATAATTCAATGAATCAATTTGTCTTAAAACCACTTCATAATCTTCTCAGGCATCAAAACAATTAAGGATAAAAGGCTTTAAAAAAGGTTACAAAATACAGTAGATTTTTACGCAGATAGTTGGGGCTGCAATTTTTAAAACTTCCACATGCTTTCTCCTGGGAAAGAATCATCAGTTAGGCACTACATAATTCATCTGTCTTAAACCATCACTGTCTAACTCCTCACCTTTTACACTATGACGCCACTGATACATAGACGGTCCCATAAAACACGGCAACACACGTTTGTCAAGGTTTTCTTTTGACTAAATCCAGATTTACCATGTACTAGACCTAGCTTGACATTTGGGGTGTGAGCGAAAAAGGGCACTTAAAATGAGTCTGGTAACGGGATAACTGGGTTCACTTCTTAAAGGAAGAGGAGAAGGGGAAGTGGCAGATGAGGCTAAAAACTAAAAATCTCCATCAAGAGTCAATTAAATTACTCCAAGCAGTTCTCTAATCCTCGAGACAAAACCTTGGCCAAGTATTTTTATGTCAATTTGTGAAAGGCCATGCTAAGGATGCAGACATTTAAGTATGATGTATTTGTCACTCCCTTTATTCACTTTTTTTACTCATTTGAACTCCACGTGATACAAATTTCAATCTTAATTAAACATATACTGTTTTTGACTCCTTTTTTGCATTCTTCATCAGGAACACGACGGTTGTGGTTTGATCTCTTTAATTTTTAATCGGTCCAAAGATCTTTGATTTGTTTTGGGGGGATTTTCTTTATGTTTTGTATATTCATAAAGTAAAACTGGCTCAGTTAACAGATTGCACTGAAACAATATGTGATACCTTTAAACATAATCAATTCAATTTCATTATATCATATAAATACCAGACAATCAAATACTGTATATATTTGACTCTCTTTTGGCTTCTCGTGTTAATATTTTGAACTCTTGTAAGAAATCACATATTTAAACCCTACAAAACCCCACCTTATTCTCTTTTTATAATAACCCCAGTAAATGGTTTCATTCTCCTTAATACAAATCACTAATTTGCTCTCATTCATAAAGTTAATGAAGACCCCACTCAGAGAGATTTAGCACATGGAGTTTAAAAGCTTTGGCATGTCTCATGCCACCTGTCTTTTTCAGTCATTCTGAATCTATGAAGACGACAAACTCAACAAAAACTAGAGGATCGCTCGCAAAAAAAAAAGATAATGTTTTTGCATAGCAAAAACAAAGCGTCCCGAAAAGGATATAAAGGTGAGTGCTAAAGTATTAAGAAAATGCTTCGTTTCTAGCCTTATACTGTTGTGGCAACCAAAGTCAACGCAGTCTGCACTATCTAGCACGGTTTTCAAGATATAAGCATTTTTGTGTTTTGCAAAAAATAAAAAAATAAAAAATGTCCGCTATATTTGGCGAGACAAAAATATTTTGAAAATTGGCATGGCTACTCTGCAGAGATACCCAGCAGGTCCAAAATTTTGTTGAGTTCACTCCATATAGCACGGTTTTCGAGATATAAGCATTTTTGTGTTTTGCAAAAACTTTGAAAATTCAAAATGGTCACCATTTGTGGGGAGACAAAAATTTTTGTCAAGACCACTGCCGTGGTGTGTATCTCCCGCCGAGCATTAAAGCAGAAGAAATAGCTTTTCCGAGATATTCACAATTTTTCATTTTCGTGTGTGAAAGGTCTTCCAAAAGTAGGTGAATGAGTTATTTGAGAAAAATTGGCTATCTGCAATACTATTAAGAGATAATTCACATTTACTCATTTTGAGTAGGTGAATAATTATCTATGGGTCTGAAACTTCACCAAGTGAAAGCTCTGCCAAAAGTAGGTGAATGAGTTATTTGAGAAAAATTGGCTATCTGCAATACTTTTAGAGATAATTCGCATTTACTCATTTTGAGTGGGTGAGTAATTAGCTATGGGTCTGAAACTTCACCATGTGAAAGCTCTCCCACAAGTAGATGAATGAGTATTTGATAAAAATTGGGTATCCGCAATACTTTTACAGATAATTAGCATTTACTCATTTTGAGTAGGTGAATAAATAGCTATGGGTCTGAAACTTCACCAAGTGAAAGCTCTCCCAAAAGTAGGTGAATGAGTTATTTGAGAAAAATTGGCTATCTGCAATACTTTTAGAGATAATTCGCATTTACTCATTTTGAGTAGGTGAGTAATTAGCTATGGGTCTGAAACTTCACCAAGTGAAAGCTCTCCCAAAAGTAGGTGAATGAGTTATTTGAGAAAAATTGGCTATCTGCAATACTTTTAGAGATAATTCACATTTACTCATTTTCAGTAGGTGAGTAATTAGCTATGGGTCTGAAACTTCACCAAGTGAAAGCTCTCCCAAAAGTAGGTGAATGAGTTATTTGAGAAAAATTGGCTATCTGCAATACTTTTAGAGATAATTCGCATTTACTCATTTTGAGTAGGTGAGTAATTAGCTATGGGTCTGAAACTTCACCAAGTGAAAGCTCTCCCAAAAGTAGGTGAATGAGTTATTTGAGAAAAATTGGCTATCTGCAATACTTTTAGAGATAATTCGCATTTACTCATTTTGAGTAGGTGAGTAATTAGCTATGGGTCTGAAACTTCACCAAGTGAAAGCTCTCCCAAAAGTAGGTGAATGAGTTATTTGAGAAAAATTGGCTATCTGCAATACTTTTAGAGATAATTCGCATTTACTCATTTTGAGTAGGTGAGTAATTAGCTATGGGTCTGAAACTTCACCATGTGAAAGCTCTCCCACAAGTAGATGAATGAGTTATTTGAGAAAAATTGGGTATCCGCAATACTTTTACAGATAATTAGCATTTACTCATTTTGAGTAGGTAAATAATTAGCTATGGGTCTGAAACTTCACCATGTGAAAGCTCTCCCAAAAGTAGGTGAATGAGTTATTTGAGAAAAATTGGCTATCTGCAATACTTTTAGAGATAATTCGCATTTACTCATTTTGAGTAGGTGAGTAATTGGCTATGGGTCTGAAACTTCACCATGTGAAAGCTCTTCCAAAAGTAGGTGAATGAGTTATTTGAGAAAAATTGGCCATCTGCAATACTTTTAGAGGTAATTCGCATTTACTCTTTTTGAGTAGGTGAGCAATTAGCTATGGGTCTGAAACTTCACCAAGTGAAAGCTCTTTGGGATAGCTGCTCTGCAGAGATACCCTGAAGATAAAAAATTTCGTCGAAATCGCTCTATGTAGCACGGTTTTCGAAATATTAGCATTTTTGTGTTTTGCAATTTTTGCGCAAAAATTCGAAAATTCAAAATGGCCGCCATTTTTGGCAAGATAAAATTTTTTTGAAAATTGGCATGGCTACTCTGCAGAGATACCCAGTGGGTCAAAAATTTCATCGAAATCGCTCTATCTAGCACGGTTTTCGAGATATAAGCATTTATGTGTTTTGCAATTTTGCGAAAAATTCGAAAATTCAAAATGGCCGCCATTTTTTGCGAGACAAAATTTTTTTGAAAATTGGCATGGTACACTGCAGATATACCCTGTGGGTCAAAAATTTCGTCGAAATCGCTCTATCTAGCAGGGTTTTCGAGATATAAGCATTTTTATGTTTTGCAAAAAATTCGAAAATTCAAAATGGCCGCCATTTTTGGCGAGAGAAAAATTTTTTCAAAATTGGGATAACTACTCTGCAGAGATACCATGTGGGTCAAAAATTTCGTCGAAATCGCTCTATCTAGCACGGTTTTCGAGATATAAGCATTTTTGTGTTTTGCAATTTTTGCGAAAATTTCGAAAATTCAAAATGGCCGCCATTTTTGGCGAGACAAAATTTTTTTGAAAATTGGGAAAAGTATTCCGCAGAGATATCCTGCGGGTCAAAAATTTTGTCGAAATTGCTCTATCTAGCACGGTTTTTGAGATATAAGCATTTTTGTGTTTTGCAATTTTTGCGAAAATTTCGAAAATTCAAAATGGCCGCCATTTTGGGCGAGACAAAAATTTTTTGAAAATTGGGATAACTACTCCGCAGAGATACCCTGCGGGTCAAAAATTTCATCGAAATCGCTCTATCTAGCACGGTTTTCGAGATATAAGCATTTTTGTGTTTTCCTTATTTGGAAAATTCGTAATGATTAATTAATCATTAATTACTCGGCCATTTCTTGACCAATCAATGCCAAAATCTAATGATTTCCAGATTTTAATAGAATGAATGTATTTGCCAAGTTTCAGGTGAATTGATAAAATTCCTTTCAAGTTATCATCCGGACAAGCTTCCCCATCGAAAAAAGACATTTTTGGTCATGTGACCTCTCTGATTGGTTGAAATGTCACTGCAGCATATTCAAAAAAATTCCCCAAGGCTACTGCCTAAACCTGCCAAATTTGAAAAGAATCCGCCTAACGGTTACAGAGTTATAAGGAAAACAAAATGCGGAGCCGGCGGAGCCGGAAGCTCTCCCATACACAAACAAGCGTCCCTTGCGGGACGCTTAATAACAGAACCACACTGTATCCAAGCTTCAAGAATCAAATTTATTTTATGTGGGGGATGCCACACAGCTGTTTGTATTTTGTACCACACTATATGCTACAAGTAGACATTTTAGACAAAAGAAAATTCACTTATATTCAAATTTTAGAATAAAATGAACTGGAACAAATTCCTAAATCAATAATTATATATTATTTATGCATTATTATTGGTGTATTTATAACAGCATAACTGAAACTCTTTATTATTGCATAAACAAAGACAACCTTAAGTCTTGCTTATACTGGTGAGAGAGGCAAAAAAAATCATTTAAAACATCTTGCCTCAATACACCCCTCTATCTAATCCAATTAGACTTGTATACAGCCTAATCACTGTACCAGGCGAACCATACTGTAGTCAATTCCTAACTAAACTTACTTACAAGTGACACAAAAAAATAGCATCATAGATGCCTGGGGAAAAAGCGCTGGACATCATGAGATATAGAAGAGGTGAAAAAGTACAAAAAGATAAGGCTCCTTTCAGAACACCGAGACTGGGTCCCAGGACGTCTCAGGCCTCCTGGGACTAAGCCCCGACTAACCCCCGATTAAGTCCCGGCGTCCTCAGGCCTCCCCAGTCTTCCCCAGACCAATGTGGCTGATTCTTGTTTTGCAATGGGACTAAGGGTCGCAGGAGGCCTGGAACTAAGGCACTAAGGGTCTGGGACTAAGGGTCGGGGACTAAGGGTCGCAGGCGGCCTGGAACAACATAGGACTGTGTAAATGTGGTCTGAGGAGGCCTGGGACTAGACATTTTGTTTATGGCGGGAAAAAATAATCGGTTTGTGTCGGGAGAAATATCAAACATGTTTGATATTTCACACAGCCCCAACCGACCACAACCGACCCTTACAGGACGCCTGGGACTAAGCAAATTTTTCAAACCGACCCTCAAAAACCCTTAATCGGGAGCCTTAGTCGTGTGGTGGAACACCCACATAAGGTAAACATTATGAAGTTGAAAAATTTATTAATTAATCTACTTCTCAAATGAAAGTACTGCTGTCAATGGAGATAGCACAATTAGCCTGAATTAGGTAAAAATAAATATGATAATCAGTTGCAGCATTCCACATATCTTGGTGATAGAGGAATTTCTCTCAAATGTGGCACTAAAAACCAGGATGAAAGGTAACAACAAGATCATACCATAAAGTTTCACACCTAAACCCTCCACCCAATATAGCTACCATGAACCAACTTCCTACAATTTAGTTTTTAAAATACATCCCAAACAAGATTTTAATGGACAAGGTCTCACCATGACATTTCACACCTATGCACCTCAACCAATGTACCTACTAAGTATTAACTTCCTGCACCTTAACCTTTTATGGTTGCCAAGCCATTTTAAGAAAAAATTAAGAAATATTATTCTCTTTTTTTTTTGTCAGAATGCTTATGTAGTATTTGGCAGTTTTTGTATGTATGATAGAAAAGAGTTTAATAATAATGCAAATTAAGTTTGCATACTATATATGAATGGCACTGTAAAGGGAAACTGATTGTGGGTTTGCTACCCTCGCCTGCCCAGTCCCCGATGCACCTTGTTACAAAAGAGTAAATAAAATTTTAAAATTTTTTCCAAAATATAGCCAGGACAAGATTTTAAAGGTTAAGGTCACTGCAGTAAGGTCAAATCAATGTCACACCAGCCAGTGTGTTGATAAACAGGGTGTAAACAAAAATTCTAAAATTGGACGTGTTATGTATTTATCAATATGATTTTCATTACCTCATTTACCAAGAGGAATGGGATTAAACTGGACTATGTCCTTCAAAGAACTAATAGTTTAATACATATTTGTATTCACTGGAAACAAAGAACCCAAAGCCTATTCCCAGCATATGAATTCCTACAGGTTAGTTACATATCCCAAACCTGTAGAAGGAATAATAAGCAAGTTTTAAGGACTTTTGAGTTTTGCTACTCTAAATTGACCTTGCAGGATCACATATATGCTGGTTTGAGATCCCAAACCTCTAGGAATCATAATGAGTGAAACATTGAAACTTTTAATGTTAACCCAAATTGGCCATTGCAGAAAAAATATTTTTCAAAATGAGTCCAAAGGTACTCTCAGGCAAGCTTTTATTTATATAGGAACATATAAAGTGAATTTTAAACGGTCTGCTGAAACAGTAATAATAAGAAAATCTCTCTACACACTAAAACGATGGTGACAACAGCATAACAAAGTGAAATCCAAAGTTTTCACCAGGTTTAAATTAATACCTGCTGCAGAATAAATTGACTGCAATATCCTATGGCTTCAAATTAATGTCCAGTGCAAAACAACTCAAATGCAATATCACTAGGACTAAAATTAACACCCAGTGTAGGACAAAATTGATTGCAATAAAACCTAGTTTCTAATTAACATCCAGTGCAGAACAAGCTGACTGCAATACAGTCAGTCACCGAAAATAAGAATGTGTGAAAAATTTGAGGCCCCCCCCGGGGTACGGTCTTATTTTCCATACAAGCATTTTGGCCAAGTATAGAGGCACATTCTTATTTTCCACCTGGATTAAAATGAACATCCAGTGCATAATACCTTGATCTCACCCAGTTCAAATTAATGTCTGGTGCAGAACAAGTTGATTGCAATATCACTCTGATTCAAATTAACATTCAGTACAGAACACCCGGATTATAATTGCACCTGGATACAAGTTAACATCCAGTGCAGAACGCCTCAATTACTATATTTCAAATTCATGCCAGATACAAAACAGATTAATTAAGATTTGATCATCATATTTTTACCTTTCAAATAAGACTCTGTGACAAACTGCTAATATGAAACCAAATCTATTTTACTGATATTTGGAAATTAACTAATACCTATACTGTATTTGAGAAAAGTAAAGTAAAACGTAAGTATTTTTTGAGCCAGGCTAGGCTGGTTTTTTCTTACCCCTGTGATCCATATCCACCTTCAGAATGGACAGCCTTGACTCTCTCTAGGTAATCCATGGGGAACTCAGTGGCCTTGGCAGGATCTAAGTGATACATATGTATATAAATGAAACATTTCTATCTGGATCCAACTGTTAGTCCATAATGAATGAATAATACTGAAATAACTAAGATATAAACAAAGCACTAAGACCATTACTGCAAAATTTGGTCAAATCTACACACAAAGGAGAAAGCCTTTTGCTTGAGAGGGTGACAACAATCACTGTCTAGTCACTGTGGAACGCATCCAGTCAAGTCATCAGAAAAGGCAACTCACATCCCCAACTAACTTGTCACCATTGTAACCAATTCATACAAAGGCTAAAGTTGGTTTTAAAAGATCTACAGTAGAATTTCTTTTATCCAACTCTCTTGGGAGAATCACAATTAGGTTGGATAATAGAAAGCCAAAAACAACAGGCTTAAATGGAGTTGGGAGAGTGGGTTTGAGGTCAGATAATTGAAAATTTGGATAACAGAGGGTCAGAAAAATAGAGGTTCTACTTTACTCATTGCCAAGAAAATTTTGGTTAATGCAGCAATAAGCCATGACTAAAGACAAGTTAAATCTTGCATTTTTATTATTCTATACACTAAAGATACAGTTTTACAGGAGAATGCATAGATCTCAAATAAAAAATTATGGGATATTAAAAAGCATTCATGAGAATACTGAAAACTGATACATATATGGAAAACCTAAGGTGGCTATGCTTTTGAGAAGTGATAGAATTTTAGCTTCTTTCTGAATGAGGAAAGAAAGATAAGTGACTGAGGAGATAATATCAGAAAATTCATTCTTAACTTTTGTGCTATCATAGAAAAAGCAGAAACCAAACTGCTTGGTAGACGTATATGTATGATGGAAAAAAACTACAAAACCTCCAGCCTGTTACTGTATAGCACTAATCCGTCATCGTTTACTTTTGTTTCAATAAAACATCATATTGATATATATGACTGACATCAGATAAAACCATGAAAAAAAACATTGTCTGGATTCCATGAAAAAAACACAAATAATTACACAAAAGATGCAAAAACTGAGTGAAAGTAACGAGATGAATATAACAAGCAATCAGTCCCCATAAATGAGCCCTGTGTCAGCTGACATTGTGTTTTGAGCGTCAGAGTACAAGTGAAAGTAGAAAAGGACATATCTGAAAATAGCTAGCTGACATAAAAATTAATACTGTGTAAGTAGATTTTTATGCTAGAGTAAAAATTTTCCATATTAATTTCCCAATTTTAAGAAATTCATTGAAATTGATTTTCACTTATGGTTATTTTAAACTGAAGAGATAGAGGTTTTAAACTTTACCAGGAATTAATTCACTATTCAAGGTCTTCAGTGTTCATTTTACTACGCGTTTCCGCGTCTTTTGTCGCTATACTGGGGCGAAAAGACGCATACACGTTATGGTCCCGAGTCGCGGTGACGCATATATCTTGCATTATCGCCCACGATTTCGTTGTAAATATTGGGAAAGTTAGACGAATTTTGTTTCAAAATCAAAGAAAAGGACACATATATTGTCTTTTTAACCCAATTCCTTCATGTTTCCTTGCTTCTAAATGCCTTAATTTGATTGGTCAAGCGGAAACGGCACTGTCCATTCATACTTCGTTTAACAAAAATTCAGTATTTATCAATGGAAAACACGTTTATAGTAAGTGATGTAAACTCACCAGTGGCTGTAAATTTCCACTTTTTTCATAGTTTTGTTAAATATATATAGAAATAAATATCTATTGCACAACAAGATTTTATTATCCAGTTTTTAATATTTTCACTTTTTAAAGTTTAGTTTTGCATAATGCACTCTTACAAGTGACTTCAAAGACAATTGTTAACAAGTAACAACAAACATTTTAAACTACTGTGGGACAAACTTTTAAAAAATTGCATCTATGTTAATAACAAATTTTCGACTGGAAAAAAGTTAAATAATAATTTAACTTAACTTTATATGGTATATATGTTATTGCTTTAAAACCAGTTTTGTTTTTTTTCAAAAAGTGGCAAGTTTATATAAATTGACATAAATAAATGTCCGGAGTTTTTTTGTATGAAATAAAAACAACTCCCTGAGTGAACCTATGTCAAGGTGAGTTAATTTTTTTTTCTAGTTTTAGATAGTGCAGGGTTGGACCATGTTTATTGAAACCAAAAAAAATGAAAAAACAAGCAATCAGTGCCCGTGAACGGGCTCTGTGTCAGCTGACTGTGTGTTTTGAGTTTCAGAGTAGAAGTAACAGAAGAAAAAAACACAAAAGTTGTGCCCTGGAAATGGTGTTTGGAAGAAAACTAAGAAGGTAACTGTTAAGGTGTAAAAAGTAAGTTAAAAACATATTTAAAGAAAATATTGCAAATGCAATAGTTTTAATTTTACTATGTTATAGCTGACCCCAAAATATGTGAATAACACACTGAAACTAGACCTATAGCATCGGAGAACTGATGCAAATTGTATCCACCAGAAAACTCACAAAAGCCATTAAAACATGCTTAACCTTGGAGCTCAAGGTGAAATCTGACCATGTCAAAAGATTCTTAGCCCATGATTCCTATGGGTTGGTGTGACATTGCAAACCTTTAGGAACACAAATAAGCGAGATATAAGCACTGTTAATTTTGGCTTTCCTCATTTGACCTTCAAAGAGGGGCCAAAGGTCAAATCTGATCACATCAAAAGATTCCTAGCCCATTATTTCCTATAGGTTGGTTTTCCGTTCCAAACCTCTAGAACTAATAATAAGCGAGCTATAAGCACTTTTAAGTTTAGCTATCCTCGTTTGACCTTGAAAGAGGGTTTCAAGGTGAAATCCGACCACACCAAAAGATTCTCAGCCCATGATTTCCTAGAGGTTGGTTTTCCATCCCAAACCTCTAGGACCAATAATAAGCAAGTTATAAGCACTTTTAAGTTTGGCTATTTTTGTTTGACCTTGAAGGAGGGGTCCAAGGTCAAATCCGACCACACCAAAAGAATCCAGGCCCATGATTTCCTATAGGTTGGTTCACCATCCCAAACCTCTAGAACCAATAATAAGCGACTTAAAAACACTTTTCAGTTTGGCTATCCTCGTTTGACCTTGAAGGAGGGGTCCAAGGTCAAATCCAACAATACCAAAAGATTCCCAGCCCATGATTTCCTTTAGGTTGGTTTACCATCCCAAACCTCTAGGACCAATAATAGGTGTGTTATAAGCACTTTTAAGTTTGGGTATCCTCATTTGATCTTGAAGGAGGGGTCCAAGGTCATATCTGACCACACCAAAAGATACCCAGCACGTGATTTCCTATAGGTTGTTCTATCATCCCAACCCTCTAGAACCAATAATAAGTGAGTTATAAGCACTTTTAAGTTTGGCTATCCTCGTTTGACCTTGAAGGAGGGGTCTAAGGTCAAATCCGACCACACCAAAAGAATCCAGGCCAATGATTTCCTATATGTTGGTTTACCATCCCAAACCTGTAGGACCAATAATAAGTGAGTTATAAGCACTTTTAAGTTTGGCTATCCTCGTTTGACCTTGAAGGAGGGGTCTAAGGTCAAATCCGACCACACCAAAAGATTCCTGGCTCATGATTTCCTATATGTTGGTTTACCATCCCAAACCTCTAGGACCGATAATAAGCGACCTATAACCACTTTTCATGACTGATAAAGAAACACCTGTGGCGGCCATGTTGTTTTGTTTTTTTTTCAAAATGAGGACCCAAATATTTGCAGTCAAGATTTTATAATGAGGAACATATCCTGCTGTCCGGTGGATACAACTAAATACTCTAAATGCAATACTTTTGAAGTTATACGTGATTTACTCAACAGTGATAACCTGAAAGTAGCTATTACTCAGCTATGCCATGAGCTACAGGTCTGAAATTTTACTATGTTATAGCTGACCCAAAAGTAGCTGAATAACATATTTACACAAAATGCTCTAAATACAATACTTTTCAAGTTATAGATGATTTAGTGTTGAGTAAAAACCTCAAAGTAGCTATTACTCAGCTATGCAATGAGCCACTGCTCTGGAATTTTACTATGTTATAGCTGACCCCAAAATAGGTGAATAACATATGAAAGTAAATACTCTAAATGCAATACTTTTCAAGTTATAAGTGATTTACTGAACAGTGATAACCTAAAAGTAGCTATTACTCAGCTATACCATGAGCTACAGGTCTGAAATTTTATTATGTTATAGCTGACCCAAAAGTAGCTGAATAACATATACAAACAAATTACTGTAAATGCAATAGTTTTCAAGTTATAAATGATTTACTCAACAGTGATAACCTGAAAGTAGCTATTACTCAGCTATGCCATGAGCTACAGGTCTGAAATTTTACTATGTTATAGCTGACCCAAAAGTAGCTGAATAACATATTTACACAAAATGCTCTAAATACAATACTTTTCAAGTTATAGATGATTTAGTGTTGAGTAAAAACCTCAAAGTAGCTATTACTCAGCTATGCAATGAGCCACTGCTCTGGAATTTTACTATGTTATAGCTGACCCCAAAATAGGTGAATAACATATGAAAGTAAATACTCTAAATGCAATACTTTTCAAGTTATAAGTGATTTACTGAACAGTGATAACCTAAAAGTAGCTATTACTCAGCTATGCCATGAGCTACAGGTCTGAAATTTTATTATGTTATAGCTGACCCAAAAGTAGCTGAATAACATATTTACACAAAATTCTCTAAATGCAATAGTTTTCAAGTACAAGTGATTTTACTCATGATGTAAGTTACTGAAAAGTCCAAAAGTAGCTATTACTCGCTTAGCTATTGAGATAGACACCCAAGTTACTCACCATGTTGTAGCTATGGAAAAAGTAGCTGAATAACATATTTAAATAAAATGCTCTAAATGCAATACTTTTTAAGTTATAAATGATTTAGTGTTGAATAAGAACCTCAAAGTAGCTATTACTCAGCTAAGCAATGAGCCATTGGTCTGGAATTTTACCATGGTATAGCTTACCCCAAAATAGGTGAATAACATATGAAACTAAATTCTCTAAATACAATACTTTTCAAATTATAAGTGATTTACTCAACAGTGATAACCTAAAAGTAGCTATTACTCAGCTATGCCATGAGCTACAGGTCTGAAATTTTACTATGTTATAGCTGGCCCAGAAGTAGCTGAATAACATATACAAACAAATTACTGTGAATGCAATAGTTTTCAAGTTATAAGTGATTTACTCAACAGTGATAACCTGAAAGTAGCTATTACTCAGCTATGCCATGAGCTACAGGTCTGAAATTTTACTATGTTATAGCTGACCCAAAAGTAGCTGAATAACATATACAAACAAATTACTGTAAATGCAATAGTTTTCAAGTTATAAGTGATTTACTCAACAGTGATAACCTGAAAGTAGCTATTACTCAGCTATGCCATGAACTACAGGTCTGAAATTTTACTATGTTATAGCTGACCCAAAAGTAGCTGAATAACATATACAAACAAATTACTGCAAATGCAATAGTTTTCAAGTTATAAGTGATTTACTCAACAGTGATAACCTGAAAGTAGCTATTACTCAGCTATGCCATGAGCTACAGGTCTGAAATTTTACTATGTTATAGCTGACCCAAAAGTAGCTGAATGACATACTTACACAAAATTCTCTAAATGCAATAGTTTTCAAGTTACAAGTGATTTTACTCATGATGGAAGTTACTGAAAAGTCCAAAAGTAGCTATTACTCACTTAGCTATTGAGATAGACACCCAAGTTACTCACCATGTTGTAGCTATGGAAAAAGTAGCTGAATAACATATTTTAATAAAATGCTCTAAATGCAATACTTTTCAAGTTATAATTGATTTAGCGCACGATTTCATGAATTTTATTGCATTAAAAATTATTTTAAAAATTAATAAAAAAAAAATTAAGACAGATCCAGGTCTTATATTCACACAAGGTACTCTACTAGTGGCCTATTACATCTATGCAAGATATGAGAAAAATCCCCGCAATAGTGAATGAGAAAATTGTGATCAAGTGTTGAAATTTTCACACTTTGGGTGGGGGTACCTCACTTGTAATGGCTCTGGCAAACAGACGAACAGACAGATCTGCATGAATTTTACGATTTATCATCCTCGATAGTTAAGGTATCTTTTAAAAAAAACAGCATGTCTCTGGGTCTTGTAGTTTTGGAGAAGAAGTTTGTCACGCGGACGCGTACACAGACGCGGACGCCGCAGAGTGATGCCATAATGTCAGCTGACTGACAAGTCAGCTGACATAAAAAATCAGTAAAAAATACTTTAATTATTGCAAATCATGTACATCATAGGAAATCTTGTACATCATGCTGACTAAAAATATGTCTTGAATTGAAATAAAGTTTTTTTCACAGTGAGTAGAGTTGAATTTGATTTAGTATTGCAAATTCATTTTGAAGATAGACTAATAGTACTTTTTTTCTCCTATTTAAGTCAATTTGCTCAACTGTAAGGTTAATTTTGGTCATTTGACTCATCGCATTTAGTAAATGTCTCACCAAAATTTAGTAAAGGAGTCATTTGACTCAAGTAGCTCCAACTCTAGAATGAACACTGGGTCTTCATTGCCTTAACCAGCAAAAAATTAAAGTCAGGTGAAAATTTTCACAGTATATCACAGTATACAGTATATCAGCATGTTTTGTTAATTACGATGACAATGATCAGAGTTATTGAAAAGATAAATAAAGGAAAGATATTTTAACGGTGTAAAAATGCTGGTACAAAACAAAAAAATAACCATCCTCGGCAGGCAAGAACCCCAGCCTGCAAGTACAACTAAATGGGCAACAACATTGAGATTTAAGAGAATCAACTTCAGTGATAAGAAGTATACAGAACCCAAGTTGATGTAAAAATTTGATGAACACACTCACACACACACGCATGCACATATGGAAGGTGTTTCATAATCTCTCAACTCCAGTCTTGGCCGGCGGGAGACAAAAATACAACTGTAGTAACATCGGTTTAATAACAGCCCTTTTTCAATACAGAAGTTTAAGACTGAAAAGCATTTAAAGCATTGCCATCGCAACATTTGTTGCCAGATACCATCCAAAACCTAATCACCTCTAGATCCTGTTTCGGTTAACATACCCTGAAAAGTTGAAGAAAATCCATGCACAGGTTTAGGCTTTTTAAAAACCAAAAATATCCAAAGTGTTGCCATGGCAACAGTTGTTGCCAGATCCCCCTCAAAACCTAACCAGCTCTAGATCCTCGAGATAAACATATCCTGAAAATCTAGTGAAAATCCTTGAACTGGTTGAGGTTGTGGAACACCCACAAACTTTAAGACCCAAAAATCTTAAAAGTGTTGCCATGGCCACAGTTGTTGCCAGATACCCCCCAAAACCATATCAGCTCTAGATCCTCTTTAGGTAAACATATCTTGAAATTTTAGTGAAAATCCATGCATTGGTTTAGGTTGTGGAACACCCAGAAACTTTAGGACCCAAAAATATTAAAAGTGTTGCCAAGGCAACAATTGTTTCCAGATACCCAACATAACCTAATCAACTCTAGATCCTCTTTCGGTAAACATATAGAGACCTATAAATCTTAAAAGTGTTGTTATGGCAACAATTGTTTCCCGATACCCAACATTACCTAATCAGCTCTAGATCCTCTTGGAGTAAACATATCCTGAAAATTTCATGAAAATCTGTGAATGGGATAAGGCTGTGGAACAACCACAAGCTTTATGCCCACTGCCGCCACCCGGACAGGCGCAGGGGATGACTATAACCCCAGCCTTTATGGGCTGGGGTTAAAAACGTATCTATTGTTTAACTAATTCATAGATGCAACTAAAATGTATGTTAAAAATAAAAGTTATTGTATTTATATGCATTTCATGGCTAAACAAATAATGAATAGGTTGAAATAGTGCCATGTTTTATTACATCGATCCATAACCCATTTCCTGAAGCCGTCTGGGTATTTACCTTGAAAGAGTTTTTCTTCAAACTCCCATAAATCCCACTTTGCAGTGAAGAAAAACGTCAAGCAAAAAACTTTCACCCTCAGAAAAATGAAGCATAAATAATGGAATCTTAGTCCCTCTTAAAGAACCCTTTCAAAAAGAGTCCATCTGAATCCGTAGCAAGTCCATTTTAAAGCAATTCACATTTCACTGTGAGATAAGGAGTATGAATGAAAGATTAGTACAATGATGCTTTGAAATGTCGGAGGGTTAAAGGATATCAGCTGCATTAGACCAGACAAACTGAGGGGGCTGCAGTTATTTCATATTTAACATGCAGACTTCACAATGTAACTTTGCGTTTTCACATTTTGATGTTCCTTGTATTGATAGTTCTCATATACAAAAGTCATGCAATATATCTTATAGCACCAGAAATAAATTCATCCTCTTAGAATATTGTACATCACCCAAAAAAAATTTCGCCTTGTAAATAGGAGGATGTAACTTGAGGAAATACTCATCTGAAACGCAAGGGAGTAAATTTAAGTTTTCAGTAACTGGATGAGACACGATGGCAACTCTGGAAGCCCTCACACCATTACTGTTGGAGTGTATGATTACTTAAATGAGTTTTACACTCAATTAAAAATTGGCATGAAAGCAATTTTAACCTGCGTCAATAAGATTCCTTGTGTAATAATATTTTTACCATGGCCAAGTCCCATCAATAAATATTTCATTTTTTAGACAGATTTGTTCGAATGTAGTATGTTAGCTACACACACAATTAACAGTTTTATAATCTAATTGTTTTTGACGAAAATATTCAAGCAACTTACACTGAAACTTGATTTCTTATAGGACAGAAAAGAAATAAGAACAATCTTAGTATATAAGCAGAATTAAATTTCTACAGCAGCATGTTTGGTTTTTGAATGACTGGAATATTTTTGGTTATATGATATACTGTACATGTAAATGTGTTTTGTAAGAGACTATCAAAATGTTTCACCACATATGTAGTTTGCGTTTGAAAAATAAATACAGCAGAGTCTGACATAACAATAGTTCAGTATTTTGAGATGATTTTGAAAAATTTAATAGTAATTTAAATTTTTGTTAGAAATACTTACCATTTCCTAACAGTAGCTATTTGTTGGAGCCATCCAACCCAATGGCCAACGCAGAGATGCGATTTTAAGGTTATGTAACAACCTTAACCAAGCCATTGGGTTACAGTAGTCCGTCCTCCCGCCAATTAGGTCACATGACCACATTGTTTACTTCATTATTTTTGTTGCAAGTAAAAGAATGACTTGCGGGGAGGTGGGAGGGAAATTTGAGTGTTAGGAAATGGTAAGTATTTCTAATAAAAATTTAAATTACTATTAAATTTTTCAATTTTATAGCGAAATACCCTTACCATTTCCTAACAGTAGCTGAATTCAGCCTTGTAGGATGGAGGGAATTCTTTTTAAGAAAACCACTACCTAACCTACAACTAGACAACATGAGAACTTCATAATGGAATTACATGCATTAATGAACATATAACTTCCAAACATTCACAACATACAACTCCAAAAAATGGCAGTATGTAGCTGTAGTTCTCACAACTGCTGACAATATTGGTGTTGCAAAAGGATGTCATAAATAGATAGCCCATCTACATTGTAACATCCGACCCCAAAACAAGGTCAAACCAACCTGTAAGTGTCATCAGCATTATGCCAAATCCTTCCCAAGTCAGATTTAGGCAACATTGATATCTAACTACAAATACATCCAGCATTGCAGACATACCAGCCACAAACTGCAAATGTATCAATATAAGTATGAAACACATACTCATAAAGTAACAAACTGTAACTGCAACTGTAGGACCCAATTTCAAATCTGACCCTATGACAACAGAGGTTTTTAAGACAGAAATTGGTATACATACAATGGAATTTCCAATAACATGTATCAAGAAACTATGTAAGGAAATCACCTATAAAAACTAAAGATACATACATCAATAGTTTCCATGACTCAATCTTGACTCAATCAAGATGAAATAGGTGCCAAAAGATAAGTCTTATTAAGAAACTTTCTTAATGGCAGTAAAAACAAAAGATTTTGTTCTATCCCAAACCTTTTGATTACCAAAGCCCTAACAGGACAGACAGACCCACATTGAGTGAAACTGTTGTCCAAAGAGGCTAAGAGCTGGCATGACCACAGGCTTAATTGCAGTAGGCCCATCCAAAGCAAACTGGATCTGGCAATTGATGGGCCAGAGTTACTCGTGATCAATTCTCCTTATAACTAAAGGAAGAATATGTCCAAGCATTAATGTCACTCCTTTACCATGACTCTGTAGTCCACAGACAAAGACCACTGACTCAGTTGCAGTAAATGCAGTAGGCCCATCTGAAGCCAACTGGTTCATGGCCAAAAAGGCAGTCAATGGGCCAAAGTTACTTGTGACCCATTATCCCTATAACTAAAGGAAGGGTCCAAACATGAATGTCACTACTTTACCTGAAGCCAAGACCAAAGACTGTCTTGAAAAGAAAATAACTTCAAGAAAACCTTCCTCACAAGATCAAAGGTTGTCTGATAAGAGCATGTAGGACCAATGACAAAATCCAACATTGGTTTGTCTCTTAGTAAAAGTTCTTAGTGTCTTATTTATCTCAACTTTTAGATACTTCTTGACCCGTTTGGCCCCAAACCATCCGCAATTGCTGTTCTATAGCCCACAATAATGGATGGTATTAGGATGTTTCCCTAAACTAGAATTTCAGGAAATTTGCTCCATGTGGAATGGTACCTGGCTCTCTTCACACCACTTCCCAAAAAGAAGAATTGATTCTCAGATTCTCCTTGAGGAGTGCTCCTTCATTGTTTCACCACTTCCTCTGGGGATCTACCATAATCTTCATGCCTGACTTCCAGATGCCAAACATGAAGATTCAAGTAACTAGATTGTTGTGAAGTCTGTTGCTGAATGGTTGAGTCAACAGATTTACCCCCAAGGAAAGTCTTAGATGAAGTTTTGTGGACAGATTCATCAGATCCCAAAACTAAACAATCCCTGGCCACCCCATCATGATGATTCTGCATCTGTAGGTGGCTATCTGTTGAATCACCTGAGGGATGAGGGCCACTGGACATAACTGACCAGACCCTCCCCAGAAATGTTCAATGCATCTGTTTACCAAGACTGACTGTCTGGGACATGAGACATATACCTGTTACAACACCTGCAGGACCAAGACCCTGGGCAAAAACACATGTCTGTCCAGACCTTCACAAGAGATGTTGAAGCACCTGTTTCCAGAGCCTGACAGCAGAGCTACATAGGAAACTTGTGATTCATCTTGTTGCAAACACATCAACCACTGATTGATGGCAGCAATGTCTAATTTGATTGAAAACCTGACGATTCATAGCCCCTTTGGTCTGAAATAACTTATCTTCCTAGACAAGGAATCTGCCAGAACATGTGGATTCCCTGGGATGTACTTCCCTGAATCTGAATCATTCTGACATTGGACTGAATCATGATTCTACAGATGAAGGTACCTATTCCGTGAGTGGAAGCCTCCCTGGCTGTTCACACAGGCAACCACTAAAGAATTGTCTGTGAAAATCAACTGATTTCAACTGAAGCTGACTTCTGAATCATTTTAAGGTAACAACATAGCTTCCAGCTGTATAATGTTATGTTATGAGAAGTCTTGACTCTTCCTGATTCCACAGACCAATGGCTGTGGATGACTCAAGAAAGCATCCCAACCCATTAGAAAAGCTTCAGCAAAAGGAAAGAAACTGTGCTCCTGAAGGAGTGGTGAGTCCTACTTCAAAATTGAACTACTGGTCCACCACTGAAGATGATCCCTGAACCAAAGATATCCAGAGATTGATATCAGCAGTGTTTCCAGATACCATTGGAATGACTTCATGTGCAGAAAACCCAATGGTATAGTCTTCTCCATTGAAACCATGCTTTCAAAGTGACATGAGCTTCCCTGGAGATAAGTGAGAACTTCCAACATGGTAACCATCTTTCTCTCTTTGAATTGAGAAGACTAGACCTACCCTGAGGTCGAATTGTAACAATAAATTGATTACTGGAGTTGGAAATAAGCTTGATCTTTTGAAATTGTGATCCAACCCAGGCTTCGACAAGATGCACCAACCAGAGGGTGATATCTTGGCATTGCTGCTTGAGTTCATTGTCATTAGCCAACCCTCTATATACTGGCGAATACTGATGCCTTCTGCACGAGCCATCAGCTTCACCTCTTTTGCTACCTTGGTGAACTGGAGAGGAACTGTAGCCATTTTGCAGATTAAGGCAATGAACTGGTAGAATCTGTAGCCTCCAATGAGGCGAAGATACTTTAGTTAGCCGAGTCTACCGGTGAAGAGTGTGTACCCATAAAGGTCGAGTGGCGTCATCCACTGTCGTTATATAGACGAATTCCAAATCTTAAAACAATTCATATTGAGTAAGGTACATGCAAAGCTTGTTTACCTGACCTTAAGTATACTGACAGTCATTTCTTCTTCACTAACCCCAAGAAATAGACTGTAACTGTAAACTTCCAGCGATGTGACTGGTGATATCGCCCTTTTGTCGATCATTTCATAAACAGCTTTTATCAAAATTGCTGTTTCTCCCGTTTTTTTTTGTTTTTTTTTTTTTTGTTAACTTCTGCCAACCTCACTTCTAAAAAGTCTGGCTGAATATTTTCCTTTCCCAGGACTTGTATAGTACCAAACTGGAGAAAGGTTCCTTGAAACCACAGGAAGCCAGCTATCATCCCTGCTTCCATAGGCCTGTATAAGTAAGATCCACTCCCCTTTTAACTAGCTGAGGAGTAGGAGGCACTTGTAACTCTATTCCATGGTTTACTAGACCAGAAACTAGAAGCATGCTCACCTCTAGAGTTACTAATCCTTATTATTTCCATGAAAACACTAGATGAAAATCCTCTGAACATCTAATATGTCCAGCAAGAGAACATCATTAGGAGTGAAAAATGCATTGTAGATTTGCTAAAGACATTCTAATTTACATCCCTCCTGTTGAGTCACATGTTCTTAGACATGGGCAAACTGCAACAAGAAGATTTGGACACCAACTGGTTGACTGGACTAGAAATGCAAACATCATTGCACCCAGTCCAAAGCATATTGAAGTCTATAACATATCATAGTGATCCCTAGGATCCTCTAAATATGACCTGAACTGAAGGAGTGAGAATATACATGCTTCTTCTCTCTTACAGTCCCCTACCAGGGACCTTGTTTGCAAAGTGTCTGAAAGATCATGTTCCTCCTGCAGACCTGCTGTAACTAAGGAGCTGTCCTGGAAAATAATGTATGTAAGGAAGTCCAAGCAAAACTTCTTCCTGTATAACTGCCTTTAAAACATCAGAGGCTTCAAACTCCTTGAAACCCAACATAAAAGCCACATTTCAATGCTGGCTGTTCACCCAAGGAATGTAAATGTGACCAAACAAGGGAGCATTCACAGAAACTGTGCCTGTTAAATCAAACCCTAGCCACTCAATAACAGTCAAGCAAAAGTAAAATAAGGAATAGATTCCTTGTAATGAGATGAATCATAATCACCATCTCCTGACAACCTGAATTCTAAACCTTTTGAGAGGTATAGAAACCCGATTGTACTAAATTCTTGTGCAAAACCATTGATCAAAAGCCTCTCCTTGTAGATATGAATGACACTCCCGGACATCTGACAACCCGAATTCTGACCTTCTGAGAGGTATAGAATACTCGATTGTGCATGGATGACTTCACACAGGTATTTCCTCTGGTGAATGTTTCGACTAGACCTCGACGGAAGAGTTTTCCGAAGAAGTAGTCTTTTCCTGCATTCAAAACTCCTCCACGGTGCCGTGTCCATGGTAACTTAATGGCTGCCCCCAAGGGAGATTCCTTCTTCTGTAGCATCGACAATCTATTCGACTGGGATGCATACTATGATAAAATTGCTTTCAACGCCTGGCTATTAGAACCCGACGTGAACAGCAATAACGGCCACTCGAATTGTCATTCTCATCCAAGATGGCGCCGTCCAGATCGCTTCTGTTATTGAAGAGTACATTCTTTCTATATACGTATGCTGCAAAATTATAGCTTCCAACGTCCAGTAAACTGAACCAAACGACTGGCAAGCTGTATAATAATATTATTGTTGCAGTAGGACCTTCTTTTATGAAGACTTATTTCCTCGAGGTTGAAGATGATAGAACTTTCGATGTCGCCATCCAAAAAGTCCTTTATTTGCATAATATAATGCATACCTTCGAAGATTCAATAAATGAATCAGTTCTGTACCATATACATATAAAATATAAAGTGAGATTCACAGCAAAATCTCAAAAAATAAATGAAAACCTTGAGAAACTTCTACTAATTCCCAAAGACGTCCATACTGATGATGGCCAACAAAAATAATGAAGTAAACAATGTGGTCATGAGACCCAATTGGCGGGAGGACGGACTACTGTAACCCAATGGCTTGGTTAAGGTTGTTACATAACCTTAAAATCGCATCTCTGCGTTGGCCATTGGGTTAGATGGCTCCAACAAATAGCTACTGTTACGAAATGGTAAGGGTATTTCGCTATAAAATGGTGGTTTACTATTTAAACATAACAAGATAACTAGAGGATCGCTCGCAAAAAAAAAAGATAATGTTTTTGCATAGCAAAAACAAAGCGTCCCGAAAAGGATATAAAGGTGAGTGCTAAAGTATTAAGAAAATGCTTCGTTTCTAGCCTTATACTGTTGTGGCAACCAAAGTCAGCGCAGTCTGCTCTATCTAGCACGGTTTTCAAGATATAAGCATTTTTGTGTTTTGCAAAAAATAAAAAAATTAAAAATGTCTGCTATATTTGGCGAGACAAAAATATTTTGAAAATTGGCATGGCTACTCTGCAGAGATACCCAGCAGGTCCAAAATTTTGTTGAGTTCACTCCATATAGCACGGTTTTCGAGATATAAGCATTTTTGTGTTTTGCAAAAACTTGGAAAATTCAAAATGGCCACCATTTTTGGGGAGACAAAAATTTTTGTCAAGACCACTGCCGTGGTGTGTATCTCCCGCGGAGCATTAAAGCAGAAGAAATAGCTTTTCCGAGATATTCACAATTTTTCATTTTCGTGTGTGAAAGGTCTTCCAAAAGTAGGTGAATGAGTTATTTGAGAAAAATTGGCTATCTGCAATACTATTAAGAGATAATTCACATTTACTCATTTTGAGTAGACGAGTAATTACCTATGGGTCTGAAACTTCACCAAGTGAAAGCTCTCCCAAAAGTAGGTGAATGAGTTATTTGAGAAAAATTGGCTATCTGCAATACTTTTAGAGATAATTCACATTTACTCATTTTCAGTAGGTGAGTAATTAGCTATGGGTGTGAAACTTCACCACGTGAAAGCTCTCCCAAAAGTAGGTGAATGAGTTATTTGAGAAAAATTGGCTATCTGCAATACTTTTAGAGATAATTCGCATTTACTCATTTTGAGTAGGTGAGTAATTAGCTATGGGTCTGAAACTTCACCATGTGAAAGCTCTCCCACAAGTAGATGAATGAGTATTTGATAAAAATTGGGTATCCGCAATACTTTTACAGATAATTAGCATTTACTCATTTTGAGTAGGTGAATAAATAGCTATGGGTCTGAAACTTCACAGAGTGAAAGCTCTCCCAAAAGTAGGTGAATGAGTTATTTGAGAAAAATTGGCTATCTGCAATACTTTTAGAGATAATTCACATTTACTCATTTTGAGTAGGTGAATAATTAGCTATGGGTCTGAAACTTCACCAAGTGAAAGCTCTGCCAAAAGTAGGTGAATGAGTTATTTGAGAAAAATTGGCTATCTGCAATACTTTTAGACATAATTCACATTTACTCATTTTGAGTAGGTGAGTAATTAGCTATGGGTCTGAAACTTCACCAAGTGAAAGCTCTCCCAAAAGTAGGTGAATAAGTTATTTGAGAAAAATTGGCTATCTGCAATACTTTTAGAGATAATTCGCATTTACTCATTTTGAGTAGGTGAGTAATTAGCTATGGGTCTGAAACTTCACAGAGTGAAAGCTCTCCCAAAAGTAGGTGAATGAGTTATTTGAGAAAAATTGGCTATCTGCAATACTTTTAGAGATAATTCGTATTTACTCATTTTGAGTGAGTAATTAGCTATGGGTCTGAAACTTCACCAAGTGAAAGCTCTCCCAAAAGTAGGTGAATGATTAATTTGAGAAAAACTGGCTATCTGCAATACTTTTAGAGATAATTCGCATTTACTCATTTTGAGTAGGTGAGTAATTAGCTTTGGGTCTGAAACTTCACCAAGTGAAAGCTCTCCCAAAAGTAGGTGAATGAGTTATTTGAGAAAAATTGGCTATCTGCAATACTTTTAGAGATAATTCGCATTTACTCATTTTGAGTAGGTGAGTAATTAGCTATGGGTCTGAAACTTCACCAAGTGAAAGCTCTCCCAAAAGTAGGTGAATGAGTTATTTGAGAAAAATTGGCTATCTGCAATACTTTTAGAGATAATTCACATTTACTCATTTTGAGAAGGTGAGTAATTAGCTATGGGTCTGAAACTTCACCAAGTGAAAGCTCTCCCAAAAGTAGGTGAATGAGTTATTTGAGAAAAATTGGCTATCTGCAATACTTTTAGAGATAATTCGCATTTACTCATTTTGAGTAGACGAGTAATTAGCTATGGGTCTGAAACTTCACCAAGTGAAAGCTCTCCCAAAAGTAGGTGAATGATTAATTTGAGAAAAATTGGCTATCTGCAATACTTTTAGAGATAATTCGCATTTACTCATTTTGAGTAGGTGAGTAATTAGCTATGGGTCTGAAACTTCACCAAGTGAAAGCTCTCCCAAAAGTAGGTGAATGATTAATTTGAGAAAAATTGGCTATCTGCAATACTTTTAGAGATAATTCGCATTTACTCATTTTGAGTAGGTGAGTAATTAGCTATGGGTCTGAAACTTCACCAAGTGAAAGCTCTCCCAAAAGAGGTGAATAAGTTATTTGAGAAAAATTGGCTATCTGCAATACTTTTAGAGATAATTCGCATTTACTCATTTTGAGTAGGTGAGTAATTAGCTATGGGTCTGAAACTTCACAGAGTGAAAGCTCTCCCAAAAGTAGGTGAATGAGTTATTTGAGAAAAATTGGCTATCTGCAATACTTTTACAGATAATTCGCATTTACTCATTTTGAGTAGGTGAGTAATTAGCTATGGGTCTGAAACTTCACCAAGTGAAAGCTCTCCCAAAAGTAGGTGAATGATTAATTTGACAAAAATTGGCTATCTGCAATACTTTTAGACATAATTCGCATTTACTCATTTTGAGTAGGTGAGTAATTAGCTATGGGTCTGAAACTTCACCAAGTGAAAGCTCTCCCAAAAGTAGGTGAATGAGTTATATGAGAAAAATTGGGCATCTGCAATACTTTTAGAGATAATTCGCATTTACTCATTTTGAGTAGGTGAGTAATTAGCTTTGGGTCTGAAACTTCAAGTGAAAGCTCTCCCAAAAGTAGGTGAATGAGTTATTTGAGAAAAATTGGCTATCTGCAATACTTTTAGAGATAATTCGCATTTACTCATTTTGAGTAGGTGAGTAATTAGCTATGGGTCTGAAACTTCACCAAGTGAAAGCTCTCCCAAAAGTAGGTGAATGAGTTATTTGAGAAAAATTGGCTATCTGCAATACTTTTAGAGATAATTCGCATTTACTCATTTTGAGTAGACAAGTAATTAGCTATGGGTCTGAAACTTCACCAAGTGAAAGCTCTCCCAAAAGTAGGTGAATGATTAATTTGAGAAAAATTGTCTATCTGCAATACTTTTAAAGATAATTCGCATTTACTAATTTTGAGTAGGTGAGTAATTAGCTATGGGTCTGAAACTTCACCAAGAGAAAGCTCTCCCAAAAGTAGGTGAATCAGTTATTTGAGAAAAATTGGCTATCTGCAATACTTTTAGAGATAATTCGCATTTACTCATTTTGAGTAGGTGAGTAATTAGCTATGGGTCTGAAACTTCACCAAGTGAAAGCTCTCCCAAAAGTAGGTGAATGAGTTATTTGAGAAAAATTGGCTATCTGCAATACTTTTAGAGATAATTCGCATTTACTCATTTTGAGTAGGTGAGTAATTAGCTATGGGTCTGAAACTTCACCAAGTGAAAGCTCTCCCAAAAGTAGGTGAATGATTAATTTGAGAAAAACTGGCTATCTGCAATACTTTTAGAGATAATTCGCATTTACTCATTTTGAGTAGGTGAGTAATTAGCTTTGGGTCTGAAACTTCACCAAGTGAAAGCTCTCCCAAAAGTAGGTGAATGAGTTATTTGAGAAAAATTGGCTATCTGCAATACTTTTAGCGATAATTCGCATTTACTCATTTTCAGTAGGTGAGTAATTAGCTATGGGTCTGAAACTTCACCAAGTGAAAGCTCTGCCAAAAGTAGGTGAATGAGTTATTTGAGAAAAATTGGCTATCTGCAATACTTTTAGAGATAATTCGCATTTACTCATTTTGAGTAGGTGAGTAATTAGCTATGGGTCTGAAACTTCACAGAGTGAAAGCTCTCCCAAAAGTAGGTGAATGAGTTATTTGAGAAAAATTGGCTATCTGCAATACTTTTAGAGATAATTCGCATTTACTCATTTTCAGTAGGTGAGTAATTAGCTATGGGTCTGAAACTTCACCAAGTGAAAGCTCTCCCAAAAGTAGGTGAATGAGTTATTTGAGAAAAATTGGCTATCTGCAATACTTTTAGAGATAATTCGCATTTACTCATTTTGAGTAGGTGAGTAATTAGCTATGGGTCTGAAACTTCACCAAGTGAAAGCTCTCCCAAAAGTAGGTGAATGAGTTATTTGAGAAAAATTGGCTATCTGCAATACTTTTAGAGATAATTCGCATTTACTCATTTTGAGTAGATGAGTAATTAGCTATGGGTCTGAAACTTCACCAAGTGAAAGCTCTCCCAAAAGTAGGTGAATGATTAATTTGAGAAAAATTGGCTATCTGCAATACTTTTCGAGATAATTCGCATTTACTCATTTTGAGTAGGTGAGTAATTAGCTATGGGTCTGAAACTTCACAGAGTGAAAGCTCTCCCAAAAGTAGGTGAATAAGTTATTTGAGAAAAATTGGCTATCTGCAATACTTTTAGAGATAATTCGCATTTACTCATTTTGAGTAGGTGAGTAATTAGCTATGGGTCTGAAACTTCACAGAGTGAAAGCTCTCCCAAAAGTAGGTGAATGAGTTATTTGAGAAAAATTGGCTATCTGCAATACTTTTAGAGATAATTCGCATTTACTCATTTTGAGTAGGTGAGTAATTAGCTATGGGTCTGAAACTTCACCAAGTGAAAGCTCTCCCAAAAGTAGGTGAATGAGTTATTTGAGAAAAATTGGCTATCTGTAATACTTTTAGAGATAATTCGCATTTACTCATTTTGAGTAGGTGAGTAATTAGCTTTGGGTCTGAAACTTCACCAAGTGAAAGCTCTCCCAACAGTAGGTGAATGAGTTATTTGAGAAAAATTGGCTATCTGCAATACTTTTAGAGATAATTCGCATTTACTCATTTTGAGTAGGTGAGTAATTAGCTATGGGTCTGAAACTTCACCATGTGAAAGCTCTCCCACAAGTAGATGAATGAGTTATTTGAGAAAAATTGGGTATCCGCAATACTTTTACAGATAATTAGCATTTACTCATTTTGAGTAGGTAAATAATTAGCTATGGGTCTGAAACTTCACCATGTGAAAGCTCTCCCAAAAGTAGGTGAATGAGTTATTTGAGAAAAATTGGCTATCTGCAATACTTTTAGAGATAATTCGCATTTACTCATTTTGAGTAGGTGAGTAATTGGCTATGGGTCTGAAACTTCACCATGTGAAAGCTCTTCCAAAAGTAGGTGAATGAGTTATTTGAGAAAAATTGGCCATCTGCAATACTTTTAGAGGTAATTCGCATTTACTCTTTTTGAGTAGGTGAGCAATTAGCTATGGGTCTGAAACTTCACCAAGTGAAAGCTCTTTGGGATAGCTGCTCTGCAGAGATACCCTGAAGATAAAAAATTTCGTCGAAATCGCTCTATGTAGCACGGTTTTCGAAATATTAGCATTTTTGTGTTTTGCAATTTTTGCGCAAAAATTCGAAAATTCAAAATGGCCGCCATTTTTGGCAAGAAAAATTTTTTTTGAAAATTGGCATGGCTACTCTGCAGAGATACCCAATGGGTCAAAAATTTCGTCGAAATCGCTCTATCTAGCACGGTTTTCGAGATATAAGCATTTTTGTGTTTTGCAATTTTGCGAAAAATTCGAAAATTCAAAATGGCCGCCATTTTTTGCGAGAAATTTTTTGTTTGAAAATTGGCATGGCTACTCTGCAGAGATACCCTGGGGGTCAAAAATTTTGTCGAAATCGCTCTATCTAGCAGGGTTTTTGAGATATAAGCATTTTTATGTTTTGCAATTTTTGCGAAAAATTCGAAAATTCAAAATGGCCGCCATTTTTGGCGAGACAAAATTTTTTTGAAAATTGGCATGGCTACTCTGCAGATATACCCTGTGGGTCAAAAATTTCGTCGAAATCGCTCTATCTAGCAGGGTTTTTGAGATATAAGCATTTTTATGTTTTGCAATTTTTGCGAAAAATGCGAAAATTCAAAATGGCCGCCATTTTTGGCGAGACAAAATTTTTTTTCAAAATTGGGATAACTACTCTGCAGAGATACCCTGCGGGTCAAAAATTTCGTCGAAATCGCTCTATCTAGCACGGTTTTCGAGATATAAGCATTTTTGTGTTTTGCAATTTTTGCGAAAATTTCGAAAATTCAAAATGGCCCCCTTTTTTTGGCGAGAAAAATTTTTTTTGAAAATTGGGAAAAGTACTCCGCAGAGATATCCTGCGGGTCAAAAATTATGTCGAAATTGCTCTATCTAGCACGGTTTTTGAGATATAAGCATTTTTGTGTTTTGCAATTTTTGCGAAAATTTCGAAAATTCGCTCTATCTAGCAGGGTTTTTGAGATATAAGCATTTTTATGTTTTGCAATTTTTGCGAAAAATTCGAAAATTCAAAATGGCCGCCATTTTGGGCGAGATAAAAATTTTTTGAAAATTGGGAAAACTACTCCACAGAGATACCCTGCGGATCAAAAATTTCGTCGAAATCGCTCTATCTAGCACGGTTTTCGAGATATAAGCATTTTTGTGTTTTCCTTATTTGGAAAATTCGTAATGATTAATTAATCATTAATTACTCGGCCATTTCTTGACCAATCAATGCCAAAATCTAATGATTTCCAGATTTTAATAGAATAAATGTATTTGCCAAGTTTCAGGTGAATTGATAAAATTCCTTTCAAGTTATCATCCGGACAAGCTTCCCCATCGAAAAAAGACATTTTTGGTCATGTGACCTCTCTGATTGGTTGAAATGTCACTGCAGCATATTCAAAAAAATTCCCCAAGGCTACTGCCTAAACCTGCCAAATTTGAAAAGAATCCGCCTAACGGTTACAGAGTTATAAGGAAAACAAAATGCGGAGCCGGCGGAGCCGGAAGCTCTCCCATACACAAACAAGCGTCCCTTGCGGGACGCTTAAATAATCTAGAAAAGGCTTCTCTAGACATAAACTGTAGCCAGTTTGAAAAGATTTTTTATCCCTGAAGAACGGAATTGCAAATTTAAGAATTAAGTTAAATTTTTATAAGTTAATACTTAACTACATTAAATTAAACATTGCATTAAACAATTAAATGTACTGCCAGTGCAAGACGACCCTGTCAAACACCAGAAAAAGTTGTTTTGTGTCTCCACCAGCAGAGCCAGGTATGTGCATGCAACTCGCTAGGTGTCTAGAATACTTCCTCCTGGCTAGAGAACGTAACGTCATAGCATCTTTTTCACATCCATTCATCTAACCATGGGATGAGCCCCTGTTAAGACTAAAGCAAAGTCAGTTGGGAGGGTGTCTCCTGTCCATTAGGTAAGGTATTAACTTAATTAAGGTGTTAAATTTAATTCTTAAATTTGCAATTTTATTACTTTAATACATCTTATCTAATGTACAATTAGCCAGAATAACTACCGCTTGGAAGGTGGGTAGCTTACTAGGGACTTTATATCGAACTCAAAAGAGATATTAGTCAGTCTCAAAGGAACATAAGCTGTAAACATTGGTCATTGTGACTAAAGTGGGGTGTCCCCTTTTTTAACAGATGTTCTCTGAGGTAGGGGAAGAGAGGTGTGAGTTCAGTCTCAAGGAGAGACCCTCTTCAGAAGGAAGAGGAGTGGAGCTGGTGGTATCTGAGCAGGACCTCCCGCCTTGAAGAACCTGCTGGGCAAGGTGACAGGTTGCTTAAATTTAAAGGCTAGTGGTGGATCTGTCAAGACTAGTGGTGGATCTGCCGAGCAGCCACCACCAGGCCCAAAAGAAACACCTCTGATTCAGCCTAAGCCACAGCCTTCAGATAGAACTGGGTGATGGTGGGATAATATTGGTGGCGGACTGATAACTGTTCTAAGGAGACTCCTGATATGAAGGCCTAAGAAGCAGCAAAGTTAGTTAGCTTACTACTAGTGTTCTCAATAAACCCTTTTTACTAGGACCGGGTATGCAGTGGTTTCAGCGGGCGGGTACCCGGGTACCCGCAGCGATGGGCAATAATAGCTGAAACTACAAATATCTCCATATTTACAGACTTAAAACCTACAGAAATAATGGGATGCAACCATTTGATTTATTTCTTGTTGGCCACGGTTTTGCATTCAAAACAATATTGCACGGAAGCAAGGTTAAATAAAAAAAGACTTCTGTACATTCAAAACACGGTTGTTTATATAAAAATGGAGTCAGATGACCTATCACAAAAGCATTAACTACTGCTCGAATGTAGTTTCGGAATTGAAACTTCATTTTTATATCGGGTTGATAATTGAATTTTATTAACATAAAATTATTAACTACGGTGTGAAAATATTGTACTCTTTATTTATTTAAGGAGGGCATGTCACTATATAGCCAATATACAGCATTTTATGGACTCGGAATTAAGTAACTGTGTTAATGTACTGACGATTTTCAAAGGGTTCCGGTATTTGACAATGTATAAACAACTAAAATAAAAGACAAATAAAACTAGAGGATCGCTCGCAAAGAAAAAAGATAATGTTTTTGCATAGCAAAAACAAAGCGTCCCGAAAAGGATATAAAGGTGAGTGCTAAAGTATTAAGAAAATGCTTCGTTTCTAGCCTTATACTGTTGTGGCAACCAAAGTAAGCGCAGTCTGCTCTATCTAGCACGGTTTTCAAGATATAAGCATTTTTTTGTTTTCCAAAAAATAACAAAAAATAAAAAATGTCCGCTATATTTGGCGAGACAAAAATATTTGAAAATTGGCATGGCTACTCTGCAGAGATACCCAGCAGGTCTAAAATTTTGTTGAGTTCGCTCCATATAGCACGGTTTTCGAGATATAAGCATTTTTGTGTTTTGCAAAAACTTTGAAAATTCAAAATGGCCACCATTTTTGGGGAGACAAAAAGTTTTGTCAAAACAACTGCCGCGGTGTGTATCTCCCGCCGAGCATTAAAGCAAAAGAAATAGCTTTTCCGAGATATTCACAATTTTTCATTTTCGTGTGTGAAAGCTCTGCCAAAAGTAGGTGAATGAGTTATTTGAGAAAAATTGGCTATCTGCAATACTATTAAGAGATAATTCACATTTACTCATTTTGAGGTGAATAATTAGCTATGGGTCTGAAACTTCACCAAGTGAAAGCTCTCCCAAAAGTAGGTGAATGAGTTATTTGAGAAAAATTGGGTATCTGCAATACTTTTAGAGATAATTCGCATTTACTCATTTTGAGTAGGTGAGTAATTAGCTATGGGTCTGAAACTTCACCAAGTGAAAGCTCTCCCAAAAGTAGGTGAATGACTTATTTGAGAAAAATTGGCTATCTGCAATACTTTTAGAGATAATTCGCATTTACTCATTTTGTGTAGGTGAGTAATTAGCTATGGGTCTGAAACTTCACAGAGTGAAAGCTCTCCCAAAAGTAGGTGAATGAGTTATTTGAGAAAAATTGGCTATCTGCAATACTTTTAGAGATAATTCGCATTTACTCATTTTGTGTAGGTGAGTAATTAGCTATGGGTCTGAAACTTCACCGAGTGAAAGCTCTCCCAAAAGTAGGTGAATGATTAATTTGAGAAAAATTGGCTATCTGCAATACTTTTAGAGATAATTCGCATTTACTCATTTTGAGTAGGTGAGTAATTAGCTATGGGTCTGAAACTTCACCAAGTGAAAGCTCTCCCAAAAGTAGGTGAATGAGTTATTTGAGAAAAATTGGCTATCTGCAATACTTTTAGAGATAATTCGCATTTACTCATTTTGAGTAGGTGAGTAATTAGCTATGGGTCTGAAACTTCACCAAGTGAAAGCTCTCCCAAAAGTAGGCGAATGATTTATTTGAGAAAAATTGGCTATCTGCAATACTTTTAGAGATAATACGCATTTACTCATTTTGAGTAGGTGAGTAATTAGCTATGGGTCTGAAACTTCACCATGTGAAAGCTCTCCCACAAGTAGATGAATGAGTTATTTGATAAAAATTGGGTATCCGCAATACTTTTACAGATAATTAGCATTTACTCATTTTGAGTAGGTAAATAATTAGCTATGGGTCTGAAACTTCACCATGTGAAAGCTCTCCCAAAAGTAGGTAAATGAGTTATTTGAGGAAAATTGGCTATCTGCAATACTTTAGATAATTCGCATTTACTCATTTTGAGCAGGTGAGTAATTAGCTATGGGTCTGAAACTTCACCAAGTGAAAGCTCTTTGGGATAGCTGCTCTGCAGAGATACCCTGAAGATAAAAAATTTCGTGGAAATCGCTCTATGTAGCATGGTTTTCGAAATATTAGCATTTTTGTGTTTTGCAATTTTTGCGCAAAAATTCGAAAATTCAAAATGGCCGCCATTTTTGGCAAGATAAAATTTTTTTGAAAATTGGCATGGCTACTCTGCAGAGATACCCTGTGGATCAAAAATTTCGTCGAAATCGCTCTATCTAGCACGGTTTTCGAGATATAAGCATTTTTGTGTTTTGCAATTTTGCGAAAAATTCGAAAATTCAAAATGGCCGCCATTTTTGGCGAGACAAAATTTTTTTGAAAATTGGCATGGCTACTCTGCAGAGATACCCTGTGGGTCAAAAATTTCGTCGAAATCGCTCTATCTAGCACGGTTTTCGAGATATAAGCATTTTTATGTTTTGCAATTTTTGCGAAAAATTCGAAAATTCAAAATGGCCGCCATTTTTGGCGAGACAAAATTTTTTTCAAAATTGGCATGGCTACTCTGCAGAGATACCCTTTGGGTCAAAAATTTCGTCGAAATCGCTCTATCTAGCACGGTTTTCGAGATATAAGCATTTTTGTGTTTTGCAATTTTTGCGAAAAATTCGAAAATTCAAAATGGCCGCCATTTTTGGTGAGACAAAATTTTTTTCAAAATTGGGATAACTACTCTGCAGAGATACCCTGCGGGTCAAAAATTTCGTCGAAATCGCTCTATCTAGCACGGTTTTCGAGATATAAGCATTTTTGTGTTTTGCAATTTTTGCGAAAACTTCGAAAATTCAAAATGGCCGCCATTTTTGGCGAGACAAAAATTTTTTGAAAATTGGGAAAAGTACTCCGCAGAGATATCCTGCGGGTCAAAAATTTTGTCGAAATTGCTCTATCTAGCACGGTTTTTGAGATATAAGCATGTTTATGTTTTGCAATTTTTGCGAAAATTTCGAAAATTCAAAATGGCCGCCATTTTGGGCGAGACAAAAATTTTTTGAAAATTGGGAAAACTACTCCGCAGACATACCCTGCGGGTCAAAAATTTCGCCGAAATCGCTCTATCTAGCACGGTTTTCGAGATATAAACATTTTTGTGTTTTCCTTATTTGGAAAATTCGTAATGATTAATTAATCATTAATTACTCGGCCATTTCTTGACCAATCAATGCCAAAATCTAATGATTTCCAGATTTTAATAGAATGAATGTATTTGCCAAGTTTCAGGTGAATTGATAAAATTCCTTTCAAGTTATCATCCGGACAAGCTTCCCCACCGAAAAAAAACATTTTTGGTCATGTGACCTCTCTGATTGGTTGAAATGTCACTGCAGCATATTCAAAAAAATTCCCCAAGGCTACTGCCTAAACCTGCCAAATTTGAAAAGAATCCGCCTAACGGTTACAGAGTTATAAGGAAAACAAAATGCGGAGCCGCCGGAGCCTGAAGCTCTCCCATACACAAACAAGCGTCCCTTGCGGGACGCTTAATACTATAAGCGTTGTACAAGGGTGAGAAAACAATATTATTATGCATTTTAATTGAATAGTTTCATTTTAAAGTGAATTAATGAAGTCCAGATACGTCTGTACTTGGTCAGCCAATGTGGGCGATATTGAAAGAAATAAGCTTAGATTCGGGTACTCGAGTATGAGATTTCAGATTCGGGTAAGTATTCAGGGTTCGGGTACCCGGATATCCAGGTACCCGTTGAGATCACTACTTACTACATGGGCTTTAACCTGATGTGGGGTAAGGGCTTCCTGATCAGAGAGCTCATGGTATAGGATCACAGTCTGCTTGATCAATAAATAGACAGTGGTAGAAGAGATACCTCTGTTGAAACCTTTCTTGGAGACAAAAAGCAGCTCTTTTTTCTGCGTGCAGTCCAGTCTAGATAGTGTCCAGATAGTGCAGAGACTGGTCAGCCTCAAGTAAGTTGAGGCCAGGACAGGAATAACCACTGGGATGCACATTCTGGACCTTCTTTGGCCAGCTGATTCTTTGAAGGAAAGCTAGGTGAGGGGTAGAGAGACATCTTGGACTAGTCTGTCTGGTGTCTGATGTTTTTGTTTAGCCAACTATGGATCCCACTCTGTATTTGCCAGAACCCAAAGCTAAGAGAAAGACGGTCTTGAAGGTCATGGGCTTCAAGGAGCCTCTTTAAGGATTTCAAAGGGAGCCTTAGTAAGCTGTTGCAGTACCAGAGAAAGGTTCCAAGAAGAGATTCCTGTACGACCCTATGGTCTGTCTTTACGGAAGCTATTCAGGAGATGAGTGAGATTTTCATCCTTGCTGACATTGATGAGAAAAATTTCTCTGTTTGTCTGCTTTGGCTGATCGGTAGCTGAGATTAGTACTTGGCTGTAACTTCCTGTCCCAGAACAGATACAGAAGAAAGTCGGCTATGGACTTGATAGGTTGAGCCCTGAAGTCTACCTGATTACTGTGGTACCGTTTTGCAAGAACAGCCCACTTCGCTTCATATACTGATTCAGCTGAGCCTCCAGTCCAGCCTGGATAGCTTGTTTGCTACCACATTCAGCCAGTCTGGAACGTGTCAGGCCTTGAGAGTTACCCGTCTCCTGAAACACCAGGTCAGGATTCGGTATAATAGGGCCCAAAGTGGGCCGCCCTCATGCCTCCTTCCTTGTTTATGTAGGCAATCACGGTGGTGTTGTCTGTTACTAAGACAACAATTTTGTCAGAGCAGAGGCGTTGGAACTCTTTTAGGGACAAAAAGACTGCCTTTAGTTCCAGGTAGTTGATATGCAACCTGTTTTCTGACAGAGACCGAGTCCCTCTTGCATTGACCTCCCCTAAGTGAACCCATTGGGATCAGGATTACCTTTTCTAGAGATTCCAGGATCCTCCAGTGATTTTTCAGATGCCACTGAATCGGTCTCATGTGGAGCAGAGGGACTTGCTTCTTGGTGGCTGTCAACAGGCCTAATAGGCACATGAGATGTCAAACCCAACAGGAAGGGTCTGTGAGAAGTTTGTAAATATTGAAGTTAAAGGTCATCCACCATTCCAGGGTGGATCTGACCTTGCCCTCCTTGAGATCGAACTTGTAGCCTACGAAATCATCTTTTTGGGTTCCGGTTCTGATTTTTCCATTTTCACTATCCAACCTAGTTTAAGGCAGATCTACTAAGGTCTGATTATACTTGAGACAGGTTTGGTGGGATGTGGCTCTGACTAACCAATTGTCTAGGTACTGGTGGATTCATATACCCTTGTTTTGAGCCATCTGACGTCCCTGATGATAGTTGTGAATTCCATGGAAGCAGTGCATAGCCCAAAAGGTGAAGCTTTGAATTGGTAGGATTGACCTTGGACATGAAAACATCTTCATTAGGTATTTCCTGGATTGTCGGTTTATTGGGAATATGTAAGGAATCGTCCTTGAAGACTACAGACTAATTCTGTTACCACTTGTTTTTTTACCCATTTCTACTGCTTGTTTCTAAATAAGTGCATATGATGTCTATCAGGAAGCTGTGCCCAAGGCGATGTACAAAAGCAACTAGAGGAATGCTTTTGCTAACAAAAGCGAAGCATCCGTGAAAGTTTAAAATGCTTTGTGGTTTTAATAAGCATGCTGTAAAGCTAAGAATGCACAAAGCTGCGCCGTATGCTTTCCCAGTACCTCTTAATACATTCTGAAGCTATAAAAGCAACGATAAAGGAGATATAAGGCAAAAACTCCAAAGCAGCTATTTATGACCCCAGTTTGACCCATAAGGGGGGGTCGGGGGGTAAAACTGACCGGCTATTTAGACTCTCCATATATGCTTTCCCAATACCTCTTAATACATTCTGAAGGTATAAAAGCAACAATAAAGGAGATATAAAGCAAAAACTCAAAATCACCTATTTTATGACCCCAGTTTGACCCATAAGGGGGGGCCGTGGGGTAAAACTGACCGGCTATTTAGACTCTCCGCATATGGTTTCCTATTACTTCCCAGTACATTTTATGGCTCTAAATGCAATACTTACGAAGATAATAGGGGGGGTTGACCTAAATTTAAGGCTTTCAGATTGGAAGATGTCAGAAAATCACTCATAAATGAGACATTTTTCAAGGGATTGCTCCCAAAATCTAATAGTATGAACAGGTGTGTCAAATTATAAGGCTGTGTAGCAAGTAGTTTTTCCTGAACTGCGATGACGGGGGGGGGGTGTACTTCAAAAAAATTGTTTTTGATCATGTGACCTTCATAAAGGTCAAAGGTCAAATTTAAGCATGCAGAAAAATTTTCCCACGCCTAAGGTATACAACTACCAAATATGGTTTGAAACCTTCTAATAATAAGGGAGATATTCAAGGGAGACCATAATGCGGCGGCTGCGGCGGCGGCGAGGAAACTGAGGCGAAAACAAATAAGCGACCTTTCAGGGACGCTTAATTATGATCATCGGTGACCTTGTCACAGGTGGTTGGTCCCAGAAGGGGCAGGTGTAGCCTTCCTTGAGGGATCTTATGACGTTGGGGGTGGGCACTAGGGCAGCCCATGTTTTCCAAAATTGGTGCTTTCTGACCTCTACAGGCAAATTTAGAGAAGCAGTGTGGACATCTGTGGCAGGTTGTCCAATCCAGGTCTGATTTACACAAGAAACAGCTTTCACAGAATTTATTGTATTTATAATGTGTCTTAAGCCTTTCTTTTCAGCTGCCAAGCAAGAAAAGGTATCTCTTGTCCTGACTCAACTTTAAAGAACAGACATGTATTATACAGAAATTGGCATTTATATGAAGACTGAGCCTTGGCCAGTCAGGATGAATAGTTGGAAGCCTCGCCCTGACCTTTCTTGTCCTGGCCACGTGAACTGATAGTCTTCCAGGCTGGTTGTCCTAAACTACAACTGTTATCCCGTGAAAACTTCGTGGAGTAAGCATAAGGGTGATGGTGTGTAAGGGTGTGAGATCCACCAGTATAGCCCATTTTTGTAAAGAGATATCTCATTCTCAGTCTTTCTATTGTAACTTTTCAGTGGCTTTCTATTGTAACTTTTCAGAGGGTCTGATCAGTTTGGTCGGAACCTGTACCCTAATTAGACAGCTCTCCTTATTCAGTTGGCCTGTCTGGTGACAGCAACTAGGTGGATCTGGGGAGAGTGACCATCTCAGGTTCTGTATCCAACTCTAGTTCCTGTAGTTGGGGTGATCTGGTAGCCAACTGCTTCTGTGAAAAAAGGGGAGCCCAGTTGTTGTTGGTCGGGTTGCTGACATAGAAGAAAATTGCTTCTGTAAAAACAGGAGCCTGGTCAGTGTAGGGTGTGCCCTGTGTTCACCTGCATGAATTGACAATGCTTCTGTAAAACAGGAGTTTGATTGATGTAGGTCTGGTTGGTCTGTTTGATCAACGATATAGATGGACACTGCTTCTGTAACTTCTGTAAAAACATGAATCTGGTCAGTATAGGCCTGGTCAGTTGGTCCGGTCACTGACATAGTGGACACTTCTGTAAAAACAGGAGTCTGGTCGGTGTAAGTCTGGTCAGTCAGTCCGGTCACCAACATAAATGGACACTGCTTCTGTTAAATCAGGAGTCTGGTCGGTGTAGGTCTGGTTGGTTGGTCAACTCACTGACACAGATGCACACTGTTTCTGTAAAAACAGGAGTCTGGTCGTTGTAGGCTTGGTCGGTCAGGTCACAAACATAGATGAGAACTGCTTCTGGTCTTCTTGGTCTATTGTTACAAGACTAGCACTAGTATGGGTGAAGCAATACATTTGTGTAGAAATGGTTTGATCAGTCGGTCTGGTCAGTTGGAAGTGACATGACCAGTAAAAGGTCACCTTGAACCACCCACACAATCTATAATGCTGGCCAGCAGAAGAAGACAAAAAAAGCTTCTATGTCTATAAATTAATCCATAATACTTGTTTTCCTTTGTAAAATAGTACAAATATCTTGAAAATAGAGAGTTCTTCAAAACACGTCTTATCTGCACATGTGCAAAACGAATAAAAAGATGCTATGACGTCACATTCTAGCCAGGAAGGAAGTAGGTCATGACACCTAGCGAATGCACGTAGCTGGCTCTGCCGGTGAAGACACAAAACATTTGCTTCTGGTGTTTGGCGGGGTTGGCTTGCGTCAGCATTATAGCTAATTGTCCGTTAGGTAAGATGTGTTAACAGAATAAAAACACTATTCACAAGAGGATGGCAGCGTCAGCCATGTTTTATCTTTTGAAAAGGACACAAAAATCAGGATCAATGAGGCTATTAATCAGATGCGCATACATTTAATTTAGTTACTACAACAGAGATATATATTTTTAGCATGGCACAAATGGCTGTTACAGCCATCTTATTTCTTGGACAGGGCCCAAAATCAGTACCAAACAGGTTGTATTCATGGCAGACTTGCATTTAAAATTTAATGATTTTTATCTGTAATAGTTCACATTTAAGTTACTGGAAACTGTTACCATGACAGTGGTTGTGATGGCTAGCCATCTTTTTTTTTCAAAATGCTGGCTTAACTTATTAGCAGGAAAGCTTTTCATGAACATAGAGTGAAATCTTGTTTAAGCTAAGCAGGATATTTGTTTTTTGCTGTGGGAGGTATTAAAAAGGAAATCTCACAATGCAGCAGTTGCAGAATAATGTGTAATCATGAAGATCCACTGGATCCATCTGCTTTCTAAAGTTATGTGCATTTAAATAGGCTTCAATTAATTCTGCGGCATTCTCTGAAAACTAGACTATAAAAACTACGTTGTTCAAGTTAATGACATTCAAAAACATGTATTTTATGATAGAATTTCTCTTTAGAGACAAGTAATGAATTTGTTTTCTGAAATTTCAATCCCAGAGTGTTTGATATTTTGATGAATTAAAATTACAAAGCTAGTGACTGCAGGAGTGACCACAGTCAGGTCTGTTTTATAAAATATTAAACAAGAGGTTTTTCATTTCAGCCAAACTTTCATTTTAAAGTTATAAATAAACACAACTTTAGTTTGTTTCAAAGCAGTTCGGGGACAAGGAGTTAATTTTCACATCTTTTATTGTTGAAAAACATGCTGATTACTTTGTTTCTAAAGACTGAACGCTATAATATATCAATTATGTCAATGTATCAGAAATCACTATTGATATACAAGATAACTTTGACAGTATGCTCAATACAGACTTATTCTATGGCAACGACAGCCAAGATTAGAACAAGAATAAAAGATATGTGTTTGTGAAATACTGTACCTGCTGCTTCACTTCTAAGAAGGTACAATGTGTATTTGTTTGAAGTTATTTTGATTAACTCTCCAGGATGGATATGGTCCAATTTCACAGAATGGAACCCAAGTGTAACACTTTAGCATTTGCCAGATTATTTTTGTTGTGTCTTCTTGCCTTCTTTCTAATGGCTTTACTTTTACCTATCATGTTGAAAGATAGAAATTCGCTAGTCTGTAGAAATACCAAAATTCTAAATGATTTCGCAGAACTAACTTTCAGGTATCTGTACATTTACCCCATGCTTCTCCAATGGCTAAATGATTTCAGAAGAATGATTTCATTGTATACACTTAAGCATCTCCCAATGAGAAATAAGTGCTGAAATAGTATTTTAGATTAGATTCGGTTATTTTACAGTCTGTATTAGTGTACATAGCATAAGCTCATTCTGCCACTCACCTGACACAAAGAAGGTGTCATGTGCATCTCTAGCTGGATGCTGCTGAGGCTGGAAAAGGGAGTCAAAGTTCCAGAAAGCACTCTCCACATAGTTATTGGTGGGCATCTCTGCAAACCTGAACAAGTCAAAACATAAGGGTGAAGGCTCAGTGATGAAACCTCTGTTACTTGGCCTGGTATTTAACTCTACAGTTTCAATTCTCTCCAATTTCTACTTCACTATTGTTTTATACTAATCTATCTTTTCTATTTCATAATAATATAATTGAAATTACTTTAATTAACTGACCTAAATATAAGTCACCCAACTTGGTCAGATAATAGAGTTTCTACTCAATATATTTTATACAGTACATTACAAACTAGACAGACAGCACTGAGGCAGTATATTTAACTGGTACCAGCACCTTCTTTAAGCCATGTACAGATAGAGGTGACTCTAAAAAAACAACTATTTATTTCATCTTTTCTGAACTTACTGCCACTAAAATTGAACCACCTCTTCCTGTCTGAGCGTTGGAATCAGCAAAGATTACACCAGTATAAAACTGATTTCAGCATTAGGTGCATACATATTAGTAAAGTAAGCTTATTACAGTATGGAATCTTCTTCACCAGAGAAGATCAAAGTAAATAGAAACTAAAAGGCACTCGTACAGTGTACACCTCCACCAAGGCACAAAGTATCCCATAATTTTATCCAAATACTACTTTTTTTCAAAAAGTTTTTTTATATCATTTCTTGGAGGCAGAGCCTTCAAAAGTGCAAGTATTGCCTTGGCATAAATTTCTTCACAAAAAACTGTGTCATTTCAGCAGGAGTAAATATTTACAGGGAATGTCACAAGACCACTACCACGGTGTTCATCTCCTGCCAGGTACTAAGCAAGAGTGAAGAAATGTGACCTGGAAACAGGGTTCAAAGCCCAAGGACCAATAATAAGAGACATATATGTCCCTTTAGTATGATGACCCAACTCAACCTTTAAGAAGGGATCAAAGGTCAAATTTGACATCAGTCTGCAAAAGATTTGCATGCCATGACTTCCTATAAGCGATTTTTATATTTGAAACCTCTGGACCAATAATAAGAGAGATACAAGGCCTTCTTAGCATGATGATCCAACTTGACATGAAACAGGGGTCGAAGCTTAAATTCAACACTTTGAAAAGATTCTAAGGCCATGATTTTCTAAAAGATGTTTTCACATTCCAAATTCCCTAAGACCAATGATAAGGGTGACATAAGGACTTTTAATTAAGATGACCCCCATTTGAGCATAAAAATAATGGAGGCCATTTTGTATTCAAAACAAGGTCAAAATGAATTTAAGATAAGCTTTCTTAGCAAAATAAATTTTGTGCAAATCTAAGAAGCTACCTGCAATATTTTAAACTTTAGTACATGTAAATGATTTTTGAAGACTCCGTTACGGTGGCCATTTTCTTTTTCAAAATTACCGGAAATGTTTTGATAAGCCATATTTTCATAGCCATAAATATTCATGGCATAAACATTGTATTTGTGACTAAAATAAAACAATCGCATTAAAATTGATTTCAACAATATTCCAGTAAGATGGAGGGTGTCAGGCTGTCAGCAGGTGTTCATCTTTTGCAAATATTTTATAAACCATTTTTCCAATAATTTGTGATGGATATTTATTACAAAGAAATTTAAGCAAGACTTCTGATCATTTATATTGTATTAAAATTGATCCACAATTCATTGAGGAAAAAATTATTTAAATTGAACTGCATATTTTCAACCACTTCTTGTCTTCTGCTTTGCATAACAATTTTTCAATTTCTTTGCCAATATATAACCAATCTTGCTCAAATAAAAAGCAACACAACTTGCAATAAAGTAGCTTAAAATATGATGAGGGGACTCGGTGGTGTAGTGGTTACAGTGCTTGCCTTCAACCTCTGACGTCGCCGGTTCGAATCTTGGTTCAGGCCCTTAATGTTGGAAAGTTGGTAGTTACTTGCCGATGCATGGTGGATTACATTGCAGAATCTTGACCAACTAGTATGCACTGGTTCCTCCACCCATAAACTACCCGTCGCAATATGACCCAGGCTGTTGAACACCACATAAAACAAAAGATAATCTACATCTTAAAATAATATGAATACTAGAAATACGACGCCCTGTTGATAGTAGCTGCGACATATGAATAGAAACAGGATAGCATAGAAGAACACACATTATCATGTGTAATGTCCACCCCATGAACCTTTTGCCAATATTGTACAGTAGTCTTACAAGACCCTGTTTCATTTGTAAAATATATCAATGATGGTTAAATATTTATTAGTGTACATATGTAAATTATTTCAGCTTCATGCCTTTTTGCATTGGTTGGGTCGAAAAGTTTGACGAAACCACTCTATCTTGCACGGTTAAGAAGATAGAAGCAAATTTCTGTTTTTCTATTTTTCGCAAAAATTTGAAAATTCAAAATGGCCGCCATTTTTGGGAAAAGGAAAATTTTTTGAAAATTGCCAAGAGTACATTTCTTAGATACCCTATGGGTCGAAAATTTCAACGAAATAACTCTATTTTGCACGGTTAAGGCAAATTTGTGTTTTTCCATTTTGGCCAAAAATTCGAAAATTCAAAATGGTCGCCATTTTTGGGGAGGGGAAATTTTTTTGAAAATTGCTAAGAGTGCATTTCTAAAATAACTGTGGGTCAAAAATTCCGACGAAATCGCTCTATCTCGCACGGTTAAGGAGATAGAAGCAATTTTGTGTTTTGCCATTTTCGGCCAAAAATTCGAAATTCAAAATGGCCGCCATTTTTGGGGAGGGGAAAATTTTTTGAAATTGCTAAGAGTACATTGCTCGGATACCCTATGGATCGAAAATTTCGACAAAATCGCTCTATCTCGCACGGTTAAGGAGATAGAAGCAGATTTGTGTTTTGCCATTTTTGGCAAAAATTCGAAAATTCAAAATGGCCGCCATTTTTGGGGAGGGGAAAATTTTTTGAAAATTGCCAAGAGTACGATGCTCAGATACCCTATGGGTTTAAACTTTCGACGAAATCGCTCTATCTCACACGGTTAAGGAGTTAGAAGCAAATTTGTGTTTTGCCATTTTTGGCAAATATTCGAAAATTCAAAATGGCCATCATTTTTGAGAAGGGAAAATTTTTTGAAAATTGCCAATAGTACATTGATTAGATACCCTGTGGGTTGAAAATTTCTACGAAACAAGATGACTGCCAAAAGTGGTGAAAATTGAAATTTTTCAAATTCTTATAGAATACTCCTCTACTACCATATGGGTTAAAAATTCAGTCGAAATCGCTCTATCTCTTACGGTTTCCGAGATATTAACATTTTTGGGTTTTCCGCAAAAATCCATGATGGCCGCCAAAAGTGGCGAAAATTGAAATTTTTCAATTTTGTATAGAATACTTTCCTACTACCCTACGGGTCAAAAATTCTGTCCAAATCGCTCTATCTCTTACGGTTTCTGAGATATTAAGATTTTTTCGCTTTTCGCAAAAATTCAAGATGGCCGCCAAAAGTGGCGAAAATTGAAACTTTTCAATTTTGAATAAAATACTTTCCTACTACCCTACGGGTCAAAAATTCTGTCCAAATCGCTCTATCTCTTACGGTTTCTGAGATATTAAGATTTTTTTCGTTTTTCGCAAAAATTCAAGATGGCCGCCAAAAGTGGCGAAAATTGAAAATTTTCAATTTTGTACAGAATACTCTTCTACAACCCTGTGGGTCAAAAATTCTGTCGAAATCGCTCTATCTCTTACGGTTTCCGAGATATTAGCAAATTACTCAAAAGTAGTACTGAAAATACACAATGAAGTACCTAAATGGCTATTACTCATGTACTGACTATCAGTCCCAAATGCAATACCAAGCGAGCTATGGACATAACAATCTTGTATTCAAAATTGTAGTAAAATATCTTTAATTATTTTGGCTTAAATGCACGGAAACCAATGGGTACTGAAAATAGCTGTACTTAAGTATTATCAGTCCCAAATGCAATACCAAGCAAGCTATGGACATAACAATCTTGTATTCAAAATTGTAGTAAAATATCTTTAACTATTTTGGCTTAAATGCACAGAAACCAATGGGTACTGAAAATAGCTGTACTTAAGTATTACTCAGTAAGCAAAAGATGTACAACAGCCAAAAGCAATCCCAAGCAAGCTACTGACCCAATAAGCCTGCATACCAAATTTGGTGACAATAGCTCTAATACTTTACCTTTAAATGAGCGGAAACCATGCGTGACGCCGGACATCGGACGCTGTACATCGGACGCCGGACATCGGACGGCAGAAAAAGCAAAAATAATATATCTACCCCCCAGGGGGGTGGACATAATTCTAATATGAATTAACAGTGCTTAATCTGCATCAAAAGACAGACCCAAAGGTGCAACAAGATTTTAAAGGTCAAGGTCACTACAACAAGGTCAAAGGTCAAATTCAGGTCACACCATGATAATACACACCTATGGCCCCTGACCAATGTCCCTACCAAGTATCAACTTCCTACACCTTACGGTTTCCGAGATATAGCCCGGACAAGATTTTATAGGTCAAGGTCACTACGGCAAGGTCAAAGGTCAAATCAAGGTCAGATCATGACGTTGCACAAATACATCCCCTAACCAATGTCTCTACTAAGTATCAACTTCCTACACCTTACAGTTTCTGAGATATAGCCTGGACAAGATTTTATAGGTCAAGGTCACTACGGAAAGGTCAAAGGTCAAATCCTGATCAGACCATGACGCTGCACACCTACACCCCCTAACCAATGTCCCTACCAAATATCAACTTCCTACACCTTACAGTTTCCGAGATATAGCCCTGACAAGATTTTATAGGTCAAGGTCACTACGGCAAGGTTAAAGGTCAAATCAAGGTCAGACTATGACGTTGCACACCTACACCCCCTAACCAATGTCCCTACCAAGTATCAACTTCCTACACCTTACGGTTTCCGAGATATAGCCCGGACAAGATTTTCAAACTCAAGGTCACTACGGCAAGGTCAAAGGTCAAATCAAGGTCAGACCATGACGTTGCACAACTACATCCCCTAACCAATGTCCCTACCAAATATCAACTTCCTACACCTTACAGTTTCTGAGATATAGCCCGGACAAGATTTTATAGGTCAAGGTCACTACAGCAAGGCCAAAGGTCAAATCAAGGTCACTCCATGACACTGCACACCTACACCCCCTAACCAATATCCATACCAAGTATCAACTTCCTACACCTTACAGTTTCCGAGATATAGCCCGGACAAGATTTTATAGGTCAAGGTCACTACGGAAAGGTCAAAGGTCAAATCAAGGTCACACTATGATGTTGCACAACTACACCCCCCAACCAATGTCCCTACCAAGTATCAACTTCCTACACCTTACGCTTTCCGAGATATAGCCCGGACAAGATTTTCAAACTCAAGGTCACTACGGCAAGGTCAAAGGTCAAATCAAGGTCAGACCATAATGTTGCACACCTACACCCCCTAACCAATGTCCCTACCAAGTATCAACTTCCTACACCTTACGGTTTCTGAAATACAGCCCGAACAAACTTTTTCCCGCAGCCCGCCCGCCCGACAGGACGCCCGCCCGCCCATCCGGACACCATGGGTGAAAACAATACCCCGACAGCCCTTAAGGGCTGTGGGGTAAAAATGCTCTCAATACGAAGACACCAGGCCTACGGACCTATCCCTACTTATTTTAAACATTCTCATTTATTTTCTTTTGACCAGCATTGACCAGATGAGGTTTAAACCAGGGGCGGGATTCACAAAAGGTCTTAAGTCAAAGATTTGTCTTAAGTCTAAGATAAACATCTTAAATTTTCAAAACTTTGTCATAAAGTTAAGAAAAAATTTATGCTTACACAAATTTTTTTCTTAAGTTTTGTCTTAACTTTAAGACCATTGCAAGGCAGACTTAAGTCATTTTTTAAATATTCTACTGAACGTATTTACATTTTACCCTTTGTTATGAAAACAAAAATATATAATGGGGATCTATACTTCCTATAAAAGTTATTTCTGTGCATTGTAATAGAAATTTACATCATTCAGTTTGCTATAAATTTTCACATTTTACCACTTTGTGGCAAAAATATTGTCATAAAAATAGCTGACTCACAATAAATCACAAATATATTATTACTATTTTACATAATTTTACAAAAACAAAGTAACAAATCTGTTTTATAATTTGAAGGGCATGTTTAGTGTATTTATTGGTAAAAAATATTTTTTGTTTTGCTAAAATTTGTTAATTTGGATACAAAATAGTTAAGACATTTTGCATAAATTTTATCTCAGTTAAGATTTTGCTTAGTACTTTTTGTGAATCCCAACTTAAGATAAAATCTCAGCTAAGAAAAAGTCTTAAACTTAAGACTGGTCTTAGCTAAAATTTTGTCTAAGATTTAAGACCTTTTGTGAATCCCGGCCCAGGGTTTTTTATTTAAATCAATTGATTAAAATCAATGCTTTAAATCATGATTTTTATCATTCAAAAAAACTTTAAAAAAACATGCAAAGTTGATTTTTTTTTCACATTTTAAACCTGTCATCATCATACAACAAATAACCGGCATTTCCCTTCATTTAAACTACATTGCTATTATCTGGCACTCAATATTTCCATTCTGTACTAAGCATTCAACAGGATTTTAAAAGCCCCTTTATTAATCCCACGTTAAGGTCACTCAACTTGATCCTCACACCTTTACTAAAGCCATTTAAGCTTCTCAAGAGTATCTTTACAGCCCTGTCAGTTTTTCCCAGAGTACAACCAGAGTGTAATCTTTTTCTATTGTCATTGTAACTATCACTCAGCTATTGGCACACAAGGCACATTATACATGGTTACAAATTATCCCATAGTAACTAAGGTGAGACCTTGTTAATCTCCTTATATTAAGTGATGAAGCATTGGTCACTGGAGATATTTGTATGTATAAAGAGGTAGCAATTATCAGGAATTCCTTTTTCCAAAGCAATATTACACTTCTTCATTCAATGAATGACAGACAACGAACATTTATAAACGCATCACAAATTTAAAACTGGGTAAAAAAACAAGGTCGCAACCAAGATTTTGTGTGGCTGTATTGCAATAGAAATATATAAAACAAGACCACTGCCGCGGTATGTATCTCCCGCCGAGTACCGCAGGGGAAGAAATACTACATTGAAATTTTTCCCCTTTGCATAGGACACTGTTGTACCATCCTGCAGGTCGAAAATTCGCTTGAAATCGCTCTATCTGTTACGCTTTTCGAGATATTGACACTTTTCCATTTTCAGCAAAAATCCAAGATGGCCGCCGAAAGTGGCGAAAAATGAAATTTTTCCCCTTTGGACAGGACACTCTTGTATCACCCTGCGGGTCAAAAATTCGCTCAAAATCGCTCGATCTCTTACGGTTTTCGAGATATTGACACTTTTTCATTTTCCGCAAAAATCTAAGATGGCCGCCAAAAGTGGCGAAAATTGAAATTTCCCCCCTTTTCACAGGAGACTCTTGTACCACCCTGCAGGTCAAAAATTTGCTCGAAATCGCTCTATCTCTTACGGTTTTCGAGATATTGACACTTTTCTATTTTCCGCAAAAATCCAAAATGGCCGCCAAAAGTGGCAAAAATCGATATTTTTCTGCTTTGCACAGGACACTCTTGTGCTACCCTTCTAGTCAAAAATTCGCTTGAAATCGCTCTATCTCTTACGGTTTTAGAGATATTCACACTTTTCCATTTTCCGCAAAAATCCAAGATGGCTGCCAAAAGTGGTGAAAATTGAAATTTTACCCCTTTGCACAGGACATTCTTGTACTACCTTGCAGGTCAAAAATTCGCTCGAAATCGCTCTATCTCTTATGGTTTTCGAGATATTCACACTTTTTCATTTTTTTCCGCTAAAATCCAAGATGGCCGCCAAAAGTGGCGAAAATTGAAATCTTTCCCCTTTGCATAGGACACTTTTGTACTACCCTGAAGGTCTAAATGCAATAGTTTTCAAGTTACAAGTGATTTCACTCATGATGGAAGTTAGTGAAAAATCCAAAAGTAGCTATTACTCACTTATCTATTGAGATAGACACCCAAGTTACTCACCATGTTGTTGCTGTGGGAAAAAGTAGGTGAATAACATATTTTAACAAAATGCTCTAAATACAATACTTTTCAAATTATAATCGATTTAGTGCATGATTTCATTAATTTTAATGCATTAAAAATTATTTTAATAATTCATAAAAAAACTTTAGCATGTGAAATATCTCCAAAATGTAGGTGAATGAGTTATTTGAGAAATACTGGCTATCTGCAATACTTTTAGTGATAATAGGCAATTACTCATTTTGAGTAGGTGAGTAATTAGATATGGATCTGATAGTTCACTAATTGAAAGTTCTCCCAAAATATAGGTGAAGTGAGTTATTTGAAAAATACTGGCTATCTGCAATACTTTTAGAGACAATTCGCATTTACTCATTTTGAGTAGGTGAGTAATTACCTACAGGTTTGGAACTTCAACATGTGAAAGCTCTTCCAAAAGTAGATGAATGAGTTATTTGACAAAAATTGGGTACCCACAATACTTTTAGAGATGATTAGCATTTACTCATTTTGAGTAGGTGAGTAATTACCTATGGGTCTGAAACTTCACCATGTGAAAGCTCTTTCAAAAGTAGATGAATGAGTTATTTGAGAAAAAATTGGCTATCTGCAATACTTTTAGAGATAATTCGCATTGACTCATTTTAAGTAGGTGAGTAATTAGCTATGGGTCTGAAACTTCACCATGTGACAGCTCTTCCAAAAGTAATGAATGAGTTATTTGAGAAAAATTGACTATCTGCAATACTTTCAGAGATAATTCGCATTTACTCATTTTGAGTAGGTGAGTAATTAGCTACAGGTCTGAAACTTCACCAAGTGAAAGCTCTCCTAAAAGTACATGAATGAGTTATTTGAGAAAAATTGGCTATCTGCAATACTTTTAGAGATAATTCGCAGTTACTCATTTTGAGTAGGTGAGTAATTAGCTACAGGTCTGAAACTTCACCATGTGAAAGCTCTCCCAAAAGTAGGTGAATGAGTTATTTGAGAAAAATTGGTTATATGCAATACTCTTACAGATAATTCGCAGTTACTCATTTGGAGTAGGTGAGTTATTACCTATGGGTCTGAAACTTCACCATGTGAAAGCTCTTCCAAAAGTAGATGAATGAGTTATTTGAGAAAAATTGGCTATCTGCAATACTTTTAGAGATAATTCGCATTTACTCATTTTGAGTAGGTGAGTAATTAGCTATAGGTCTGAAACTTCACCAAGTGAAAGCTCTTCCAAAAGTAGGTGAATGAGTTATTTGAGAAAAATTGGCTATCTGCAATACTTTTAGAGAGAATTCGCATTTACTCATTTTGAGTAGGTGAGTAATTAGCTATGGGTCTGAAACTTCACCATGTGAAAGCTCTTCCTAAAGTAGATGAATGAGTTATTCGAGAAAAATTGGCTATCTGCAATACTTTTACAGATAATTAGCATTTACTCATTTTGAGTAGGTGAGTAATTAGCTACGGGTCTGAAACTTCACCAAGTGAAAGCTCTCCCAAAGGTAGGTGAATGAGTTATTTGAGAAAAATTGGCTATCTGCAATACTTTTAGAGAGAATTCGCATTTACTCATTTTGAGTTGGTGAGTAATTAGCTATGGGTCTGAAACTTCACCATGTGAAAGCTCTTCCAAAAGTAGATGAATGAGTTATTTGAGAAAAATTGGCTATCTGCAATACTTTTAGAGATAATTCGCATTTACTCATTTTGAGTAGGCGAGTAATTAGCTATGGGTCTGAAACTTCACCATGTGAAAGCTCTTCCAAAAGTAAATGAATGAGTTATTTGAGAAAAATTGGCTATCTGCAATACTTTTAGACATAATTAGCATTTACTCATTTTGAGTAGGTGAGTAAGTAGCTACGCGTCTGAAACTTAACCAAGTGAAAGCTCTCCCAAAAGTAGGTGAATGAGTTATTTGAGAAAAATTGGCTACCTGCAATACTTTTAGAGATAATTCGCATTTACTCATTTCGAGGAGGTGAGTAAGTAGGCCGAAGTTCACCAAACCATTTTCCCCTTAGCATAGGATACTCTAGTACTACCCTGTGGTTCAAAAATTTGCTCGAAATTTCTCTATCTCTTACAGTTTGAGAGATATTTCTGATTTTTCACATTTTCACTAAAAGTAGCAATAAAGTAGCCATTACTCACTTGTATATTGAGCAACAGTTGTGAAACTTAAATATGTTACAGTTCACAAAAAAGTACATGAACAACATATTTGAGAGAAATTGTGTAGCTGCAATACTTTTGAAGATATAAGCCATTTACTCATTATGGTTATCATTAAAAATTGAAAAAGTAGCTATTACTCACTTAGCTATGGAGATACACTTCCAAATTACTGACCATGTTGTAGCTGTGGAGAAAGTAGCTGAACATCATATTGGAACAAAATTGTGTAGCTGCAATACTTTTAAAGATATAAGCCATTTACTCATTGACAGTTAAAAGTCATATAATTATATTAGGTAAAAGCGCTATTACTCACTCAAAAGTAGGCCAAAGTTCACCAAACCTTTCCCCCCTTAGCAATAGGATACTCTAGTACTACCCTGTGGGTCAAAAATTTGCTCGAAATTGCTCTATATCTTACGGTTTGAGAGATATTTCTGATTTTTCACATTTTCACTAAAAGTAGCAATAAAGTAGCCATTACTCACTTGTACATCGAGCAACAGTTGTGAAACTTAAATATGTTACAGTTCACAAAAAAGTACATGAACAACATATTTGAGAGCAATTGTGTAGCTGCAATACTTTTGAAGATATAAGCCATTTACTCATTATGGTTATCATTAAAAATTGAAAAAGTAGCTATTACTCACTTAGCTATGGAGATACACTTCCAAATTACTGACCATGTTGTAGCTGTGGAGAAAGTAGCTGAACATCATATTGGAACAAAATTGTGTAGCTGCAATACTTTTGAAGATATAAGCCATTTACTCATTGACACTTATAAGTCATATAATTATATTAGGTAAAAGCGCTATTACTCACTCAAAAGTAGGCCAAAGTTCACCAAACTTTTTCCCCCTTAGCAATAGGATACTCTAGTACTACCCTGTGGGTCAAAAGTTTGCTCGAAATTGCTCTATATCTTACAGTTTGAGAGATATTTCTGATTTTTCACATTTTCACTAAAAGTAGCAATAAAGTAGCCATTACTCACTTGTACATTGAGCAACAGTTGTGAAACTTAAATATGTTACAGTTCACAAAAAAGTACATGAACAACATATTTGAGAGAAATTGTGTAGCTGCAATACTTTTGAAGATATAAGCAATTTACTCATTATGGTTATCATTAAAAATTGAAAAAGTAGCTATTACTCACTTAGCTATAGAGATACACTTCCAAACCACTGGCCATGTTGTAGCAGTGGAGAAAGTAGCTGAACAACATATTGGAACAAAATTGTGTAGCTGCAATACTTTTGAAGATATAAGCCATTTACTCATTATGGTTATCATTAAAAACTGAAAAAGTAGCTATTACTCACTTAGCTACGGAGATACACTTCCAAACTACTGACCATGTTATAGCAGAGGAGAAAGTAGCCGAACAACATATTGGAACAAAATTGTGTAGCTGCAATACTTTTGAAGATATAAGCCATTTACTCATTATGGTTATCATTAAAAATTGAAAAAGTAGCTATTACTCACTTAGCTATGGAGATACACTTGCAAACTACTGACCATGTTGTAGCTGTGGAGAAAGTAGCTGAACAACATATTGGAACAAAATTGTGTAGCTGCAATACTTATGAAGATATAAGCCATTTACTCATTATGGTTATCATTAAAAATTGAAAAAGTAGCTATCACTCACTTAGCTATGGAGATACACTTCCAAACTACTGACCATGTTGTAGCTGTGGAGAAAGTAGCTGAACAACATATTAGACCAAAATACTGTAAATGCAATAGTTTCAGAGTTATAAGCCATATAATTATATTGGCTAAAATAGCTATTACTCACTCAAAAGTAGGCCAAAGTTCACCAAACCCCAAAAATATTGAAGAGCAAAAAAATTCATTAGGACTTGTGATTTACCAAAAATGTGTAACTGTAGTAGTTTCAGAGAAAACTGTGTGACACACGCACGCACGCACGTACACACGCACATGGTGCAAATTATAATCTCCCTCCGGCGAGCCGGGCGGGAGATAATATACCAGTATCTATAAATGTAATTATATTTCTAGGTTTCTTTGTATTGATTCTTGACTTTGCTAACTGTCTTGATAGTCATTTCATAAACTTTAAACACAAACAAATCCTCAAGACAATTTTTGTCATAATAAAATACTGGAAATTGAAACAGGTAAAGGTATATCATAACAAGAGCACTTGGAGAGCTTAGACCTCCGCCACGGGAGGTCAATTCCTGGACTTTCAAAACCTACCATTAGCACGGATATTGCTTTTTTCCCCCTCTACTTCATATTTTTGCTGACAGTGATCCGGATCACTCCCAATTTATTTTTCATGGATCCAGTGATCCAGATCACTCCCAAAATCTAATCACTTGTTCCTTGTCCCATTTAGGACATATCCTGAAAATTTCATCAAAATCCGTCCATAACTTTTTGAGTTATCTGTCTGTAAAAATTACATTTCATGGATCCAGAAAATCCAGATGATCTGGATCACTCCCAAAATCTAATCACTCCTTCCTTTTACCATTTCGGACATGTACTGAAAATTTTATTAAAATCCATCCATAAGTTTTGGAGTTATCTTGTTCACAAACAAACAAACAGACAGACAAACCCCAAAACATAACCCCCTTGGCGGAGGTAATAACAGTTTCAGTTGAAACAGGCAAAAAAATATACACTCAAGAGTATGGTATATCTTTATTTTCCTTTTTCAATTGACCTGTATTGACTATATGACATTCAAATACAACAAAAGGTATAAATTCAGTCAGTGTAAACAATATAATTTTGAAAATTGAACTAGGTACTAATATATTATAACAAGAATCAATCATTTAAAATAGACAAACTATATCTACTCAACAGTATGCTATATCCTTATTAAATTTTCATGTGAACAGATGAGATTCGAACGCAACCAAATCCTATAAATCCAATCTCTGTCACCAATAGAATTGTTTAAGGTGAAACAGGTATAGGCAGTGTTCGAAACTCGTGCAAAAAAAAAGTTAATGGCTGTCGGGCTTGTAACCTTGGAAAGTTGGAGCCCTAGACAAAAGTTGCAAGTTTTATTAGATTTGGATATTTTCTAAGACAGAAAAAGTGAAAAATAAAAAAAATTCACAAATTGTATTGATTTGTTTTGATAATTGGTTAAAATTAAGATGTACATCATTTTCAACAGCCAAGATCATAATAACTGAGACAGGCTCGCAGCATTGCCACTTGTGGGATTGAAACCCACACAGAAGTAACAGCCTTTGGTAAATTAGAGGCCAGGCTTGTTAACCACTAGATAAAAGAACCATAACTCTTTGATTAATTCATTTATTCTCAAATGTTACTTTATACATTCTGATCTAACATTTCGATGTGAAACATTTTCAAATTAAGTTCCATACCATATTTTTCCACATGGATTCAAACCCAGGAATGTAGTTCTGGAAAACAATTAAAAACTAGACTAAGGACGCATCTGTGGCCAGATGCTGGATGTATCCACTGACAAAGGCCAACTAACATAGTTTAGAAGATAAACAGCATTTTTCGTTGATAAACAAGCTGAAAGCACTTTTAAGTTTGGCTACCCTTATTTGACCCTGTAGCAGGGGCCCAAGGTGAAGACTGACCACATCAAAAGATTCGCAGCCCATGATTTCCTATAAGTCGTTTTCACATTGCAAACCTCTAGGACCAATAATAAGCAGGAGGGGCCCAAGGTCAAATCTGACCACATGAAAAGATTTGCAGCCCATGACTTCCTATAAGTTGTTTTCATATTAATGAGTTATTTGAGAAATACTGGCTATCTGCAATACTTCTAGAGATAATTCGTATTTACTCATTTTGAGTAGGTGAATAATTAGCTACGGGTCTGAAACTTCACCATGTGAAAGCTCTTCCAAAAGTAGGCAAATGAGTTATTTGAGAAAAATTGGCTGTCTACAAAGACTACAATACTTTTAGAGATAATTGGAATTTACTCATTTTCAGTAGGTGAGTAATTACCTACAGGTTTGGAACTTCACCATGTGAAAGCTCTCCCAAAAGTAGATGAATCAGTTATTTGATAAGAATTGGATATCTGCAATACTTTTAGAGATAATTAGCATTTACTCATTTTGAGTAGGTGAATAATTAGCTACAGGTCTGAAACTTCACCAAGTGAAAGGTCTCCCAAAAGTAGGTGAAGGAGTTATTTGACAAAAAATGGCTATCTGGAATACTTTTAGAGATAATTTGCATTTACTCATTTTCAGTAGGTGAGTAAATACCTACGGGTCTGAAACTTCACCAAGTGAAAGCTCTCCCAAAAGTAGGTGAAGGAGTTATTTGACAAAAATTGGCTATCTGCAATACTTTTAGGATAATTTGCATTTACTCATTTTGAGTAGGTGAGTAATTACCTACGGGTCTGAAACTTCACCAAGTGAAAGCTCTCCCAAAAGTAGGTGAATGAGTTATTTGAGAAAAATTGGCTATCTGCAATACTTTTAGAGATAATTCGCATTTACTTATTTTCAGTAGGTGAATAATTACCTACAGGTCTGGGACTTCTGCATGTGAAAGCTCTCCCAAAAGTAGGTGAATGAGTTATTTAAGAAAAATTTGCTATCTGCAATACTTTTAGAGAAAATGCAGAATTACTCATCTCTAGTAGGCAAGTAATTTAGTCACAGGGCTAATTTAGACATAAAGCCTACCAATAGAATACTGTGGTGCACCCTCTCCCAAAAGTAGGTGAAGGAGTTATTTGACAAAAATTGGCTATCTGCAATACTTTTAGGATAATTTGCATTTACTCATTTTGAGTAGGTGAGTAATTACCTACGGGTCTGAAACTTCACCAAGTGAAAGCTCTCCCAAAAGTAGGTGAATGAGTTATTTGAGAAAAATTGGCTATCTGCAATACTTTTAGAGATAATTCGCATTTACTCATTTTCAGTAGGTGAATAATTACCTACAGGTCTGGAACTTCTGCATGTGAAAGCTCTCCCAAAAGTAGGTGAACGAGTTATTTAAGAAAAATTTGCTATCTGCAATACTTTTAGAGAAAATGCAAAATTACTCATCTCTAGTAGGCAAGTAATTTAGTCACAGGGCTAATTTAGACATAAAGCCTACCAACAGAATACTGTGGTGCACCCTCTAATATACCTTGCAAACTTGAGAAGGCTAGCTATAATATTTTTTTCGTTAGAGCGGTAACGGTGAAATCTCTCTACACACTGCAGCTATCCAGTGGATACAATGATTTACTTAACAGTGAGAACCTGAAAGTAGATATTGGTAAGCTATGCCATGACATAGAGGTCTGCAATTTCACTCTGTTATAGCTGACCCAAAATTATGTGAATAACATATTTAAACAAAATACTGTAAATGTAATAGTTTTCACGTTATAACTGATTTACTCAACAGTGATAACCTCAAAGTAGCTATTACTCAGCTATGCAATGAGCTACATGTCTGAATTTTTTTCTATGTTATAGCTGACCCAAAATTAGGTGAACAACATATTTAAGCAAAATACTGTAAATGCAATAGTTTTCAAGTTACAACTGACTTACTCAATAGTGAGAACCTGAAAATAGCTATTGCTCAGCTATGCCATGAGCTATAAGTCTGTAATTTCACGATGTTATAGCTGACCCAAAAGTAGGTGAACAACATATTTTAACAAAATACTCCAAATGCAATATTTTTTAAGTTACAAGTCATTTACTCAACAGTCAGTACCTGAAAATAGCTATTGCTCAGTTGTGCCATGAGCTACAGGTCTGTAATTTCACTATGTTATAGCTGACCCAAAAGTAGCTGAATAACATATTTACACAAATTTCTGTAAACGCAATAGTTTTCCAATTACAACTGATTTACTCAACAGTGTGAACTTCAAAGTAGCTATTACTCAGCTATGCAATGAGCCACAGGACTGGAACTTCACAATGTTATAGCTGACTCCGAAATAGGTGAATAACATATTGAAACAAAATACTCTAAATGTAATACTTTTGAAGTTATACGTAATTTACTCAACAGTGATAACCTAAAAGTAGCTATTACTCACTTAGCTATTGAGACAGACACCCAAGTTACTCACCATGTTGTAGCTATGAAAAAAGTAGCTGAATAACATATTTTAACAAAATGCTCTAAATGCAACACTTTTCAAGTTATAAGAGATTTAGTGCATGATTTCATGACTTTTAATGCATTTTTAGACATTTTTGTCTACCACAGGCCTAATTTAGATATAAAGTCTACCAAAAAGATAGGGTGGCGAGTCCTCTACCATATCAAGCCACCTGCCAAATATGAAAGAAATCCGGAAAGAAATGTGGACTGTAGGTCGCTAACAAGAAATCTCTGCGGACGCGGACGAGGGCGCGGACGACAACGATGATGAACCCATAGTATCCCCGCTTCGCGTCGGGGATACAATTAAACACCAAAATCCCTCCTCCCCATCCCAACCCCCACCCAGGCCCCAAGATTTGTCATAGTATGTGGAAATCAACTGGTAGGGGAAACTCTCTTCTCCTTTCCTTGACTTGTTTTAAATACTGTTATTTTTGTAACCACATAAGGGCCTCTGATCTTCCCCTGTGCAAAATTGGCCCAAATTTTGAAGATTTTATCTTCCTTTTAAAGGGTAACCGACACCCTCAATATCTGGAACAAACAAAACCTGAGGCTTGGGGACTCAGGGGCAGTATTCACTGACATGGATTAAGATCAGATCAAGATCAGGTCAGATTTGAGAAAAAAGTTTAAAGTGAGCCAGGGGATCAAATAGCTATTCACAAGACAGGGATCACTTAAGTTGAAAAGATCAAATAGAAGAGATTCATTTTGGGTGACAAACGCCAACAAATATATGTCAATTGCACCAGTAATCATGGTACTTAATAAAAAATATCAATAAAGTATATGATAAAACAACTCTACATTAAATTCTCCACAACTTTAAAATACTTTAGGCATTATTTATGCTGAATTATGAAGAAAATATCCACTAAAATGCTAATAAATATTTGTTGCATTCATTTAATTTTGAGGTTATATGTCACAGGGTTACTGACCCAGTTTTCATGCTAACTGTTGGTTATTTCAGAAACTTTAAAATTAAATATTTTTGGCACAATACTACCCAGTATACAAAAAAAGACATAACTGTTGGAATCTACGCAATAACCTTTCCAATGGTGTTTTAATTGTAAAAATTGGTTATGTATTGACAGATTAACAGTAACTGAAGATTAACAAAAATTCACATTGCATTGATAAAATTTATTGGCAAACAAACTATTGCAGGAATCCAAAATAAGGACTAAAAGAGTCAAAGGATATCCAAGTCCAAGAAAAATAACAGTAGATTTTGTCAGTTTTCATTTGAAGAAATTTAATTTTATATTGGCTGAGATATTGTTAAATATGATTAAATATGAAATTTTGTTTTTCTCGATTCGAATAGCCACTGTGAATTATGCGATGCCTCGACAATTTGATTGGATTTCCCAAAATGATCCTGAAACCGTACTGTAGAATGTGCACAACTCTGGGATGACAACTGTTTTCTAGCCATACCTTGTAAAACGACATCAAACGGCCTCCAGGACTTGGCATCATATAGTCACTTTCTACGACCTCCCCTTCCACCTCTGGTGGAGTAAGAAGATTTCTGCTGCTGTTGAGGTTTAAATTCACTCCGAAATGAATTTTTCCCTGAAGCTGGAGTGTGTGAAGCAGCAGCTGATGAACTATTGTTACCATACACCCTTTTTGACTGGAAAATTGGTTTATGATCCACCTTCTGCCTCTTGGGAGAATGTTCTTTCTCCAGTTTCTTCTCAATGGCATCAAGAATTGCTGGAGAAAATAAATCATGTGACATAAAGCCAGATCTTCTCAACCTGTTCCTGTCATGCTCATGAAGATGAGATGCAGCATTCTTTAAGGCCGTATCTCTTCTGGCTAACTCCAGGTTACAAGCCATGATCATGGAGGAATCAATAACCGTCTCCAGAGCTTTATCCAAGGAATTAATGCATGAAAACTGAATTTGTAAGAAACTCAACATCTCTTCTATTTCCTTTCCCAGTTCCTCCGACACAGAAGAATGAACTCCCTGCAACAGCTTTGCCAGAATAAGTTGAAGGGGATCTGATGAAGAGTTTGATGAAGAAGATGCTGGGATCTTAGATGTTGAAGTTTCAGAAGAAACAGAGTCTGTACCCAATAAAAAATCCTCTAATTCTTTGGAAATATTAACACTTTCTTTCACTTTTCTTTGGATCTTCCTAGCTTTCAATTTTTTTAATTGTTCAGATGAAAATTGCAAACAAATGTAGCAATCTTCAGGTTTTTCTTTCACACAAACATCATCTCCCTTGCCTTTATCTCTACAAGAGGGACAATAATTGTGGGAATCCCAATCAGACATAAAATGTCTGCTACCAGGAGCCTGTTTATTCCCTTTCTTTACTTGAATCTCCGCCATTTTAAAAATGACACACAAAGAAATTGTACACTCGTAGACGATGTAAACTCTCCAATGACCAAAATAAATATGAAGCATATCAGGGAACTAAGGACGCGGCGCATGCGCACTCCACTTATGCGCATCAAGCATACCGACGAGAATATTTCGTTCTATAAATATTCGAGTTGGTCGTGGGATGTAAGCTCTCGCCTACACATAGCACTAGTGAGGATAAGGTAAGGGTATTTTATGCAATAAAATTCTAATTTCTTAAAAGTCAAGTTTGATTTTACAAGTGGTTTCTGACCATGGGTTAATGAACAGATTAATTAATTTCATTGCAAAAAACACCTAACTTTTGATGTAGTAAAATATTTTTCAAATACCTTCATCAATCCAATACAAAGTTGGTTTCAATAAATGATAAGTGTAAGAAAGTAAATTCTTGTCCCTTCAAAACTAAAACTAAATTTAACAATATTCAGTACATCCAAGCAAGATTGAGAGTACCAGCTAGTACTCATTTTTCTCAGATATTTAACAAATTATTTTACGTATTTATATTTAATTAATATCACCAGAAAGGTATTTGAACAAGGATTATTTTTATTTTAGTGTATTAAAATCCATCTAAAACAAGGGAGAAAAAAAACATTCTAAGTGGAGAGTGTTTTTCAAAGTAATTGCCAGTTATTTGTAAGTTCCTAAAAAATTCTATAATAATCCATTAAACACATTTCAATGTGCACCCTTCTTGTCGTCTGGTAGAATTTGCAATATTTTACATACACAGACTATTGAGGCAATTCCATATCTTCATATTTGGGCAAACTGTTGAATATATCATAGACTTTCCAGGTCATCTAATTTTTCACATATTTGACTTATTTACATGAAGTTTGTCCTAACGGGTGATAATAGAGAGCATTTAATAGCTGGTGCAGTACTGGACTTAAAAACAAGATATATGGCTAATTCCGCTAGATTGCAGGCTTGAATATAAAACATGACTACGAAACAATCCTAGCGTGGAGACATTAAAAAAAACATCCAAGTATTCCCATATTCAAATTTCCTCAAATACTGTTTTTTTTTATTTTAACCCTCATAACCAGATAACACAACATCGATAATCTCCACCACAAACCTGAAATCTCTATATCTGCCAAGGACGTTATGTATACGGTGTAGTGCAGTTGTTTGTCTGTTTGCAAAATAGCTATAAAAGTTTACAAATTTTGATGAAATTTTCAGGAAATGTCAACAATGGTAGAAGGATTAGATGATAAGATTTTGGTGAAGATGAAGATCACTATCTGGATCCAGGAATTTTTAAAGATTTGTTATTAGTTTTGGAGTAATCGCAGACAGACCAATGAATGCAGCCAAAAACATAACCTCCAGGATGGAGGTAATAAACAAAGGACATATGGTCACAAGGACTGAAGCTTAAAGTTTTATCATTATAACAGCAATTAAGTTACCCCATCTCCAGGAAGATCTGCCTGAACTGAGTTCGCACTTTGAGTAGAGGATGCAGATGGCCACTCTGTGGAGGAACTCCCAGGGCAGCAAAGTTATAGGCCTTGAAAGATTTATCCTTCCATGATCCACTGAAACATAACACACGTGTGTAATTACTATACAATGAACAAATATTACAGAGAATACAAGAACATGTAAAGGACACTTCCAGTTAAAACTAGAAATAGGACGCCCTGTTGATAGTAGGTGTGAATAGAAACAGGATAGCATAGAAGAACACACATTATCATGTGTAATGTCCACCCCATGAACCTTTTGCCAAAATTTTACAGTAGTCTTACAAGACCCTGTTTCATTTGTAAAATATATCAATGATGCTTAACTATTTATTAGTGTAGATGTAAATTATTTCAGCTTCATGCCTTTTTGGATTGGTTGGGTCGAAAATTTTGACGAAATCACTCTATCTTGCACGGTTAAGAAGATAGAAGCAAATTCCTGTTTTTCTATTTTTGGCAAAAATTTGAAAATTCAAAATGGCCGCCATTTTTGGGAAAAGGAAAATTTTTTGAAAATTTCCAAGAGTACATTTCTTAGATACCCTATGGGTCGAAAATTTCAACGAAATAACTCTATTTTGCACGGTTAAGGCCAATTTGTGTTTTTCCATTTTGGGCAAAAATTCGAAAATTCAAAATGGCCACCATATGTGGGGAGGGGAAAATTTTTTGAAAATTGCAATGAGTACATTCCTTAGATACCCTGTGGGTCGAAAATTTCGACGAAATCGCTCTATCTCGCACAGTTAAGGAGATAGTAGCAAATTTGTGTTTTGCCATTTTTGGCAAAAATTCGAAATTCAAAATGGCCGCCATTTTTGGGGAGGGGAAAATTTTTTTGAAAATTGCAAAGTGTACATTTCTTAGATACCCTATGGGTTGAAAATTTCGACGAAATCGCTCTATCTCGCACGGTTAAGGAGATAGAAGCAAATTCGTGTGTTGCCATTTTTGGCAAAAATTCGAAAATTCAAAATGGCCGCCTTTTTTGAGGAGGGGAAAATTTTTTGAAAATTGCAAAGATTACATTCCTTAGATACCCTGTGGGTCGAAAATTTCGACGAAATCACTCTATCTCGCACAGTTAAGGAGACAGAAGCAAATTTGTGTTTTGCCATTTTGGGCAAAAATTCGAAAATTCAAAATGGCCGCCATTTTTGGGGAGGGGAAAATTTTTGGAAAATTGCAAAGAGTACATTCCTTAGATACCCTGTGGGTCGAAAATTTCAATGAAATCGCTCTATCTCGCACAGTTTAGGAGATATGAGCACATTTGCCTTTTTCAGTATTCAAAACAGCCAATTACTCCTTTATTTAATTAATTACTCACTCATCTACGAAGCAATTCCCCCCATAAGCAATCCCATACAAGCTATTAACCCAATGAACCTCCATACCAAATTTCAGAAAGCTAGGCTTAATAGCATTCCTTAAAATGTCTGGAAACTAAAGAGCTACTCAAAAGTAGCAAAGTAGCTATTACTCAGTTAGCTATAGAGCTATCATCACCAAAAGCAATCCCATACAAGCTATTAACCCAATAAACCTGCATGCCAAATTTGGTAAAGATAGGATAAGAACTGTTGCCTAAAATGTCTGGAAACCAAGTGGGACGCCGGACGGCAGAAAAAGCAAAAATAATATGTCCACCCCCCAGTGGGGTGGACATAATTTTCTTGAAGTATAACTAACAGATGGGACAAAACATCCAAAAGTTATATACTTTATGTAGGTTCATCTGAAAAATCATAACGAATAATAGTTCAGAATAGCAATAAAGATAACATTTTTCCAATAATTTTAGTAATGCTTAACAACGAAAACCCACACGATTACCTTCAAAAGAATTTCACATAAAATCAAAATGTAAACAAGAAAAATGTTTTGGCTATCAAATATGAAGCATCCCCAAAAGTACCAAATTAATTAATGTAATGTCACTGAAGAAGCAGAAAATGGAAAGATCATATTCTGTATACTTTGCAGTGACAGTGTAAACATATAAATACTGAGTGCACAAGTTAATCCAGCAGAGGCTAAGAGGTGTTTCTGTAAATCACTTGAAAACCACAATTTGCCATGTATGTCTTATACCCAGAGCAGATTAAAATGAGACCAATTCTACTCAGTCACCCAATAAGCTGAAATGAAAAATACTGAAAAATTTCCAAGCTTTAATACACCACAGAAAAGTTTAATATAGTTCATCCGAACCACTAACCTTTGAATCATCTCTGCTGTCAATTCAGTGACTGGTTTAGACACATTCAAGGTGAAATTTGGACCTTTAGATACAGCATAACTGGTCACTTTCCTGTAAAAATAGAAATCAATCACACAGAATACAAGGCAGATTTGAATACAATGTATCACAACAACTGCTCAATCATGAACAAACATATAAGTCAAGGAGCATATATCTGTAGTCCAACCTCCATATGTTATTTACATTTTCTCAGATAGCAGTTAATTTTTAATCCAATCCGATTAGATTGTATCCAATTATATTTAAATTATGCTTGCATATGAGTTTCTTTTACATATTAATCAGGCAAATTCAAACATTTCAAGAACATGGTGAAATTAAACATAACCTGATAAAGGACTCTATATGAACAGTCAGATTTAAAGTCTTGTTAAAAGTCTATTCTGAAGAAAATTATCTTTACTATAGTCTCCTAGAAACTCTCCTAAAAGGCTTTTATGCAAAACTCTTGAAATTTCCCTTTTAAGTAACAATAAAAATCAGGCCTTTCGATGGGTTTTTCCATTGAAAATTGTTGCCTTGACTTTCTGGTTAAGTTGAGGTATGTCTCTGGTCCCTTAGAATTTAACAGGGTTTGACTGTATGTGTGAATAAACACAAACACTTCAGTGATGAGTTTCCTCTTCTTGTAGTCATTCTTCTGTTGGTCTGTAATTCCATCCAGCTTCAGCTGTTGTATTTGTTGACAGCATTGCTGGACTACATCATCCACCGAATCCATCTGCAAAAATGGCAAAAATTGGGGGATGTGAAGTTCCATTTAACAGCTGGTGATCATAGTCAGATAGGCCATCAATATTTACCTCCGTGAACCAGGTTATGTAATTGGTAGCATATATTTGTCTGTTTGTTTGCAAAATAACTTGAAAGGTAGTTTTTAATACTGTTCTTTTTCAAATTTTTTATGACTAGATATACAATAATGCACCATCAATTTACTATGATAAACCAGCTGACCTTTTTAAACACTCTTGGGCCTCCTTCAGCTTTCTTGTCCATGCTGATCCACCCTGCTGACATGGCCTTGCTGAAGCCCACCTTTGCATTTGGCAAGGAACTCTAAAAAAGAACATATCAATGAAAATCATTGAAAAAGATACTATCCATTTTAATTTGCTATTTTTAATAAAACAAGAGGAGAGTGCCCGTGAACGGGCACTGTGTCAGCTGACTGAATGTTTTTGATTTGTGATGGTGATAATGAGAGGAAAGCATAATTATCAGGGAAAGGGCTGTACTGAAATACAGTAAATGGTAACTGAACAGCATGTTCGAAAGATATTCGGAAGCTGACAGAAGAAAAGGACAAAAAAGTTGTGCCCTGCAAATGGTATTATGAAATAAAGTAACAAGGTAATTGTTTAAGTGTAAAAAGTAGGTTAAAAATATTTAAAGAAATACTATAAATGCAATATCCTTGTTCGACCATGAAGAAGGGGTTCAAAGGTCAACTCTGACCATACCAAAAGATTCCCAGCCAAAGAATTTAGGATGGTTTACCATCCCAAACCTCTCAGACCAATAATAAGTGAGTCATAGGCACTTTTTAAGTTTGGCTATCCTTGTTTGACCTTGAAGGAGGGGTCCAAGGTCAAATCCGACCACACAAAAAAATTCCCAGCCCATGATTTCCTGTAGCTTGTTTACCATCCCAAACTTGTAGGACCAATAATAAGCGAGTTCTAAGCAATTGTAAGTTTGGCTATCCTCAATTGACCTTGAAGGAGGGGTCCCAGGTCAAATCCGACCACACCAAAAGATTCCCAGCCCATGATTTTCTATAGGTTGGTTTTCCATTCGAAACCTCTAGGACCAATAATAAGCGAGTTATAAGCATTTTAAGTTTGGCTATCCTCATTTGACCTTGAAGGAGGGGTCCAAGGTGAAATCCGACCACACCAAAAAATTCCCAGCTGATTTTCTATAGGTTGGTTTTCATTCCAACCTCTAGGACCAATAATAAGCGAGTTATAAGCACTTTTATGTTTGGCTATCCTCATTTGACCTTGAAGGAGGGTTCCAAGGTCAAATCGGACCATATTAACAGATTCTCAGCCCATGATTTCCTACAGGTTGGATACAATGATTTACTCAACAGTGAGAACCTGAAAGAAGCTATTGCTCAGCTATGCCATGACATAGAGGTCTGCAATTTCAATATGTTATAGCTGACCAAAACGTCTGTGAATAACATATTTAACAAAATACTCTAAATGTAATAGTTTTCAAGTTACAACTGATTTACTCAAGAGTGAGAACCTCAAAGTAACTATTACTCAGCTATGCAATGAGCTACATGTCTGAATTTTTGCTCTGTTATAGCTGACCTAAAAGTAGGTGAACAACATATTTAAGCAAAATACTGTAAATGCAATAGTTTTCAAGTTACAACTGATTTACTCAATAGTGAGAACCTGAAAATAGCTATTGCTCCGCTATGCCATGAGCTATAGGTCTGTAATTTCACTATGTTATAGCTAACCCAAAAGTAGGTGAACAATATATTTTAACAAAATACTCCAAATGCAATATTTTTCAAGTTATAGCTGATTTACTCAACAGTCAGTGCCTGAGAATAGCTATTGCTCAGTTGTGCCATGAGCTACAGGTCTGTAATTTCACTATGTTATAGCTGACCCAAAAGTAGCTGAATAACATATTTGCACAAATTTCTGTAAAGGCAATAGTTTTCCAATTACAACTGGTTTACTCAACAGTGAGAACTTCAAAGTAGCTATTACTCAGCTACGCAATGAGCCACAGGTCTGGAACTTCACTATATTATAGCTGACCCCAAAATAGGTGAATAACATATTGCAACAAAATACTCTAAATGCAATAGTTTTCAAGTTATAAGTGATTTACTCAACAGTGATAACCTAAAAGTAGCTATTACTCAACTATGCCAGGAGCTACAGGTCTGAAATTTTACTATGTTATAGCTGACCCAAAAGTAGCTGAATAACATATTTATACTAAATTCTCTAAATGCAATAGTTTTCAAATTACAAGTGATTTACTCAACATTGAGAACTTCAAAGTAGCTATTACTCAGCTATGCAATGAGTCACAGGTCTGGAACTTCACTATGTTATAGCTGACCCCAAAATAGGTGAATAACATATTGCAACAAAATACTCTAAATGCAATAATTTCCAAGTTATAAGTGATTTACTCAACAGTGATAACCTAAAAGTAGCTATTACTCAGCTATGCCAGGAGCTACAGGTCTGAAATTTTACTATGTTATAGCTGACCCAAAAGTAGGTGAACAACATATTTTAACAAAATACTGTAAATGCAATAGTTTTCAAGTTACAACTGATTTACTCAATAGTGATGACCTAAAAGTAGCTATTACTCAGCTATGCCATGAGCTACAGGTCTGAAATTTTACTATGTTATAGCTGACCCAAAAGTAGCTGAATAACATATTTATACTAAATTCTCTAAATGCAATAGTTTTGCAATTACAACTGATTTACTCAATAGTGAGAACCTCAAAGTAGTTATTACTCAGCTATGCAATGAGCTACAGGTCTGAAATTTTACTATGTTATAGCTGACCCAAAAGTAGGTGAACAACATATTTAACCAAAATACTGTAAATGCAATAGTTTTCAAGTTACAACTGATTTACTCAATAGTGATGACCTAAAAGTAGCTATTACTCAGCTATGCCATGAGCTACAGGTCTGAAATTTTACTATGTTATAGCTGACGCAAAAGTAGCTGAATAACATATTTATACGAAATTCTCTAAATGCAATAGTTTTCCAATTACAACTGATTTACTCAAGAGTGAGAACTTCAAAGTAGCTATTACTCAGCTATGCAATGAGCCACAGATCTGAAACTTCACTATGTTATAGCTGATCCCAAAATAGGTGAATAACATATGAAACAAAATACTCTAAATGCAATAGTTTCCAAGTTATAAGCGATTTACTCAACAGTGATAACCTAAAAGTAGCTATTACTCAGCTATGCCATGAGCTACAGGTCTGAAATCTTACTATGTTATAGCTGACCCAAAAGTAGCTGAATAACATATTTATACGAAATTCTCTAAATGCAATAGTTTTGAAGTTATAAGCGATTTACTCAACAGTGATAACCTAAAAGTAGCTATTACTCAGCTATGCCATGAGCTACAGGTCTAAAATTTTACTATGTTATAGCTGACCCAAAAGTAGCTGAATAACATATTTATACGAAATTCTCTAAATGCAATAGTTTTTAAGTTACAAGTGATTCTACTCATGATGGAAGTTACTGAAAAGCCCAAAAGTAGCTATTACTCACTTAGCTATTGAGACAGCCACCCAACTTACTCACCATATTGTAGCTATGAAAAAAGTAGCTGAATAACATATTTTAACAAAATGCTCTAAATGCAACACTTTTCAAGTTATAAATGATTTTATGCATGATTTCATGAATTTTAATGCATTAAAAATTATTAAAAAAATTTATTAAAAAAAAAGTAAGACAGATCCAGGTCTCATACTCACACAAGAGAATCTACCTCTGGCCTAGTACATATATGCAACATATGAGAGAAATCCCTACAATAGTCACTGAGAAAATTGTGATTAAGTGTTGAAATTTTCACACTTTTGGTAGGGGTACCCCCCTTGTAATGTCTCTAGCAAACAGACGAAAAGACAGATTTGTATGCCTTGAACAATTTTTCATCCTCGATAGATAAGGTATCTTTTAAAAAAAACAGCATGTCTCTAGGCCTTGTAGTTTTGGAGGAGAAGTTGTTCACGCGGACGCGTGCGCGTACGCCCACGCCGCAGAGTGACGACATAATGTCAGCTGACTGACAAGTCAGCTGACATAAAAAGGAAAAAAAAAATGTTACCAGGAAAACTGTATTTGTATCAAAAAGTGACATACATTCTTAGAATAAGAAATATGAAACTCACCAAAATATTTAAAATACGCCACTGGTGGGGGCACCTTGAAATATGCCACTGGTGGGGGGGCACCTTGAAATATACCACTGGTGGGGGGGCACCTTGAAATATACCACTGGTGGGGGGGCACCTTTTAGAGTAAGACAAAATAATCAAACTTTGTGCCAATTTCACATTATAAGAGATCACAAGAGATAACAAGAGGAGAGTGCCCGTGAACGGGCACTGTGTCAGCTGACTGAGTGTTTTTGATTTGTGAAGGTGATTAGAGGACAGAATAATTATCAGGAAAAGGGCTGTACAGAAATACAGTAAATGGTAACTGAACAGCAAGTTTGAAAGAAATTCCGAAGCTGACAGAAGAAAAGGATAAAAAAGTTGTGCCCTGTAAATGGTATTATGAAGGAAAATAACAAGGTAATTGTTTAAGTGTAAAAAGTAGGTTAAAACATATTTAAAGAAATACTACAAATGCAATATCCTCGTTCGACCTTGAAGAAGGGGTCCAAGGTCAAATCTAACCACACAAATACATTCCCAGCCCATGATTTCCTATGGTTTACCATTCCAAACCTCTAGGACCAATTATAAATGAGTTATAAGCACTTTTAAGCTTGGCTGTCCTCATTTGACCGTGAAGGAGGGGTCCAAAGGTCAAATCTGACCATACCAAAAGATTCCGAGCCAATGATTTCCTATGGGATGGTTTACCATCCCAAATCTCTGTCACCAATAATAAGCGAGTTGTAGGCACTTTCAATTTTAGCTATCCTCATTTGACCTTGAAGGAGGGTTCCAAGGTCAAATCGGGCCATATCAACAGATTCACAGCCCATGATTTCCTGTCTGTTTACCATCCCAAACCTCTGGGACCAATAATAAGCGAGTTATAAGCACTTTTAAGTTTGGCTATCCTTGTTTGACCTTGAAGGAGGGGTCATTGAAGGTCAAATCTGACCACACCAAAAGATTCCCACCCCATGATTTCCTACAGGTTGGTTTATCATCCCAAACCTCTAGGATCAATAATAAGGGAGATATAAGCACTTTTCATGACTGACAAAAAACACCTGTGGCGGCCATCTTGTTTCTCAAAATGAGGCCAAAAATATTCCCAGACAACATTTTATGGTTATTAATATATACTGCAGACTTAAGAAAGCTAGCTATAATATTTTTTTTCATCAGAGCAGTAATGGTGAAATCTCTCTCTACACACTGCGACTATCCAGTGGATACAATGATTTACTCAACAGTGAGAACCTGAAAGTAGCTATTGCTCAGCTATGCAATGAGCTACATGTCTGAAATTTTACTATGTTATAGGTAACCCAAAAGTAGGTGAACAACATATTTAAGCAAACTACTGTAAATGCAATAGTTTTCAAGCTACAACTGATTTACTCAATAGTGAGAACCTGAAAATAGCTATTGCTCCGCTATGCCATGAGCTATAGGTCTGTAATTTCACTATGTTATAGCTGGCCCAAAAGTAGGTGAACAATATATTTTAACAAAATACTCCAAATGCAATATTTTTCAAGTTATAGCTGATTTACTCAACAGTCAGTACCTGAGAATAGCTATTGCTCAGTTGTGCCATGAGCTATAGGTCTATAATTTCACTATGTTATAGCTGACCCAAAAGTAGCTGAATAACATATTTGCACAAATTTCTGTAAATGCAATAGTTTTCCAATTATAACTGATTTACTCAACAGTGAGAACTTCAAAGTAGCTATTACTCAGCTATGAAATGAGCCACAGGTCTGAAACTTCACTATGTTATAGCTGACCCCAAAATAGGTGAATAACATATTGAAACTAAATACTCTAAATGCAACACTTTTCAAGTTATAAGTGATTTACTCAACAGTGATAACCTAAAAGTAGCTATTACTCAGCTATGCCATGAGCTACAGGTCTGAAATTTTACTATGTTATAGCTGGCCCAAAAGTAGCTGAATAACATATTTATACGAAATTCTCTAAATGCAATAGTTTTTAAGTTACAAGTGATTTTACTCATGATGGAAGTTACTGAAAAGCCCAAAAGTAGCTATTACTCACTTAGCTATTGAGACAGACACCCAACTTACTCACCATATTGTAGCTATGAAAAAAGTAGCTGAATAACATATTTTAACAAAATGCTCTAAATGCAACACTTTTCAAGTTATAAGTGATTTACTCAACAGTGATAACCTAAAAGTAGCTATTACTCAGCTATGCCATGAGCTACAGGTCTGAAATTTTACTATGTTATAGCTGACCCAAAAGTAGCTGAATAACATATTTATACGAAATTCTCTAAATGCAATAGTTTTTAAGTTACAAGTGATTTTACTCATGATGGAAGTTACTGAAAAGCCCAAAAGTAGCTATTACTCACTTAGCTATTGAGACAGACACCCAACTTACTCACCATATTGTAGCTATGAAAAAAGTAGCTGAATAACATATTTTAACAAAATGCTCTAAATGCAACACTTTTCAAGTTATAAGTGATTTACTCAACAGTGATAACCTAAAAGTAGCTATTACTCAGCTATGCCATGAGCTACAGGTCTGAAATTTTACTATGTTATAGCTGACCCAAAAGTAGCTGAATAACATATTTATACGAAATTCTCTAAATGCAATAGTTTTCAAGTTATAAGCGATTTACTCAACAGTGATAACCTAGAAGTAGCTATTACTCAGCTATGCCATGAGCTACAGGTCTGAAATTTCACTATGTTATAGCTGGCCCAAAAGTAGCTGAATAACATATTCATACGAAATTCTCTAAATGCAATAGTTTTTAAGTTACAAGTGATTTTACTCATAATGGAAGTTACTGAAAAGCCCAAAAGTAGCTATTACTCACTTAGCTATTGAGACAGACACCCAACTTACTCACCATATTGTAGCTATGAAAAAAGTAGCTGAACAACATATTTTCACAAAATGCTGTAAATGCAACACTTTTGAAGTTATAAGTGATTTAGTGCATGATTTCATGAATTTTAATGCATTAAAAATTATTAAAAAAATTTATTAAAAAAAAAGTAAGACAGATCCAGGTCTCATACTCACACAAGAGAATCTACCTCTGGCCTAGTACATATATGCAAGATATGAGAGAAATCCCTGCAATAGTCACTGAGAAAATTGTGATAAAAAGTTGAAATTTTCACACTTTTGGTGGGGGTACCCCCCTTGTAATGTCTCTAGCAAACATACGGACAGATTTGCATGCCTTGAACAATTTTTCATCCTCGATAGATAAGGTATCTTTTAAAAAAAACAGCATGTCTCTAGGCCTTGTAGTTTTGGAGAAGAAGTTTTTCACGCGGACGCGTACGCGGACGCGTACGCCCACGCCGCAGAGTGATGACATAATGTCAGCTGACTGACAAGTCAGCTGACATAAAAATGTGCGAAGATTTTCCCCACAAATCAAGAAACAGAATCTGGTTTTCTCACTGGCAAATTGAATATTTCTTACTCTTTCTGAAATCAATTTTGAAAAGTGCCACAGTAATTTGAAACTAATTAATTTTGCTTTGCAAAACATAGATCAAATCACCGCCGTAACTTGATTACCAGTGCTATGAATGTCATAATAAGCAGTGGAACCAGATGCCTAAAATTAAAATATTTTTCTGTCACTTGTGGCTTATTTTTCCCTAACCCGTTGAAGACCTAACATGTACATTAGACAGTAGAGTCACTAGAGTGTATTTATCAGTACAACGTCTGTAGCAGTCGACATCCTGTATTGTTATATTAATATGTATATAATATTTTAATAAAATATTATTTTCCTTCAGCACTGTAGAAGTAAAACTCTTGCTATACTGAAATTCATTATATAAAATATTAAGTACAAGGACAATATGGACGACAAGGAAAATTGGTGGTGTGTGTTTTAGAAATTTACACTGTCTGCAAGTTCTTCGCCCCTGAATTTCCTTTGATACAGTTAAATATTGATCCAATGGTGGTGAAGGGGTTAAAATGCTACCATATTTGTATATCAGTACCCCATCATGTGAAACATAAATTTACGTAATACCTTTTACTTTAGTACAAATATTGTGTATATTACATAGTAGTTATTATGTTTATTAATCTCAATATATCCATTATTCTGCGTAATCTACAGCTTATATGTTTTTCTAAATCAGCAGCAAACACTGTTTCTCAAATTATTTACACATATTTCGTATCAGAAAGTCCAATCCTTGAGAATTTCAAATCCTGACATTACAAACTCTAATTAGAGGTTCTGACGTCAGAAAGTCCAATCCTGTTATTTAATTAGAAAATTGCTCTGAGGTACGAAGTTGAAGTTCTGACATCAAAATTTCATCTGATGGATTGGGCCTTCTGATTATCTTGTATCAAAAAGTCTAATCCATCAGAAAGTCCAATTCTGTTATTCCTTTATTGTGACATTGCTCTGAGGTACAAATTTGAAGTTTTAATATCCAGATTTGACATTCTGATGAATTTGAGTTTCTGATTTCCTTGAATCAGAAAGTCCAATCCTGTTATTTTTATTGAAAATAGTTAGTACGTAGTTAAAACCTATCAAAGTGGGTTTCACACTCGGGAAAACAGACACATCAAAGGTACATGGGTTAATCAGACAGTTAAGCCTTTCAAAGAGGGTTTTGGTTCTCAGGAAAAAGACATGATGATAAAACGTAACATGGGCTAATTGACTTGATTACAAGAAAATAGTGAGTAGGTATTTAAGCCTATCGAAAAGGGTTTTTTGATACTCAGGAAAAAATATGATTATATAAATGGTTGCTAACTAGCTTGATCTAAAAAGTATGTAGGAAACCTTATCAACGCCGCTTGTTCTTAGAAAAAACAGAAACATAACATAGCATCGGTGATGTCCGTACCCCAAAGTCCAGGGAAATAGTTTAACACCATGAGATAAAGAAGTGGCAAAGTACAAATATCAGTAGACTTTCAGAGCAAATAGTGTGACATGTTAGCACACCTACTCCCGCAAACCAATGTCTCTATCAAGTATCAACTTCCTACACCGTAAGGTTCCAAGATATAGTTCAGACAATATTTTAAAGGTCAAGGTCACTACAGCAAGGTAAAAGGAAGGATCAAGGATATCACACCATGACATTGCACACCTAAACCCATCAACCAATTTCCTGACCAAGTATCAACTTCCTACACCTTACAGTTTCTGAGATATAGCCCAGAAAAGATTTTAAAGGTCAAGGTCACCACAGCAAAGTCAAAGTCCAAAGATTTGTCTGTGGCCTGGAATCTTGGTATTGAAAGCCTTGATTGTCAAGATATATAATTGAAGGGAAACTTCCGAATCCCAGAATCAGAATGATTTTCGACTGGCAGCATATTCAAACAAAAGATATGCTCCCAAACCATCCCTAATCAATATAGCTTCCTGGATTTCAATATCAATACCAAAAGTGGTCATGCCAAATATGTTTCTCATACTTCACTAGGCCCTATTTTCCAAATATTTTTCTGCTTTATATTTTGATAATCAAAAGTCACTATTGTAAGATTTACTTTGAGATCTTTAAGGCATTTGATTATTTACTTCTACAGCAGCCTTGTGTTGAACCTATGATCTTTCTTAAATATCTTATGTATGTTTTTGGTAAATGAGGAAATAGTGTCTATGAAACTACACAAATTTTGGCAAAAACCTATATTTCAATATCAATCAATATGTAAAGGCAAATTAGAGTTTAATATTCAAATCAAAATGTCATTTTAATTATAGTACTGTCATGGATGCACATTATTATCCATCAATACAAAAGATAAGAACCTCAAAATTAAATGAAATATTATAAGATATCTCTTCAGGAAGCACAAATTGATCCATCAAAATTGATTTGCAAAAAGATAACTTGTGCATTAGACTTGGTCCAAGTCTTTGTACTGGTATCCATCATTGACTTAAACAGTTAAATTAAAATTGGAAACTTACAGGGGTTCATTATACCTTCAGGATTCTCAAGTTGGGGGGGGGGGGGCGATAATTTCTGAAAATCAGGGCTGGCTGTTTCTCCAAAGTCATACAGTACCCATACATTACACAAAAGACAAAAGGACTTGGTGAAAGTCTACTTGTGCATGTGTAAAGCTAGAATGCAAAAAGAAAATCACCATTAATTCACTTTGTGTAATTCCTTCAGCTGGTATAGCATTATACACCAAAGCTTCATGACTGCCATTTTCTGCCACTTGTTTCCCTTCTTCCGTCAATTCCCATCTTTTTGTCACTTTTTGTTCAGTTTTCACCACCTACAACACAAGAATATGAACTCAACTTCAAATTGGGGAAAGTGTTTCTGTTATTTTTCTTACTTCCGATGCCAGAAGCCAATACCTAATTTATTTACAGTTTAATAACAAGTTTTATAGAAAGAAAATAAGAGAAATACCTTAGAGAAATCAGTTTTAATTCTAATTATAATTGGACTTTTATAGTGTTTAATTTCCCCTTTGCTAACGGGACCTTAAGGTGCAACAGCACCAAAACAGTCAACCAATCTCATTATCCACAGATAGGTAGTTGCTTGCCGTTGGTCAGCAGTTTACAGTACAGAACCCTAACGAACTGTATGTACTGGTTTCCTCTGCCCTTCCAACTACCCATCATGATATGACCTAAACAGTGTTGAAAGCGACGTAAAACCCCAAATAAATAAATAGAAAAGAGGTCTTGTACTAGAGAGACCAGGGGAATAATTAAAGCTTAGGTGGGTATACCTTGGTGCAGAGGGGGGGTTTTAAGCTTCTTTCTGAAACAAGCTTTACAAGGGGATGTACGAGTCTCATCCAAGAGCATTCTGAACAAAAGCTATAAGCCAACTGTTTGACAGACTTTTTCGAGAATAAAAATAAATAAATATTAAAAAAAAAACTGTTTGACAGACTTTTGAGTAGGTGAGTGAAAGTTTGGAAATTACAAACACTTCCATTGTGCCTGATACTGCAGGAAGCCAATGCGAATTCTTGAGGACAGGAGTTATACTGGGTTATCTACTAGTGTTGCCTACAATTCTAGCTGCACTCTTTTATATACACTGTAACATATGTAGACTTAACTTGGAGAAGCTCCTGAAAAGTGAATTACAGTAATCCAACTTACTACTAACAACAGCATTGACCAAAAGTATAGAAGCATCATGTCTAAGAAACCGCCTAACAGGTCTCAAGTCCCTAAGCTGCCTAAAACAACTTTTCAAGACACCCTGAACATGTTTAGACCAGGAAAAGATGGGAGTCAAACCACACCCCCAAGCAATTATTCAGCTGATTTCAGTTGATATAAAAACCAAGGAAACATTTTTGTGTACAAAAACACATGGACCTGATGAACTACTGAGCATAAGTTAGAAAATCCTGCAGAAAAACAAGGCTCATCCCAAAAATTATATCAGTTCTATTTTAAAAAAAGACCCACGATTGTGAAAATTTGATGTTGTAATGTGTAAATCAACAGAGTATAAAAATAATTAAACAAGGCCGAAAAGTCTGTTGGTCTACATGCGTGAGCTGCAAAGCCATCAGACACAAGTAATGCACCAGAATTTATGAAAGTTTGGCAACAAAAACAAATTTTGAGTCAGATACATCCCATACCTGATCGAGAACTCAGTCACTCATCCATTCAAGTAGCCCACTGTTGCTTAACTTCACTTATGAGACAGGTACTCATCATGCTATGCCACAATTCATGAAAAGCTGGTGACAAAAAGAGTGATCTCTAGAAGCATGAGCCTCCCTAGAGCTTGCATTTAAAAGATATAAGCTTGGTACAAATACAATCTTCAGCTAACTCGTACATAAAAACAACCAATAAGAGTCCTCTTAAATATTTCCGGGTGAACCAAACTGAGGAAAAAAAATCCACGAAAAGGAAAAAATAATTGCAACTATTGTTGGCCAGTACCCAGATACAAAAGGGGTTTTAAAACTTCAAAGCACATAGAACATAAAAATGTATATGAAAAACTTTTACTTTACATTTCTGCAACATAGGACCCCTGAAGTCTTTGATCCCTTGATAAGTTTTGACTGCACTGCAATAGCAATGTGTTCATAATCTATACAGACATTTATACCACAATATTTAAAAGAACAAGAAAAACACTTGAGGGGAATAAAGGAGGTGTACTCAGATCCCAAATGATAAGGCTGCAAATGCAAAACCAGTTCATTTGGTTATTATAATGTTGGTTTTGTAATAAAAATCAACCACTTGTTATAATCTGTTCAAAACCAGTTGTTCTTTTTAACATGAAATATAAGTTTTTGTGCAATTTTTCTGTTAAACTTTCAACAAAATATTATTTCAGATTATGTAAAGCCAGAAATTTGAATCTATTCTTTTCAATTCTGTATTTTTATGGTCTTTAATCTCTGCCAGGCAGACTCTAAGGCGCAACACAAATATCCAATTCAAAAAATCATCTATCCATAGCCTTTACCAAGAACAGTACCACAGAGACACCAGATAGAGTGTATGCTAAGTTGGGAATGCCTTTTGGAAGAGGTACGATGTTAACCTTTTTCTGAAACAGGGGGGAGTTGGGGCAGAACAGACCTCATCAGGCAAATCATTCCAAACTGTGGGAGCATCAAAAGCAAAGCCATGGCCAAAAAGCTGCTTTTTGGATTTATGTACAGATGGATAGAACTGAAGAAAATCCAAAAACCTTTTATCTGGACGGATGTATCTTGTACTATATCTCCCATAACGAGTAGACAAAAGAGAACCAAATTAATTGGGATGACCAATTGACCATAGTGAAGAAACCTGTAAACTAGATTGGCAGTTTTGAAGATATAGCAAAATTCAACTAGGAGCCATTGGAGTTGCTTGAGAATAGGAGATGACCTTGTGTATCTAGTATAGTTTGTGACAATCCTAACAAGCGTGTTTGTACACACTGCAGTTGCGCATGTTGAGACAGGACAGACGTTTACACACCAAGGTTCTTTACAACAACTGCTGGATGCCTAGGAAAGTGTGGGGGCGGATATTCCCAAGTCACAATAATTTCATAAATGGCCTCTGAATGGCTACAGACACTGCAGTGAATAACAGCTAGGGACCTTATAATTTCTGTGTGTTTGGAAATAATACTTGTAAAAAAGTTGTCATATTTGGCAAGGTCAATTCAAATTTCTTCAACTAAAAATTATTTGAAAAAAAAAATTTTTGCCATTAAAATGATAAAAATATCCCATTTTTTAAAATTGGCTTCACTCTATTCTTTGCAAAACATGGGATGTCAACATGTGCTCATCTTTCATAAATATTCTCAAAATTACCATATATTTTTGGAAAAGGATTTAACAGTGCCTCCACTCATTTATCTTTATTTATTTAGGTTCCAGCAACAATAAAGAAAATAAATTACTCATTTTTTTTTTTTTTTTTTGGGGGGGGTTGTAATAGTTTACTTCCTACACCATTCTTTGTAATATCTTATCATATCGACAACTAATTTCCTTTAACTAAGAGGAAAACTAAAACTTCAATAAAATGTCATCAGATATTGTATACTTGTCATATTTTTACTGCCATTGTGAATGTTTAATGTACCGGTATGTCATTTTATTGCAAGAAATAGTTTTTCAACATCTAATTTCTATTGTATTCAACACTTTTAAAATTAACTTTTTCAAAACCTGTCAATTGATTTAACTAAAAAGTATTAGAAACTACAATAACATCATTTTGAATGTTATAACTAACTTAAATAAGCAATCAAACTCTGAGTTATGAAACAAATTATTCAGGTCCAGAAACCCCCATTTTCGCCCATTTAAAACCCTCAAAACAGTATTTTAAAGCATCTTTTTCTGGTAAAAAATGACGATTTTGTAGATCAATAGGCATATTTAAAAAAAAAATTAAATACAATGTGTGTTATCAAGAAAATGTTTAATATTCTCATGTTTTATCATGTAAAAATTACTTCCTGGTTAATATCTACGTAGGTTTGTTTGGTTCTTCCTAAAAGTCGGACAAAAGCGGCGATTCCGTCGCCGCTTGGACTAATATCGGCGATGTTAATTTTAATTGGGAAGAAGTGAGGAGGGGTAGATGGCCAGCGGCGATAGCGGCGATAGCGGCGACAGTCCAAGTAAAGTGGCGACAGCGGCGATGGGGAGGGGGTGGGATGTAAGGGTAGTTGGCCAGCAGTTTATTGTCCAAGTCAAGTGGCGATGGCTGAGATGTCTTTTTACTTGCTTTATAGCCGTGAAATTCTGTAAAGTATCAAATATCAAATGCTGGTACGTAGTTGTACACCCACATAGTGAAGAAAACGTGAGGCTACAATGGGGTTTCTAACATTCTCTTACAAATATATAATCCAGCAATATTTTACTGTCGCCGCACCTAATACTGCCTTCACGAAATATTCAAAACAAATAAAATATAAAATGCTGGTACTTGTACACTCACAGAGTGCTGAAAACGTGAGGCTACAATGGGGTTTCTAACAATCTCTTACAAATATAAGTCCAGCAGTTTACCCACTAAACCCCCACCTGGAGCCTCATGTTTCCTCAATTAACAGCCACAAGTGGCGATCGCCTTTATTTCTGTCCAACTTGGAAATGGGGAGGGGGTGTTGGGGGACGCAGGTTTTTTTTTTTTTGATATTTCAACAGAAAACACCTACTGTATAACCCCTTATGCATTTGATTGGCTGAATTAATGCATAACACAGCCCCTCCCCCACCCTCCCAATCCATCGCCGCTGCCCCCCCTCCATCCCATCGCCGCTTAGTCCAAGTAGAATTCCAAGTTGGACAGAAGTCCGAGTTTTAGAATGCACCGGTTTGTTTATCCACATACACTTTCCACGAACGAAACTCCAATAAGGCTTATTGTGAATGTAAAATTGTAGCCACATTTTTAACCCATAAAGACTAATAATATGGTTCAATGTAGGTATGTAAAGGCAGGGGTGTAAAATAAGACGTTACACCCGCACCACGCGTGCACTACTTCACAGTAGTACTCAGTACAACGACACAAGTTCTTACACGGATTGCATTATGTGGGCGATAATTAAAGATTCTTTGCTGTTTTTACCTCTTCAAGCGACTGTAAACTTTTAATTGCTCCTACTATCTTTTGGTGATCAATATTCAAGGTATCAGCTACTTCTTGTGAGTCTATTGACTCATTATCGTTTACTAAGTTCAACAATGTGTCGGTCAACTCAGCCATGATTTGACGTTACTGTGTCCGATAACTGAAAGTAATTTTCTCAATATTTAAGCCATAGATATTTCTTTGAATGTACTTCAGCATACCGTAGGTTTGAGCAGAAAAAAATGTTGAAGTACAGTTTAAAATCACAAGAATAAAAGACAACATGTGTGTATTTTTCTTGTCTTTTTAGTTGCCATTTCTAAATAAATTACCACCACCATCACCACCATAGAAATTTCTTTGTGTGTGCCATAATCCAAAAATGGATCAACATCTTTTTCAAACTTGGTACACATGTTAATTGTGGTCAAAGGAAAATTATGGGGGCATTCCACTGGAGCCAACTTGTTGGTTACATATTTTTTGACGATTGGGAGCAACGTTTATTGTCAGTTAGGATCGGTTTAGTTTCCAGGCTCATAGTGGTGAATTGACAAAATAGCAAACATGTTTGATATTTCACCGACCCTCCACAACTCTGGATCTGGAATTTTGCTCTGCCCACCTGGAAACTATCTTGTCATGAGTCTCTATGGCTTGTCAGCAACACTTCTTTCCTATACTTTCTTCTTTTTCTTAAAAAACTTCCCAGTTTGTAGAGGTTAAGTACAAGGAAACTACTTCCCAACAGGCCTTACCCACAAACTGACCATACTTGAAAGGAAACGGGCCTACCGTAAACATTATTGACCTGACTTGGACATTTCCTGACAGGAAGTCTCCCAGTCTTCAACCACAGAGTCGGTAACATCTTAGCAGGAACACAAAACAACAAGCCGTAAACAGAAACCAACAAGGCCGTTACAGCAACAGACAAGCAAGGGAAGTGTGTAGGACAAGCCGGCCTCATTTCACCAACCCACAGAGTGTCAGTAATAAAATTTATGACTATATAAGGTGAGTTAGGTTTTGCAATGCATAATTTGGAATCTGGCATCTGGCGGAGTACATCTGGCAGCATTTACTGATATATAAGGATTTTGTTTTTAACAAATTAACTAGGATATAGTTTTGAGATACCAGTTGGGCTGACTTGTGGTTAGGATTTTTTTTACAAATGCTGCTTCTACAAAAAAGGGCAAAAGAGTGAGGAAGATAGAAATCCACACACACACACACACCTACAGAGTTTGAGTTGGGGATACGGCTGCTGATATACAGAGGAGGAGGGAAGAGAGGGAGGCAGGTGAAAGGGAGGAAGAGGCACAGAAACAGAAGGAGGAAGCCAGGAGGGAGGAAACTACACAACCAGCAGAGGAGGGGGTGACTGAAAAGCATTCAGACAGAATTGAGACAGAAATGGATGCAGAGGCTGGAGAGGTGAGCACATCTCAATCACACGCAAGGCAAAAGAAGGGGCACATGACAAACATCTACCAGACGGACTCAGATAAGGAGGCTATTGTAAACTTTGTGAAGGACCATGAGGATTTGTACGGTTTGCAGACAAGGCCAGGAAGGAATGTTTTTGAGAGCAGTTCACCAACAGTCACAAGCTTTCTGTCAGATTGTGCAAGACTTGATGTGAATCCCAAAGGCCTAGCAGCAGCAAACTCACACAGTCCAAGTCTGGTCAGGCTCTGACTGAGAGGCAGAACTGGATTTAGGATAAATTCAACTTATTGAAGATGCACACCAGATGCAAGGGACTCAGCAAATCTTCAGGCTACAACTCCCTACCCCGAGGAGCCAGTGCATCCACTGCCTCAGGACACATCTCCAGAGATTCAACCAACATAGATAGTATGGAGATCAGCATGCGATCAGAAACCACAATACAGCCTTCAGTTACAAGCCCCAACACAGTTGCGGGCCTTCTTCAATTGAATGGCAGGTCATGGATCAGTTTGCACAGATGAAAACCATGCTGTCATCATTTTTCAGGCTAAGGCAGAAGACCACCAGAACAGCCTTCTGCAGCTACCTGGCACCCATGAGGTGGATGGATTAGCAGATAGAGATTTTCAAACATTCTGAAATGAGGCTGTGAAACTTTTCTAAGCAGCATGTAGAGCAGGGCAGACGATAGGAGCCATCAGCCCTAGCAGCCACAGCTACACTTTCTAGGAGCTCAAGTGCAACTTCATCAATTGTGCCACAGATGTTTCAACACCAACAGCAACCAGCACCAGCTGTAATGGAATACATCTTAACCATCCCAGAGACTCAGATGCCAGCAAGCCAGATCATTCAACCTGCTCAGAAGAGCAAAGTGGCAACTAAAGGACAGCATCAACTCAGTGGGCAGCCAACGTCCTTCGTAGTTTTTGATGAGCAACAGCCCAGGCCTTCAAGACCCCTTACTTTCATGCAAACTAACCCTGACAAAGCACTTCAACCCACCGTCAGTTGCTTCTGCCACAGATGAAGAAAGTCAACACAACATATCAGGACTCTCAAGCTTCTTTGGGAATCTACAGTTAGTGAGTTAACAACAGATCAACACACCACAGCCATTTTCACCGCAACACATCTGTCCTCCAACCACTGCCATGTACAATGAACAGCAGCAGCAGCCAGTCCAGCCTCCCCACCAGTCAGCCACCACCAAGCAGCAGCAGCAGTAGAACCACTGAACTTGCCTACAATCGGTCCTTTTCAGGACCACTGCTGTCAAACATTTAAAGGTCCTTTTCAGGGCCACCTGAATCTTCCAAAAAAAATTTATCAGCTGCATATTTTTAAAAAAAACCCAAAGCAAGAAGGATTACACTGATCCACACCAAAGACTTTATCCACAAAAAAATGAATGAAAGAGTAAGTCTGTTAGTGAATGAAAATTTGAAGTTAAAAAAACTTCAAATTGTTCAAACCTGGATTTAAAAGATTTTGAACTTAGAAAAGTTTATATATTTTGACTTTTAATGGGGGACATTTTTACATAACTTGGGCTAACGTTTTTCAACAGTCTTAGGGGACTTGTGATTTGGTTTGAAATAGTTATGAAACTTGTTGGAAATGGATTGTATTTTCTTTGGAAATTTGAGAAACACCAGCTTAAATAAAAGTTCTTGGAATAATTGGGTAGTCCTGAAAAGGACTGATATATGCCAGCTTCTTCTGTCCCCAGGTTAGCTCCGATCTCACACCCTGTCCTCCTGCCCATGCAGCCAATGCCCCCCACATGATTAAAGTAGCCTTTCAGTAGGTCTCACTGATATTTGGCATCCCCTTAAAGGATTCCTGTAGGTGTGATATTTCACATACTCCACCTGTTCATTTTGTAGGACTGCAACATCATTTACTAGGTTTGTGCCCTGTCATATTCTCTACCACCCTCCTGCCTCATGGAGATCCTTTAATTTGCTATTCTTAATTCTTCCCTTGTGAGTTGTCTTCTGCTGTAGGGCTTCACCATCCCTGGCATCATGGCAAAGGTGTCTTCACCCAGCAAGAAATAGTGTGCATCCGGCCCTCCCTCATCCAGGGGTTCAAGCAGCGGAAGCCCCAAGTGCCATTCTCGATCTTCTCCCTTAACTTGCTTTGGTTAAAAATCTGTGCATATGATAAAGATCTACTTGACCCAATATCTACCCAAAGGAATCTATATTCTGCAATGGCCAGGGCTAGCAGCACCAGGGAAAAGAAACCTTTGTAGTTATAATATTCACTCCCAGATTTTTTTGGCTTCTTAATGATAATATTTTTGCCATCTAGCGCTCCAAGAGTGTGGAGGACATTACATCTGGTTCTGAACTTCTCCTCCACTTTTTTCCAGCTTAATCGTCAGTAAGACAGGTCAAATACTTTTCCTGGAATTCAACAAGGACTGCATCGAAGAAAACAGGGACAAATTTATGTATGGTGGTTCAGCCAACCAGCAAGTGCTACTGAAAGGTCATGTAGCTCTCTTGTTGCCACTTGTTTCAGCACTTCCTGAAAGTGGTGATTAGCTTCTTGATGCGCTGGTGTATGCATTCTTCGATGAGGTAAAAAAGCCAGGGAGCATTGTGACAAATTTCTGGTTCCCTGGGATAGCAGTCTGTATGAAGTCGGCAAGGAGGTTGCTGTAGCATCCTTTTTCTTGTCTTTGAAGGATCCAGTGCATGACCCAGGGGTTTGTTGGCTTTCTTTTTCTCCTTGGGGCTGGCTAGGGCTGTTGCTGTGGTGCTCGCTGTAGGGCAGGTGCTGATCCTAGAATTGGATGTAACCTTTTCTCTCAAAACATTAAACTCAATAAAAACAAAAGTACCTTAAGCTTCTGAAGAAAGTCTCTCTAATGTGGAGCTGCCATCTTTGTAGTGACAAATGATGATTTATGACAGCCAGAGGGGGTTTATATAGTTTTGGTTTAATCCTGACTCTTGATCCCGACTCCAGGAATCAATCAGTCCAGTTGGCGTGGGTCAGAAAAATGCTCCAGTCCTGTCAGTTTGTCAGTATGGCTTGTTGTGGCTTGTTACAGCTTGTCTGTTAGGGGTTTATGACTTGTCTTGGTAATTTTCCATCTAGTGGTAGAGAAAATTATCCTTATCTCAAACCAGTTCAAGAGGTAGATCCAGACAAGCCGGTATGTACTTGGTCCTGTTGGGGAGATGAAACAGACCCAACATTCTTGTACACTTTTTTCTGGATTTGTTTCCCTGACCCCGACTTTTACCACCTTAGAGTCGTAGAGTCAGTTATAGTGTTGGCTCCAGTGGAACACCCCTATTAAGGTGATTGTTAAGTCTAAAATGGACCTGTGGATTTTTTAACAGTAGAACTTTGTTAAGTAGGATTTCTTGGAAAGTTGAAGTAAATAATTCGCACATTTAATAAGAATTTTCCATACTCCAAGAAAAAAACAGATAATTTGATGCAGCAAATATTTGTATGTTAGATTACTTCCTTTTGTACAATTCTCACTTTCCACCTTTTGGAAAAGTAATGTTATTCTGCCTTTATGGTATATCTAAAATATATTGAATGCAAGATGTACTCAATATTCTTATCTAGTTTAAGGACTTTTATTATCTGTTTCTACATTATCCCCAGTTACATAAAGATCCCATGGGAGACCCCTCTTTGGCTGTAAAAATTTTTTAATTAGCTAAAGTGCCAAAATTAACAAAACATACCACTTTTTATTTGTTTTATGCCATCTTGCTTTTCAAGAACACAAAATCTGTAAGACACATCAAATAGTAGCCCTATTTTTAATTATGACCTTGTTTTGGTTTAAAAATCAATTTATGCAAGATCTGAACTAATTATTTGCTTAGAACAGTACTGCTAAATTTTTAAAGAGTAAAAATTAAACCATTTTGACATTACATATGAAGCATTAAAAATAAGTGCTTATAACGTAACATGTGTATTTAAACAAAAAGCCAAAGATTAGAACTCTACTGCATATAAAATTAAATCTAATCTACAATTTGTAATATTATTTTTAGATACTGATGCTCTGTTTCATTACTTGTTTTCACATTTTTATGAGGTGAGAAATAAATTAAATTTATTAAAATATATTTACTAGAAACATAGAAAAAGAACAAAACAGATGTCTGAGATAAAACATCTTGTACAGTACAGGAATACATGTGCAGAACCTTTTTCATGTTGTGACATAGTACAAACTAATCTGGGGTCAAATGTTCAAATGTGGCAGACTCTCATTTTCAAAACTTCAACTGAGGTTTATATATTTAGTTTATAGCATTTGTAATATACAAATGAATTAATAATTGAAATGCGCATTTTAGGTTGCATTGACCCTTTAAAATTGAAATAATGTTGTCTACTCCTCCAAAAGATCTAGATTTTTTTATAGATCTACCCAGTTTCAAACCCTGCAATCATAATACCCTATTTTATACGATTTCTATGGCTTCAAAATCTAACTTCAGGCATTCATTCGGATATCTTATGGCTGAAAGATGTTACTAAATTTAATTTAACAGCTTATTTAAATACATTATTTATTATTAATATTAATTTATTTCACACAATATTTTGCCTCTAAATGTTGTTTTCCTATATAAGATCTTATGTTAATCCAATTTAGTATGTTTCAATTGGAATATGATGAAATAAACATTAGTTTGTAATTTAATGTTGTGTAATATAGTGATAGTATTATTTACATTGGGAGGAAAACTTCGGACTTATGTAACTTTTCATGTAAATTAGTACAGTAACAGGTTTCAGTAAACTCAAGCTTATACATAAATATATTTTTGTTGAAATTGGGATTGGCTATAAACAAGAGAAAATATGGCCTTCTGCAGGACTCTGAGGTCACAATTCAGAAGAGCAATGTGTCTCAATGTCAGAAAAGAAACTGGGAAAGTCATGGTTCGGTGTCAGTCAAATGCTGCAGCTAGTATCCTTTGTGATAAACTCTTCTAGATAACTTTTACTGTTGTATACATGTATATTTTATTGGAAAACATCCATGTTACTTGGCTTAAAACAAGCAAAAATCAGGTTTTTAGGTCCCAAGTTGTGCCAGGATATGGCGGGGGAGGGGGGGGGGGGGGGGGGGGGGGGGGGGCAGAGCAGTAAGCATATATCAGTTGTGCCAAGTTATACTGATATTCAGTAGCATAAGTAAGCTGGCTATTGTTTTGCATTTGTAAGCAAGTGTTAGTGTCTACTTATAGAATGTCAAATCCACAAGAGGACATGCTGCAGGCGTGTCACCATATGAACCTGCATGCTGTTGAACAGGACATAAAACCTTAAATTTGACCTTTGGTAGATGTTAAGAATATTGTTCTCATGCCTGTATGTGGTTGTTGATACAGCTTTGATCAGCTGATGCCAACATGTGGGATGTACTGGGGTTCTGTCTTGATGTCATCCTAGCTATTGCAATGGACATCCTTTGACCTTTAGTTCATATACCTAACAACAGTAAAACCTCTGTAGTGCCCCTTCAGTGTGGCTATGATTATGAAGAAAACCCGTACTTTACCTAGATTGGATTCGTAGGTCTTTGAAAAACACTAATTATAAAACTTGGCTTCAGAAATGTAGACATAAAGCAGCAATTAATAAAAGTATTGATTACTTGATTGTTTCTATTGATTTGATAGTCATTCTTGGCAAATTGAGGCTGTACTCAGTGAAATAGCCACTCTCAGTAAAGCCACACCACCTTCTGTCTATTTTACAAAAATGCATAGTCCCTGCTAAGCAAGAAGTTTAGTTTGTGTAAGAATGTTTGATAATTGATTTTAGGCTTGGGTCATGGGTTGCTGATCCAAGCTAATGGTATTTCCTTAGTAGTTCTAAACTGTTCAATTGCTTTGTAAAAGGAATTGTGCAATTGGAACATAGACACTGCTGGTTCTTTTCACACTTTGTCATCATAATAAAGAAAACCATTAAACAATACATGTAACATTCAGGAGGACTGCTACTAAATAAATTCACTACAGCCTTAGAAATGTTCTGTCACTCAAATAATACAAAACAGTAAACAACAGTATACATCTAGGTATTAATTCTACAATAAGACAAATCTAATTTACCTGAGCATTTATCACATACTACCAATATGAAATAAAACACAAATAATTTAACATTTACACCATATAAAACTTAGTGGTTCAAACCCTGCACCCAACACTCTGGATCACACTCTCCTGAATAAACCAATTTACAGTTTCTACAACAATGATTGAATGAAACATTTAAGTTTCTGAACAACATTGTCAATAACAGTGTAGCAACACTGTAGTAAAACTATCAGAAAACATTTAAGTCAATCAGATAATTCTACAAGCGAAAATAACCCATTTATCATCCATGAGTAAGTATTTAAACTTTACAACTGAAGATAATTAACTCTCATAAAACCATTAATAATAATACAACAAACACTGCAGAGTTAACCACCAGTATTACACAAAATCAGGTCTACACAAGATCTTTGCAAAATATTAAATTCTGACTGAAGAATCAGAAAACATAAACTTACCACAACAAAACTGTAATCCAAATCTCCTAAAACTGGACTTGTTTCCACAAACACCCAAATCAGAAATCCCTTTTCCCTCCAAAAACTTGAAACCTTGTTACAAATACTTTCTACAATGTTGATTGCTAAATAAAAATGTCACAAAGTACCTACACATGCCATTTATTAAGTGCACAAATAGCCTAGACTGATTTTCTAGTTACCAAAATAAAATTTCACTATCAATAACCTAGCCTTTACAAGGCTTATAACAAATAATACACATGGTGAGAAATTGTAACAAGTGGCATTAGAAACATTATTACAAAACAATACACTGGTTTAACAATGAAAATATATATTATTCACAAGCCAGTCAAAGCATGGTTGACACAGATCTGTTTTCCATTGAGTAATGACTTTTTCAGTTTAATCAATCATTTGCAATTGGTACACCTGTGTTGTGAACTCAGGACACTTTTTCAACAAACTGTGTAAGTACACAACAAAGAATAACAGAATTTCCGCTTTTCCTTATCATATGAGAAGAGCAGTGACTGGCTAACAGTCTATAATTATAATGTACAAAGCATCTCCTTTTCAACTAAACAGCAACAAATATGTATTCCTGAATTTCCTAGCATTTCCATTCAATTTTTAACTGAGGACACTTTTGATATGCTATTTCCTTAAGTCAAAGATAAAAGTGATTTTTGTCCCACAGCCCTTAAGGGCTGTCGGGGTATTGTTTTCGCCCATGTTGTCCAGATGGGCGGCTGGGTGGGCGGTGGGAAAAAGTGTGTCCAGGCTGTATCTCAGAAACCGTAAGGTGTAGGAAGTTGATCCTTGGTAGGGACATTGGTTAGGAGGTGTAGGTGTGCAATGTCATGGTCTGACCTGGATTTGACCTTTGACTTGCCGTAGTGACCTTGAGTTTGAAAATCTTGTCCGGGCTATATCTCAGAAACCATAAGGTGTAGGAAGTTTATACTTGGTAAGGACATTGGTTAGGGGGTGTAGGTGTGCAACGTCACGGTGTGACCTTGATGTGACTTTGCCATAGTGACCTTGACCTCTAAAATGTTGCCGGGCTGTATCTCGGAAACTGTAAGGTGTAGGAAGTTGATACTTGGTAGGGATATTAGTTAGGATGTGTAGGTGTGCAACATCATGGTCTGACCTTGATTTGACCTTTGACCTTGCCGTAGTGACCTTGACCTATAAAATCTTGTTGCACCTTTGGGTCTGTCTTTTGATGCAGATTAAGCACTGTTAAAGTCATATTAGAATTCATTAAGAATTTTACTTTTGTAACTTCCTATTGTAACAGATGGAATTTCATCAAGTGAGTCACAGACTTTGCTCCAACACCACACATAAGTATTCATTGAATGTATTGCCACTTCTATATGCATGGTAATATTCAAAACATCTAAACCATAATTCGCCCATGTCAGATGTAGATAAAGAGTGTTGTAATGTTTAGTTTACTGAGTGATGCTGTCATCTTGTTATTGAATTGTCTTGTTTTAATACTTCATTTTTACATGCATTATCTTTCTCTTAGATATTATTTTCTCTATTTAAACATTGTTTGGGCCTTTATATAACCGGCAGTGCTCTGAAAGTATCCTGAACTTTGTACTGATACACTACTTCTATATCTCATGGTGTTAAAAATATTTCCCTAGGCTGTGGGGTACAGGCATCTCTGATGCTATTTTTATTTTATCCTGTACTTATCAATGTTTATAATATGTACTATGTTATATAAAACAAAACATGACACCAGATAATAAGGATATAAGTTGTGCACAAGGGACATTGTCATCGTCAGCAATGTCAATTGTATTTCTATACTGGCTGACATCTTAAAAGTGTGACTCTATCATCTCAGGAATAGTATCATAAAAATTAATCAAAAAATGTAATATTTTGGTAGGTTTATAACAAATACACTTTTGTATTATTGATACATGGGTGGTGTAAGTATATTTTTTAAGTTTTCATTGCTTTTGTGTATGGGTGTCTCGAGTTAAAACTGAGTTCGCAACACAGGTGTAACATCCAGCTTTCAGAAACACTACTTGTATGCATTAACAGGGTAAAAATGAAAAGGTTATGTCAAAATTTATTCGGATATATGTTCTTTTTTCCTTGATATATTTTGATAACAGCTCAGGAAGTTAAACCTTTCTCAAAAGACAAAGGTGAGTTATGCTTACCACCCATTTTATTTCTGAACTATTTCAACATCATGGAGTAGTTTCGTGTGTACCTAATTTGTTTGACTTTCCAAGTTTGGCAATTTTTTACAACCTAATGCAGGTGTTCCACTGGAGCCGACCCAGTATCCGACCCTACGACTTTAAGGTCAGTTCTGAATGTCGTAGGATCGTAGAAAAAAAGGTGCGAAAATGGGGATTCCGGCAAATCCCTGGCATGGCGGTACACTTACAGACAGGACGTTGTGACTACCCCGACAAGACATAGGGTCGGGGACGTTACTGCACGGCCAGTCGTAGAAGTACTATGACAAGCCCTAAACCCCTAACAGACAAGCCGTAGCAGTTCCTAACAAGCCATACTGATAAACAGACAGGACTGGAGAAACAAAGCCCCATGACCAGACTTGCAGATGGTATTGTCATTACAGTTTTTGATGAATTTTGGGGAAAAAAGATGATCAAGTGTCGGCCAATAAACAATTCTTAAACTAGATCAAGGCTGAATATTTGGAGCCCATCACTTGATCAAAATGTCCAAATTTATTTTTTTTTATTTTAATTATAGTTTCCACGTTTTTGCTTAAATATTATATAAGAAATAATTCAATGTATGTCTGTTTCGGATTGTGAATGAAAAATCCACTTAAAATATGAAATTTTCATTAAAAATGAGAAATAAGTCAATGTATGCCTGCCTCAGATTATGAATGAAAAAGCCACTTAAAATATGAAATTCTCATTAAAAAATGTTATATCCTGTGCAAACAAGCAGAGAGATGTGCTTCTAACAATATCTCACGTGACAATAAAAATGCTCTTGTTACTGCTTTTTATACTCCAATTTGGAGCTTCTGGGAAGGACCCCTTCAAAATTCTGTCCGTCTGAGCAATTTTCCTACACATTTATACCAAATAATTTCGAGCCTCTGAGAAAGCACTTTTTTCTGGATGTGAAGGTAAACACCCCATAGTTCTGGTCACGTGATGGGATCAAATATTTACTATTGACCTAGTTTTAGATTTGTTGATTGGTCGACACTTGATCCTCTTTTTGCCCAAAAATTTCTTTCCTGAGATAAGCTGGGATTTTATTTTTACTTAACCAAAGAAAAACACTTTTTCAGGTTTCTTAATTAATTATAGCATATATGTGGATCATCACCTGAAAATTATAATCACTTACACTGTTTCTTTGTCATTCTTGACATAATTTTTGATCATATTTTTACCTCACATCATCTGGAAATGGACCGCAAATGAACAGTACTTAAGTTACAAAAGACAAGCCAGCTTCATGTTACGACAGGCCTGCAAGTGATAAGGACAAGTCTGGAAGGGTTACAGACAACCCTGGAAGTGTAACCGACAGGCCCTTAAGTTAACTGACAGGCCTGTTGCTAGGCGGATGAAGTTAGGGTCGGATACAAGGGTCGGCAACGGTTGTAGAAATATCAAACATGTTTGAAATTTCACTGACTCTCCCCGACAGGCCAGGAAACTATAACTGACCCTAACCGACCTTGTAAACATTGCTCCCGACTCTCCAAAAATACATAGTTACCGGCCGGTCAGCTCCAGTGGAACACCTGCATAAAGTATAGTGAAACCACTCAAGGTTTTACTCACAATGGTGTATCTTTAAAAACTATCCCACAAACTTTACAGCAATTCATATAGGCTATGGGACCCTTTGGCTGTGGGAAAAACATTTAATACAGATTTAATGTGGGGGTTCCTTGAAAGAATGCAAATTTATGTTACTATGTGGTTTTCTTCAATCTTTGTAATTTATAACCTCAGAAATCTGGCTAGTCTAATGGAATATATGCATGCCGGGAGATAACTGTTGGTTATTTAACTTATTTAAAAGAAATATACTATTAACTATTATCTGGTCAATATTAATTGTGCTCCAATATAAGACTATAAAGTTATATAAATACAAATTATGAAATCACCATCTCTTTCTAACCTATTATCTATTTTTTAATAAAAATATTAGTTTAGGTTTCATATACTTGGTAAATGTATTTAAATCTACACACTATGCATTAACAATTGTGATTTCAGTTTCGTTCAATTGGAAAGATGCTTTAAATTTGGAGTCCTTGCTCACAGAAGAGGAAATTATATTGAGAAACACCTTCAAAACATACTGCACTGATAAACTTCTTCCAAGAATTGTGATGGCAAACAGACATGAACGTAAGTGATTTGGCTTTTCCGTACAGAACTGTTACTACCAAAAATAATAAATTTATTATTTGTTCTTATCTGTTACTGTTAAATACTGTGTCTTCTCAAAATTAACACAGTTTAAACAATTTAGTAAGTCAGTAGATTTTTTTATCCCAAAAAGAAAGTCGTTGATATACTGGTTTCTCATCTGTCTCACTGCTACCACCATATGTTTTGATTTGTGTGTGCGATAACTTAAAAACAGTTTCATGGATCTCATTCAATCTGGAGAAACATGTGTATTGGGGTCAGGAGAGGAATCCTATGTTAAAGTGACCTTAGTCTCCCAATAATAAAAAGCTATGGCCCCTTAAGGTCAGAAATTTACCTTTTGGCCACTTTGGTAATTCTGATGAGTGTCAAACTGTACTACATATAACTTTTAACCTTTGTCTGCGGAAAATTTAAGGGCTATGACTTTAATTTTAAGGTCGCCTTAAAGTCTCTAAAACCCACCCAATTTATGGACTTAAGCCTTATATCTTGAAAACTGTGTGGTACATTCACATAATATCTTATCTGGGGGTGTATTAATGTGTTCTTTTTACATGTACAAAAGATTAGGGTTTTAAGTATATTTTACCTGTGTATGCGGCCCATAACCACTTATCCCGCTGGACTTTTTCTGCATTTTTCATATATTTGTCCTTGTAACTTTTGTAACTTAAAAATGGCAAGTCTGACCAGACTCAAACTATAGTAGATATAACTTGTATATGTGATCCTAAAGTTTGTGAAAAATTTGAGGTCTGTAATTTTAAGGACACCTTAAGGTTACACCTTAAAAACAAATGCTTTATGTGGACATTAAAACTGTGTATGGGTTACAAAAAGACCCACCTGAGGACTTTTTTTACATTTTTCTCATTTTGTGTGATAAATTTGTAATGGTAAGTCTAACATCAGACTGTACTAGATATAACTTCTGCTCTGATCTCCAAAGGTCTAATCACAGTAATTTGCAATGTTTCAACTTTTTACTAATATATTAAAGGCATAAAGTCCCTACAAAATTTTTGCTACTGTTTTAGAAAGGGTCAATTTTATCATAACAGGAAGATTGACCAAAAATTGAAATGATTTTTAATAATAACACAAAATGTTGTCTACAAAAAATATACCCAATGAATGCCTGTGGTGTGAGAGATGGCCAGTTGGTGTCAAGTTGGTGCAATCTAGTTTAATTAAGCATCCCGCAAGGGATGCTTGTTTGTATATGGGAGGATATCTGTCTCCGCCGGCTCCGTGAGCTCCGTGTTTTCTTTTCCTCATAACTCTGTGACCGTTTGGCAGATTCCTTTCAAATTTGGCAGGTGTATGCAGTAGCCCAGGGGAATTTTTGAATATGCTGCAGTGACATTTCGACCAATCAGAGAGCTCACATGACCAAAAATGTCTTTTTCGATGGGTAAGCTTGTGCGGATTTTGAAAAGGATTTTATCAATTCACTTGAAACTTGCAAATACATTCATTCTATTAAAATCTGGAAATCATTAGATTTTGCAATTGATTGGTTAAGAAATGGCCAAGTAATTAATGATTAATTACTCATTACAAATTTTTCAAAAAAGGAAAACACAAAAATGCTTATATCTCGAAAACTGTGCTAGATAGAGCGATTTCGACGAATTTTTTTCACCCACAGGTTATTTCTGAAGAGTAGCTGTCCCAATTTTCAAAATTGTCTCGCCAAAAATGGCGGCCATTTTGAATTTTTCGCAAAAATTGCAAAACAGAAAAATATTTATATCTCGAAAACTGTGCTAGATTGAGCGATTTAGACAAAATTTTTGATCCACAGGGTATCTCTCCAGAGTAGCTATCCCAATTTTCAAAAAAAAATTCTCTCGCCAAAAATGGCGGCCATTTTGAATTCTTGAAAAACACAAAAATTCTAATATCTCGAAAACCTTGCTAGATAGAGCAGACTACGCAGACTTTGGTGGCCACAACAGTATAAGGCTAGAAGCAGAGCATTTTCTTAATATTTTAGCATCCACTTTTATATCCTTTTCAGGACGCTTTGTTTTTGCTGTGCAAAAACATAATCTTTTCTTTGCAAGCGATCCTCTAATTTGGTTTTCCATTTGATTTAAGCCCTGTTAGCAAAGACACCAAGATTAAGATATTTGTATTGTTATCATAGTTTCTCTAGAGACAAAATTCTTGGTAGTAATTCTTGTAAAATTACACCACTTCTTGCAATGTCATTTCAGAATATAACCCAGAAATCATCCCAGAGATGGGATCTCTGGGGATCCTAGGTCCCACACTTCAGGGCTATGGCTGTGCTGGTACAACTTATGTGGGCTATGGACTTTTAACAAGAGAACTAGAAAGGTATCAAAATTGATAGTGCAATCAATTTTTGACAGTTCTAAATATTGAATTTTCAAGTAAAGTGTGTAATTATGAAATTATATAAAAACATCTTCTGTGGATATCAAAATCTTATGTTAATATAAGCATGTTTATATGACTAATATAGAAGATGAACTTAGACACATTTCAGTGGTGAAAAATCAGGCTTTTAAGTTTTAATTTGAATCTGAGAGTAAGTTTGAGTTTTTTACATGAATACAAGTCCAGGGAATGAAGAATTGCTCAGTGGTTTCTTTTTTTCATGTCAGCTGACTTGTCATTATGGCATCACTCTGCGGCGTCTGCCTATGTGTCCGTGTGAACAACTTCTATTCCAAAACTACAAGACCCAGAGACATGCTGTTTTCATTTAAAAGATATCTTAGCTATTTGAGGATGGTAAATAGTAAAATTCATGCAGATCTGTCTGTTCGTCCATTCCCCAGAGCCATTACAAGTGAGGTGCCCCCACCCAAAGTGTGAAAATTTCAACACTTGATCACAATTTTCTCATTCACTATTGAAGGGATTTTTCTGATGGCGAGAAAAAGTTTGTCCAGACTGTATCTCAGAAACCGTAAGGTGTAAGAAGTTGATACTTGGTAGAGACATTGGTTAGGGGGTGTAGGTGTGCAACATCATGGTGTGACCTTGATTTGACCTTTCCACAGTGACCTTGAGTTTGAATATCTTGACCGGTCTATATCTCAAAAACCATAAGGTACAGGAAGTTGATACGTGGTAGGGACATTGGTTATGGGTGTAGGTGTGCAACGTCATGGTCTGACCTTGATTTGACCTTGATGTATTGACCTTGACCTATAAAATCTTGTCCGGGCTATATCTCGGCAACGTCAGGTGTACAAAGTTGATACTTGGTAGGGACATTGGTTAGGGGGTGTAGGTGTGCAACATCATGGTGTGACCTTGATTTGACATTTGACCTTTCCGCAGTGACCTTGACCTATAAAATCTTGGCCGGGCTATATCTCGGAAACTGTGAGGTGTAGGAAGTTGATACTTACTAGGGACATTGGTTAGGGGGTGTAGGTGTGCAACGTCATGGTCTGACCTTGATTTGACCTTGCCGTAGTGACCTTGACCTATAAAATCTTGTCTGGGCTATATCTCGGAAACCGTAAGGTATAGGAAGTTGATACTTGGTAGAGACATTGGTTAGGGGTTATAGGTGTACATTATCATGGTGTGACCTTAATTTGACCTTTGACCTTGTCGTAATGACCTTGACCTTTAAAATCTTGTTCTACCTTTGGGTCTGTCTTTTGATGCAGATTAAGCACTGTTAAAGTAATATTAGAATTTATTAAGAACTTTACTTTTATAACTTCCCATTGTAAGAGATGGAATTTCATCAAGTGAACTACAGATTTTGCTCCAACACCACACATAAGCATTCGTTGAATGTATTACCACTTCTGTATGCATGGTAATATTCAAAACATCTAAACCATAATTCAGCCATGCAGATGTAGATAAAGAGTGTTGTAATTTTAGTTTACTGATTAATGCTGTCATCTTGTTATTGAATTATCTTGTTTTAATACTTTATCTTTACATGCATTATGTTTCTTTTAGACGTTATTTTCTCTATTTAAACATTGTTTGGGCCTTTATATAACTGACAGTGCTCTGAAAGTATCCTGAACTTTGTACTGATACAGTACTTCTATATCTCATGGTGTTCAAAAGATTTCCCTAGGCTGTGGGTTACGGGCATCTCTGATGCTATTTTTGTTTTCTCTTAGAAGTTATTTTCTCCACATAAACATTATTTGAATCTTTGTAAAACGCACACGGCACTGAAAGTGTCCCGATCAGTGTACTGTTTCATTACTTCTATATCTCATGGTGTTGAAAACTATTTCCCCAGGCTGTGGGGTATGGGCATGATCTCTGATGCTATTTTTAATGCATAAAATTCATGAAATCATGCACTAAATCACTTATAACTTGAAAAGTATTTCGTTTAGAGCATTTTGCTAAAATATGTATTCAGCTATTTTTTTCATAGCTACAACATGGGTAACTTGGGTGTCTATCCAATAGCTAAGTGAGTAATAGCTACTTTTTGACTTTTCAGTACCTTCACTGGTAACTTGAAAACTATTGCATATAGAGAATTTTGTATAAATATGTTATTCATCTACTTTAGGGTCAGCTATAACATAGTAAAATTGCAGACCTGTAACTCATTGCATAGCTGAGTAATAGCTACTTGAGGTTGAGTAAATTCCTTGTAACTTTAAAACTGTTGCATTTAGAGAATTTTCTTTTACTCTTTTATTCATGTACTTTTTAATCAGTTGTAACATAGTGTAATTGCAGACCTGTAGGTCATGGCATAGCTGAGCAATAGCTATTTTCAGTTTCCCAGTGTTGAGTAAATCATTTGTAACTTAAAAACTATTGCATTTACAGTGTTTTATTTAATATGTTATTCACCTACTTTTCTGTCAGCTATAACATGGTGAAATTGTAGACCTGTAGCTCTGTGCATAGCTGAGCAATAGCTAGTTTCAGGTTATCACTGTTGAGTAAATCATTTGTAACTTCAAAACTAATGCATTTAGAGTATTTTGTTTAAATATCTTATTCAGCTACTTTTTGGTCGGATATAACATAGTAAAATTGCAGATCTGTAGCTTATTACACAGCTGAGCAATAGCTATTTCAGGTTCTCAGTGTTGAGTAGATGAGTTGTAACTTGAAAACAATTGCACTTAGAGTATTTTGTTTGCATATATTTTTGACCTACATTTTACACCTTAACAGTAAACTTGGTACTTTGCTTCTGAATGTCATTTACAGGGCACAAATTTTATGTCTTTCTCTTTTTTCACTTTTACTCTTAAACTCAAAACACACAGTCAGCTGACACAGAGCTCGTGCACGGGCACTGATTAATTGTTCCTAACTGTATCACCTCGGTTAAATGTATTTTGTTATAGTTGCAGTTTTGCTAACATTCAACATCAAATACCTATAATTTCATAACACTTTATGTTCTTACATAGCATTAAATATGGGCAAATAAAATAATTGCTTAGATAAATCATGTTTACCTCACAGTTTTTAAGGACTGTGCCGGTATTGTTTTCACCAATGGTGTCTGGATGGGCAGGTGAACAACAGGAAAAAATTTGTCCGGGCTGTATTTCAGAAACCATAAGTTGTAGGAAGTTGAAACTTGGTAGGCACTTTGCTTGGGGGGTGTAGGTGTGCAAAGTCATGGTGTGACCTTGATTTGAGCTTGCTTTAGTGATCTTGACCATTAAAATCCTGTTCAGACTATATCTCAGAATCTGTAAGGTGTAAAAGTTTGATATTTGGTATGGACATTAGTTAGGGGTTTAGGTATGCAATTTCATGGAATGACCTGGATTTGACATTTGCTGCCATGACCTTGAAGTAAAAAATCCTGTCCAGGCTATATCTCGGAAACCATAAGCTGTAGGAAGTTGATATTTGTTAAGGACCTTGGTTAGAAGATGTAGGTTAGCAACAATCTTGATTTAACCTTGTTGTTGTGACCTTGACCTTTAAAATCTTGTCTGGGCCATATCACAGAAACTGTAAAAAGAGGAAGTTGTAAAAAGGTGTAGAAATTTGATTATTGGATGGGTCATTGGTTGGGGGTGCAAGTATGCTAAGTCATGGTGTGATCTTTAACTTTGGCTCTGCCAAAGTGTGTGTTTGCCTGTCATAATTGAGACATATTTCTCCTATGACAAAGATATATGAATTGCTGTAACTAAATTAATTATTATATGTACTTCTATTTAATTGTGCCATTTCTATTGATAGCTGTACTTCAATTAGTAAACTTTACAGCTTCGTAATTTACAGACATTTTCTCTATTAAACATTATTTTTTCTACAAACATTATTTGGACCGTTACATAACTGACATGGTTTGTTGTGAACATCTGCTAATCATTGTACTGTTTCATTTCTTCTATATCTAATGGTGTTGAAAACTATTTCCCCGGGCTGTGGGATACAGGCATATCCGATGCTATTTTGAAATTTTTAATTGAAGTACAGTTTATTTATCTCATGTTTAAAATGCCTGTTTTAGCATAAATTTGATTAAACAATGAATGTCATGAATAACAGAAGGTTAATTTTTCTGGTAATTTGGACTGATCCATTGGGTTATGTGGTATTATGTCCGTAGCAAAATGTTAATAAATGGCAAAAAGTGAAAATGTTTCAATCGGCTTGGGTATTTGGTCAGAGTCAAAAAAAGAAAGAAAAAGGTTCCTGTATTATTTTTACCTTGTAAATCATCCTTTGCTTGGACATGTGTGCTACAGGATAGACAGTGCCTATAGGTCAACTATGAGTGTCCAGTCGTCCTTGGTTATGTGGCCTATTTACACATATGGCACAGAGGAACAAAAGGAAAGATTTCTTCCAAAGCTAGGTGAGGAGTATATAAATGAGCATTATTAAATTTTGTGGCCATATTGACAAATAAATCTACAGAAGATTTGATAAAAGTGTTCCAGTCTATGTTGATGGTAACATTTCTGAATCAACTATATTGTACATAGAAATTCAATTAAATAACGCGCAAGTGGCACAATTTTTTTCCAAATAAAATATGTTAGTTGTTGTGGGCATATTGGAGCTCTTTATACAATTGTTTTAAAATAAAAAAGAGTACTTATTAAGTATTTTATTACAATTGTACTTGCAGACAAAACTTAATGCTCATTTGTGTAATTGTTTAATGTGTCTTTGTTAAGCTCGGGGAGAATATATTGGTGCCTTTGGTTTGACTGAACCAAATCATGGGAGTGATCCAAACGGTATGGAGACCAAAGCCAAGTACAATGCTTCCAGTGATACATACACTCTCAGTGGAACCAAGTCCTGGTATGTAGAAAAGCACTGAAAAAACCCCGCTAAATTCACAAAACAAAAAAATACAAAAACTGTAGAAACTGATAATATCATTATTTCATGTTGTGTGTCATGTCACCTTTTTTGCCATTTTAAAGAGGCCAAATATCAATCTGTGAAAAATTTCCTCAGATGAATATTTAATATAAACCACAATTTAACCATCATGAGGAGTTATCTCCATATCAGACCTACAGGGTGTATCCAGTCATGGAAGACCTGGAAAAGTCATGGAATTCCATTATTTTTTCCAGGCCAGGAAAAGTCATGGAAATTGACTCCAGGTTTTGGAAAATTCATAAAAAGTCATGGAAATTAAAAGGCATCCTTTCGTGAAATGGTGTTGATCCTTTTTTTCATACAGCATTTCAATATAAGGATGCTTTTATGTAATCAGATCAAATTTTGCTGTCGTCCACATCTTCCTGTACTGTGACTGGAACCTTGCAAATGGTTCTCAAAGGCAAAACCGGCTGGAGCTCATGGCCTTGGCAGGAGCTCTTGGCCTCGGTACATGTCTCTTTCATGCCATGAAGCATGTAAAAGGTCCTTAATTTTAAAGCTTCGGTCATGGAAAAGTCATGGAAAAAATATTGAAATTTAGTGGATACACCTGCTGACCTAGTTATGCAGTATATTTGTTGCATACTATGATATCCTAATTTCTATACCTTAAACCTAGGGAATTTTCCTCTCACTAAAGCGTGAACCATTTGTGTTGTTTTTTTCTCTCTGTACAAATCAAAAGGCCTTTTATTTCGATCCGATTATTCTGTTTTCTTTTTACAATACACCATTTACAATTCTACAGGATCACAAACTCGCCCATTGCTGATGTCTTCATTATCTGGGCCAAATCTGATGCTCACGACAATGCCATTAAGGGCTTTATTCTAGAGAAAGGGATGAAAGGTCTGACGACCCCAAAGATAGAGGGAAAATTTTCCCTTCGGGCAAGCATTACAGGACAGATAGCCATGGATGAAGTGGAGGTCCCAGCACAGAACCTCTTGCCTCATACCAAGGGACTTAGTGTAAGTGCAAGCTCCAGTATCTGTTTTCTCTCACCAGTAACCTTTATGTTTTTAGAAATCTACAGGGCATATTGAAATGAACCAGAATCTGTATTACTTCATCAGATTGTTTCAACTGTTTCCTCAAAGTGAAGTGTTTAATATAAATTTATTTTATGCCATCTGCACTGGGTGAAAATATTTACTGTGTCCATGATAGTAACATGTATGAAAAGTTGGAACCACTCTATTTTAAATTTGTAGTTAAAAAAGAAAGATATCATAGTTTCAGAGTTTCATTTTGCCACCCAAGAAGTTTTAAAATTGCAGTAAAAAGAAACATACAGGTTTCATAATACCTCATGTAGCTATCTAAAATGTTTTTAAAAAACCTTCTTATCTTTCTGGCAGAATATAAAATTGTTACACTTTTAGCAATATAACACTCCTGAAATAAAAATATTTGGTAGTTTTGATGTCATTTTAGGATGAGTTAGTTTAATTTGCAATGTAACAGTATTTTGTATATACTTGTTTATTATAAAGTACCATACATAGTTCCTTTTGCCTTGACTCATCCAGTCTTATTATTATAGGGTCCATTTGGCTGTCTCAACAATGCTAGGTATGGCATTGCTTGGGGTGCATTTGGTGCAGCAGAAGCCTGTCTGGAACAGGCCAGAGAGTACACTCTGGACAGGTAACCCTGATTCTAATCAGCATGGTACATGTAAAGCTACCCTCCGCCTATATATAGTAAGGGTGTTTAAGAAAGAAAGTGGGATGTTCGGTTATATCTCTCTAAATATTTTATAGTACTTCCCAAGGTAGACCTTACCCACTGGTGGAAGATTAGCATTAACTCTTAGAAAACTCATACAATTAAAGTAATAAAATTGATTTGAAAGATATATGATACAAATGTTGAATTGGTGTATTAGTTTTTGCAAGTAGTGTTCCTTGATTTTTTTTTTGTGAATATCACAAAATACAACTAATGTACTGGCACGTGCTATATTCCTTGTACCAAAAACAAGATGTCTGGGATTAAAAAGACATCCCAAGATAAACGTGGGGTTACGCATAAATGTTTGAATTTACTATACCATTAATTTTTATTGAAAATATGAATAATATAACCTTATTATATATTTATATCCTCAGACAAAAGTTGACAATGTACTGGATTCACCTAAGTTACACTACCGCTGCATGGTTTGACTTTAACTGCCAATAATAAAGAACTTATGGGCACCTTAAGATCAGAAATGAAACTTTGGCCACTTAAATCCCTCAAACGAGGATAGCCAAACTTAAAAGTGCTTATAACTCGCTTATTATTGGTCCTAGAGGTTTGGGATGGTAAACCAACCTATAGAAAATCATGGACTGGGAATCTTCTGGTGTGGTCAGATTTGACCTTGGGCCCCTCCTTCAAGGTCAACCGAGGATAGCCAAAGTTAAAAGTGCTTATAACTTGCTTATTATTGGTCCAAAACACTTGGGATGGTAAACCAACCTATAGGAAATCATGCACTGGGAATCTTCTGGTGTGGTCGGATTTGACCTTGGGCCCCTCCTTCAAGGTGAAACAAGAATAGCCAAAGTTAAAAGTGCTTATAACTCGCTTATTATTGGTTCAAGACGTTTGGGATGGTAAACCAACCTATAGGAAATCATAAGCTGGGAATCTTCTGGTGTGGTCGGATTTGACCTTGGCCCCTCCTTCAAGGTCAAACGAGGATAGCCAAACTTAAAAGTGCTTCTAACTCCCTTATTATTGGCCCTAGATGTTTGCAATCTGAAATCACCTTATATGAAATCATGGGCTGGGAATCTTCTGATGTGGTCAGATTTGACCTTGGGCCCCTTCTTGAAGGTCAAACGAGGACAGCCAAATTTAAAAGGGTTTATAACTCGTTTATTATTGATCCTTTTCCTAACAGAAAGTGAAGTTTTTTTAAAAGTAAGCTGTTCATCGAGTTTTTATGTAAATTATGTTGTGCAAATGTAAGCTATCTCAGGTATTTAAACCAGTACTTTACCCATGTACTGTGAGAAATATCCGCAAAAGTATCTAATTAGTGATTTTGGCATGAAAGATGGCCTGTCTGGGGACATGTTGTAGTCAAGTCGGCACAACCTTTTTTTTATTAGTCGAATCTTTGATTCGAGTTATGTACTGGGTTGTGGCCGTGATTTTAAATCAGCCGTTTAACCCCTTAAATATCAAATTCTGCATAATATTTGTACACATATCTGTACATTAAAGTGTATAGTATACACTCTGCCATTTTGAAAATTTTTAATGTTTTTATTAAGGTATATTTTATAAAGTAAGAAGCTTGTCTAGCACCACGTCTGGCTTTCTGTAAGGTCCCGTATGTCCTAGAAACTATTGTGTTTGCCATTGTAATGGCCTACTCGAACGAGTCTTTTTTAACGATTTGGTCTGCTGGTTTCTAGACGTGAAAGCCCAATTAAAGTATATATATTTATTCGTCTGCTGGTTTATCACGCAGTCACTGTTAATGTAAAATTGTTGTCTGCGCATCTACGTGACTTCATTCATTCATCGAAGCATGACAATTAATTTAAAAAGTATTTGTTATGAACCAATCACATCGCTTGACAGATATTTGTGTTTAAAATAGGTAGCCACAACCTTACTCATTTGTCAAACAAATAAACCGCAAACAAATTAATGAATGAAGTGACGTCACGGTAGTACTAGACATTGGCCAATAAAAATATAGGATGATGTGCCGACAATGTTTTTACAATAACAGTGACTACGTGAGACTTGGTGGTCATACGACAATGGAATTCGTGAATTGATTTGCTTTCTACATCTTTATCACTATTTATAGGATAAACATATTCGAGTGCTTTATGATGGTTTTAAACTATCGATCAGATTTTTGTCACTGTATTTGTCACTCTATTTTCATAGAATTTGTTATGAAATATTGAGAGATTGTCACTAGATGCTTTCAATTTTTTGTAAGCTTTAACATGATATGCTATTTATTAAAATCAAGCAAGAAATAACAATTTAATGATAATTTAACCACGTTACTTTATTTACCGTTCTATATTCGCGATTTCTCAATTGCGCAAAAGACGTGCCTACCACGCTTCAAAATTAAAATACGTCTTCTCACTTCAAAATCTCATTTCAAACTGCGCATCTACAGACCCTTTATATTTGTAAACCTTTCACATCACGTCACTACAAATATACATCTTACTACACAAATCTAAAAACAACGTCTTTGGAAGCGGTTTGTAAATGCGGGCGATAATACAGAGTTTACAGATTTCAACACCCACTACTGTCCAAAGATTCGACTCCGTGGTTGGCAAAAGCCAGCCACTGTACCCTTGTTTAATCTTGGAAGTATAACAGCTGTATATTCCTAAGATTTTGAAATGTATATGCAACCACCAATCTTTTTGGAATACATGCTGTTCTTAAGTACTTACATTTGTTTTCTTGATGGTCATAATTGATGAATTTTAATAATTTATATCAAAATCCCCTTAGTAGCCCTAATTAGGGTGTTCCGATGGAGCATATAACAAGCCCAAGCAGAGCTGGACGCAGCCACATTTAGTACCTGAAGGAGCCAGGACTTCCAAATCTCTAGCCCCTGATGAAAACTGTGAATATGCAGATTGAAGTATTCCACACAAAAAAAAAGTCATTATAAGGCAGAAATTAACAGTTAGATAAACTAATTTCACAACGCCAAGTATTGTACACTGATCCCTAATTTGTTTCTGTTGGTTTATCCACAGACATCAATTTGGTGTTCCCCTGGCAAAGAACCAGTTGATGCAGAAGAAGATGGCAGACATGTTGACAGAGATCTCTATTGGACTGCAAGCTTGTGTACAAGTTGGCCGGCTATTGGATGCAAAAAAGTACTATGCTGTGTTTTCTATATATTATTTTCTTATTAATAAGGAGCTTCACCAGTCTCCACTCCAGTGAATAATTTATTCAGTGTTTAGTGTATTTTTGCATTGTCAATTTACTAGAGGTGTTGTAAATTGTCTTAACACAGTTATACAGCAACAATAGACTAATAGTCTTATGGATCGAAGAAGGGTTGTGTTATTGTGTTTTAAACAGTATTATTTTCACCATGTATGAAATGTAAAGCTAACAGTTTCATATCACTTTCAATAAAACTTTGATACAGGTTAATTTTTTAAAAGTAAAACATAAGTTCTAATAACTCAGATTATCGTTCAATTACTTCTCTTTCAAGCTCGATAGCCAATATCTGTAATTATATTTCCTATGTATTTTAGAGTCCCCATTCTATTGAATGCCATCATTCTTTCACTGCAGAGTGTCTGAGTGGGGGTTTTTAGTATACATAATATTACCAATCTGGTTGTGCATGTAGGGCTACCCCTGAGATGATTTCTATGATAAAGAGGAACTCTTGTGGGAAGTCACTAGACATTGCGAGAAATGCAAGGGATATGTTGGGAGGCAATGGTATAGTGGATGAATACCACATCATCAGGCATATGCTCAACCTAGAGGCAGTAAATACATATGAAGGTAAGATTTGTATCAAACATATAGGTGACGTAAGAGGGACCAAAGGTTATAAAACATGCCTCAAAACCTGTGTCGGCATTGGCTTTATTTGCTGCCATTGCAAAAGATGGAAAAATCGTAAAACTTCTTCCGTCATGATCTTCACTTTTGAATGGATTTAAAACAAAGTATGCATGAGACAGGAGAAGTTCTACTGATCAAAACATTTGATAAATAATCACTATCTCACATATTTTGTTATAAGATACACTTGTCTCATGGCATTTAATGGGAAATGTTGTGTCTTTCCCTAGTATAACTCTGGGTGTTGAAGGGACCTAAAATGCTAATGTCAACAGTTTTCTAAAACATTGAGTGATGTAAGAAGCATACACATGTGAGGCATAATAAAATGGTTTGTAAGGGTAAGATGATATTTTTTTTTTCTTAACAGCATTACGTAAACAAATTACCTCATATATTCCACATGCACTTTGACCATAAATGGTATACCTGTTTTGTGTACCTGTTTTTATCTCAGGTGTCTTATTCATCATAAATTCCCTGATGATTTATGATTTTGCTTTAGTTAATGAATGATGAAGTTACTTGTTTGGGTAGTGTCACATATACCTATCCCAATTACTTCATATATGAACTTTAAGATTTAATGATAGCCTTGTTGCAGTGTGAGATATAATTTAAAATATTCAATAATCTGGTGTAATGGTCTGTTTTTCTTGTTCATAAATCTTTAATATACATTTTAAATGCCAAGCTTGACATTCTTATAAACTATATAGTGTATAGCCTAGTGCTTTTGGGTATATATTAATATACCAAACTGTAGAGTTTCTGTTTACTTGTAGGCACACACGATATCCATGCACTGATACTGGGGAGAGCTATCACAGGGTTACAGGCCTTCACTGGTGGCAAGTAATACAGGCTGTAAAACTCGGCTACACCAGTCTTCCAAGATATGTGACTCATTTACAACTGAGGTTAACACCTAGTGAAGTTCCTTCTACCTTTATTGTGGTGTATTTACTAGTTTTACTTATTAACCCCAAAGACACTGAACACCATGTGTATTTTAGCAGTATTACTGTGAACCCTGAAAAGTAAATAATCAATCATGTTTAATGGCGCGAAAAATTACATACATATATATTTTCCAGCAATTTGTCTCACTGCAAAGTATCTTCAGTGAGATAAAGAAACACTGACCAAGCTTTCATAAACCTTTTATTGTGCATATTGGTTTGATATAAGAATTTGTTTTGTTTTTAACTTTTGGTTACTTTACTTTGATTACCACCAGAATGAGAAAGATGAACAAAAAAGTAATGTAATGATAACTTTATGCCTTGGAAAAGGTGCAAAATGTGTGCACATATGTGTATGACCATTATCAGTACATTTTGTACATTTGCACACAAATAGTTGAATGAAGGCAGTTATTTTTGCTCGTGAAATATTAAATGATGCCATTTAAAATTGTGTGATTAATAGTAAACTGTACAGAAATGGTTTTTTTTTTGTTTTTTTTTTTTGCAAGTTTGGTATGATTGATGGTAAAACACAATGTATTTAGCATTTACAACATTGTTAGTGTAATATTTCTACTTATGTAACAATACTCAAGTTTTGCAGTTGATATAAATGTGTATGTACTTGTGTAAACAAAAGTGATCTGTGATGATTTTTGTGTCCCTTGTTTGTGAAGTATAAACACAAATTCACTATGGTAACAATGTCAATGGTAAAGTTTTTATGTTTCCCAGATATTAGCTATTCTTCCACAGTTGTTATTTTATAATTGAATGATTCACACCAATGAACATTATGTATATGCAGGAATTACTTCTATAATCTACATCTACCTTACAAGTCTGCTTGAAACTGCTATTATTGCAATGTATGAGGGCATTGTGAATTAAAATTTTCCAAGCAAAGCAGTGTGACAAAAGGCCTTGGTGTCATGTTGGTGTTATATATCAACGGAATTTGTCTGCAATAGTTTTTGAAGTCAGAATCCGGGTATACATTGGACAAAAAAAAAATTAGCTGGGTGACAACCTTTGTCACAAATAGGATGGATATATATTGTCTTAAAGAAATTCCCATCAGTCCACTTTATATTTGTTGGAATGTTTGATAGGCATATTTTCAACCATAAAGCCCCCAAAATGGAAAAACATAAGATACAAAAGTTAACAGTTGTAGGTGCCATTACTTTTCTGGCAAAATATTTAACATTCTCTCCGTACACATACCTTCATCAAGTTTTGAACATTAAAATAAAGTGTTACTGGAACTAACTATAATTTAGAGCCACCTCAGTTGTAAATATTACTGTGACACTTACACATACCGTATTTTTCCAAAATATGGCCCGGGCGTTAATTATTTTCAAATGGCATCAGACCAGGCGTTAAATTGAACCAGGCGTTCTTTTGAAATATAAAAAACAGTGTTATAAATTGTAAACAGTGTGCTTGGTACCAGGCGTTAATTTGAACCAGGCGTTTATTTGAACCCGGGCGTTATTTTGGAAATTTACGGTACTTATAAACAAAGATTTCACAGGGCTGTCTGGGTAGTTGTGTACAACTTTTTAATAGAGTAGCCTGTATTTTATGAAGAATGCTGAGACAAGGAGAGTTATGTTGATCCTTTCAATCATCCCATTGAAATGGGGGCCATAAGATGAATTTTCTAGTTTTATTAATTTCAAACAATTTTTTCACTTCATTAAACAGAGTTGGATCATTGTTGATCGTGTACCCGCACACGGAGAAAAACTCAGGCCTCGATGTATGTGCCACTGTCTGACTTGTCTGTGCTGAATACTGTATACATTCGAAGCAGTTATATGTGTAAAATTTGTCAGACTCTTTATACTCAACAGGGAGGCCACACTCTCAAAATAAACAACAATGATTGGAGAACTGTTCTCAAATTATTATAAATTCACAAAATGTGATAAGAACATATTGTAATTTAAAGTGAAATTGGGAGGTTTTTCTTTGGGGAAAATTGCATATATTGTGGTGAATATGACTCTGTTAAATGTATGTTCTGTGTCATTTGTGTGAATAAAATTCTTTGGCAGCTATAAAGCAATCTGTCTGGATTACAAATTGCAAAAAATTACAGATTATTTTGTCCTTGCGTGTGTACAATATAATTTAGCTTCAGGTGTAACAAAATTGAGTTTTATTCAGTTTGCTATTGCCAGTTTAACTTGTGTGAGTTGAGATACTAAAATATTCGACTTTTGATGTTCAAGTTATTTCATTGAAGAGAAAATTTGGTTATAAATAAATAAATTTAGCATCTGAATATATACAACATTGTGTTTATTAAAACATAATTGTGTGTTGAAATTAAACAGTTGTAATCAAATATGTTTCCATACTTTTCTTGTGAATTTTTCACCTGTAACATTTGCTATTTTTCAGTGGAGAGAATATTTGGTTATAAATAAATAAATTTGGCATCTGAATATATATCACTTTGTTTTTATGACTGACAAGTCATCTGACATTATGGCATCACTCTGGTGTCCACATGAACTACTCCAGAGGTACAAGGCCCAAAGACATGGTGTTTGTTTTAAAATATACCTTATCTAGCGAGGTATTTATGGGTTTAGATTTGACCTCTCACTGTCCCTTCAATGTCAACATAAGGGGGGCTCGGTGGTGTAGCGGTTAGAGTTCTCACCTCCAACCTCTGAGGCCGCCGGTTCGAATCTCGGGCCGGGCGCTTCATGTTGGAAAGTTGGTAGTTACTTGGCGATGCCCGGTGGTTTACAGTGCAGTATGCACTGGTTTCCTCCACTTGTAAACTACCCATCGCAATATGACCCTGGCTGTTGAACGCGACGTAAAACAACAAATAAATCTAAATCAGTGTCAACATGCCATACTTTTACGTCCCTTACTTTCACTTGTACTGTAAAGCTTAAAATACAAAGTCAGCTGCCACAAAGCCTGTTCGCAGGCACTGATTGCATAATTATGTGTTGAAATTAAAGAGTTGTCATCAAATATATTTCTTTACTTTTCATGTGAATTGTTCACCTATAACATTAGCTATTTTTATGTCAGCTGACTTGTCAGTCAGCTGACATTATGTCATCACTCTGCGGCGTGGGCGTACGCGTACGCGTGAACAACTTCTTCTCCAAAACTACAAGGCCTAGAGACATGCTGTTTTTTTTAAAAGATACCTTATCTATCGAGGATGAAAAATTGTTCAAGGCATGCAAATCTGTCTGTTGTCTGTTTGCTAGAGACATTACAAGGGGGGTACCCCCACCAAAAGTGTGAAAATTTCAACACTTAATCACAATTTTCTCAGTGACTATTGCAGGGATTTCTCTCATATCTTGCATATATGTACTAGGCCAGAGGTAGATTCTCTTGTGTGAGTATGAGACCTGGATCTGTCTTACTTTTTTTTTAATAAATTTTTTTAATAATTTTTAATGCATTAAAATTCATGAAATCATGCACTAAATCACTTATAACTTCAAAAGTGTTGCATTTACAGCATTTTGTGAAAATATGTTATTCAGCTACTTTTTTCATAGCTACAATATGGTGACTAAGTTGGGTGTCTGTCTCAATAGCTAAGTGAGTAATAGCTACTTTTGGGCTTTTCAGTAACTTCCATTATGAGTAAAATCACTTGTAACTTAAAAACTATTGCATTTAGAGAATTTCGTATAAATATGTTATTCAGCTACTTTTGGGCCAGCTATAACATAGTGAAATTTTAGACCTGTAGCTCATGGCATAGCTGAGTAATAGCTACTTTTAGGTTATCACTGTTGAGTAAATCGCTTATAACTTGAAAACTATTGCATTTAGAGAATTTCGTATAAATATGTTATTCAGCTACTTTTGGGTCAGCTATAACATAGTAAAATTTCAGACCTGTAGCTCATTGCATAGCTGAGTAATAGTTCCTTTGAGGTTCTCACTGTTGAGTAAATCAGTTGTAACTTGAAAACTATTACATTTAGAGTAATTTGTTAAATATGTTATTCACAGAAATTTTGGTCAGCTATAACATAGTGAAATTGCAGACCTCTATGTCATGGCATAGCTGAGCAATAGCTACTTTCAGGTTCTCACTGTTGAGTAAATCATTGTATCCACTGGATAGCCGCAGTGTGTAGAGAGAGATTTCACCATTACTGCTCTGATGAAAAAAAATATTATAGCTAGCTTTCTTAAGTTTGCAGTATATAATATTAATAACCATAAAATGTTGTCTGGGAATATTTTTGGCCTCATTTTGAGAAACAAGATGGCCGCCACAGGTGTTTTTTGTCAGTCATGAAAAGTGCTTATATCTCCCTTATTATTGATCCTAGAGGTTTGGGATGATAAACCAACCTGTAGGAAATCATGGGGTGGGAATCTTTTGGTGTGGTCAGATTTGACCTTCAATGACCCCTCCTTCAAGGTCAAACAAGGATAGCCAAACTTAAAAGTGCTTATAACTCGCTTATTATTGGTCCCAGAGGTTTGGGATGGTAAACAGACAGGAAATCATGGGCTGTGAATCTGTTGATATGGTCCGATTTGACCTTGGAACCCTCCTTCAAGGTCAAATGAGGATAGCGAAAATTGAAAGTGCCTACAACTCGCTTATTATTGGTGACAGAGATTTGGGATGGTAAACCATCCCATAGGAAATCATTGGTTCGGAATCTTTTGGTATGGTCAGATTTGACCTTTGGACCCCTCCTTCAAGGTCAAATGAAGACAGCCAAGCTTAAAAGTGCTTATAACTCATTTATAATTGGTCCTAGAGGTTTGGAATGGTAAACCATAGGAAATCATGGGCTGGGAATGTATTTGTGTGGTTAGATTTGACCTTGGACCCCTTCTTCAAGGTTGAACGAGGATATTGCATTTGTAGTATTTCTTTAAATATGTTTTAACCTATTTTTTACACTTAAACAATTACCTTGTTATTTTCCTTCATAATACCATTTACAGGGCACAACTTTTTTATCCTTTTCTTCTGTCAGCTTCGGAATTTCTTTCGAACTTGCTGTTCAGTTACCATTTACTGTATTTCTGTACAGCCCTTTTCCTGATAATTATTCTGTCCTCTAATCACCTTCACAAATCAAAAACACTCAGTCAGCTGACACAGTGCCCGTTCACGGGCACTCTCCTCTTGTTTAATTGACAAATCGGTATTTACTACAGGCTGTCCTGCATAGCTCACTTTATGAGTTACAGATATCTGTTTTGATGTTTACAACTGTTATACAGTCAGTGTATACATATACTCCTAATTGCTTTCCAGGATATCATGTCAATCTGTGATATAACCTTGTCATAGTTAGTCCAGGAGTGGCAAAATACATACATGAATTATTAATTTGTCATTTCATCAGGAAACACAATGACAGCAAATCTTTTTAAACTGATTGGTCAGAGGAATTTTTCATTTCTGAGTTTTTGGGGTTTGTGTGGAAATGATACTACAGAGTAATAAAGGTACATGTATTTAAGCATTTCTAGTTGACATGTAATATACAGTTTTTTGGACAGCTCTTCCCCACAAAACCTGATTTTTACCAAATGATTTTCACCAAATTTAGTCCTGATTTTTATTTGTTCAAGTAAGGTCTTCATTATGTCTCCATTATCTTGCTGTTTTTACACTGACATTGGGGAATGACCTTAGAATACTGTATTGGTACCACATTAAAGTTTTTATCTTTTGGAAGGCTTTTAAATAGTAACGAAGCTTTATATAGCAGGAATGGAGTACAAGATTTTCTCCTGGACACCACCATATGTCACAATAATGATTAAAAAATGGAGTGGCGTATTGGATAATAATACGCCTACTTCACATGCATAAGATCGTGGGTTTGAATCATGGATATCAGCAACCAAGTACATGTTGGTAACCAATATCTGGTGATTTACAATGTAAATCAGTTATTACCTTCCACAATGTTTATCTGCCCCCTACACCGGCCCAGTCATATAACTTTAAAGGCGCCTTAAAATTGACTTTAGACACCAATACAACAGAAAAAATGTGCATTTCACACATGGCATGTAAATCATATTTTCCAGTCTGTTAACTTTTACACTTTGAATTTCTCACATGAACCCTGAACATAATTTTCTTTTGTCTATTAAAAATTGTTTTGTTGCTTAAAATAAATATCTGTACATTGTCTGTTTCATTTTCTGTACAAGTACATTGAAGTCACTCGTATAAAACATTCAAAGGCATTAGTTTACTAAAATAACAGTAAAAAGATCAGTATATTTGACTCACAAGGAATTGTAATAAGATAAGATGATATTCTGTTAGCCAAATACATGTATAACTTTACAGAGTTGTGGCTTCTCTCCCAAATTCATATTTCCCTAACATTTACATTAAATGGCTTTTCCATATTAGGAACCTTCTGTTATCCAACTACAATTTTAATCCCCTAAATGGTCACATAAAAGAGGTTGTACTGTATTTGTGTTCACCTTATTGTTACTCTTTTCACTTTTGAGAAATTATTTCCGATAAAAAACATGATATCCTCTTTTAATATCACTTAAGTCATTACAACACTCTTGCTGACTGTCATTTTTCTTCGATAAAATATGTACGATTCATGATGATTTTTCCAGCAATGATTCTTTTGATATTTCTTCTGCTGAGCCACCTTCATTTCACGTTTTCAATCAGCAAGATTATCAATAAATCACCAAAGCAAAAGTCCTGTTTGTTGGACCTATGGCCAATCTTTCTTGAAAAGGAGTGTTGGGATATTCCTCTTTCATCAGTCACTGAGTTAGTCATCTTCTCTGGCTGAGGGTTTTGTTTCAGATGATTTAAAAAGCTGTTGTTATTCCAATAATTGTAAAGGTTAAACTAGGGCATGATGAAGTGAAGAATTGCTGACCTATGTCTGGCTTGTGTTTTACTTAAGGTTAAACAGTTGACTAGATGATGTCAAGGAATGCTTTTCTGAAAATTAGTTGTAGCTAAATCCAGATAAAACAGAATTTATGATATTTGGGTCAGTTGTAAAAAGGCTTAATGTAAATGTTAACGTAAAAAGCTTAAGACATTTCTTACACACTAACATACTGGAAATTTTCAGTGAATACACATATTCACTGCATTAGTCAGTAAATTGATAATATCCTGAAATACACATATTTACTGCTTTTTTGGTCCAGTAAATATGCATATTTACTAAAATTATTCAGAAGACTTTAATAGTTAGGTGTTGTATGATGTGTCATGGTCACTATTTATTATTATTTAAAACTTTAAAAAGCATCAGTTTTTTCAAAGCTTAAACCTTCTGTATAATTCAGCTCTTGGTCACTGATAACTATTTGCCTTAACCTTCTCATTTTCAAAGGCAGTTACATGTGATACATGGTGTGAACTTTAAGATATGAATTTTTTTTCTTGCATTCAGAGCAAATGTTTATCAAAATGACTAACAAGAGCCCTCGGAGAGTGCAGACCTCTGCCAAGGGACATAAATAATAAATGGGGAAAATCCGTATTGTTTTTCTGTATCCAGATGGTGATCCAGATCACTCTCAAAATGTGATGGGATCTAAGCTGGGTCAATTTTTTTCATCAGGTTCTAACCAGTAGTAATTGAATAAGGTGCTAAAAACCGGCACACAGTCATGAAAATGTCACCTCCTTAGTGGAGGTAACTGGGTTATCAGTTTAAGATATTGGTCAGTGAAAACTTGGTACTTAATATTTGGTCTGAATTCAAGAAAATACGTACTTATCAAAACTAACAGAGTTACAAGAATAAGATATTGGTCAGTGAATATCAAAATTCAGTTGATACATTGATATTTAGAGTGCTAACATTTTTCATAAAGCATTTTGCTGCAACTCCAGAAAACAGAGTGCTGCCTGTTGCTGCTAAAAATTGGTTTCAACTGTTAATTGAAAATTCTTTAATTTTCTTTCAAGAAATGAACTTCACTGCACTTTAACAATGTAAACCGTGGCCACTACTATGACACATTTCCTGTAGTTGTCAAGGGTCATCAATGTACAAATTTAGGCCTGTAATTAGGCTTGAATAGAATCCCCTTTAAAGTTCCTTTAATGAAGGAAGCCACGTCATAACCATAGATGTCTTGGAAGGATTTGATAAACAATAAAAATGCAATTAGGCAAAATCCAAAGCAGATTATATTAAGTCTTCTTAGAAGGATTATTGTTAAGTCTGTGGGAAAGACAAGATGAAAATGAATTAGGGGCCTACGGCCTTTCCAATGTTTCTTATTAGAATTCTTAGATCAAGCACCGAGAATCTACATTTAAGTCATATATGTGATAGAAAATTGCAAAATATCAATCAAATTGAAATAAATTTCAGATTTATATTTTCAGATTTTGTATTATCCTTAATTTTCTGCAAACCAGTGCTTTTGTGAAGTAATGCTACAAGATCATCCAAGAATCACTAAAAATATACAAAATAATATTCAAATTAAATTCATTTTGGGTGTGGTATAATTAATATGGCATTTGAAATATGTTAAAAATGATTTGAAATATGATCTTAAAACATATTTCATAACAATCTAATTGCTGCTTTGCAGGCGCAATATCTACCCCACAATGTGTAACTCAATGTGCTAGGTTAAAAGTATTATTCATTGTGATAGTTGAGGGATGATCAAGGTCAGCAATCTGGAGTTGTCGGAGTGACCAGAGGGACTAGTGCTATGTAGGGAAGCTTGAGTTAGAAATGTGAGTTTTAAAATGCTTCCTAAAGGATATAGCAGATGGGCTATTTCATATATGAAAAAGAAAAGAATTCCATAGGGCTGGGGCATAATGACTGAAGGAGTTACAAAAATGTTTGAACGATTTGTGACCTTTACGGTCGAAAGAAGGGATACAAATTAACTTAAATTTAGGGCTACTGTGTCTAGTATTTCTAGATGAGGTGTACGGTTGAATTGTTTCACTAAGGTATGGTGGTTAGCCTTGTTTTAGAATTTTGTATGCGATAAGGCCTATTTGAAATTGTAACCTGTACTTAACTAGAAGCCAATGAAGTTTTCTTTAACTGGGGGTGATATGGAAATACTTGGATGAATGAGAAACAACCCTGCAGAGTGAGTTTTGGGCACTCATTATCTCAGTAACTTTGCAGCTGTTTAAATTTACACAGACAACAGTTTTGACATGTTTTAATAAATTGGATGTTATAATTGTAGTTTTAACAAAGTTCATGTCAGAAATAGCAATGTTGACAAAAGAGTAAATCCATACTTTGAAGATATAGAGTGAGACTGTCAGTTAAAATATGAGTTCTTTATATTATTATCCGCTTTCTTAAAACTTGATAAAATTACATCAAATAATTGTATGACTTATGCAATGCATTTTTCAACTAAATTAGATTTAAACTGAGAGAATAATTATTATGGTTTTGGAATGAAATGTTCTTAAGTTACACATTTGATAATATTATATGGATAAGTTCATTGTATTTACTCAGTCAAACCTATAATACTGGCCTCTCATCAAGTTAACGGCAACTATTCAAACAATAAGGTAGAGCAGAAAAGATTACAATGTCACAAACAAAAAGATTTGTGTTTCACGTGAACAGTAAATGGAATATGACTTTACCATAGAAATTAATCAGGCATGGACATCTGATGTAAGAGCCAGACTTTACCAGGGTCCAGGTTTTCTTACATTTATTTACTCTGACAATGATTACAAAAAATGAATAATATACATTATGAACAACAGTTTATATATCATGGATCAATGAACACTTCTATCTGAACAATAGACATACAAGCACATTTTCACATGTAAGAGTATTGTCATATGTGAACTTATTAGTTGACTAAAACATGTCAATCTGTTACCTGTGGTAAAAATGACAATGTACTTGAATTAAAACTATCAAAGGACAAATTATTTTGATATGTTATAAATAGGTATGAATGTAAACCATAGGGTTACTCTGTTTGAAATTTCACACTAAGAGGTGTATATTTCAGTATTTTTAGCCTAAAATAAACTGTTCATTTACACAAACAACTTTTTGTTGTCGCTTTAAGCCATTACTTATGGTATTTTCTATAAAAGTTCTTCTATTTTCTCTTTTAACCCTTCAGGTCATTACCTAGGTTATATTTTTAAATATCTTATTTTTCAACAGTTTTCCACTGGCTGACCTAAAACTTGAAGATTCAATGATATCCCAGTTTAATATGAATGTAGTGTTGCAGATTTTAATTTGCATAAATTTTATTATTCTTAGACAGAATTGTCTTTTAAGTAGGTTTTGTTACACTGAGCGTTTATTTAACCTTTCCAGTGTATCCCATACTTAATATCCCTGCCATATTTACCTCCGCCAAGGAGGTTATGTTTTCACCTGGGTTTGTTTGTGGGTTTCTGAGGTTGTGAGTTTGTTTGTGAACAAGGTAACTCAAAAACTTAAGGACAATTTATTTTGATGAAATTTTCAGGATATGTCTGAAAAAGTAAAAGGAAGAAATGATTCAATTTTGGGAGTGATCCGGATCACTATCTGGATCTTTTGGATCCATGAAATGTAATTTCTAAAGACAGATAACTCAAAAAGTTATGGACGGATTTTGATGAAATTTTTGGGATATGTGCTCCCTTGGCGGAGGTCCGCGCTCTCCAATTGCTCTTGTTTACAGTATGTCCTTTACATTCTAGGGGATGCAGAAAATGGTTTCTATGTTTATACCCCAAACAATAGGCGGATAAGGGGATAGGTAGAAGATGTGGCTGAATTATTTTACATCCTCATCAGAAAAAGCACCTAAATCCAATAACAGTGAGTAAACTATGGCTGAGGGGTTGAAAAATGTGGCAACCCACCCTTACTTTCTGTACACTTCTGAGGTAACTTTGCAGCAACAAACATTTTAAAAATTCAGACTATTTGTTGTAGACTGGAAGTCAGATTTTTCAGAGAACAGTTTGGGGGAGTGGCATCTTTCATGACCCTAATGTACACTAATTATAAGGAATACCTAAATATTACCTGATCAATGCATATAAAAATGGATTGAGTATGTTTTGCATATACATGTACTTGAAACAGTCCTGAAACAACAACAAAAATTGTTGTAATATGCTTCCTGTTAGTGAGAAGCTTGTTTAAACACATTTTTCATGGGTGCAAGGGAAAATATGGCAGATTTTTCCAGATTTAGAGACAAATGGGCTTGGATTTTCACAGTTGTAGTATCTGAAGATTAACAATGACCATATATAAACCATCTGTATGAGACCATGACATTATAGCCACTGAAAATGTCCTTGACCTTACTTGTAACCCTTCTGAAGATCATCAACATTTTATATGTAGTAAGAACACAATGACTCATATTGTTTATGACAATGGCTTATGGATCACTTAGGGTCCAAAAAGGGCATTCTAAGTATTATAAGGTTGAATTCAAATTTAATAAATTTAAATTTCCATTTTTGAGGGAGATGCAGGCATTACTGGGGTTATGTAACAATTTCAAAAGTTTGTCTTCAGATGTAATGTTTGTTGGTTAATAAATATCTCAGACACAGTAATATTGTCATTTAAAGCTGACTGTGTGATATTTTCGAAAATTTGCATTTGATTTTGTTCTCTTTGATCCAGCAGGCTATTTCGAGTAATGTAAAAATAATATCCTGTAAATATCAAAATTTTGGAATATATTTCTTTAGCTTGGACTCAGTCGGGCTAGTGAAATAACTTTATATCCTCAGTAAATAACTCTGTTAATAACTATGGCTTGATAGATCTTCCATAAATTAAAATTCTTAAACAATATTTTTTAAAGATTTAATCAATGGTCATCCTTGTTCTAAATTATTTATTTCTACAATTGTTTTTGATCATAAAGCTATGAAATGTACAAATTTTCAGTCGAATGTGCACAAATCCTTTCAAATTCTTACTCAAGGTAGTAGTTTTTGCACTCTACTTAATGTTCTCATATTGTAAGTTTCAAGGTCAACAGTTGCTCCATATAAAGGCCACTGTTACTACAAAAACTGTGTCAAGTGTATAATGCCAAGCAGTAATTACATTGCCTGTTGAATAGTAAACTGAAAAGTCAAGATGTCATTTTTTCACTGAACTAAAATAAGGAGTTTTTAAGTGTTTTGAAGGTAATTTTACATAGTATTGTGTATATAGTCTATGTGAGTGTAATATTTTCTATAATAACCATAATTTAACGTTATTTATCCTTATGCCCAAGCACAATGTAAACAAATAGTTAAATCAGGTCCAAATAATACAGTTCAGTAAAATTTAATTTGTTGAAAACTAAATGAAAAGAAATTGGTTGAAAAGTTGATTGGTTTTTAATAAAAACTGACAAAATCCAAAATTTATCTTTCAATTCATTTGATTTTATTCAAGTGTAAATGTAACAGTAATACACAGGTGAGAAATATTTATTTTCTCTACAAAAATACTAATCTTTTCTTATAAAATGGCTCAATAAATTTACATATTTATAAAGTTAAATAATCTTTTTGTCAAAGGAATAGAATACTGTTTGAGGCCCAGATATTGCTTTCCTGATAAACAACACAATAAACTTTGTATTAGAAAGCATCGGAGTGCTGTTCCATCATTGTGATCCAATCACCAACCTACTTACTGATTGGAAAATATAAACACTTTCACAATTTATGGGCGCAGTTTGAGATAGGTTTAAGATAGTTCTGAATTTTTCCGATAGCTTTCCGATTGACACTGGGATTACTTCAAGAAGTCTTGTGTTAGGTTACTGACAAGTTTGGGATAGTTTCCCATTCCATCTGATTGGTTTAAGATTGACATCAGATGAACAAGATAGGGTTAAGATAGCTGTAAGATAACTTTACAAATAGTAAGACAGGTGTAAAGATGGGTTTAATATGATTAGGTTGAGATTCTAATTCTAATAGTATTTTTTTAATGCTTAATCTCGATCTACTGACAGACTCTAAGTTGCATAATACCAGAAATCAGAGATCGTAATCATCAAATAAGAAACATTGCAAGGGTTGGTGCCACAGAGAAAGACCGAGACAAAACCAGGAAAACTAGGGTGAGTAAGCTTTTGGAAACAGACAGGTTTTCAACTTCTTCCTGAATGAAGAGAGAGATTTGGCTGAGCGTACAACATCAGGCAGGTCATTTCAAATACTCGGGGCATCATACGTAAAGCTGAGGCCCAAATGCTTTTCAGTCTTAGTGTCAAAGTGTGAGACATCAAGTAGCATCCCTTCAGATTAACTTCTATGAGTTCTATACACACTGTGTCTGGGTCTAAAGAAAGTTTCAACAAATCTTACATAACCACTATGTAGAAACTTGTACACCAACAGGACCATCTTGAAAACAGAGCGATACTTGATAAGTAACCAATGAACACTCTTTCTTACAGGAGTGATATGAGGAGTAACATTATCGGTGGTATTAGCCACAATTCTAGCAAGACTGTTTTGAACACACTGGAGCCTGTGAAAATCAAGGAATTACTTCTAAACAAGGAATTACCGTAGTCAAGACAACTTCCAGCCAAGGGGTTTGCAGCCAAAAGTGCAGTATCACATTTGAGATATCCTCCAAGTCTCTTAAGATCCCTGATATGAACAAAACAAGCCTTACAGGTATTTCTTACATGATAAGAAAAAGCAAAATCTGAATCAAACCAGACACCAAAGTTCCTAACTGCTTCAACAGGTGAAAGGAGATTACCAAGTATATTAACTGGGAAAAATTTGCTAAGTTTTGCAAGTGTCACGCATTCCATGAGCCAAACAAAATAAATTCTGTCTCATCAGGATAAACACCAGGAGTGGTTTACAATAAATTAAAACAGTTTATTATTAGGGTAAACTGTTCCCGATGAACTCCCAAATGCATCCAATTGGATGTGATGACGATAGTACTAATTGTAGTTGGGCTTTAAGATGGCTCATTTTGAAAAGATCAACCTACCGAATGGCCAAAATGACTGATCGTATTCCAATCAGAGACACTTATAATTGCCAAAGTGGAACAGCCCTATAAAAACCCCTTTACTGATTTCTTATAAACCCTACTATGAAACCAATAAAAAAATAAAGAACACACTTAATCAATTTCCATTTAAAGAATTCTATTAACAATTTTTTAAGATCAAAATTATTAGTGAAAAGTGTATTAGGCAAGACTGACTTTTTGTCAATGCTACTTGAGAAACAAATTAAAAAAAACCAAAACATTTTCACAGACTTCTTAACTTCAAAATTATCACTAAAATAGTATATGCAAGACTGATTTTTTACAAACTGTTACTTTGCTTACACAATAATAAAATGAATTTAAATAAATATCACACTCTACTTATACACATTTTCTAAACTTCGCCCTACACAAACAAATTTATTTACAAAATTGATACACTAGTGAAATGTATTACTTTAAAAAAGGGTCATTCACAAGGCACCTTACATGGCTTAATATTTCTTTAAATGTGTAAACATTTTGTGGAAAACTTTAACCAAAAAAGATAAATGTAACTTTTGTACACTCTTTGCACTCAGTGAAATTGAATACTGAATATATTTGCATTTTTCATGAAAACAACTTTCAAAATTCAAAATAGCTCAGTTCAAGTGGTTTTTAGTTGAAAATACTTATGGAGAAGTAAATGTGAAAGTTCTCATATTTAATCACAATAATGACAATATTTGTTTTTACCTCCACTATTAAATTATGCTTTTGGGCGCATTTGTTTGTCTGTCTGTTCATCTGTACTAACTCCAAAAGTACTACACAAATCTTTCTAAATTTTTTATGTGGGTTTATATAGGGCCTGACAAATGAAAGAGGTGATTAACTTTGAGAAATATCCAGATCATATTCTCAATTCCTAACTGTACTGCAATAAACACAAAATACAATAATTATGATGTCAAATTGAATAGAGTAATTTGCAAATATTTATGATTCATCTTGAGTAAAATATAAAAGAAGGAAAACAAAAATAGCATATTTATATAAAAGTTTTAATTTACAAATAAGATAGAGTTATCTGCAATATACTGATATAGCTCTTGTAGAGAAAAGTCAATGCCAATATCATTTAGCTAATAAATTATGAACATTTCAACAAATAATTTAATGAAAGACCAAAGTTATATGGTTGTTTCATGTTATTTCAATGCATATATAAAGTCGGCGCAAATCATCCGTACCAACATCATTACAAAAAAAGTTTGTTCTTTAAATATGGATTGATCCATGTCAAAATGAGCTTCCAGTTGTGTATAGTTTCATTAAAAATTAAATATCTGGATTGTTTACTATTTTCTCACAAATCCTGATCGTTTCCTGTCATCTTTATACGTTGAAATAACATCACACCCCCATACTTATTTGACAACATTTTTTAAGTCAGTACTTGTGTGACATGTGTGACAAAAACATGTGATGAATCAGTCACTAGGCATAATTAGAAATTTTGCTTCACGTTTCTTCTTCCAAACATACATATCCGTGAAGTCGTTAGCTAATGTATACAAAATTGCACCCTCTTAAGTCATATATTAAGTGGTCAGAAAAATACATTTTCTCAACCAGGAATTTTAAATAACAGGGTAAATCAATATGAACTGAGACTCACAGAAAGAATTAATATTTGATTCAACTTAACAGGAAATTGCAACAAATAGATTTCTATTTAAATTGGGTCAAATACAGTCTTTACATATGAATTAAGTACAACATATTTACATCAATGAAGCAAGCAAGCATAATTGTCTTAATGTAGAAGCAAGTTAATAATGTTTCTAATGTACACTATTTGTACACTATTTGCTCGTTTGCTAATTTGAACGCAAAACTTGTATATAGCACTCTTTCATGGCAAAGTTACAAAATTAAACATTAAAGACTGGTTTAAATTCACTTTTAATTTAGTTGGCACACTTTGGTGTTTAGACTGATGGAAATACCGTTCTGACCAGAGAGTAAATACACTGGAATTAATATCGCTCCAAACATATATATGGTTTATATAGGCTACTCCCAACAACAGCCATGGCATAAACTCAAATTACAATAAAAATACTTCATCTTCTGTTAATAGATCAGACCATGGATGTGAAAGGCATGAATGTCAACTTCTCTGAAAGATGAAAATTTCAGATTCCTTTACAGATGGATCTTCCCCTTGTGTCATCACAATATTGCCTGATGATTGTCATTGGAGTCCATAAGGACCTTTTATATCTATCCGGGCTGACCATTAAAAAAATTCTTTTGATGGAAGAAAATTGAAAAAAATTGAATGTGGGTCTTTATATAGTTTTAATTTAATATATCCTCTGATAGAAATACTGTTTTAATAAATCATGATATAATTTAACAATTAATATTGGTGATGTGTTTTAAATAATAAACATTTGTTTTATTTGATATATTCAAATCTGGTATATGTAATCACCCAGTTGACAACAGCCATAAATACAATGAAAGTTTGACCTTTGAGGTCATGATATTTACCTACTTACAGAGAGTTCTCTTCAATATAACTGTGCAATATAACTAGTGAGATCAAGCACAGCCACAGGAATCTACTGCCATATTTGGCAAGTCTTTTTTCATCAACTCTCCATCTTCATCCTGGTAGAGGAGACTGAGGCGGGAGAGTTTGGTGGGACTGCAACACAGGCTAACACGAGCTCTGGCTGTGCGGCCCACAGATGGCAGGCCAAACATTACACGCGAGTGCTGGTGAGCTGGCATGTCATGTAAGTCTGAAATTGCAATGTAGAGATAAAGTCTATCAGTGTACATTTTAAGGTAATGGATGTTTCAGTCAATCCAGTTTGCTCGTTTGTCAAGTAATGCTGAAAGTTTGACAACAAATCTAAGGTTATAGAAAGGTCACATTTGAAGTCACCTCAAAAAAACTTAAAATGCTGGTATCTCCAGTGTCCAAAGTTTACTGCATAACTTTACAGGTCCACTGGACCCTCGTCTCAAAAATGTCACATGGCCATAGCAAAAGTCTGTATTTCAATATTGATAAATTAATATATTGGTTAAATCAATATTCATTAATCAATATACTGGTTAAATCAATATTAATATTGGTTAAATCAATACTGAGTATCAAAATTGACAGAATGGCAAGTGATAAAGAATAAATGGTTTAATGTTATTCTCTATAAGAATGTGTAGTCCTTAAATTATTTCGAAGATTGAAAAAAAAGGCATGAACGATTTTCTTAAGGTACAGGAGATCTGGACTTAAAACTCTAGAAAGACACAGGGCAGTTTTGGACAATGGGGTAGGTGTTGAATTTCATAGAATCTGAAAATTACAGGGAAACTTGTGTCAGAAAAAAAACCTATTTCGATTTATAACATATGCTTACTTGGATGCTGACGTATTGTGTAAGTGTGAAAATTGAAAGGGAAACTCTGTATATAGAGTAAGGAATATAAATTTGCCACATATCTGAAATTCACCACATGTAGAAATATTCATAAAATAAACAAAGTGAGGTGAGGTTTTCTGAAAGTGTTTTAGATTAAGGCTCTCTGAACTAAGAAATACCAATTTTAAGACAATACATTACTTTCTTCTGTAAATTTCCTCAGGCTGTATAGGCAGCAAATTTTAGATTTCTGGCAAATCTTACATTTCTTACTTTTATATCTACAATAGAAGCCTGTTAAGTGGAATTTCAAAGAACAAGAAAATATTTCTTCTTGGCCAGGATTTCTAGCTAACACAATAAATTTCAAAGGAAAAGACCCTCTAAGGTCCTCAGATTTAGCTTCCACTTAAAAGAGAATTCTAGTTATCAGAAGTATCTTCACTGAAATGGGTTTAACTGTTATTTTTTTTTTCGCTGTATGTCATACATAATGATAATATAAAATAGGATCACTCAGACAGTGTATACATCCATCAGGGTATTGTTTTTTTTAAACAGCTCATTAATAAGTAAATGGGAAAATTTGGATCTTTGATTGTTTGTTTTGTATCCAGGTGGTGATCTGTATGACTCTCAAAATTTCATGGGACCAAGACAATTTAAGTTGGACCAAAACCCATCTTGTCATTTTTTCACATGAAGATCCAAGCAGGAGTATTTGTGTAATCTTGCTAAGAAACAAACAAATAAACAAACAGTAATGAATTAACTACCTCCTTAGCAGAGGTAATTATCTAGAACAAACCATTTGCAATATAGCAATAAAAAGCAAGAGCAATGTATATGTTACCTTATATAAATTGAGTTACCATCTTGTAACAAGTGAAAAATTGTACAAATATATTTCATGGGTCCTATAGAAGTTATAGCCTATATAGGTTTTGAGGTTTTGAAAAACATTTACTTGTAAAACTTGCACTTCAGTAAATTTGTTGCAATAAATGGTCTATTTTATGCTGTAAATATTTGACCACGTTTTTTTTGTTTTATTTATTTTATAAAAGTGAACCTAAACTTCAGAAGAAAAAAAATTAAAACAGAAACTTCTCAGGAAGGATGACATTTTCACATTCTCAATTAGCTTTGTAAGACATACAGCTAAATTTTACCACATAAATTTGAAATAACATTTAATGCTTAAGCTTGTCACAGATTTTAATATTACTTGTTTCAGTGTCATTGAGCTGAATTAAATTTTAACAAAAATTAAAATTAGTAAATTATAACAAACTTACGATGGCATATGCCCTGTGAGGTTTATAAAGGGTATTGCAACTAATACTTCCACAAGTGTGAATTTGTGGAATATTTCATTTCATACTTATGAAAAATAAGTACTTGTGGTGCATGAAACCATAACATAAGGTTAAATATGCAGCAGAAGCGGATTCTTGGTACATACCCATTTCTATCTAACTTAATTTTATTCAGCAGACAACGGGGGGGGGGGGGGGGGGGGGGAATAAAAGAAAAACATAATATTCCCATCAGTTGAAATGAGCTAATAATTCAAAATAATTAAGAAATTCAGGAGTGTTTGGTGCTTTGGAAGAAGTATTACTTTCTGACATTCATTTCATTTACCAAAGGTACTAAGATCACCTACTCTAATACGAATGCAAAAACTGTACAGAGTGGAAACTGATTATGTCAGATTTCCAGGGGTCAGTGAATAGATCTTATTTAAACAATCGATTTACTTCTACATAAAGGGAAATTCTACCTAAGAGAGTTCCACTTAAAGCTGTTAACTGTATATATATAAAAAAAGCACTCAGAGAGTACATTACTCTGCCAAGATGCAACACCTCCAATAATGCTTATCAGTGGAATGATAAAAATCCTTTAAAAAATTCTTTGATCTAGACAGTGTTTTGGATCACCACTAAAATCTATCTATTCATCTGTTCCTTGGGATATTGTCAACAATTCCTGAAAATTTTTATCAAAATCTGTACATAATTTTCAAGTTATTTTGCAAACAAACAAATGTATACAAAACCCAAAACATAACCTCCTTGTCCTCCTAAGTAAAACATTTCAAACCTTTTAAGCTTATTTTTTCTTACAACTGTGTCATGCAGTCTTACCTTGACATGTTCCTGAGCAGTAATTAGCCCAGTAGCCTTCAGGACTATGAATCCAGTCATTCCAGCCTATTTCACTGAAAGACACGTAAAACTCCTCTTTACAACATCGATTATCTCCCATACATTGTCTCACTCTTCGCCTGTTCCTTTCTGGTGCCTCCTCCTTATGTAGCTCCAGAAATGGTGAGTTTTCCTGTATGGATCTTAACAGGCTTCTACCACAGTCCTGACACGATAGTTTTAAAGAGAGTTTTACAGTTACAGAATTTTCTACTACGTTCTGCATGACAGTTTGTAGATTGAAGTTTATCCAGGATTCACTGTTACTGGATTTAGAGTCAATCATCCCCGGATTGGTCTTATCATGAGTCATGTCAAATATAGTCATTGTACTTCCAGGTAATATATTTTTAATGTAAAGTTTTGCTGAGTTAATTTCTCCAAGGTTGACAGAATGTCTTAAGTGGATATTAAAGCACACACTGGTGTTGGAAGGATCACAGGACATCACTGAAAGAAAAGAAGTATTTGACATGATGAAATTTTCCATGTGAGTTTCACCTATACACCACAGAAATGTGAAGATCAACCTCACTTGAACCCTGATAATTCAAATCTCAAGATATTAGAAAAACACATATACTTGGACTTCGATCTAACTGTGTAAATTTCATTCAGAAAATAACGCTGGGGACTGAATATCTATATTTAGATGAAAGGGAATTCTACTTGACTGTAATACTTGTAAAATAACATAGAACTATTTTATTAGATAACTTCAAGATATTACCTCCTATGTTGCATACATGTAATATAGAGAAGAAATCATTATGAAATCACTATAATTTTATATCTACTGTTAAAAACCACATAAAATATGCAAGAATGTGACATTACAACATTTTGCCCGAATATCACTGTCAGTCAAGTTTTGGGTAAACTCACTCCATGTAATTAATGAGTGCATATAACAATATTCAGAAATTTAATTTTAGTTTACATGATTGACCTATGAGAAAAATAGTAGTGCTTTCATCATTAATAATATTGTCACAATTATGAAAAGATATTTTCATATGACAATAATGATTATTATGTATGCATGATATGATAATGCAGTTATCCTGTAGATGTGTGTGAGCTTTCTACTGAAACAACTGAATTCTCACCTGACTCTGCAAAGCTTATCACCTCCCTTGTTTCAGCATAGTATGGTTCTGTCCTGTCACCTTTCCAGTCACCAGTTTGTTCATATAACCCTCCATGTTTTTGCAGCAGTGGTTCTGGCAGCCTTTTCAATGGCTGTGTTACATTGGGTCGGCCAATCAGGCGCAGTTTTTGCAATATCATTTTTTTTATATGCTCAATCCTTGCTTGCTGGATTTCCTCAGGACTAGGAGTCTGCTCCAATGCCTCTTTCAATTGAGCACAGGCAGTACAATCTTCTGTAGACTCAGGAGCATCTTTTACCTCTTGAAGTCTCACAGTGATTTTCACAGGGTTAGCAGCAATCTGCTTGACTAGAAGGAGCACTAGAACAAAACTCACAAATAAATGCATGTTGCCGGTCTGCTGTAACATCTTACACTGACACCTTTTTTCTCTCTATGTGACTCTTTATTGGACCCCACAAGTCAGCATTGAAGTCACCTCTAACAAGGGTAGGAGCTATTTTTAAACTTGTTTACAAGTGTGCAGTGAATTAAGCTTTTAGGATTTTGAGGTCCATTTAATACTGTATCAAAAAGTCTGACAGAAAAATCAGTTTATTAGAACTATTGAGTAAGAGATAAAGTTGTTATTGTGGCCTCACTTCACATCCAGGCTGTCCTATATGCATTTTTGTACACTGGCAGAGCATGTGACAGTCTAGTACTTGAAATGACCTTTGTCCAAAATGGGTCAACAGTAACTGTCAACTCGCACATCAGTAAGATCTAACTTCATATCTTCTCACCCTTAGCCAGGATAAAGTTTGCAGAGAAACATATATGTCATCTTGCACTTTCATAAGTCTCTCAAATGTTTAATTCACTTGAAAGCACTTGTTGAGTAAGCACCTCCCCTGTTTTATCTGCTCTTCCAGTCCATTGCAGGCTGTTTATAGCAAGAGAGTAGGCCTCTGACTAAGTGGAAAAATTGGCTATGTAAATAGGTAAAACTGCATGCAAGAATATGCAAATTTATGAATATCATTGAGCTAAGACATTTACACCATTATTCAAGCTGGTTAAAGTCATCTGTTTACAATGATTTTCTTTGGACTCTTTTATAAATGCTAAGGCCTCTCTGAAAACGAGCAAGGCTTATGGAAACAGGACATAGAATTACAGACCAAGATCAGTCTTTTCATGACCACTGACATTATCTTTGATGATCACAAGGATATTGAGTTGTTAGTACTTAAGAGGTCGCATTAGTGGACATTTCTCATAACTTGGACCCTATTGTTAGATTTATTCTTGTGTTCATTCTCACAGAAGAGAGTCTCACCGGCTAAATAGATAATGTTTTATGTAAATTACTGATTTGGTAATTTCATTTTTTTTTGGTTTTTTTTTTTTTGGAGGAGAATTGATTCTATAATTCTTAAAGTTTTAGAAGAAAATATATTTCTGAAAGATAACAAACAGCTTATAAAAGTATCAATTATTCTCACAAGTTTCTTTAAATAACTTTAACCAAAAGACTCTAAAATATCAAGGTTTCTATTTATTTCTTATTCAGCTTATCTCCCATCACGTTTAAAAAACTAGCTTTATAGTGTTCAAATAAATATTAATTCTACAAAACTTCACATCAAGACAGTCCATTGGATCTACTTATGGCTTTGCAATTTTTTATACTTCTACATTTAATAATTTTCTTTATAAAAGATCCAGTTTAACAAAACTCTGCATTTATCATTCTTTATGACAGAACTCTTTATTTCGCTATAAGGAGGTAATACGAAAGTTTTCTGTTTACTTGATGATACAGTTGTTGTAGCAGGTTTGGATGAAGGTCAGAAATAGTGGAAAATGAAATCCAGAAAGTTGACAGCCCATGTATATATTATAGAATATATAAGATATTTGTTATAGACAATATGGTATCTACATTATTATTTGCACAGAATACCATAATACTTTATATAATGAAAAAAAAAAATAAATGGTCGGTTTTCTTTTGTGGATTCAATCTCTTATTTTTTCAATTAGCTTAAAAAGTTCTGTGTGATATTTCAAGATGCATAAAAATTACATAAATATTTCCAAACTGATTGAATATAGTATGCATTTTGGCACATTTCTAATAGTAGTGAAAATAGTTTTCAAAATGTATTTATTCAAAAAAATTAACAATCCTTAAAAAAATGTGTGCCAAATTAATGTATCCTTCCTATGTATTGTTGACCAAGGTTACATTTTAACAACCCACGAGTTAGAAGGATCATTCTACAATGTCAATGAATTTGTAGAAGTTAAGAATTAATGCAATTTTGCTTAAGTCAATGATAATCATTTTGAAATACTGTCAGACTGATAAATACTATAAAATCTAACTAGTGTGTGTTCTTGCATGAGTGTCTGTCTTGTCTTTAATTTATGCAACAACTTGAAACAGTCTAAGGACATAGTTTGGGGTTTTATGTCCTGTCTTTTGGTATACCAGGACAGACTCTTTAAGAACATCACGTAGGTCACCGTAAACTAGATTTCAACCCATTACCCATACAGCTGTGAGAGGCATCAATATTATTAAACTTTCGGCCATTGAGGTGTCAAAAATACTTCAAAATTAGTATTCTGAGACTGGTACTTGATTCAGAACCCATATTGTTGCCAAGGTCAATTAAAATTAACGCATTATGTCACTTCGGGAAGCAAATCTTACCAAGACTTTCCACTTAGATGTGTATTTTGTCAGTGGGTATCATTCATAGAACCTAAGGGTTTAGATATCTCTTGTTCAACTAAATCTAGTGTGGTATAACCTATTCCTATTTCTATTTATGTTACATTAAAGCAATGCACACATGATTTTTTATGGGTATATAGTGCCAAGCACAATTCAAACAAGCAGTCCCTGAGAAAGCACAAACCCTTTCCTGTAGGTAGTAAAGAAAACCCACTAATTTGATCTGGACCAACTTTGAGGAGAATCCAAGATATGTGTAGACCTCATCTTATTTACAAATATGACCCTGCTCTGATGACTAATTTTTCAGTTAGGCATGGAGGTACTGGTAAAAAATGACAAAATCAATTCTGTATTTGGAATCCAGAGCTGGTTATACTCTATAAGGAGGACCGAGTAATGTCTAGGTCACTCCTTGTGTAAAACTATGACCCCCAATCCAATATGTACCGTTTCACTTATGCACACAGGCAAACTAACAGACAAACAGATGCAATTACCTTGCACTAGGGCCTATGCTTTGGGGATGAGGGTAATAGTCTCTTATTATTTTAATTTAAAATGGAAAGTGAGGGCTCCTGACAAAAAAAATTTCCTGAGGTTATGATTATTAAAATTGTTATTTTTATTTTTAAACATTAAAATAAAGGGTACAAAAGTAATAGTGCCATCAGAGACTAACGTTTAGGAACAGTAAAATCATATCACAGAGAAATGTTGTCTTTATGTCCAAAACACACTTTCCATGTCTACTTTTATTCATATTATTCATGGGTGCTCAGGCTTGTGTCTGTGTGTTGTTGTGGACGGTTTACTTTTCTTTCAAAATGTTAACACAAAAAGACTTAAAGATATCATCTTAAAGGTTATTAGACAAACCTATGAAATCCACTTCTATCAACCATGTACTTAAGACAATGCAGTGATAATCTGGACTATGAATTGATACTTATGTATCAGTCTATGAGTGTGTTAATTTTACTTTGGATTTATTATTTTAATATTAACTCAGATGTCTACTAGTATGGTGATTCTAGCTGAGACAACAATGCACACATATATGTTAATATTCATGTATGAAAGGTGTTCTCTGTACTCTGTGTCTATTATTAAATACATGTGTATGAATGAGTACATTCATGACTTGAAACATTAAAGGAAAAAAATTTGTTTGTCTACAACACTAAAACATTAAAAGAATATAAAGTAAGGATTTAAAACTACACACATTTAAATTAATATTGTGAATGCTTTTTGTCCCAAATCTGGTTATTTTTGGTTATTTACTGAATAATCTTTTCATCGTCAATGACTAAAAATTTCCCAAATATGATATCTGGTTCTCTTTGATTGTAAATTGTTTTCAATTTCTAAACAGAGGAATCAAAAGGGAAATGATAGCACTGGTTGCACCATAGGTCATCATGAAAAAAAGATAAAGTGAATAAACTGTGATAAGAATGTGATCCTTACAAATCACCCTTACTTATTTGCTTGATTTAGATTTTGTGCATCATATCTTCTAAATGAAGATGTTAATTTATAGTGCTGTTTAAACTTACTTTTTTCAACATGTCATAATCACAAATTAATGTTTCCGCTGGAATAATATTATAATAAGAACTATTCATTTGCACAGAAAGGGTTACTATTATAACTTGAAGGAGGGGGGGAAGATCAAATTTGCATGGTGGCAGTGTAACAAATGCTGATCCAATACAATTTTGCACCCTTGTATGAACAATTGTGAAATGCAATACATGATACAAAATATTTATTTTTGATATAAAAAAATTATTTCACAAAGTATAGGTTCTCCTTTCTTAATTTAATATAAAAAAATAATCATAAAACAGTGTTACAAAACATGACTTGGTATTAATTACTCAGAATCCTCGTGTTCATCTTCACTGGCAATCAGTGGCACCACATGATGTAATTCTTCCAGATTGGGTAGGCTCACTTCTTTGAAATGCTGAACTTGGGAAGTGTTGTATGGACAGTCCTCTGCTTTGATGATCAGGCAGCCAGTAGATTCCTTCTTCAAGACTTCAAACATGGTTTTGGTAAGAGACGTCCCACTAACATCTATGTAACACAGAGATGGACACTGCATGAGATACATAAGGCTGTCATCATCCACCCAATGACAATAAGCAAGAGTAAGGTGTCTTATGGCAGTTAGCTGTAGCATTGCCCTCACCACATCATTGTTTACATTATAGCAGTGAGAGACATTGAGGCCTTTTATCTTTTGAAGCTGAGGCATGAAACTCAGTCTCCTCAGTCCATATGCAGTCAGTCGGTGACTACAAGATATATCCAGATGCTCCAAGACAGCCACACCATTCAAGATGGCTACCAGGCTAGCATCACTTAATCCATCATTATTCAGAGTAAGGGATGTCAGTTCTGTAGCTTTCAGGGAAGATCTTAATCCTTGACTGAGATTGCTTTCCAGGTTGCAGCCAGATATTTCTACAGATTTCAGATGAGTACAGCACTGAAACAGGTAGTTAAGGTTTAGACTGTAGATGCGATGGTCATATCCCATGGATCTATCCCATCTGTACACCAAGTGTTGTAAGTTGATACATAATGTAGGAAGTGTGGCCACATCAGTGTTGTTTTCAGTCGATCCTTTCTCCACCTTTTCTAAAAGCCCAACAGCCTGGCTAAGGTTCAGTCTTTTCAGGGACCATTTGTACTTCAGCAACACCTTTTTGAGGGCAAGGCATGTGATATTGTAGGTGTAAGAGACATCCAATGAAACCAGCTTTGTCAGTTCATTTGAAAGTTTGACTAATCCAGCATTAGTCACTTGGGAACACCCAGATATATTAACTGAAGTAATGCATGGGAAGTTCTTGGCAAGGTAATCCAGCAGAAGATCGGTGACTGAGACACAACCAGAGAAATTGACACTGGTCAATGTATTATTTGAATTTGACATACACACAAGGGCACGCAATAATATTGGTGGCAATACATGATCATGAACTGAAAGACAGCCGTGTCTCCAGGATTTGCCATCCTGGGTGGCATTATAGAATGTTTTACAGGTCAGCATGAAGGCAAGAAGGGTGTCATCTTTGGGCAAATGCTTCACAATTACTGTAAGTATATCCTTGGGCAGTCCTGTGATTGACCATTCTTCTAGAATAAAATGGAAAAAATTATACAATTATAGTATAATTTATAAAGCTGTGTAAAATAATTTACCATTGTCAACAGGTTTCAAGTGTTTTGTGGTGCTCATTTGGCAGAAATTTCCTATATAACTGCAACAGATAACCCACTTGCCAATGAAAATGAACTTAGGATATTCTTCCAGCTTAAATTAATGCACTTTAATATAAATTGCATGGTAAAGAATAAAACTCTGCTCTCCTCACACCCCCCCCCCCCCCCCCAAAAAAAATTTGATTTAATATTTAACTAAATACACAAACAATGCCCCGGGGATATCAGTATTCCAGAGGTGGTAGTGACTTAAGACACACTAATGGCAAGGTCACACTAGAGGCAGACAATGACCATATGTGATTTGTTAGGAGAATTTGCAATGGTTCTCTTTAACACTAGAAAAAGTTGGAAATGTGGGAATAGGGAGGTCTGTACTGATGAGTTATAAAGGGTGAACAAATTTTGTTGATTTTGTCAGTGAAAAATTCAACAAATCTCTCGACAAGAAGCTGAGGGGATTTAAACGGTAATAATTTGCAGGTAGTTTCTGTAGTACATCATTAGGACTTGATTTTTGTTTGTTTGTTTCTTACATTTTTTATAAGGAATTCTGACACTCAGATGCATTGGCAAATACAGACTATAAGCTAAAAATTAATTCATGTATGGTCACACAAGTTTCAGTTCAATAAAAAAATATTTTAGATCTAAGTTTTTGCACAATTTCTGGTGACACAAGTCAATCAGTTATCATTTTGAGTAAAAGATTTAATTTAAATTTCATGTAAATTAAAAAATGACTGTTTCCCTAGGTTAAGAAATGTAAAGGAAATTGAAAAGTGTCATGTGTGATCTACTTTATATATATCTGAATATTTAGCTTAAAGACCCAATACGTCTACATTTTCCCCAGTTTATACCTGTTTCAGTGACTGAAAACTCCTTCTTTGGTGCATCAGTGGCACACTGACCTTCCTTCTCAGGTGAGTGTTCTGCATTTGTGGGAGCAGTTATCTCAGGAATGATCTTACTGAGTCTCCACTGTTTAAATTTCTTAACCTTAAATACATGTACAACTGAATTGTAAACAAAAATATACACATATTAAACTACCTGTATAATAATCAAACAGTAAATTAGCAATCAGCCACCTTGAGTGCAAAATTGCCAAAAATATTGGTGTCATTTATAGAGTTAAAAACATTTTAGAGAGAGATAATTTGTATATTCTTTATTGTGCTCTTGTGTTACCATATTTGTACTATTGTAGTGTAGTATGGGGGTCTCAATTATAAGAGTAGGCTCTATAACTTGACAAAATTACAGAAGAAAGTGATTCGTATTGTTGATGGTGCTGAGTTTGCAGAACATACCTCTCCTATATTCCTTAAATTTAAAACTCTAAAACTGGGTGATATAATTATGATTAGTACTTGTATGATAATGTATAGGGTATCAATAGGAGATGTCCCCTCAAAAATAACTAATATGTTCTCAATCAACTCAATTGTACATAACCACAATACTAGACAACGGACCAATCTTCACATTGGGTTTGCTCGCACAAAGCTACGTTCAAACACTCTAAGGGTAAAAGGAGCTCAGATATGGAATGATCTACCAGAGTTTGTAAAAAATAAAGCAACATTATTCTCTTTCAAAAAATCAGTCAAATACTACCTCATAGCGAGTTATTAATTAATGTATATAAGTACATATCGATATATGTAAATATTCATGTATATTTTTTTTTTTTTTTATCTATGGCATTTATCTATGGCATATGTAAGTACCTAGATTTATAGTACCAATCTAGGGTAGTCCAACTATATAAGTGAAAACTTCTTGGACTATCCTTTCAGTATTGAATCTCTTATATTATTAGTTTTATTCCCCCCTCTATTATAAGTTTGTTGTATATTAGTATCAGTATTCAATTCCAAACTGTCTTATAATATGAAAATGTATTACATTATAATACTGAGTTATGAAAACATAGCAATGTTATTATGTATCTTATTCTGCCTTGTGTTTTGCATTTATTGGAAGCCTGTATATACTGTTTCTATACTGAATAAATTCATCTTATCTTGTCTTATCTTATCAATCAAGGTGTATCTAATTCTTTGTAAAGTAGGGAGAAACATGGTCTACTGTCTGGATCATTTACTTTTCTCTAGCCAAAATGCTTTCATGTGCATTGAACTGCAGGAAGGTTGAATTCCATGATATAAATTCAAGTTACCTAGCACCATGAGCCTAACTCTAACAATCTCATCACTCCTAAAACTGAAGTGTAAGGCAAGTTTAGAAAAACTGTCCTTGAGCTCTTCTCAGAAGCAGCTTCCAAATTGACTGTCACCTTAAGCTCTTGAGACTGTTGACAAAATATCAAATATTATTATTTTCCAAAAAAAAAAAACCACCAAAAGCCTACCTCAACCTTACTTGTTCTCTGTTTTACATGCAAATTGCCATTCTATGGACTTATACTGACACTTTTTATATGTCTAGATCCCAAAACTGACGGGATGTGAGAGGAAGACATGAAACTGACTTGTCCTACACACTCCACAGCTTATCATTTGATATAACCACCTTGTCAGTTTCTTCTTCTGTCTAGTCCTGTTGTGGTAGCAGTTTGTGTTGCTAGATAAAACCAGTTCCATGGACAAATTCTGGGAGAGTTCCTGTACGGATGTGAAACCACCAAGTCTGATCTTGCTTCATTAGGACAGGCCAGTTTCCTTTCATGTACTGTTTAGTTGGTATTGTTTTGCTACTTGTCCTGGTGTGAGGCTGGGGTACCTCAAAAGTACAGGAGGGGAAGTGTTTAAAGATAAGACGGTAAGTGAATAGGACTGGAAGTAAGAAGAATAAGATGTAAATAGACAAGGGCAAGATGGTTTCATTGCAGGACTTTTTGGGTGAAGCCAGGGTCAGGAGGAAGAGACATGGAGGTTCGGTGAAACATCAAAAAAGTTTGATATTAAACTGACCCTCAAAGTAAAAGCTGGTAAACCATAACAGACCCTAACAGACACCAAGCGAGAAGCTAGAATTTTGGTTTGGTACACACCAATTTTTCAGAAGTTGTGGTTACATACAATATATGTTAGGGGATGGGTATTGTATATCTCATTAATGATTCTACTAACAAAATAGTACACCTGGGTAACTTGTTTACAAAACAGAAAACCATAAAAACATGTTTATAAAGAAATGACTAAATCAAGTAAAAACAAGCATTCTGACGCATGCATTTATCTCCCGCCGTATAAATAAGATGTACTAAAGATAGTGGAATATAAATTTTCTTGTGAGATGGAGGCACATGTAGAAGTGACAAGTTTAATGTTTGATTGCAATACTTTTAAAGACAAAAGGCATTGATTCATTTTAGTAGCTATTACTCTGCCATCCAAAGAGCTACAGTTCTACAACTTTAATATGCAGTAGATCACCCAAAAGTAGGTGAATGACTTATTTAGAAGAAATTGCCTACCTGTAATACTTTTACAGATAAAAGACATTTACTCATTTTAGTAGCTATTACTCAGCTATCCAAAGAGCTACAGTTCTGCAACTTCACTATGTGGTAGATCACCCAAAAGTAGGTGAATGACTTATTAGAACTAGACCAAGGACGCATCTGTGGCCAGATGCAAATTGTATCCACCGGCAAAGGCAAAAGTAGCTATTACCCAGCCATAGCATGAGCTAGAAGTCTGAAATTTTTATTATGTTATAGCTGACCCAAAAGTAGGTGAATAATATATTTGCACAAAATTCTCTAAATCCAATAGTTTTCACGTTACAATTGATTTTACTCATGATGGAAGTTAGTAAAAAGTCCAAAAGTAGCTATTACTCACTTAGCTATTGAGATAGACACCCAAGTTACTCACCATGTTGTTGCTATTGAAAAAGTAGGTGAATATCATATTTTAACAAAATGCTCTAAATGCAATACTTTTCAAGTTATAAATGATGTAGTGTTGAGCAAGAACTTCAAAGTAGCTATTACTCAGCTATGCTATGAGCCACAGGACTGGAACTTAACTATGTTATAGCTGCTTCAAAATAGGTGAATAACATATTGCAACTAAATAATGTAAATGCAAGAGTATTCAAGTTATAAGTGATTTACCCAACAGTGATAACCTAAAAGTAGCTATTACTCAGCTATGCAATGAGCTACAGGTCTGAAATTTTACTATGTTATAGCTGACCCAAAAGTAGATGAATAACATTTTTTGCATAAAATTCTGTAAATACAACAGTTTTCAAGTTACAAGTGATTTTACTCATGATGGAAGTTAGTGAAAAATCCAAAAGTAGCTATTACTCACTTAGCTATTGAGATAGACACCCAAGTTACTCACCATGCTGTAGCTATGGAAAAAGTAGCTGAATAACATATTTTAACAAAGTGCTCTAAATGCAATACTTTTCAAGTTATAACTGATTTAGGGCATGATTTCATTACTTTTAATGAATAAAAAATTATTTTAAAAAGTCATAAAAAACCTTTAGCATGTGAAAGCTCTCCAAAATGTAGGTGAATGAGTTATTTGAGAAATACTGGCTATCTGCAATATTTTTAGACATAATTAGCATGTACTCATTTTTAGTAGGTGAGTAATTAACTATGGGTCTGAAACTTCAAGCGAAAGCTCTCCCAAAGGAAGGTGAATGAGTTAGTTGAGAAAAATTGGCTATCTGCAGTACTTTTAGAGATAATTCGCATTAACTCATTTTGAGTAGGTGAGTAATTAGCTATGGGTCTGAAACTTCACCATGTGAAAGCTCTTCCAAAAGTTGGTGAATGAGTTAGTTGAGAAAAATTGGCTATCTGCAGTACTTTTAGAGATAATTTGCATTAACTCATTTTGAGTAGGTGAATAATTATCTATGGGTCTGAAACTTCACCAAGTGAAAGCTCTTCCAAAAGTAGGTGAATGAGTTATTTGAGAAAAATTGGCTATCTGCAGTACTTTTAGAGATAATTCATATTTACTCCTTTTGAGTAGGTGAGTAATTAGCTATGGGTCTAAAACTTCACCAAGTGAAAGCTCTTCCAAAAGTAGGTGAATGAGTTATTTGAGAAAAATTGGCTATCTGCAGTACTTTTAGAGATAATTCGCATTTACTCATTTTGAGGTGAATAATTAGCTATGGGTGTGAAACTTCACCATGTGAAAGCTCTTCCAAAAGTTGGTGAATGAGTTATTTGAGAAAAATTGGCTATCTGCAGTACTTTTAGAGATAATTCATATTTACTCCTTTTGAGTAGGTGAGTAATTAGCTATGGGTCTAAAACTTCACCAAGTGAAAGCTCTTCCCAAAGTAGGTGAATGAGTTATTTGAGAAAAATTGGCTATCTGCAATACTTTTAGAGATAATTAGCATTTACTCATTTTAAGTAGGTGAGTAATTAGCTATGGGTCTGAAATTCACCATGTGAAAGCTCTTCCAAAAGTAGGTGAATCAGTTAGTTGAGAAAAATTGGCTATCTGCAGTACTTTTAGAGATAATTCGTATTTACTCATTTTGAGCAGGTGAGTAATTAGCTATGGGTCTGAAACTTTACCAAGTGAAAGCTCTTCCCAAAGTAGGTGAATGAGTTATTTGAGAAAAATTGGCTATCTGCAGTACTTTTAGATATAATTCGCATTTACTCATTTTGAGTAGGTGAGTAATTAGCTATGGGTCTGAAACTTCACCAAGTGACAGCTCTTCCAAAAGTAGGTGAATGAGTTATTTGAGAAAAATTGGCTATCTGCAGTACTTTTAGATATAATTCACATTTACTCATTTTGAGCAGGTGAGTAATTAGCTATGGGTCTGAAACTTCACCAAGTGAAAGCTCTCCCAAAAGTAGGTGAATGAGGTATTTGAGAAAAATTGGCTATCTGCAGTACTTTTAGAGATAATTCGCACTTACTCATTTTGAGTAGGTGAGTAATAAGCTATGGGTCTGAAACTTCACCAAGTGAAAGCTCTTCCAAAAGTAGGTGAATGAGTTATCTGAGAAAAATTGGCTATCTGCAATACTTTTAGAGATAATTAGCCTTTACTCATTTTGAGTAGGTGAATAATTAGCTATGGGTCTGAAACATTACCAAGTGAAAGCTCTCCCAAAAGTAGGTGAATGAGGTATTTGAGAAAAATTGGCTCTCTGCAATACTTTTAGAGATAATTAGCATTTACTCATTTTAAGTAGGTGAGTAATTAGCTATGGGTCTGAAACTTTACCATGTGAAATTGAAAATTTCATGTTTCAACAGAAACCCTTCTACTACACTGTGGGTCCAAAACTTGCTCGAAATCGCTCTGACAGTTTCAGAGATATTTGCCATTTTTCATTTTCCGCAAAAATTCAAGATGGCCACCAAAAGTTGTAAACTTTGAAATTTGAAACTTTACTATGTGATAGCTTACCAAAAAGTAGATGGACAACATATTTGAAAAGATTTCCCTAACTTTAATACTTTTGAAGATATTTGACATTTACTTCTTCTGTTATTTAGCTACAAATGAGAAAATAGTTATTACTCACTTAAGGCATGCAACAGAACCCCAAACTATGGACCATCTTATAGCTAAGGACAAAGTAGCTGAACAACATATTTTAGGAAAACACTCTAACTGCAATAATTTTGGAGTTACAATGGCTTTACTCAAGCTACAAACGAGAAAATAGCTATTACTCACTTATGGCATGCACCAGAACCCCAAACTATGGACCATCTTATAGCTAAGGACAAAGTAGCTGAACAATATATTTTAGGAAAACACTGTAACTGCAATAATTTTGGAGTTACAATGGCTTTACTCAACAGTCAGAATTTCAAAGTAGCTATTACTCAGCTATCCAAGGTGCAACAGGTCTGAAACTTTACTATGTGATAGCTTACCAAAAAGTAGATGGATAACATATAGAAAAGATTTCTGTAACTCTAATACTTTTAAAGATATTTGACATTTACTCCTCCTGTTATTTAGCTACAAATGAGAAAATAGCTATTACTCACTTATGGCATGCAATAGAACCCTAAACTATGTACCATCTTACAGCTAAGGACAAAGTAGCTGAACAACATATTTTAGGAAAACACTCTAACTGCAATAGTTTTGGAGTTACAATGGCTTTACTCAACAGTCAGAATTTCAAAGTAGCTATTACTCAGCTATCCAAGGTGCAACAGGTCTGAAACTTTACTATGTGATAGCTAACCAAAAAGTAGATGAATAACATATATGAAAAGATTTCCCTAACTTTAATACTTTTGAAGATATTTGACATTTACTTCTTCTGTTATTTAGCTACAAATGAGAAAATAGCTATTACTCACTTACGGCATGCAATAGAACCCCAAACTATGTACCATCTTATAGCTAAGGACAAAGTAGCTGAACAACATATTTTAGGGAAACACTCTAACTGCAATGGTTTTGGAGTTACAATGGCTTTACTCAACAATCAGAATTTCAAAGTAGCTATTACTCAGCTATCCAAGGTGCAACAGGTCTGAAACTTTACTATGTGATAGCTTACCAAAAAGTAGATGAACAACATATTTGAAAAGATTTCCCTAACTTTAATACTTTTGAAGATATTTGACATTTACTTCTTCTGTTATTTAGCTACAAATGAGAAAATAGCTATTAATCACTAATGGCATGCAATAGAACCCCAAACTATGTACCATCTTATAGCTAAGGACAAAGTAGCTGAACAACATATTTTAGGGAAACACTCTAACTGCAATGGTTTTGGAGTTACAATGGCTTTACTCAACAATCAGAATTTCAAAGTAGCTATTACTCAGCTATCCAATGTGCAACAGGTCTGAAACTTTACTATGTCATAGCTTACCAAAAAGTAGATGAACAACATATTTGAAAAGATTTCTGTAACTCTAATACTTTTAAAGATATTTGACATTTACTCCTCCTGTTATTTAGCTACAAATGAGAAAATAGCTATTACTCACTTACGGCATGCAATAGAACCCTAAACTATGTACCATCTTACAGCTAAGGACAAAGTAGCTGAACAACATATTTTAGGAAAACACTCTAACTGCAATAGTTTTGGAGTTACAATGGCTTTACTCAACAGTCAGAATTTCAAAGTAGCTATTACTCAGCTATCCAAGGTGCAACAGGTCTGAAACTTTACTATGTGATAGCTTACCAAAAAGTAGATGAATAACATATATGAAAAGATTTCCCTAACTTTAATACTTTTGAAGATATTTGACATTTACTTCTTCTGTTATTTAGCTACAAATGAGAAAATAGCTATTACTCACTTACGGCATGCAATAGAACCCCAAACTATGTACCATCTTATAGCTAAGGACAAAGTAGCTGAACAACATATTTTAGGGAAACACTCTAACTGCAATGGTTTTGGAGTTACAATGGCTTTACTCAACAATCAGAATTTCAAAGTAGCTATTACTCAGCTATCCAAGGTGCAACAGGTCTGAAACTTTACTATGTGATAGCTTACCAAAAAGTAGATGAACAACATATTTGAAAAGATTTCCCTAACTTTAATACTTTTGAAGATATTTGACATTTACTTCTTCTGTTATTTAGCTACAAATGAGAAAATAGCTATTAATCACTAATGGCATGCAATAGAACCCCAAACTATGTACCATCTTATAGCTAAGGACAAAGTAGCTGAACAACATATTTTAGGGAAACACTCTAACTGCAATGGTTTTGGAGTTACAATGGCTTTACTCAACAATCAGAATTTCAAAGTAGCTATTACTCAGCTATCCAATGTGCAACAGGTCTGAAACTTTACTATGTGATAGCTTACCAAAAAGTAGATGAACAACATATTTGAAAAGATTTCTGTAACTCTAATACTTTGGAAGATATTTGACATTTACTCCTTTTGTTATTTAGCTACAAATGAGAAAATAGCTATTACTCACTTATGGCATGCAATGGGACCCCAAACTATGTACCATCTTATAGCTAAGGACAAAGTAGCTGAACAACATATTTGAAGAAAAAGTTGTTTCTGCAATAGTTTTTGAGTTATGAGCCCTTTACTCCAAGTAGCTAAGATAGCTATTACTCACTTATCATTAGGCCTAAGTCCATAAAACCCAAAAAATTTTCGAGGGCGTAAAAATTCATTGGGACAATTAATTTACAAAAAATCTGTAGCTGTAGTAGTTTTGGAGGAATCTGCGTGACTAACTAACGCACGCACACACGCACGCACGCGCGCACACACAGGCATCATTTCATAATCTCCCTCCCGGGCTAAAGCCCGGCGGGAGATAATAAATGTAAAAAAAGGGTAACTTGTTTACAAAACAGAAAACCATAAAAACATGTTTATAAAGAAATGACTAAATCAAGTAAAAACAAGCATTCTGACGCATGCATTTATCTCCCGCCATATAAATTAGATGTACTAAAGATAACATATTTTAACAAGGTGCTCTAAATGTAATATTTTCAAGTTATAATTGATTTAGTGCATGATTTCATGAATTTTAATGCATTAAAAATTATTTAAAAAATTCATTAAAAAAATTTAGCATGTGAAAGCTCTCCAAAATGTAGGTGAATCAGTTATTTGAGAAATATTGGCTATCTGCAATACTTTTAGTGATAATAGGCAGTTACTCATTTTGAGTAGGTGAGTAATTAGCTACGGATCTGAAAATTCACTAATTGAAAGCTCTCCAAAATGTATGTGAATGAGTTATTTCAGAAATACTGCCTATCTGCAATACTTGTAGAGATAATTTGCATTTACTCATTTTGAGTAGGTGAATAGTTAACTACGGGTGTGAAACTTCACCAAGTGAAAGCTCTCCCAAAAGTAGGTGAATGAGTTATTTGAGAGAAATTGGCTATCTGCAATACTTTTACAGATAATTCACATTTACTCATTTTGATTAGGTGAGTAATTAGGTGCGGGTCTGGAACTTCACCATGTGAAAGCTCTCCCAAAAGTAGATGAACGAGTAATTTGATAAAAATTGGATACCCGCAATACTTTTAGAGATAATTAGCATTTACTCATTTTGAGGAGGTGAATAATTAGCTACGGCTCTGAAAATTCACCAAGTGAAAGCTTTCCCAAAAGTAGGTGAATGAGTTATTTGATAAAAATTGGCTATCTGCAATACTTTTAGAGATAATTCACATTTACTCATTTTCAGTAGGTGAGTAATTAGCTACGGGTCTGGAACTTCACCATGTGAAAGCTCTCCCAAAAGTCGATGAATGAGTTATTTGATAAAAATTGGATATCTGCAATACTTTTAGAGATAATTCACATTTACTCATTTTGAGTAGGTGAATAATTAGCTATGGCTCTGAAAATTCACCAAGTGAAAGCTCTCCCAAAAGTAGGTGAATGAGTTATTTGAGAAAAATTGGATATCTGCAATACTTTTACAGATAATTCACATTTACTCATTTTGAGTAGGTGAGTAATTAGCTATGGGTCTGGAACTTCACCATGTGAAAGCCCTCCCAAAAGTAGATGAATGAGTTATTTGAGAAAAATTGGATACCCGCAATACTTTTAGAGATAATTAGCATTTACTCATTTTGAGTAGGTGAGTAATTAGCTACGGGTCTGGAACTTCACCATGTGAAAGCTCTCCCAAAAGTAGATGAACGAGTAATTTGATAAAAATTGGATATCCACAATACTTTTAGAGATAATTAGCATTTACTCATTTTGAGTAGGTGAATAATTAGCTACGGGTCTGAAAATTCACCAAGTGAAAGCTCTCCCAAAAGTAGGTGAATGAGTTATTTGAGAAAAATTGGATATCTGCAATACTTTTACAGATAATTCACATTTACTCATTTTGAGTAGGTGAGTAATTAGCTACGGGTCTGGAACTTCACCATGTGAAAGCCCTCCCAAAAGTAGATGAATGAGTTATTTGATAAAAATTGGATATCCGCAATACTTCTAGAGATAATTCACATTTACTCATTTTGAGTAGGTGAATAATTAGCTACGGGTCTGAAACCTCACCAAGTAAAAGCTCTCCCAAAAGTAGGTGAATGAGTTATTTGAGAAAAATTGGATATCTGCAATACTTTTACAGATAATTCACATTTACTCATTTTGAGTAGGCGAGTAATTAGCTACGGGTCTGGAACTTCACCATGTGAAAGCTCTCCCAAAAGTAGATGAACGAGTAATTTGATAAAAATTGGATATCCACAATAGTTTTAGAGATAATTAGCATTTACTCATTTTGAGTAGGTGAATAATTAGCTACGGGTCTGAAACTTCACCAAGTGAAAGCTCTTCCAAAAGTAGGTGAATGAGTTATTTAAGAAAAATTGGATATCCCCAATACTTTTAGGGATAATTCACATTTACTCATTTTGAGTAGGTGAGTAATTAGCTATGGGTCTGGAACTTCACCATGTGAAAGCTCTCCCAAAAGTAGATGAATGAGTTATTTGATAAAAATTGGATATCCGCAATACTTTTAGAGATAATTATCATTTACTCATTTTGAGTAGGTGAATAATTAGCTACGGGTCTGAAACTTCACCATGTGAAAGCTCTCCCAAAAGTAGATGAAGCAGTTATTTGAGAAAAATTATGTCATTATTTTGCCACAAATAAGAAAATAGCTATTACTCACTTATGGCATGCAATAGAACCCCAAACTATATGCATTTATACTACAGTCACAATTTCAAAGTAGGTATTACTCGGCTATCCAATGTGCAACAGGTCTGAAACTTTACTATGTGATAGGTTATCAAAAACTAGATGAATAACATATTTGAAAATATTTCCCTAACTTTAATACTTTTGAAGATATTTGAGATTTACTTATGTTGTTATTTTGCTACAAATAAGAAAATAGTTATTACTCACTTATGGCATGCAATACAACCCCAAAATATATACCATCTTATAGTTAAGGACAAAGTAGCTGAACAACATATTTGAAGAAAAAGCTGTAACTGCAATTGTTTTGGAGTTACAATGGCTTTACTCAACAGTCACAATTTCAAAGTAGCTATTACTTAGCTATGCAATGTGCAACAGGTCTGAAACTTTACTATGTGATAGCTTACAAAAAAGTAGATGAATGACATATTTGAAAAGAATTCCGTAACTTTAATACTTCTGAAGATATTTGACATTTACTTATGTCATTATTTTGCTACTAATAAGAAAATAGCTATCACTCACTTATGGCATGCAATAGAACCCCAAACTACATGCCAGCTTATAGCTAAGGACAAAGTAGGTGAACAACATATTTTACGAAAATATTGTAACTGCAATAGTTTTGGAGTTACAATGGATTTACTCAACTGTAGAATTTCAAAGTAGCTATTACTCAGCTATCCAATGTGCAACAGATCTGAAACTTTACTATGTGATAGCTTATGAAAAAGTAGATGGATAACATATTTGAAAAGAATTACCTAACTTTAATACTTGTGAAGATATTCGACATTTACTTATGTCATGATTTTGCTACAAATAACAAAATAGTTATTACTCACTTATGGCATGCAATAGAACCCCAAACTATGTACCATCTTATAGCTAAGGACAAAGTAGCTCAACAACATATTTTAGGAAAATACTCTAACTGCAATAGTTTTGGAGTTACAATGGCTTTACTCAACAGTCAGAATTTCAAAGTAGCTATAACTCAGCTATCCAAGGTGCAACAGGTCTGAAACTTTACTATGTTATAGCTTACCAAAAAGTAGATGGACAACATATTTGAAAAGATTTCCCTAACTTCAATACTTTTGAAGATATTTGACATTTACTTCTTCTGTTATTTAGCTACAAATGAGAAAATAGCTATTACTCACTTATGGTAAGCATTAGAACCCCAAACTATGTACCATCTTATAGCTAAGAACAAAGTAGCTGAACAACATATTTTAGGAAAATACTCCAACTGCAATAGTTTTGGAGTTACAATGGCTTTACTCAACAGTCAGAATTTCAAAGTAGCTATTACTCAGCTATCCAAGGTGCAACAGGTCTGAAACTTTACTATGTCATAGCTTACCAAAAAGTAGATGGACAACATATTTGAAAAGATTTCCCTAACTTTAATACTTTTGAAGATATTTGACATTTACGTCTTCTGTTATTTAGCTACAAATGAGGAAATAGCTATTACTCACTTATGGCATGCAATAGAACCCCAAACTATGTACCATCTTATAGCTAAGAACAAAGTAGCTGAACAACATATTTTAGGAAAACACTCTAACTGCAATACTTTTTTAGTTACAATAGCTTTACTCAACAGTCAGAATTTCAAAGTAGCTATTACTCAGCTATCCAAGGTGCAACAGGTCTGAAACTTTACTATGTCATAGCTTACCAAAAAGTAGATGGACAACATATTTGAAAAGATTTCCCTAAGTTTAATACTTTTGAAGATATTTGACATTTACTTCTTCTGTTATTTAGCTACAAATGAGAAAATAGCTATTACTCACTTAGGGCATGCAATAGAACCCCAAACTATGTACCATCTTATAGCTAAGGACAAAGTAGCTGAACAACATATTTTAGGAAAATACTCTAACTGCAATAGTTTTGGAGTTACAATCGCTTTACTCACCAGTCAGAATTTCAAAGTAGCTATTACTCAGCTATCCAAGGTGCAACAGGTCTGAAACTTTAGTATGTGATAGCTTACCAAAAAGAAGATGGACAACATATTTGAAAAGATTTCCCTAACTTCAATACTTTTGAAGATATTTAACATTTACTTCTTCTGCTATTTAGCTACAAATGAGAAAATAGCTATTACTCACTTATGGCATGCAATGGGACCCCAAACTATGTACCATCTTATAGCTAAGGACAAAGTAGCTGAACAACATATTTGAAGAAAAAGTTGTAACTGCAATAGTTTTTGAGTTATGAGCCCTTTACTCAAAGTAGCTATGATTGCTATTACTCACTTATCTTTAGGCCTAAGTCAATAAAACCAAAAATTTTTTCAAGGGCATGAAAATTCATTGGGACAATTAATTTACAAAAAATCTGTAGCTGTAGTAGTTTTGGAGAAATCTGCGTGACTAACTAACGCACACACACACACACGCACGCACGCACACACAAACATCATTTCATAATCTCCCTCCCGGGCTAAAGCCCGGCGGGAGATAATAAACGTAAAAAAGGCACTCAAATACTTCTGACAGTACACCAAGCCCAGTATGTAACAAAAAGGCCAAACAAGCAGACTTTTATAATAAATTCAGCATTCTAAGTAGTTTCAACTCAGAGGAAAATATTGACACCATCATAGAAACCAGTAAAAACTCAGAGAACAATATTAATAAGACAATGGAAACCAGTAAAAAAACTGATGAGACTCTTAGTGGGATTTTAAGTCAATTGAAAGCACTCACTACTTCAGTTAACAGTCTGGTTACTGGTCAAGCTACAATAAATACAAAGTTAGATACCCTAACAGAAAGAGTTAATAACATTGAATGTGTGACCAAATCACAAGGGCCAGAAATAGATCAAGTCAAAACAGAACTTGCACTATATGCAAGTACGACAGAAAATTTGAAGGGCAAATACACACTAAATGAACAGAGACTGAACACGATTGAGCAATCTGTGGCAACGTTACCTGGCTTCAAAACAGGAATTGAAAATCCGGATAATACTGTGATCATATATGGTCTGGATGAATCATCTGGAGAAGATGTCACAAATAAAGTCCGAGATCTGCTGTCAGCCATGGGTAAAGACAGTAACAACTTGACTGAAACTGCTCGCCTTAAGAGTCGTGTACCTGGTAAGCCGGGCATAGTGAAGGCAAGTTTTAGATCTGTGGCAGATAAAGTGGACATTTTAAGAAGCAAGAAAAAATTGAACACCACCAAATACCACCAAGTGTTCATGAGGTCCAGTGCAATACATCAGGAGAGGCTCAATGAAATTAACATCAAAACCATTCTCAGAAATTGTCCATGGGGAAAGAACTATCGTGTAGCAGGAAATGGACGTCTCGTACTCAGGGATAACCAAGGGACAAATGCTCGTAGTTTCCGGCAACAACAACTTCCAAGTTTGTCTCAACGGCATTCAACCCCTCCAGCTGTGCAGATGGATATTCGGCAACAACAACCTCCAAGTTTGTCTCAACGGATTTCAACACCTCCAGCTGTGCAGATGGGTCTCAATGAAGCTGCAATCTCAATGCATTCACATTTTCCACCACTGTCTCAGAATACTTATATACCTGCAGCAACACAGATGAGCAGCACAGACAGTCATATAAATCTTGGTCAATCCCCACAGCTCCAAAGTAGTCAACAATTAGATTACAGGCAGGAGGCATGCAACCAGCCCAACTTCCGGATTGTACATCACAATGTGAATGGGTGGCGAGGTAGAAACATTGAAGTAAAATTTATGATACTAGAACATTTTGATGCAGATATACTTTGCATAACAGAAACACATTTGGAAGAAGGCGCGAACATTTCTATCAATGGATATACATTTTTCTTGAACAGTAGAAGTTCTAGACATATACATTCAGTAAAACCTTCTGGAGGGGTTGCCATAGGTATAAAAAACAAATTTATTAAGAATGTATGATGTCTCTGTGGAAGACAATTCCCATGATGGTATATTAGCACTTGTTTTAAAACATAAAGTCAGTGGTCTAACATTTCTAGTTATATGTACTTATATTGCACCTGAACGCTCTATATGGGGCAGAAACTCTTTGATGTTCTTCACTCACTTGCTAAACTTAACCTATGATTATTCAGATATTGATTGTACTGTAGTTTGTGGAGATGTTAATTCTCGTATTGGTGATCTCAAGGACTATGTTCCAAATATTGACAATATATGTGATAGAATGTGTGTTGACAAAACTCAAGCAGGGCATTATAAAGACTTTATTGAATTTTTAATTGAAAGCAAATTCTGTGTTGTGAATGGTAGAGTTTGTAATGAAAATGATACTTATACGTCAATCACAAAAAAAGGCAGTGCTGTGGTCGACTACTTTTGTGTACCACATGATCAACTGGTAAACTGTAGTTACTTTAACTCTTTCGCCGCGAGTTTCACGTAGTAAAATGCGTATAAAATGCGGCAGTCGCCTTTCGTCGACATTTCTATGAAGCGCGAAAGTCAACAATAATCGTCGTGATGTATAAAATTGTTTTCTGTGATAATGACGTGGTGAATACGTCATTTCTTTGTGTAAATAGACTGTAAATAAGCTGTAAATATTTCGTTTGCATCACATAATTACTTAAAATGCCTAAAAGACATTATTCTGCAAAAGAAACAATGAATTAGTACTATTTTCTCATTTGGCAATGAACCTATACATGCTTACGTAAATTATTCCTTATTTCCAGCAGAGAGCCTGTCAATCAACAAATACTCAAATTCTATTGGATAGCCGTCGGCCAATCAAAAAAACAAAGAAAATATAATACTTTCATTGGTCAAGGACTCAACCAATGAAAAAATTCCTGTTTTCTCATTCGCTACTTGCGAAAAACAAAGCCGCGTTGAACAGATCAAAACTTACGTTAGCGTCGCGCTTGTTATATATGTCGACGGAAGTCGCCAATCGCGCCGAAAGAGTTAACTTTTCCATACCATAACTGAAATTATAAATAATTTAGGCATCCAAGGTGATTGCCTACCTGACCATTCTCCTATTGAGCTCCACTATAAACCACACATTATGTTAAGTCCTACCTACATTCCACCCAAAGTATTATTGGAAAGTGTCAATAATATGAAAAACCAAAGGTACAATGTTAAATCTATTCCTGATGACTTTCTGTGTAGTGAGGTATCTCAAAATAGAATTGCTGTGGTTTTAAATAACTTAGTGTGTGAGACAGGTACAAATATTGACAGCACATATCAAGATATAGTTGATATTTACCAAACAGAAATGGATAATAAGTTGAGAAAATGTAAAATGGACCATCAATTGAAACATTGCCATAGGTTTAAGCCCAAACCCTTTTGGAATCCAAATTTACAACTACTGTGGACTGATGTACAAAATAGTGAAAAACAATACTTACAAGCACCACACTCTTCAAATTTAAGAAAAATTAAGCTAAGTTTGTACAAAAACAGTCGGCATACATTTGATAAGGCCTACAAAAAAGAGAAAAGGAAGTACAATAGGCAAAAACAAAATCAGATAGAGACTGCCAACTGTAACAACCCTCAAGAATTTTGGAAATACATTAATAGGCTAGGTCCTAAGAAAACCAAAACTGTGATTCCTATGGAAGTTTGCATTGCTAAGAATGGGGATAAATATATTACTAGGGACTATGATATAGTTTACAAGGTCTGGATAGATTATTTTAAAAATCTCTATCATGTTGAACCACAAGAAACAGAAACTAGAAATAGGCCACCCTGTTGATAGTAGATGCGAATAGAAACAGGATAGCATAGAAGAACACACATTATCATGTGTAATGTCCACCCATGAACCTTTTGCCCAAATTGTACAGTAGTCTTACAAGACCTTGTTTCATTTGTAAAATATATCAATGATGCTTAAATATTTGTTAGTGTAGATGTAAATTATTTCAGCTTCATGCCTTTTTGCATTGGTTGGGTTGAAAATTTTGACGAAATCACTCTATCTTGCACGGTTAAGAAGATAGAAGCAAATTCCTGTTTTTCTATTTTTGGCAAAAATTTGAAAATTCAAAATGGCCGCCATTTTGGGGAAAAGGAAATTTTTTTGAAAATTGCCAAGAGTACATTTCTTAGATACCCTATGGGTCGAAAATTTCAACGAAATAACTCTATTTTGCACGGTTAAGGCCAGTTTGTGTTTTTCCATTTTGGGCAAAAATTCGAAAATTCAAAATGGCTGCCATTTTTGGGGAGGGGAAAATTTTTTGAAAATTGCAAAGATTACATTCCTTAGATACCCTGTGGGTTGAAAATTTCGACGAAATCGCTCTATCTCGCATGGTTAAGGAGATAGAAGCAAATTTGTGTTTTGCCATTTTTGACAAAAATTCGAAAATTCAAAATGGCCGCCATTTTAGGGGAGGGGAAATTTTTTTTTAAATTGCCAAGAATACAATGCTCAAATACCTGTGGGTCGAAAATTTTGACGAAATTGCTCTATCTCGCATGGTTAAGGAGATAGAAGCAAATTTGTGTTTTGCGATTTTTGGCAAAAATTCAAAATGGCCGCCATTTTTGGGGAGGGAAAAATTTTTGGAAAATTGCAAAAATTGCATTCCTTAGATACCCTGTGAGTCGAAAATTTCGACGAAATCGCTCTATCTCGCACGGTTAAGGAGATAGAAGCAAATTAGTGTTTTGCCATTTTTGGCAAAAATTCGAAAATTCAAAATGGCCGCCATTTTTGGGGAGGGGAAAATTTTTTAAAAATTACCTAGAGTACAATGCTCAGATACCCTGTGGGTCGAAAATTTTGACGAAATCGCTCTATCTCACACGGTTAAGGAGATAGAAGCAAATTTGTGTTTTGCCATTTTTGGCAAAAATTCGAAAATTCAAAATGGCCGCCATTTTTGGGGAGGGGAAAATTTTTGGAAAATTGCAAAGATTGCATTCCTTAGATACCCTGTGGGTCGAAAATTTCGACGAAATCACTCTATCTCGCACGGTTAAGGAGATAGAAGCAAATTAGTGTTTTGCCATTTTTGGCAAAAATTCAAAATGGCCGCCATTTTTGGGGAGGGGAAAATTTTTTGAAAATTGCAAAGATTGCATTGCTTAGATACCCTGTGCGTCGAAAATTTTGTCGAAATCGCTCTATCTCGCACGGTTAAGGAGATAGAAGCAAATTAGTGTTTTGCCATTTTTGGCAAAAATTCGAAAATTCAAAATGGCTGCCATTTTTGGGGAGGGGAAAATTTTTTTTAAATTACCAAGAGTACAATGGTCAGATACCCTGTGGGTCGAAAATTTCGACGAAATCGCTCTATCTCGCACGGTTAAGGAGATAGAAGCAAATTTGTGTTTTGCCATTTTTGGCAAAAATTCGAAAATTCAAAATGGCCGCCATTTTTGGGGAGGGGAAAATTTTTGGAAAATTGCAAAGATTGCATTCCTTAGATACCCCGTGGGTTGAAAATTTCGACGAAATCGCTCTATCTCGCACGGTTAAGGAGATAGAAGCAAATTTGTGTTTTGCCATTTTTGGCAAAAATTCGAAAATTCAAAATGGCCGCCATTTTTGGGGAGGGGAAAATTTTTGGAAAATTGCAAAGATTGCATTCCTTAGATACCCTGTGGCTCGAAAATTTCGACAAAATTGCTCTATCTCGCACGGTTAAGGAGATAGAAGGAAATTTGTGTTTTGCCATTTTTGGCAAAACTTCGAAAATTCAAAATGGCTGCCATTTTTGGGGAGGGGAAAATTTTTGGAAAATTGCAAATATTACATTCCTTAGATACCCTGTGGGTCGAAAATTTCGACGAAATCGCTCTATCTCGCACGGTTAAGGAGATAGAAGCAAATTAGTGTTTTGCCATTTTTGGCAAAAATTCAAAAATTCAAAATGGCCGCCATTTTTGGGGAGGGGAAAATTTTTGGAAAATTGCATAGATTGCATTCCTTAGATACCCTGTGGGTCAAAAATTCTGTCGAAATCGCTCTATCTCTTACGGTTTCTGAGATATTAGCAAATTACTCAAAAGTAGTACTGAAAATACACAATGAAGTACCTAAATGGCTATTACTCATGTACTGACAAAGCTATCAGTCCCAAATGCAATACCAAGCGAGCTATGGACATAACAATCTTGTATTCAAAATTGTAGTAAAATATCTTTAATTATTTTGGCTTAAATGCACGGAAACCAATGGGTACTGAAAATAGCTGTACTTAAGTATTACTCAGTAAGCAAAAGAGGTACAACAGCCAAAAGCAATCCCAAGCAAGCTACTGACCCAATAAGCCTGCATACCAAATTTGGTGACAATAGCTCTAATACTTTTCCTTTAAATGAGCGGAAACCATGCGTGACGCCGGACATCGGACGCCGGACGCCGGACATCGGACGGCGAAAAAAGCAAAAATAATATATCCACCCCCCAGGGGGGTGGACATAATTTCTTTGACAGTATCAAGAGATCTGAAATTATTGGAAAATAATTTGGACTTCAATGAAAACTCAATATTCAACATTGATATTACAATATTAGAGGTACAAAAAGCATTATTAAAGTCTAAAAATGGGAAAGCTACTGGGCTTGATAATCTTCCTTATGAACTTTTTAAAAATGAAACTTCTTTAAACCTACTCACATGTTTGTTCAAACATATCTACAATACTGGTGAGATACCCTCTCAATGAAGAACTGCTATTGTAAAACCCATCCCCAAAAACTCAAATGATCCGAGGCTGCCAACAAACTATAGAGGTATAAGTTTACTATCCACAGTATATAAGGTTTTCACAAATGTGTTAAACAATAGGTTATCCACCTTCCTAGAAAGTAATAGTCTATTGGCAGAAGAACAAAATGGTTTTCGACCAAAAAGGAGTTGCGAGGACCATATAACTACTCTTTTGACCTTACTTCTAAACCGTAAGGCTAACAATCAGTCAACTTATGTGGCATTTGTTGGTGCACAAAAAGCATTTGACAGGGTTGATCGCAAGTATATGCTATATAAACTCTTAAAAATTGGAGAAACTGGCAAATTCTACAGAATAATTAAAAGTGTCTATAAATCCTGTGACTGTTGTTTAGATATAAATGGAAACTATACTGAAAAGTTTATAAGCAATGTGGGTGTTAGACAAGGTGATACATTATCACCAACTATGTTCAATACTTTTACAAATGATCTACCACAAGAAATTAACAGTCTGGGACTTGGAGTCCCTATTGGAGATGGTGAATATTTATCAATCTTACTATATGCAGATGACATAGTGCTAATTGCTTCATCTGAGAATGATCTCCAGAAGATGTTAGAAACAACATACAATTGGGGTCAAAACTGGGGAATAAATTTTAACTGTGATAAAACAAAAGTCATACACTTTAGAAAAAAAGCAGTTAATGCCACAGGTTACAATTTTTCTCTGGGGCCAACTATATTAGATATTGTCTCTGAATATAGATATCTAGGAATATTCTTAAATGAGTTTGTAGACATTGGAAAAATGGCAACTGTCTTAGCAGAGTCAGGATCTAGGGCCCTGGGAAGTATTATACACAAATTCAGGTTTTTAAATGGACTAGGGTACAAAAGTTACAAAACATTATTTGACATGTGTGTAGCTACTGTTTTAGATTATGGATCAGGTGCATGGGGCTTTAAAGACGTAAGTAAAATTGACACGGTCCAAAACAGGGCAATGAAATTTTATCTGGGAGTAAATAAATTCACTCCATCTGATGCGATACAAGGAGATTTAGATTGGGATTTCAATAAGGATAGGAGAATAATTCGTATATTAACTTATTGGTACAAAATTTGTCAAGTAGATGATTCCAGACTGATCTCCAAGGTATACAAATGGGACAAAAATTCAAGTAAGAGATTTACCTGGTCATGGGAAGTAAAACAGATATTATTAAAACTTAAGTTTGAAAATGAATTTGAACATTTTTTGCCTGTAAACTTAAATTTGGTCAAAGATGAGATTAAAACTCTGAATCAAAATACATGGCAACAGAATATAATCAAAAGCTCAAAATTGCAGCATTATCGAAAGTATAAGATACTACCCTGTGTTGAACCATATGTTTTAAAAATCAAAAACAGACAACAGAGATCGATTCTGGCAAAATTCAGAGCAGGTGTCCTGCCACTACAAAATGAAATAGGTCGTTGGCACAATACCCCTTTAGAAAGTAGATTATGTAAACTTTGTAAACAAGAAATAGAAAATGAAATACATTTTGTTCTTGATTGTCCAAAATACAAAGATACCAGAAAGACATTTGTAAATAAACTGGTAGAAAAGGGTGTACAGTGGGAAATTTTATCTATATATGAAAAGTTAGAGTTTTGTATGAATAAATCCAATGTCATAATTTTCAGTAACTATCTTCGGCAAATATTTGAAATACGAAAAACTTGTATTCTGCAATAATTTGGTGTTTAATGTTACTGTGATAAATGTGATCAGAGTGCCTCATAAGCTCATGTCTGGGCTGGCTGCCAAAGTTTTGTTTTTCTGTACTACTATATTACTTAATTTGTGCAGGTGGCACTATAATAAAATACTCTCTCTCTCTCTCTATACTGGCTTATATACATCAACTACACCCCCAGACACTGTATACAAACACACTGACTCTATAAAGTTGGGTAAGGTGGCTCCAGTACACCCATATACACTGAAGCATTATCTCCATTCAATACTCATGAAGGCATAATTCACAGACGTTATAGATCGAATCTAGATTTGTCAGATTAACAAATTCTCTTCCCAGTTAATATTTAGAATGGTTTAAATGTTTACAAAACATTTTTAAAAGCTTTTAAAACCCTATTTTTGGGGCTACTAAATGTTTCTGAGTAAAGTTTTACACTGTAATGTTTAAAAAACATTTTATAAACATTCTCTATACAAAAACGTTTAAAAAACGGTAAACATAACATAATAAATGTTATATGTTTTGAAACATTCTATTAACAAGAATTTAACAGAATTGTACTGTGTCACCAGCTTTGGTTAAAGACTGAAGCGGATGAAATTCGAAAGGACATAACTTATGCCAGGTAGACAAAAATAGTTGACGTGCGGCATTTTTGCAAATCCAGACCATCTTTCAGAAGGACTGAGTCATGGTGAAGCCCCACCGTGTTGAAAAATATAACTTAAACTGCTAGTCATATGACCATACAAATTAATGCATTGTGCAAGATGTCCTGTCTTGTCTGCTTCCCCTCTTCATGAAGCAAAGAAGGACTTCTATTTGTTCAACTCCTCTCTTCATACAGGAAATAAGGGCTTATATTTGTCTGCCATTTTGTGGGAGAGCAAACAAGCAAGATCATTGTCTATCAATTCTGCACTGATAATCCACTAGTAAAGCATGCTCAGCTAGTCATAATACATGTAAATGCATTGTACAAGATGGGTCATGTCTTGTCTGCCTCGTCTCTTCATTGAGGAAAGTAGGACAGCTATTTGTCCACCATTTTGTGGGACAGCAAACGAGCATTGTCTAATCTTGTGGAGTGTTAGGTCACTTTACCATACAGGTTTCTTCAGGACTTTTTATATGCATAACGGAGAAACAGAAAAAAACTGTTTCCATGGCAACACTAGCTGCCTGATATTGCTGAAGAAGCTAACCAGCTCCTATTCATGCAGGGGTTTGGAATGCAAAAAATCCACAGGAATAAAAGTCAAAGAAACAGAAAAAAGTGTTGCCATGGCAACACTTGTTGCCAGGTTTGCCGAAAAACTAATCTGCACCAGTCTGTGCAGGGGTATGGAAAGCAAAGAACCCATAAAATATTTATAAGTCCAAGAAACAGAAAAAAGTGTTGCCATGGCAACACTTGTTACCAGGTGTTGCCGAAAAACTAATCAGCTGCAGTCTGTGCAGGGGTATGGCAAGCAAAGAACCGATAAAATATTTAAAAGTCCAAGAAACAGAAAAAAGTGTTGCCATGGCAACACTTGTTACCAGGTGTTGCCGAAAAACTAATCAGCTGCAGTCTGTGCAGGGGTATGGAAAGCAAAGAACCCATAAAATATTTATAAGCCCAAGAAACAGAAAAAAGTGTTGCCATGGCAACACTTGTTGCCAGGTTTGCCGAAAAACTAATCCGCCCCAGTCTGTGCAAAGCAAAGAACCCATAAAATATTTATAAGTCCAAAAAACAGAAATAAGTGTTGCCATGGCAACACCTGTTGCCAGTTATCGTTATAAAACTAATCAGCTCCAACACTTGTTGACAGATATTGCCAAGAAAGCAATCACACACAAACTCTCATGCCATTAAACTTCCACACCAAATTTAGCTGAGACACATAAAATACTGTACCTGTAAATGAGCAGCAATGAAGGGTGATTCAGATGTAAAATAAAAATAATATCCATGTCCAGCAGGATGGATATAATAATTAAAATAAGTTGTAACTTTAAACTTACTTTTTTAACTTTCAGGTTTTTATGGTAACATTACAATAAAGATCCTGTTTTGGTCTAGACACATGTACATGTTTAATTTAAATGAAAAACTCTAAACTATCACTTTAATATTGCCAAAACATAACAGAAATTTGTCCTAACCTTAAACTGAATGTAAGTCAATGCAAATGTTAAGAGTTTAAGGTCATGTTAACCATGTAGACTCTGTTCAAGGTTACGTATAGCCAAAATTTAAATGTGCTTAAAATCTATTGCACATAATTTAAGATATTATCCAAAATTTTAAAAGAAAAGTATTTATAATTATGCCATTACTGAGAGTTAAAGGTCACCTCAATATAGTCTCAGGGCATTTCTGCAACATCAGTTACATGTACCTGTAAAATATAGATCAAATATGTCATGCCATTTTGGTATACTTTGCGGAATCATAGAAAAAGTTGAGCTCAGTAACATTCTTTTACACATGGGAGATTAAGGTGACCTTAAAATAGGGCACACCTTCAGGACTAGATACATCAACATACCAAATTTAAATTAAATCTGTCATGCAGAATTGAAATACTCTCCAGAAATTGAAAAACTTAAATTCAATATACAGTAGAACCTCAATTATCCGAACCCCATGGGAGACATACAATCTGGCCGGATAATCGAGGGGTTCGGATAGATGAAGGAAACCGAAATTCACGGTCTATGGGTTACCGAGTGGGCGATAATTGAAGAATTGTTGTTTTTATGCAATATACATAGACGCTGGTGTTCGTTACTAAAATAATTTAATATATTTGTGTTATATAATATAAGTGACCCTTCAATTGTCGTTTATTTGCTCCATATCCATGGATATTATTATTATTTTTATTTAAAATATTACGCGGACTTGAGCTGGTTGTGTTCGGTTGGTACTTGCATTGTTAGCATTTTAATTTTAGATTAACATCGTCCCGCATTTTGCCAACTGAAAAACTCCGGGAGATTATTTATTGTAAAACCCCAAGCGAACACGCCTTCAGTGACATGCGTGTTTGATTGGTAATGCATTGTTGACGTCTTTTCTTTTCTAAACGTTGTCAGTCTGTGAACCTACTCCGGGAGATTATAAATTTGCGAAACGCAATCGAACACACTTTCATTGATTGGCGCATTATCAAAGAAGTTGTGTAGTGGGGTTGTGTAATTGAATTAATCCCTCCCCTATTGTAACAATGGTGATAAAGATGAAAGAAGTTCGGTGTCTCTGTGAATGGTACATTTTACAAAGCACTACAATTCATCGTTTACGAGACTCTTGTATTATCGCTCACGCTTGACCGTGCATTATATGTAGGGAGACATCATTTCGGTTCGGTTAATCCGGAGATTCGGATAATAGAAGGCCGGATAAGCGAGGGTCTACTGTAGTTATATTATCACTAGGAGTTTAAGGTCACCTTAAAGTGGGCCACACCTTGACCAGTTACATCCACGTACCAAATTTGTTTTGAAACTGTGAAGCCATCTTTAAGCTATTGCCCACAAATCGCAAAAGTAAAATTCAATATAAATGTGTTATAAATGGGAGTTTAAGGTCATCTTAAAATAGGGTACATGTCGATGACCGGCAACACCCACATGCCAAATTTGAATTTCATCCTACTTGCAATTTTTGACATATTTTCCAGAAACAAAGTGCGATGACGATGCTGGTCCTATAGGTGATCCATCACAGCTGAGTGACACCAAACTGTTACAACCTTAAACTCATAAGTTTCTAAAATATCAGCAATTTATTGTAACCTTACAAAGGAGACTTATTTTTTGGTCTAAATATATGTACATGATGAATATCGATGAAAAAATCTCAGCACATCAAATATCTTCCAAACACCAAAACAATTGTCCTAACCTTAGAGTCAATGTTAGTTTAAGGTAAGGAGTTTAAGGTAATCTTTTCCTGAAGGTTCTGTTCAAGGTTTGTTACATCCACAACTGAAACATGCATAGAATTGCACAGTATTTGAAATACTGTTTAAAAATTGTCAAACTTAAAGTGAATATAATTCTGTTATTACTGGTAATTTAAGGTCACCTTAATGTATGACACTTATCTATGGCCAGTTACATATACAAGGCAAAATTTGGATGAAATTTCTTAATTTATTTTCAGTGTAATCTATGGAAAAATAAAAAATGTAAACTTAACAAATAGCTTTTTAATATGTATGAGTTTAAGGTCACCTTAAAATAGGGCACACCTTGAAACCCAGTTACAACCACATGGCAAATTTGAATTTGAATCCATCAACCCATTTTTGAGATACTGTCTGGAAATGAATAACCTTAACCTCAATATAAGTATGTTACTACTGGGAGTTTAAGGTTACCTTAAAATGGGGCACACCTTGAGAACAGTTACATGCACATGCCAAATTGGAATTTAATCCATCATGCCATTTTTGAGATACTCTCTGGAAAGGATGTGTGACGACACTGACCATACTTGTCCTCAAACATAGCTGCTAGTGACACAAAAGAAAAGCAACCTTAAACTCATAAGTTTATGAAATATCAGGAATTTACTATAACCTTACAAAAGAACTTTTTGGTGTAAACAGATATATATGATGAATATCAAAGAATAAAGTCTTAATTAGCACATCAAATATCTTTTAAAAACCAAAAAATTGTCCCAACCTTAAACTCAAAGAGTTAGTTTGCAGATGTGAGAGAGATTAAGGGAATCTTTTCCTGTAGGTTTTGTTCACGGTTTGTTACATCCACAACTTGAAAGATGCTTAGAATTGTACAGTGTTTGAAATACTGTTGAAAAAATGCCACACTTAAAGTGAATATAATTTGGTTATTACCGGGAGTTTAAGGTCACCTTATTGAAATGCATTTACCTGTGGCCAGTTACATATACATGCAAAATTTGAATGAAATTTCTCAAGTTGTTTCCAGTATACTCATTGAAAAATAATGTAAACTCAATATAACCTTTTAATACATGAGAGTTTAAGGTCACCTTAAAGTAAGGCACACCTCGAAAATTAGTTACAAGCACATGCCAAATTTGAATTGAATCCATCAACAAATTTTTGAGATACCGTCCGGAAACAAAAAAACCTTCAAATCAATATAAGAACCTTAATACTGTGAGTTTAAGGTCACCTTAAATAGGGCACACCTTGAGGAAAAGTTTATCAATATGCCAAATTGGAATTTAATTCATCAAGACATTTTTGAGATACTCTCTGGAAAGTAAGTGTGAAGACTACTCTGACCATGTGTGTCTTCCATCAAAGGTGTTAGTGACACAAAATAATGCAACCTTAAACTCATTAGTTTATAAAATATCAGCAACTTACTATAACCTTACAAAAGAGACCATTTTTGGTGGATATATATGTACATGATGAATATCGATGTAAAAAGTCCTAATTAGCATATAAAATATCTTCTAAACACCAAAAATATTGCCCCAACCTTAAACTCAAAGTTTGTTTGCACTGCTGTATGTTAGCGAGTTTAAGGTAATCTTTTCTTGAAAGTTTTGTTCAAGGTTTGTTACATCCACAACTGAAACGCCTAGAATTGCACAATATTTGAAATATTGTTCAAAAGTTAGCAAACTTAAAGTGAAATAATTCTGTTATTAATGGGAGTTTAAGGTCACCTTATTGTGTGGCACTTACCTATGGCCAGTTATATATAATTCCAAAAGTTGAATGAAATTTCTGAAGTTACTTTCAGTATACTCCATGGAGAAAGAAAAAACATAAACTGGACATAAATTTTTTATATAAGGGAGTTTAAGGTCACCTTAAAATAGGGCACACCTTCAAAACTAGTTACAACCACATGCCAAATTTGAATTGAATCCATCAAGTCATTTTTGAGATATTGTCCGGAAACAAAAAAACTTAAATTGAGTTTAAGTATTTTACTAGTGGGAGTTTAAGGTCACAAAACTATAGAGCACACCCCCAGGACCAGTTACATCCACATACCAAATTTGAATTAAATCTGACAAGCCATTTTTGAGATACTGTCCGGAATACAAAGTGTGATGCTGACAGACGACGCCGACACCACAAAATTGGATGACAAAGCGATCCCTATATGCCACTCAGCATAAATGCTGGTGACACAAAAATGGGTTTTATGTCCATCATTTTTAACCTTTTCCCAAATATTTCCAAAACTCAAAAATGTTTAAATGTGTACAGGGATTGTGATGCCACTAGATTCTAATCCATTAGTATAGCTTAAGAGGTGAATTCATGGATTTAAAATGATTGAATTACCCATAATTCTTTGCAAAAATAATTGGGGGAAATTGTGTTTTGGCAAATTTTAAGAATTAAGAAATTTGTATATTTATAGTGGTTTACCTATTTTTCTGGTCTAAAGAATATGTGCATTTCACAAGTTTATATAATAGTTAATCCAAAGAATCAAAATCTGAAATACGCCTTCTATATTTTGCTTGAAACTTGGAAACACAAGTGCTGCCAAGCACTGTCTTCCTGAAAGGTGGAGCTTCAATTGTGAAGTAATAATTTTTTGCTGTTTAATGATAAAGTGACATGGCATGTGTGTGTCAAGAAACGTTTGTTAAATTTAATTACCGGCGAAAACTTTAACATATTACACTGATCAACAATTCCATGAAATAATAGAACACTTAACACCCAACAGAGTTATTATTTAGTGCTTGGAAACCCATGTTGTGACGTCAACGTTTGTCGACGTTGGAAGTGTGGAGTTTTTGGCGTTACACAGTTAGAATTTCAGCTGTTTTAGCGTACACAATTTGGAAAATAGACGGAACAATAATACTGTAGGTATCTTACAATGTTTATAGCCCGCACTAGGAATTATTGGATTTAACATGCATGAGGGTATAGTAGCGAGCATTTGTTGATACTGACCTTCCGCAACTACATCACTGTGTGACGCCAGAGTGACATATCCAGTAAATATCCCCATTTTGAGGTTTTTTTTTGTTTTTTTGCAAGGAACCTTTGCCATGCTGCTGCTGTTCTAACATGACACGAACCTCAAACCATGGTACAATTCTGCGTACACCGTGGTTTGGTCGGGAATAACACCTGACAAATCATGGTATACGGGGAATTTTACGATGGTTTGAGATTATAAACCCCGAAGGCGAAAGTAGGAACTTCACCTGTCCTTTTTTCTTCACCCGTATCCGTGTCCGTTATTGTCCGTACCCGTGATACCCTGGATCATTTGGTATGAAACAGTGAACTCACCCGTGTCCGTGAGTAGGAAGGAAAAAATTCGTTCTTCACGGACATCTAGGACACTGTTTTATACCAAAAGATCTAGGGTATCACGGATACGGGCAGTAGAGAGTTTAAGATACAAGTACACGTCGTGACGCGTACTGCAAGGAGAACGGATGACGTCATCTTAGACGTTTTATCCAAGCTCAGAACGTCAAGCTACAAGTTCACAACGTGAAAAACCAGTTCTACAAGTAAGGGCAAAACGTGAGGGTTTACCTAAAGTTTTGATTATTAAATCTTCATTTTATATAATCAACTTTTTAGCAATAATATATTCAAGTATCTTACATTATATATATGTTGTTAAATGCAGTTTTAGATAAAAATGCACTTGAAAAAACTGTATTTAAAAAGCCTATAGTTTTTGCCATATTCCACAGATTAGGGGTGGACCATTCCTTATCATGCTGTATCATATTTACCTTTTTGGGAAGTATTTTTTTAAAACAATGGAAAACTTAAAATTCATTAGCTAATACATGTAATATATATGGTATATTCTGTTGTTAATCTTTCATAAACAATTGGATGATTTTAGGTAACTGTAAATGTTTAAGTTTACATTATATTGAATCATGGTAGATCATGAAGTAACAAACGGTCAATCCCTCCACCATATTTTCCTTGCAATGAAATTGACTCTGTTTCCAAGCATAACAACCAAATAGGGAGGGGGTCTACCTTCATCACGTAGTACTTGTATCTTAATCAGAAATGCCAAACGTGAAACGTCTACGTGTACTTACAGATTTTGCAGTACACGTAATTTCCAAAACGTGTATCTTAAACTCTCTAATAAAGGACACGGATACGGGTGAAGAAAAAAGGATAGGTGAAGTTCCTACTGAAGCCTGTTAAATGTTGACGCACGGTACGGGGGGGGGGGGGGTATTGTGACAGCACGTGTACAAGGCCCAGAACTGAAAATCATTTTGGAAAGTGTATTTAATGGTAAATGACTAATTTTGTTAGGGTAAGGCTGTGACAAGCAATCCTTTGTGAGTCAAGATAAACCAGCTGTTCGGTTTTTTTTTTAGATCAAGTGGAGACAAAATATTTATAGGGATATTTTATTGTGTATTTTCCAGTCACTGGCACTGTTTCTTATGGAAGCCTATAAGGGTCATGTATGAGAAATATTTCTTTGACTTTGGAACTTTCAAAGTCCAAATTTCGAGTTTGTAAGTCAAAATTTCGAGTTTGAAAGTCCAAATTTCGAGTTACAAAGTCAAAATTTCGAGTTTGAAAGTGGAAATTTGAGTTTGAAAGTCAAAATTTTGAGTTACAAAGTCGAAATTTCGAGTTTAAAAGTCGAAATTTCGAGTTTGTAAGTCAAAATTTCCAGTTTAAAAGTCAAAATTTCCAGTTTGTAAGTCAAAATTCTGAGTTTAAAAGTCAAAATTTCGAGTTTGAAAGTCGAAAATTCGAGTTTAAAAAGTCAAAATGTCGAGTTTGAAAGTCGAAATTTTGAGTTTAGAAGTCAAAATTTGGAGTTATAAAAGTCTAAATTTTCAAAAAATAGTTCTCCTACACGACCCTTATAGGCTTCTGTAGTTTCTCATCCCACATGGGTGTGCTAAAGAAAAGACGGAAAAACTAGGCATTATACCCATGCAAGTCCATAAGAAAGTCCAAAGGAATATCTAGCATTTAAAGACACCCCCCCCCCCCCCCCCCCCCCGCACACGCACAAAGTGGTGGATGACCAGATCTTATCCATTCTTAGATGAACATTCTGGAAGAATCGATAATGTTATCCTGAATTTAAAAAAAGTTTGGATTGTTAAAAAGTTTTTAAAAAGTAATAATCAATTAACTTGTGTCATTGTGTTAAACTTAGTAATGAATTATCCTATTTGTATATATGTGGTAAACCTAGTAATTAATTGACCTATTTGTATAACTGTGGTAATAAAAGATCATTTTTCTTTTCTATGGTCTTAAATTTTTGACTGTTAAGAGTGTTTAGACAAGAGTTCTCTACTCAAACCCATGCTTTTTTTAAAGTTTTATTTTAGGAGTTTCTTGCAAGTATCTTCATGATGGTGTTATCAAAGTGGAAGTTTTAATTAAAACCTTAAATGAAATAAATGGAGACTTTAAAAAGTTTATAAAACTAATGATTGAATGTTTTAATATTGAAATGTTACAGACAGTTGAAAAGAGTGATGAAGATTTAAGACACCGAAATACAATGCACAACATGCAAAATTTTAAATTGGTACTTGAATTAGAAACAAGAGGAGAGTGCCCGTGAACGGGCACTGTGTCAGCTGACTGAGTGTTTTTGATTTGTGAAGGTGATAATGAGAGGAAAGCATAATTATCAGGGAAAGTGCTGTACAGAAGTACAGTAAATGGTAATTGAACAGCCTGTTCGAAAGAAATTCCGAAGCTGACAGAAGAAAAGCACAAAAAAGTTGTGCCCTGCAAATGGTATTATGAAGGAAAGTAACAAGGTAACTGTTTAAGTGTAAAAAGTAGGTTAAAACATATTTAAAGAAATACTGCAAATGAATATCCTCGTTCCACCTTGAAGAAGGGGCCCAAGGTCAAATCCAACCACACAAAAACATTCCCAGCCCATGATTTCCTATAGGTTGGTTAACCATCCCAAACCTCTAGGACCAATAATAAGCGAGTTATAAGCACTTTTAAGTTTGGCTGTCCTCATTGGACCTAGAAGGAGTGGTCCAAAGGTCAAATCTGACCACACCAAAAGAATCCCAGCCCATGATTTCCTATATGTTGGTTTACCATCCAAAACTTCTAGGACCATTAATAAGTGAGTTATAAGCACTTTTAAGTTTGGCTATCCTCGTTTGACCTTGAAGGCAGGGTCCAAGGTCAAATCCGACCACACCAAAAGATTCCCAGCCCATGATTTCCTATAGGATGGTTTACCATCCCAAACCTCTAGGACCAATAATAAGCGAGTTATAGGCACTTTAAAGTTTCGCTATCCTTGTTTGACCTTGAAGGAGGGGTCCAAGGTCAAATCCGACCACACCAAAAGATTCCCAGTCCATGATTTCCTGTAGGTTGGTTTACCATCCCAAACCTGTAGGACCAATAATAAGCGAGTTATAAGCAATTTTAAGTTTGGCTATCCTCAATTGACCTTGAGGGAGTCCAAGGTCAAATCTGACCACGCCAAAAGAATCCCAGCCCATGATTTCCTATATGTTGGTTTACCATCCCAAACTTCTAGGACCATTAATAAGCGAGTTATAAGCACTTTTAAGTTTGGCTATCCTCGTTTGACCTTGAAGGCAGGGTCCAAGGTCAAATCCGACCACACCAAGAGATTCCCAGCCCATGATTTCCTATATGTTGGTTTACCATCCCAAACTTCTAGGACCATTAATAAGCGAGTTATAAGCACTTTTAAGTTTGGTTATCCTTGTTTGACCTTGAAGGAGGGGTCAAAAGTCAAATCTGACCACACCAAAAGATTCACAGCCCATGATTTCCTACAGGTTGGTTTACCATCCCAAACCTCTAGGACCAATAATAAGGGAGATATAAGCACTTTTCATGACTGACAAAGAAACACTTGTGGTGGCCATCTTGTTTTTCAAAATGAGGCCAAAAATATTCCCAGTCAAGATTTTATAATGAGGAACATATCCTGCGAATTTGAGATCTCTACCTATAATACCCTTTGCTCTAGAGGGCCAACAAAAGTCCTTGTTTAAAGTCGAATAAATGTCCCTGGCGGCCATCTTGTTTTTCAAAATGAGGCCAAAAATATTCCCAGGCAACATTTTATGGTTATTAATATATCCTGCAAACTTGAGAAGGGTAGCTATAATATTTTTTTTGTTAGAGCGGTAATGGTGAAATCTCTCTACACACTACGACTATCCAGTGGATACAATGATTTAGTCAACAGTGAGAACCTGAAAGTAGCTATTGCTCAGCTATGCCATGACATACAGGTCTGCAATTTCACTATGTTATAGCTGACCAAAAATTACGTGAATAACATATTTAAACAAAATACTCTAAACGCAATAGTTTTCCAAGTTACAACTGATTTACTCAATAGTGATAACCTCCAAGTAGCTATTACTCAGCTATGCAATGAGCTACATGATTGAATTTTTACTATGTTATAGCTGACCCAAAAGTATGTGAACAACATATTTAAGCAAAATACTGTAAATGCAATAGTTTTCAAGTTACAATTGATTTACTCAATAGTGAGAACCTGAAAATAGCTATTGCTCAGCTATGCCATGAGTTATAGGTCTGTAATTTCACTATGTTATAGCTGACCCAAAAGTAGGTGAACAACATATTTTAACAAAATACTCCAAATGCAATATTTTTCAAGTTACAACTGATTTACTCAACAGTCAGTACCTGAAAATAGCTATTGCTCAGTTGTGCCATGAGCTACAGGTCTGTAATTTCACTATGTTATAGCTGACCCAAAAGTAGCTGAATAACATATTTACACAAATTTCTGTAAATGCAATAGTTTTCCAATTACAACTGATTTACTCAACAGTGAGAACTTCAAAGTAGCTATTACTCAGCTATGCAATGAGCCACAGGTCTGGAACTTCACTATGTTATAGCTGACCCCAATATAGGTGAAAAACATATTGAAACAAAATACTCTAAATGCAATAGTTATCAAGTTATAAGTGATTTACTCAACGGTAATAACCTAAAAGTAGCTATTACTCAGCTACGCCATGAGCTACAGGTCTGAAATTTTACTATGTTACAGCTGACCCAAAAGTAGCTGAATAACATTTATACGAAATTCTCTAAATGCAATAGTTTTCAAGTTACAAGTGATTTTACTCGTGATGGAAGTTACTGAAAAGCCCAAAAGTAGCTATTACTCACTTAGCTATTGAGACAGGCACCCAAGTTACTCACAATGTTGTAGCTCTGAAAAAAGTAGCTGAATAACATATTTTAACAAAATGCTCTAAATGCAACACTTTTCAAGTTGTAAGTGATTTAGTGTATGATTTCATGAATTTTAATGCATTAAAAATTATTAAAAAAATTTATTAAAAAAAAATAAGACAGATCCAGGTGTCACACTCACACAAGAGAATCTACCTCTGGCCTAGTACATATATGCAAGATATGAGAGAAATCCCTGCAATAGTCACTGAGAAAATTGTGATAAAGTGTTGAAATTTTCACACTTTTGGTGGGGGTACCTCCCTTATAATGTCTCTAGCAAACAGACGAACAGACAGATTTGCATGCCTTGAACACTTTTTCATCCTCGATAGATAAGGTATCTTTTAAAAGAAACAGCATGTCTCTAGGCCTTGTAGTTTTGGAGGAGAAGTTCACGCGGACGCCCACGCCGCAGAGTGACGACATGTCACTGACAAGTCAGCCGACATAAAAAGTATTGAAAAATAGCATCAGAGATGCCCGTACCCCACAGCCTAGGGAAATATTTTCAACACCATGAGATATAGAAGTACTGTACCAGTACAAACTTCAGGATACTTTCAGAGCACTGTCAGTTATATAAAGATCCAAACAATGTTTAAATGGAGAAATAATGTTTGAAAGAAAGATAATGCGTATAAAGATGAAGTATTAAAACAAGATAATTCAATAACAAGATGACAGCATTAATCAGTAAACTAAAATTCAACACTCTTTACCTACATCTGCATGGCCGAATTGTGGTTTAGATGGTTTGAATATTACCATGCATACAGAAGTGGTAATACATTTAATGAATCCTTATTGTGGTGTTGGAGCAAAATCTGTGGCTCACTTGATGAAATTCTATCTCTTACAATGGGAAGTTATGAAAGTAAAATTCTTAATAAATTCTAATATGACTTTTGCTTAATCTGCATCAAAAGACAGACCCAAAGGTCCATGAAGATTTTAAAGGTCAAGGTCACTACGACAAGGTAAAAGGTCAAATTAAGGTCAGACCATGATAATACACACCTATAGCCCCTAACCAACATCCCTACCAAGTATCAACTTCCTACGCCTTACAGTTTCCGAGATATAACCCGGACAAGATTTTATAGGTCAAGGTCACTATGGCAAGGTCAAAGGTCAAATCAAGGTCACACCATGATGCTGCACACCTACACCCCCTAACCAATGTCTCTACCAAACATCAACTTCCTACACCTTACAGTTTCCGAGATATAGCCCGGACAAGATTTTATAGGTCAAGGTCACTACAGCAAGGTCAAAGGTCAAATCCTGGTCAGACCATGACGTTGCACACCTACACAGCCTAACCAATGTCCCTACCAAATATCAACTTCCTACACCTTACGGTTTCCGAGATATAGCCTGGACAAGATTTTATAGGTCAAGGTCACTATGGCAAGGACAAAGGTCAAATCAAGGTCAGACCATGACGTTGCACACCTACACCCCTAACCAATATCCCTACCAAGTATCAACTTCCTACACCTTACGGTTTCTGAGATATAGCCCGGACAAGATTTTATAGGTCAAGGCCACTATGGCAAGGTCAAAGGTCAAATCAAGGTCAGACCATGATGCTGCACACCTACACCCCCTAACAAATGTCCCTACCAAATATCAACTTCCTACACCTTACGGTTTCTGAGATATAGCCCGGACAAGATTTTAGGTCAAGGTCACTACGGCAAGGTCAAATCAAGGTCACACCATGACGTTGCACACCTACACCCCCTAACCAATGTCCCTACCAAATATCAACTTCCCACACCTTACACTTTCCGAGATATAGCCCGGGCAACATTTTATAGGTCAAGGTCACTACAGCAAGGTCAAAGGTCAAATCAAGGTCAGACCATGACGTTGCACACCTACACCCCCTAACCATTATCCCCACCATGTATCAACTTCCTACACTTTACGGTTTCTGAGATATAGCCCGGACAAGATATTTTATAGGTCAAGGTCACTACGGCAAGGTCAAATCAAGGTCAGACTATGACGTTGCACAACTACACCCCCTAACCAATGTCCCTACCACGTATCAACTTCCTACACCTTACAGTTTCCGAGATTTAGCCCGGACAAGATTTTCAAACTCAAGGTCACTACGGCAAGGTCAAATCAAGGTCAGACCATGACGTTGCACACCTACACCCCCTAACCAATGTCCCTACCAAGTATCAACTTCCTACACCTTACGGTTTCTGAGATACAGCCCGGACAAACTATTTCCCGCCGCCCACCCACCCGCCCGCCCATCCGGACACCATGGGTGAAAACAATACCCCGACAGCCCTAAAGGGCTGTGGGGTAAAAAGTCGTATTCTTTTTTTACCCCACAGCCTTAAAAGACTGGGTATTGTCTACTGTTATAGGATAAATGAGGTAGTTCCTAGTCTAATTCCAAGAGTTGGGATGCACTTGCATTTGTTGCCTTTTTAAAAACTTTTTCCCCTGATCCACTTGTGACGTTCAAATCAGTCATCTTGTGTTCTTCCCCAAAACTGGAATTTGAATTTAGACAGGCTGCTCATTCAGAACAAAGTGGAAAATTTAATAGGTAAATTAAATTTTTATAAGTTAATACCTTACCTAGTGGACAGATGCATTTGTCTGGCGCCTTGCCGGTCACGCCAAACGTTAGAAAAAAACGCCCTGAGCTGGGCTCTGGCCGGGACCGGTAGCGTCCTGTTCACTCGCCAGGTGGCTGTATAGTCTCCCTGCCGGTGTACTGCGCACGCGCAGCGCATGCGCTCTTCCTCTTTTTGTTGCCTACCGTAGGAAATCCCCTAGGGCTAAAAATAGCGGGGAAGGTAGGGAGGGACTCCCCCTGTCCACTAGGTAAGGTATTAACTTATAAAAATTTAATTTACCTATTAAATTTTCCATTTTATTGCGTTAATACATCTTACCTAGTGGACAGATGCAGAATAACTACCCAGTGGAAGGAGGGTAGCCAATAGGGGAATTCCCCAGAACTCCAATTTATGTATAAGAAGGTTGATCCGGAATGATTAGAAGCCAGATACCTCGGATCCACCTACTGCCCCCCCCCCCCCTTTCTTTTTCTCAAAGGTCCAGTACCAGCTCGCTAGGAGCACAACAGGACTGAGGAGGGTAAAAGTTCTGACTAACGAGGAAGAACAGGACCTATAAGACTATCTCATCAAGCCCTTAGCCCCACTTTGGATCGCGGCAGACTAAGGACCCAGGATAGTGGAAGAAAGTTTTTTTTTTTTTTTTTTTTTTTTTTTTTTTTTTTATATATATATACAATACACAGTATATACATATGTACAAGCTCGAGGATAAAGGAGCTATTGTGTATCCTGAATCTGTTGGGCTGCCACCACCGGGCCCAAATGATACAACTCAGAATCCGCCCAGGCCAAGTCTTTCAGGTAAAACTGGGTAAATGTATTATGAGCCTTCCAGTGACAAGCGGAAAGGATCTGATCTAGAGAAATTCCTCCCTGAAAGGCCCTAGAGGCTGCGAAAGCACGGACATCGTGGGCTCTGACTTGATGTAAATCCTGAGCTTTCTGGTCGGAAAGTTGATAACACAACAGTACCGTCTGTTTAACCCAGGAGGAAATGGTGGCAGGGACAATGTCCTTCTGAAAACCTGTCTTGAAAGACACAAAAACCAGTTCCTTTCCCTGACGGGAATCCTTGGTCCGGTCCAGGTAGTAACGTAAAGCCCGTACTGGGCACAGAGACCTGTCCCCAGACAAGGACTTATCCAACGTTGGAGCTAGAGCTGGGATGACTACCGGAGCCACTGAAGTGGGTCATCCCGAGCCAGCTGGTTTTTGGAGAGGAAACTGGGAGATGGATACAAGGAAACTTTACTCCAGTCCTCTTGGTGCCTGATATTCTTAGCTAACCAGGCATGGATTTCGCTTCTTCTTTTGCCTGATCCCAGTGCCAAAAGGAAAACCGTCTTAAAGGTCAGATGCTTCAGCGAAGCCTTCCGTAGAGGCTCGAAGGGAGCCTTGGTAATCTGATGGAGCACTAGCGAAAGGTTCCAGGAAGGGACCCCTCTTCGACCTTTCGGTTTGTCCCTATGAAAACTGTCTAACAGGCGGGTAAGATTTTCATCTGAGCTTATATTGAGTTTGTCATTACCCACCATATCTGCAATGGCTGTCCTATAACCATCAATGGTGCTGGGTTGCAGATTCCTTTCCTTGAAGAGGTAACAGAGAAAATCCGCAATCTGATTCACAGAGGGTGACCTGAAGTCCACCTTGTTCGATTTACACCACTTGACAAATATGGTCCACTTTGACTTGTACACGGCTCTGGTTGAACCCCTCTGAGGAGCTTCAATTCGTGCTGCCACCTCTTCAGAGAAGCCGTGTTTCCTGATGGTAGAGCTTCTAGGAGCCAAGCATGAAGATTCAGATTCTGAAGGCTCCGGTGAACTAGCCCGTTGAAAGGCTGAGTCACTAGGTCCCTTGTTAGAGGAAGGGTGAAGGGAATCTGAACGGATAGGTCCACCAGGTCCCAAAACCAAGGCATGTTTGGCCAACCTGGGGCAATCAGAATCATTCTGTGACAACCCTGATCCCTTATCTTTGAAACTACCTGAGGGAGCAGGGAGACTGGAGGGAATGCATAAGCGTTCAGAAGCTCCCAGGACAAGCTCAGGGCATCTACTGCCCAGGCTGCCTGATCCGGGACCGGTGACACAAAACGGGGCAATTTGTGATTGAACCTGGTCGCAAACAAGTCCACTAGCGGTGGGGGCCACCTGGAACACAACTGACTGAAAACCTGGGGGGAGAGAGAGACCATTCGGTCTGAATCACTTGATTGTGCCGAGAAAGCTTGTCGGCTATCACATTTAAGCGACCCGGAATGTGCCTTGCCCTTAACGTTATACCTCTGTGATGGCACCAGGACAGGAGTCTCCAAAGGAGGGCACAGAGAGAGCCTGACCTCATACCCCCCTGTTTGTTTATGTAAGAGACCACTGTGGTATTGTCTGTTGCCACAAGAACAATCTGACCCTTGCACAGATGCTCTAACTGTCGTAAGGCCAGAAGGATTGCTTTCATCTCGAGAAAATTTATATGAAGGCGGCCTTCGAGGGGGGACCAAACGCCTCTTGCAGTGAAGTCTCCTAAGTGTGCGCCCCAACCTTCGTTTGAGGCGTCTGTAAATAGTTGAACGGCGTGCTGAAGAGGGTGCAGGGGTTGACCTTTCAGCACATTGGCCTCGTCCAACCACCAGTCCAAATGAGGATGGAGCGACTGGGGGACCGGAATAACTTTCTCTAGGACTTCCGGGACATGCCAATGTTTCTTCAGGTGCCACTGAATGGGCCTCATATGAAGGCGACCTGCACACACTTGTTTCTCGGTGGCCTTCAGGAGGCCTATCAAGGACATGAACTGTCGAACCGTACACTGGTGATGGTCTTTCATGAACCTCAATTTCTCCTGAAGGGTTTCCCACCGGTCCTGAGTGGGCAGAACCCGGCCGGTGATCAGGTCGAACCGGTAGCCTACAAAATTGAAGACCTGTTTGGGAACTAACTCTGACTTGGTCATATTTACTACCCAACCTAACTGCCGACATAGGGCCAAGAGGGTCTGGGTATGTTGTAGGCAGATTTCCGGGGAAGGGGCTCTCAGTAACCAGTCGTCTAGGTACTGGTGGATCCTGATACCCCTCGCTTGAGCCATGAGTTTCACTTCTTTGACCACCTTGGTAAACTCCAGGGGAGCTGTGGCCAGTCCGAATGGCAGGGCTGTGAACTGGAAAGTTTGATGAAAAAGGAAGAACCTGAGATACTTTCTTGATCTTGGGGCTATGGGGATGTGGAAGTAAGCGTCGCTGAAGTCCAGCGAAGTGACCCACTCCCCCGTCTTCAAGGATAAGCGGATTGTTTCCGGAGTTTCCATCTTGAATGTTCCGGTGCTGAGAAAGAGATTCAAACGACTTAGGTCTAAGATTGGTCTCCATTTGCCATTTGGTTTGGGAACCAGGAACAGGCGGTTGTAAAAGGCCAGGGACGACTTGACCACCACCTTTTCTACTACCAACTTTCGCATGAGGCTTACAAGAGCCTCTTTGAGATGCATGTTTTTGGATGGGCTTGCATAACCACTTTGAACCACTGGGAACCTGGTTAGAACCGGTCTTTGTTTGAAGGGCAAAGTGTAACCCCTTTTTAGGATAGAGACTACCCGGGGATTTGAACCCATGGTTTGCCAAACTTGCCAAAAGTCCTGAAGTCTGCCCCCTACATTGTGTTCGGAGACAGCACTGGGGACACTGGGAACAACAGGGGCAAAAACACAAGGATCTACACAAAAAACACTTTTGACAGACTTTATTTTGTTCAGACAATTGCCGGGGCTTACTCCTTTCTTTTGCGGATGCCCGTGTGAAAGAACAGAACGAACAGGACTGACAACAGGACAATACACAGCCCGACGACTCTCGGGTAACAATGGAACTTTGTTTACTGTCTGAAATTTGTCCAAGCTTATGTTTGAAGACACACTTTTGTCCTGACACTGAGGGTCCAACTGAATCGGATGTACTAACTTTACTGTTGGACCACCTAGATAATTGTCATTTATATGGCTTAAAGGACTGCCCTTTAGAAAAACGGGGGTTAGAACCCCGGCCACGTCCCCTTCCTCTGGATCTATTTCGGCCAAACTGTCTCCATGGCTGACTTTGCTGTTGAGAGGATTGGTCAGTGGAAGATGTTTGTTTCCTATCCTTACGGTCGTAAGGCTTATATCTTTGCGTACCCTTCCAAGTTGCGTGCTGAGTAGCACCCGGTCCGGGCCTCTGAGCAACGCTACTAGATTCAAATTTCTGGATATCCTGCTCCGCAGACATGATGGCTGCATCAGGGAAGAGACCGTATCCAAACAAGGGGGCGTTCCTCAGCAAGTTCATGGTATCCTGTTTGACGCCCGGTTTCACAAAATCAAGATATGAGTCTCTCCTTAAGAGAATCAGGTTGGCCATATTCACAAACAAACTGTCCGCCAAATGCTGAAGAGACGTGCCCATGGCCACCGACACCTTTTGATGAAAGGCCATGAGGTCACGCAGGTCATTCAAAGCATTGGCCACTTCCTGCGAACACTTTCCCTTGCCAAGACGAGAGGACAACAGAGAGATGTTCTGTGACATCTTCTCCTGAAGTTCGGTGGAACAGCGACTGAAGCCTGCCGCTTGATTGACGATATAACTGTCTTCACGTGCGGCACGTTCCCACCTGCGTAGGGATTCTTGGGCAATAGGCCTGGAGGGAGGGCCTGTGGACGGGTAAGCAGAGGCACGAGTTATCCTTGGGAAATGAGAATTAACCTTGGCCTCAGTGTTTCTCCAGTTGAAAACAGAACGACCAGGACGATGTGGTCCGTCAGTTTTAATCAGGTGCATCTTGTACCATTTCTCCTGCGACTTTGGCACCTTGATAAACTGGTCACGTCGCAAACCTGCGGAATCTTGTGAGCGAGAGGGGTAACCCTCTGCGACAGTGAGATTCAACCTGTCCAACTTCTGGCACAACCAGTCGTCTGGGGGCATGGCCACTGAGATGCGTGTGGGTTTTCTGGGGTTCTTCCCTTTCCAAGGGTTATTTGACTTGTCCGGTTCTGAAAAGTCTGTTTCAAAGGCCGGAATGTGGTGCCAACCCATAAATGCTCTCACAGAACGTACCGTCTCCCTGTAAGACATATCTTCAGTCTGCTCCGGTGGGTCTGCAACATCAGAAAAATGACCGTCCTCAGAACCGGAACCGGAAGCAGACCGGTCTAAATCATCGTCAGATACTTGTTCATACTGTTCTTGAGGAAATGCACAGGCACCGGCACCGGTGATATCAAGACTGGTATCCTGTTCCGGTGGAGCCCGTGGAGTGGAAGATGCAGACTGGAAGAGTGAACCGGATGATTGCTTCGCATCCTGACTGTGGGTAGACCTGTCCCCTTTTGAAACACCCGACTGATGAGCAGACTCCGGTCCGGAGCTGGCACCAGGCAAAGGGGAAGAAGAGGGAGCTTTAGCTTTAGGTTTTGATACCGGTGTAAGTGACCGGTCACGTCTCTTCTCCGGTTTAGAAACATCTTTGCTGCTCTTAGATTTGGATGAAGATTTGGTATCACTTTTATCAGAATGTTTGTCTTTTCTGGATTTGTGAGATTTCTTCTTATCCTTGGCATCTACCGGGGTAGCAGCAAGTGGAGCTTCAACAGCTACCGGTACCTTCACCGGACCGGTGGGACGGGTAGCTGGAGCTAAGAAGGGGTTATCAGAAATGAGATTCTGAGTGTCGACCGGCTTGACTGAAGATACAGGGGTGGAAAACATGTTACCTCTAGAAAGAAGTGCCTCCATCCTAGCAAACTGCTCTGACCATTTATCCGCAATGGCTGCCAACTGGTCTGAGGTAACAAAACTAGCCGGTTGTTGAGATGAAGAAGGTGGAGTAGCAGGGGGATTAACAGAAGACTGAGCCTGCTGGCCAGAAGGAGATTGAAAAGTTGGTTCATTATCCATACCTTCAACCGGCTGTAAAACAGTAACTTCTTTCGGGGAAACTAACAACCCTGCTTTCTTGTCTCTTCTAATTTTATAAATTGGAGTAGACAACATTTCCTTCTGAGCCGGAGTAAAGCCATCACAAATCTTACACGGCTTGTCCTTCACACAATTGTCTTCCCCTATAAGCTTCTCGCGGCACCGCGCACATTTTTCATGCAAGTCGAAAAGAGCCATAACATGGCCACAGGAACCCATTCTTTGTCCCTTCTTATCTCCCGGAGATGCCATGACACTTGTTACACACAACTAACACAAATATTTGAAGCAATAAGCTTGAGAAGAAGTATATAAATTAATATTTTTAAAGTTTCTCTTAAATCCCAAGCGTTCTTCACGCGCCAAACAAAAAGAGGAAGAGCGCATGCGCTGCGCGTGCGCAGTACACCGGCAGGGAGACTATACAGCCACCTGGCGAGTGAACAGGACGCTACCGGTCCCGGCCAGAGCCCAGCTCAGGACGTTTTTTTCTAACGTTTGGCGTGACCGGCAAGGCGCCGGACAAATGCATCTGTCCACTAGGTAAGATGTATTAACGCAATAAAATTAATCATTCATCAGTGTTGGCAAACACTGTTAATCAGGGTCAAATCTACTGGAGTTCACAGAATATCAGTGTTGAGAGTGAAATGCCAAAAATTTCCCTGCTATTCAGAGTCTGAAATATTTACATAATCTTGCTTCCAGTGTCCGTAATGAATATCTTACTTTTGCATCCAAATACACTACCTGAAAAAATTGATATACCACGAACACTTAACTGCCGCCCATGTAATATGCAGAGAACTGACACATTATTATCTTTGCTGCTTTGTGGAAATCTATTTACTATTGCTTTTAATCATGTTTCCTTATTTGATGTTGTGCATAATGTCTGACTCATATATAGCAACACGGAATAAAAATAGAGTACGACCAATTGTCTATCTTGATTTATTTCAGATCATAACTACAATGCACTATAATAGAGAATACTACAAGACATGTATATAGTGACTAGTACAGTTCTGAATATAAAAATGCAATCAAAATGATAAACATTTATATAAGCAAATAATTATTTTTTAAAATACAATGTACTAAAAGTGACATTATCGTAAACATTGTGACTGTACATTGTTTGCAACTTTGAACATTACTTCTCGCATGTTTTATCTACCATAGCAACTACTTAATCTAAGTGCACACCTAACAAAACAATACTTTAGAAAAGACTGGTACAGTAACAACAGTAGCAATGAAAAAAATTCTGGTTGAGTGTTTTTTATATTAAAATTTTAAAAATATCTAGAATAATCTCAAAATAGAGGTACTTAAAAAAAATAACCGAATGTTTAATAGACCTGATGTGTTACACGGAAATATTATAGCAACAAAAATGAAGCATGAAGTGGCAACAATCTACAGACTTGTCTGGACGAATACAAGTGAATGTTTAAATGAAATAATGGAAAATAAAAATCTAGGTTTGCAATGAATATCCTGTTACACATGTTACTTATTTTTCAATGTTATTGCAGTTTGCAATTAATACTGCTTTACTTTCACAGCCCTTTACACAGTTACACAATAACAAACCTACCTACAAGTCACCAGACAAGTTACCTGTATACTGTATCATTAGAGAGTTTGCGAACAACAATTTTGAAGCCCGTATCTTTTCCGCTACGTTACACGTCAGTGATTTCTGTGCTGAACGTCATTTCATAATGTCAAAAGTGCCAGCCGTTACGTATTTCACGTTAGAAAGTGCCTTGCCACGTTGATCTCCGCCGGGATCTTGTTTTAATTTATGTTACGTTTTTGTGATACATTTTCAATAAAACGCTGTTCGTAAACTCTCTATTACCAATAAATAATACCATGAAAATACAGTTTTTTCAAAGAAAGTATCCCAAATAAACCACATGCAATTGAAAACGGTTTAATGGAAATCTTTTATTTTCAATTAACCCTGAATAGAGAAAGAGGAATAATATTTCTTTCTATTCTGAAACTGCCTCACACTATGGATATATTTCAATAGAAAGGGATTTTACAGAGTTTCTGCTTTTTTTGTCAAATTAAAATCCAAGGAGAAATGGCAGAAATCTAAAAATTCAAATTTTTAAAATCAATCTCAAAAAGACCAAATAACATCTGGATTGTATGGCCTCTAAAGTCTTGTGATAATTTTTTTTGTTTTTACTTTGTGAAAATTTTAAGAAATTAAACCAGCTGGGTAATTTTTATAAAGAACCCTATGTTTAGTCAAGAGCAGTAACCTTCACTAAATGTTACCCTGTTCTGTGGAAACATTAGTTGAGTAGAATTATACTTGTTCCTCAAGATCAAATTTTGGAGGGTTTCATTATCATCATAAGTCCAGAATATTTCCTCCCTTAGTACATTGGGATTTATTCAGACATATGCAATGATGTGCAAGAAATCAGTGTATAAAACTTTACTGCATGCAAGATGTACTGTAACTCGATGTACCCCGAGAAATTGTCATGAAAGTTTTCTCTTGTTAAAATAGATGCTTCCTATAAATCAGATCTGGGGGCCATTAAATACAATTTTTAAGTCAATATCCTTATCTCATGAAAATACATTCCATCTCATCTTTTCAAGGACTATTCAATGCTTTATTTTTTTTCCATTACTTTAATCTTTTTGTATTGTTAAAATTGTAGGTACAGTTGATAACTGTTGCTTTTTCTTTGAAACACAGATTAGACAAGAACTTGCAAATTTAATAAGTAAATTAAATTTTTATAAGTTAATACTCTATCCAATGGACAATTGCTAATCCGATCGGTGCAGACCAGCCCGCCAAATGTTACAAAAAAAGTTTCTCCACCAGCCGGCCGGTCCCAGTATTGTGCACTCACCAGGTGGCGCATGGTACTTCCTTCCTGTCTAGACAGCATGACGTCATAGCATCTTTTGCGTTGTCTAAACCTATTAGACCCCTAGTAAGCTGATAGCGGGGTCTGTGGGAGGGTCTTGTGTCCATTGATCACAGGTGTCCCTGTACCCATCACCCAGCTTTCTATCCAAGAATCAGCTGGCCAAAGAGGGTCAAGCATGTATCTCACTACTGTGTTAGCCCGACCCACGGGCCATGAGGAAAACTGTCTTGAAGGTCAAATGCTTCAAGGAGGCCTCCTTGATTGGTTCAAAAGGAGCCTTTGTCAGCTGGTGCAAGACCAGTGAGAGGTTCCAGGTGGTCTGTCTCTATGGAAACTATCCAGGAGACAAGTGAGATTTTCGTCCTTGCTGATGTTGGAAGGCGAGTTTCCCAGTTTATTAGCAATGGGTGACCTTTAACCATCAATGGTGCTGCGCTGTAACTTCCTGTCCTGAAATAGGTATATAAGGAAGTCAGCAACTGACTTTACAGGGGGTGCCCAGAAGTCTACCTGATTAGTGACGCACCATTTGGTAAAATGGTCCACTTTGCCTCATAGACTGATCTGGTTAATCCTCTTTGAGGAGCCTCAATTCATGCTGCCACTGCCTCCGAGAAGCCCTGCTCTTTGATTGCTGTGGCTCTAGGAGCCATGTCAGATTTCTGTGAGGGATCTGATTGAAGGGCTGTGTTAACAGGTTGGGCAAGAAGGGCAGGCTCAGTGGGATTTGACTGGACGTGGCCACTAGATCCCAAAACCAAGGCATGTTAGGCCACCCTGGAGCAATCAGAATGATTCTCTTGCATCGGGAGTCTTGCAACTTTTCCACCACTTTGCCCAAGATGGCTGCTGGTGGGAAGGCATATGCGTCCAGATCCTCCCATGGCAGACTGAGTGCATCCACTGCTGTGGCCAGGGGATTCAGTACCGGTGTCACTGAGGTAACTTGTTGTTGAACCTCGTGGCAAATAGGTCTATTTGAGGCCGGTGCCACCTGCTGCATATTGCTTGGAAGACCTCTGGAAGGATCTGGAATGAGAAACCACTCTGTTTGGATGGTCTGACCTAGCCTGTATAGCTTGTCTGCTACCACGTTCAGCCACCTGGAATGTGTCGGGCTATGAGAGTCACTTGCTTCCTGGTACCCCAGGTAAAGATTCTCCACAGTAGGGCACAAAGTGGGCCCCACCTCATGCCTCCTTCCTTGTTTATGTATGACACTACTGTAGTGTTGTTGGTTGCCACCAGTACTATCTTGTCGGAGCAGAGATCTTGGAACTCTTTCAAAGCTAGAAAGACTGCTTTTAGCTCCAGATAGTTTATATGCAGCTTGCTTTCTGGGAGTGACCAGGACCCTCTTGCAGTGTGTTCGTTTAAGTGAGCACCCCACCCTTCTTTTGATGCGTCTGTAAATATTTGCAGAGCATGTTTTATTGGGTGTAATGGTTGACCTTGGAGCACATTGCTCTCCTCCAGCCACCGTTGTATGTGGGGGTGCAGGGTCCTGGGAATTGGAATGACCTTTTCCAGTGATTCTGGTACTCTCCAATTGTTTTTGAGATGCCACTGTATGGGTCTCATATGTAGTCGACCTAGGTGAACTTGTTTCTCTGTGGCTGTTAGTAAACCTATCAAGGACATGAACTCCCGGACCAGAGAAGTCGGTAGGGATAGTATCTTCAGTATTTTTTCTTGCAGGTTCTGCCACCGGTCCGGTGTGGGTCGAACTGATAACCTACAAAGTTGAAAACCTGCTTGGGTTCCAGTTCTGATTTTTCTAAGTTCACCAGCCAGCCCAATTTTTGGCACCTTTCCACTAGATCCTGTGTATGCTGGAGACAAACCTGGTGGGATCTGACTGTCACCAACCAGTCGTCTAGGTACTGATGGAGTCTTATATCCTTGTGTATGGCCATGGGCGCTGTGGACAGGCCGAAAGGCAATGCTTTGAACTGGTATGTCCGACCCTGGAGATGAAATCTCAGATATTTCCTTGACTGTTCCTGTCTAGGTATGTGGAAGTAGACGTTCTGATGGCTTCCGGTGTCTCCATTTTGAATTTCTCCGCCTTGAGGAAAAAATTTAGTTTGCTCAGATCTATTATAGGTCTCCACTTGTTGGGTTTTGGGACTAAAAATAGTCGGTTGAAAAATCCCAGAGATTTTCGAGTGTGGACCAGTTCTACTGCATTTTTGTCTATAAGCTGCTGCAATGCCTCCGGCAAGTAGAGGTTCTTGTGGGGATTTACATAGTAGCTTATGAGAGTTGGAAATCTTGTCAGGTTTGGCCGGGTCTGAAAGGGGAGGGTGTAACCCTCTTTCAAAATTTGAACTACTTTCGGACCGGCACCCAGGTCCAGCCACATTTGCCAGAAGCTTTGAAGTCTCGCCCCTACAGGTAGATTTGAGGCAACATTTTTTGACATTTGTTACAGGTTTTACACAAGACAATTGAGTGACACAGGAAGCACTTTTCACATATTTTAATTTGTGTTCTTTCAGATAACAATCTGCTAACCGGGTCTTAACTCTTTCTTTTGTGAGAGCCCGGGTGCAGTATGAACAGGTTTTGCAACATGACAATTTATATTTAAATTTACAAAGTTCATTGTCTGTCTTGATACTGAAGGGCTCTTGGCCAGCAGCCTTCCTTGTAACATGGTTATACAGTAATTGTCATTTATAAGGCTGCTGGCCCTTGGCAGGTCGGGATGAATACTGATGCTTCCCTTTACTCCTTCTGTTGTGGCCGCGTGAGAGGTTCTTCCAAGCTGGCCTGTCCTGTTTCTTGTTATCCGGTTTGCTATCTGTGTGCTCACAGGGGTGGTAACAACCCTTCTTGTAGACCGACTCCGACTGACCTTTATCAAAACTTGAGATGTCTTCCTCTGCTTGTTTGATCACACTGTCTGTAAACAAAGTGGGAACGTGTAAGGGGGCAGTCCTGAGAGCTCCCAGCATATCAGCCTTGATTCCTGCTTTCAAATAAGCTAGATAAGAGTCCCTTCTGAGCAGTGTGACATTGGCCATATTCACAAGGACAAAATCAGTCAAATGTTCCATGGACTTGGCCACAGCCTGGCAAATGCTGGAGTTAAAATCCATGAGAAACTGTAGCTCTTCTGTAGCGGCTGACAGTTTAGGTGCTGACTTCCCTTTGTGTTCGACCCTGATAGCTTTCAGCTGAGACTGCATATCCTGCTGAACTTTCACCAGACACCGATTGAACCCTGCAGCCTGGTTACAGATAACCGACGACTCCCTGGCGGTTTTCTCCCATTTCCTCAATGTTTCCTGTGAGATGGGGCGTGACTGGGGAGGGCTGGTGGCAATTCCAGCCTGTCTTGCTATCCTCAGGTATGCACTGTTAAGCTTTGAAGAATCGGTGTTCCAAGATGTAACAGTCTCTGTAGTGTCACCTTTCTGCTGAGAATGACAACCATATCACTTTGCTTGAGATCTTGGAGGTTTCAAAAACTGATCTCTCTGCAATCCACTGGCCCTAGCACTGCGGGATGGATATCCATCAGTTAGAGTTAAGTTCAATTTAGCAAGTTTCCTGCAGAGCCATTCATCTGTGGGTAACTGAACCGACACCTTGCCTGGGGTTTACAGTTTGGGTCCAGCAAAGGGGTTGTCGTTTGAGGTATCAGCAGTGGAATCAATATCCGAAATACGAGTCCATCCCATATACGACCGGATCCCTCTCGTGGTTTTCCTGTAGGATTGTTCCTCAGAGAGGGACTGGTCAGGGTCAGTGATGGTGGTCTCGAGTTCATTCAACAATTCACCCTCCTCCACAAAGATATCCACAGGGGGTCGGAAACAACACTGTCTGAATCTTCTGTCCCTTCTGGTTGGTTGGAAGGCACTTGAGACACTAGTGGAAGGCCTATCAGAGGCTGCTGGTCGGTCCATGGCCCGAGGTCGGTCAGACTGAGGCTTAGAAGCCGGTGGGTCGGTAACTGCAGACACAGAAGGTCGGTCAGTGGGCTGAGAAGCTGACTGGTCGGTTGGCTTGATGAAAGGTTCCGACCTGATCACATTAGCTGGTGGAGAGTGAGCTGGAACCACCTTGACTGTGTTGAAAGTCGGTTGATGTTGAAGTTGGTCCAAAGTCTTGGCTAATAATAGTGCCTCTAGCCGGTTGAACCGGTCCGACCAGCTCTTCAAATCTCTGGTCAGTAGACACTGCAGTCGGTCAGCTAGATGAAGCTGAGGACTTGGACTTAGCCAACTTCTTCTTTTCCTCCACCTTCTTCTTCTCAGCTGGCTGTGCACTCAAACCAGTGTCCTGGCCATCCACTGCCCTTATTACCGACACACGTGCCGGGCCCACAGGGGTGGGACTGAGAGTGACCGAAGATGATTAACCCTTAGATGGTGCATCAGATTTATCTTGTTTCTCCTTCTTTAATTTGTAGGAAGGCGTGGAGAGCTGGGCTAGTTGTTCTGGAGTAAGGACTTTACAATGCTGGCATTCAGAGTCTGGTTTCTCAACACAAGGATCCTTACCCTTCTTCTTATCACGACAGCGTGCACAGAAACTGTGAAGATCAAAATAAGCCATCATGTGGCCACACCCTCCACATTGTTGACTAGGAGAAGACATAATAGTCTATAAACTATAAGGAATCCGTAAATAAGCTTAAAAAAGGAAAGTAGTAACTATTCTCATGAAAAAACTGAAAACTTTAAACTCCAGAATATTCCATGTGTAATGTACATGGGCCAAACGAAAAAAGATGCTATGACGTCACGCTGTCTAGACAGGAAGGAAGTACCATGCGCCACCTGGAGAGTGCACAGTACTGGGACTGGCTGGCTGGTGGAGACACAGGACATCTTTTTCTGACATTTGGCGGGCCGGTCTGCGCCGACCGGATTAGCAATTGTCCATTGGATAAGATGTATTAACGAAATAAAAATATTCTTTTCACCGGAACTGATAATTTTAGGTCTATGTTAACACAATACTTCATGAATATATATTATTATATATACTGATCAAAGATTTCCATATTGTGCTATTTCACATAACCTAAATTTAAACACGAGATAAAGGAAACACCAAACTTACTGTTCTTCAAAAACATAACACAGCCGACTTTATTCCACAATTGTATATTCAACATTTAATTAGCCTGATGGAACAAAAAGAAATTCACAAACAACCACACAATAACTGAACAAAAAAAAAATACGCAACTGTAAATAAATAAAAATTCACAACAAAACAGAAGCCATCATTCAAGTCCTTTAACACTTAGCTTTAAGAGGTATAATAATCTAAATGCTGTTAATCAGAACATAAATACACATCACTTTGAACGTATTAGTAACACAATATCATTGATACAAAATTACAACCAAGAGACTTTCACATCGATGTATAAGAAAGAAGTAATATTGACGACACTGAACATTTCTTTCAGCTTTCAAGCAAGTCTCACAATGGAATCCTAAAACAGTCTGAAATTTCTCCCAAGAAGTTGAACACATTTACACACAAGAAGGTGAAAACTACACAGTGTGAACTAGACCAAGGACGCATCTGCGACCAGATGCAAGATGTATCCACTGGAAAGGGGCAAGTAATATAATTTTTGAAGATAAATGGCAATTTTTCAAGATTAGAAATTAATTAAGAAAATTCAAAATTATTCATAGATATTAAAGCAGTACTCCTTATTTCCCAGTGGGGCCAACATTTGCCCGAATTTCTTTATCTCTTAGTTTTCAAGATTAACATTTTCAGTTTCCTCCATAATTCAACATGGCGGCCGAAATTCCGAGAAGTCACAAGTTGTCAGTGGTCCAAGAGGAGTAGTCTTTAGTACCCGGGGGGGGGGGGGGGGGGGGGGGGAAATCACTCTCTTACGGTTTTGCAGATACATGATATTTTTCTTTTCCACCAAAATTCGGAAAAGTCTAAAATTTACAGAGGTCCTACAGAAGCAAAGTAGCTATTACTCAATACTCAACTGTTAGTACAGTTCGACATCAACCTATGCTTACCACAAAACAATCCCTTGCGACATAAATTGCAAAACTGTTTGTTACTGAAAGAAAGTGGGTACACAGAAACCATAGAAAGGAATGTACCCTAGTGTTGTAAGGATGACTTCTTGAACATATTTCTCAGATTTCGTGTTGCTGTATGGGTGGATTATTTTTCAATCACATGACAATGGGAATGTATTTTCAACATATTTATGAAAGAAATGAATCTGAGAGACAATAATTCCTGAAAATCAACCACCTACATATATTGTCTAAACCAATACAAAGGCACCAAAAGTAACTGTGCCATTGAGATTTGGGTAGTAAAAAAGTCTATGAAATTGTGTTTAAGAACTGAGTAATATACTATTCACAGTGTAAAATAGGGAAAAGTACTCTTGTTAAATATCACCAATTCAGAAAAAATGTTATAAAATTTACCTTCAATGAATAATTTATCATGGAAATTGAACTAAAGGTAATGGGTAGAGTAATTGTAAAAATACTCACAAAACAAAATTTACTACTCTTTGCATTAACCAAGTCAGTTTTTCTTCTTTCGTTTTGCCTAAATCCTCATAATGATAACACAATGGACATCATATTAACTTAGACATAGAAACATGAAAGATAAATAAATACTATCAAACACTGTAAAGCTACAACACAAGTAAACTAACCCATCTCTAACACTGAACAATACTGCCGCATGACTTCACAAAGATCTTTAAAAATAATACTGGACCCTTTTTCACATTCCCAGAAACTACATATCCTGTTACTATTCATTCTACGATTCTGCTATGTTTCTACATACATTTAATATTAAAAGAGACAATGAAAGACTCTTATTTATTTTATTTTTTTTTAAATTTTTATATTTTAAGCCATTGTGTTCCACTCGAGGAAGAAGTTTATGCTGATATTAGTGTGTCCTGTATCTGTTGATTGATCTATCAACATAACATGATCATAAATTGTACCAATACTCCTCTCAATCTATAAACAATCGACTATTATAACCATAACAGGTTCTGTTCAAACTATGACTCGAAGGTAATGTACTGTCACATTTCAAAAATTTGCCATATTTAAAAAATTTTGAACTTTCTTTTTTTTTAAAATTACAATTTGTAGTGGTTATAAATACATTTTACATAGTTCCAATTATGCACTGCACTTTTTAACCATTAATCTCACACAACCAGTAGAACCAAGAGAATTATTCAGAGAATAAATATGATTACAAGTTACTGCAGTGGCTCAAAATTGTGCACACTGACAAAAAAAAACAAAAAAACAAAAAAAAAAAACAGATCATCACTTCACCAAAAATACAAGACAAAAAGAAATTGGATAAAAAGTTTTAACATCAGGACATAAAGTTTCTTATTTTATAATATAATCCTTATGACAAAAATCTGTAAAAACTGGTTATTTATTTGAGTTCTTGGGGAGTTGTCCCCTAACTGTAAACTGCTATCAGGAATAGTGGCGTCTATTTATTGTCATCTTCATCTTCATTTATACTCAGCAGAATATCCCCATGTAGTACAGGACTCAAAGCTCTATGTAACCCACACAACTGCACAAGTACAGTCCAACTCTCAAGTTCTGACATTACCCTAACTGAAAGACAGAGACTCAAGAATGACCATTTATCAACGTCCTTGAGGTTGTTTAGCCTGCCACTCGGGATAGGACAAAATGACAGAGAACCGCCATTTTAAGTGGTCATACGAGCCTCTATGTATCTGCCTGTACCTGGGACCGAAACCATATGCTCGGTGTTCCTAGGCGAGTGTGGTACCAACTAGGACACAGTGTATAACCCAATGTTTACTTTTATATTGTAAATGTTCACTTACAATTTTTTTCCAATACAATATATGTTCTAGTGAGCACAAACTATTAATTATTGCTCTAATATTGTAACATCCTCAACACCACCTTTCCCTGATAGGCAATTAACAGGTTGTAGTTATTATTAAGACTGTTTTACAAAAAAAAAACAAAAAAAAAAAACAAAAAAAACTTTGTCCTGATATTATAACTCTTTGTCTGGTTTCTTTTTGTCGATTTCCTGAATATTTCATAGAATTTACAAGAGTAGTGTCCACTCTGACATTTAACTTTAGAACCAGTCAGTAATTTGATATATAATAATAGTAACTCCACTCGACAGGAATACTTACTAGATATAATTTGTATACATATGATCCTTGTGGCATTTAAATTATTTTGTTACAAAAACAAACTTCACAAAACTCATGCAACAGACTTAACTGACAATTTTATTCAAAGGCTTTTATTTTGTTCATTGGTGACTAGAAACAACAACATACATAATTGACAGAATTATTTCAATATACTTTGATTAGTTCTTTTTTTTAAAGAAAGTTCAGTATGAGGAACAATTTGATTTTTAAAATCCAAGTCCTGAGGTTTTAAACTACAAGACTAACAGCATGACGTATTGATCAGGTGACAAATATTTATATTGAATTGTTTGATGTAATGAGTAATATGACAACTCCCCTTTCATTATTGACTACATACCAGGATAAGGACATTTAGCTGTCAGATCTCTGTAAGGAATACAAAATTTTGGAATTTACAACTTCCGGAGTCACCAAATGAATATCAAAACTTGTATCTTTGAGGGAGTTTAATTATTATTTTTGCATTTTAATATTTGACTCCTTTGGTTCAAAGTAAGGTTTTTTACAAGTGTTTTATCATCAAATTCAATAACCCCACAACTTGATAAGATTTGATTTATTTTCCATTAATAGCAGCACAAGCACAAGCAATCTTGGATGAGAAACATGTAAATTTTTCTTTTTAATGAAATGTTTTATTTCATTTTATACTCTCTTTTTTTTTCATGGTTAATTCACGATAATTTGACTAAATACTGATGTTCAGAAACTTTGCAGACAAAAGTAATTGTGAAAAAACATTAGTGACATAATTGTGTACGTAGAAAAAAAAAGAAAGTAACAAAAATTCTACCAACATTGTATTATTCAATAATACAACAACACCTGTGATTCTAAGTGTAAAATTGACATGTGTAAAATGACAAACTACTTCTAGAAAACCTAGTAACCTGTAAGAAACATGTAGAAAACTGCAGATGTTACTTATACTGCATCCTTATACACAAATGAAGCACTAACACACTGGCAAGTCTTATTCACTGGCAATAAGTCTATCTTAGAAGCAATACAACATTTGAACTGTAAATAGACAACAGACACTAAAACAGGTGTCTTTATACTGTGTATGTTATACTATCCCCAGAAACCTTTTGAAAAGAAAATTTATACTGGGTTATACAGTCTTTTGTTAACCACACCTAGTTCTGGTATGTAGTCTGGATTATCCCCTTACCCACACACAGTCTCCCTACATACTCGTTCAACATATAACTTTGTGCACATTGAGATGAGGATCATAAATCACACCTTCAATATTAACTGAAATTGCTTTCTAGAGTTCAGTTTTAATACAGAAAGTGTAAATACTTAAAATGGAGTATCAGTTTCACAAAGTATGATTATTGGTACTAATCGCAATCAATTCACACTTTGAAACAATTACTTTGAGCCAGTATGTATAAACATACATCTTTTGTTGCAACTGGGTTTTGGATTTATGATAATTACAATTATTATTTGGGTAAATCTGGCATCGTATTTTACAACCTGAATGAGTATATTCAAATCAATCACAATACAGTGGAAAATTCAGTTTTGATATTGATATGGAAATCGTACTTTTTCAGTCTTGCTCTGGAGCACTCCCTACATAACTCATAACCTTTGGACCTCTCACAGTCACCCTGTGTGGTTTCTCATGAAATCTAAATACAGAATGGTGATAAATGGGCTACCATATACAACTTTGTAGTTTGTACTAATATTAATCCATTACAATCCAACCCAATCATTACAAGCCGCTTTAAGCTGAATAATATGGTGAAATGTTTTCAAAAAATTTGTCCAAAATATAGGGAAGTTCTGTTCTTTTTAAATGGGGCACTGTGTTATCAATGATCAGGTAAAAGTTAATTAACTCTTCGACATATAAAGTATATGTACTATCATCAGTGTAAACTGACAAGGTATTTCATGCACACTGATAAGGTATTTCATACAAGTTCAAACTGTATGATTGGATACCATCAGATCATCTCATGTTGTCCTTAATGTACACAAACTTTAACACTGTTCCAACAATAAAGAAGTTGTTAATGAGGTGGTGGTTAACATATCATTGATGAACATCGCATACACAATTGTACTCAATCAGACCTTGTTACAATGAACTCATTCATGACCATACATTATTCAATAAGAAAATTACAATATATGAGTACATTATACCTTCATGAAATGCCCCTACAGCTGAATGATGTTCTACACACCATACTGAACTGTAAATATTATGACTCCCACATGTAAACACAAACTGTTCTGTGAAATTACAGCTGTATAGAAATGCATGATGCAATTAACAACAAATAAACATGGTCTACTTAAAGCTGCACTAACAAGTTTTCAGCAATTCCTCGAGTCCACTAAGTTTTCCATGGAGTTTCAACTCCTTTACATAAAATGAAGGTCTAACATAATCACATTCTAATGAGAAGGAACATTTCAATAATTTGCAGTTTAAAGAACACAATATTTTGTAAAAGAATCTTCATACAAAGACCCCCAGAAGTGCTGTGACCAACCCCTTCTACATTCTACAAATAACTGAATTCACATCTAGAACTGGACAAAGAGCAAGCAATAATCCTAATATTATAAAATTTAAAATATTTTGGGCCAAGACAAGTAAATGCAGTATCAAACAACCTTACAAATAACCAATACTCCTGCCTGTGCTATTAAACACATTACACTTAAAAAATGTAAAGTATTGCTCAAATGAAATAATATATTGTAATTAGCTGTAATAATTTATAAGTTTAAAAGTCATAAGTGACCGTTTATGAACTTCAAAGAAAAAGGTTCCTGATCAACAGGACCAGCAAATTCAAAAAGTTACAGCTCCACGAGAAAAGAAACTGTCACCCTATTGCTAATTTAATGAAGTTCAGATGTTAATATAACAGGTACAAATAATACACACAAACGATTGCGAAAATATTACTAATAATAAATGAAATATATAGCCACACAAATATAATTACTCTTCTTCTCTCTGTCACAAGAGTGCTAAATTTTAAAAGCTTGTGTCTGATTGGCCAAAAAAATAAAACAACTAGATTGCGCCGACTCAATGCCAAGATATCTCCTGACAGGCCATCTCTCACTCCACAGGCATTCATCAGGTATTTTTGTAGCACCCATTTTGTTGGATTCAGAATTACTATAAACCAGTTTTCATTTTTGGGTCAATCTTCCTGCAATGGTAAGATTTATCCTTTTTCAAAATATTTAAATGGTTTTCAATACTTTCTGAAATAGTAGCACAATGCCAGTATGCCACTAATATATTAGTGGAGAGATGTAATAATAAAAATACTTTGATTAGATCTTACGGATTCCCTTATATCTCAAGAATTTTGGATTTCTTTCTTATGCACAGAAAAACGTATACACACAAGCACATAGTCATATATACACTCACACATTCAGATTATCATATAGAAATGCCACACTATCTAATCCCAGTACTTCCTGATTAAGCAGAAGCTTCAGTCATCTATCCTAGAGGGTATATGCATGCTAAAATGGGTTGGGGTGGGGTAAGGAGATATTGAGGGGAAAAGGCTGAGAGAAAGATGCTGATATTTGCCACAGTACACAGGTCAAGTTCTGGTTTAAATGGGAATAGGAATTGTATATGAAAATCTGCAGATATTTGCAAACCCATAGAAAATCCTCAGGTGGGGCATAGAAAATCCCTAACATAAGAATCCCCAATACCACTTATAAATATTATATTATCTTTTTACTTATTCATTGCAGCTGATTGATGATACTCAATTTGTTTTACAGCTAAAGAGCTTAGATTTGCACAATTTACATTAAAAAGTAGAAGAATCATTCAGTTTATGTTAGGTTAGAAGTTATAGGCAAGATAAGATAAAAATAAGAAAACTTTTACATAAACAAATAATAACTTCTTAAACAATCATTTAGCACCCGATAAATCTTAATATTGACTGGGATGAGGTAGAGGTAGAGCCATGTTACATAGTTTCTGACAAAAAGTGGTCCAAAAGGTATAAACTGGATCCCTGTGGTAATGTAAGAAACTTTAATATGACCTTAAGATTAAACCTGCAGATTTCAAACTTCCCACAAACAAAGATCACATATAGAAGTTATATCTACTTCAGTTTGATGCTAGTCAGTCCAGACCAGTCATTTCCAAATTACAAGGCAAACTATAGGAAAAATGCAGAAAAGTGTCCCAAGAGGGTTCTTTTGTGGGCTTTCTAAATAGTTTAAATGTTAACTAAAGCTTTGAATTTTGCCACATATGAATAGAAATATATGAATCCAGGTTAAATTTTAGCTGGGTAAGCTGCATTAAAGTGGCAAAACATGCATAAAATGGGTCTGTGTGGGTATATATTAGAGTCCTTAAGGTGACCTTAAAATTTAGCCTCATACACAGGTTAATGTCTACATAAAGCCTTGAATTTTGACACATGTAAAGAGATCATAGTACCATATTTACTCTACTCCCAGATGAGATTTCAGCTCTATCAATCACACAGTTGGACAGCTATAGAACTTAAAATGGTAAAGAGTCAATAAACTGGGTTGGGTCTCTGTGGACATTTTAGAGACTTCAAGGTGACCTTAAAATTAAAGTTACAGACTTCAAATTTTCCACAAAGATTATATATAGAAGTTATATCCAATACAGTTACAGGGTCATTCATCCACAAACACAGCTTAAATGTCTACTAAAAACCTTGATTTTCCTTGATTTTTGGTACATGTAAAAAAATAGCATCAGAGATGCCCGTACCCCACAGCCCAGGGAAATATTTTCAACACCATGAGATATAGAAGTACGGTACCAGTACAAAGTTCAGGATACTTTCAGAGCACTGTCAGTTATATAAAGTTCCAAACAATGTTTAAATAGAGAAAATAATGTTTAAAAGAAAGATAATGCATGTAAAGATGAAGTATTAAAACAAGATAATTCAATAATAAGATGACAGCATTAATCAGTAAACTAAAATTCAACACTCTTTATCTACATCTGCATGGCCGAATTATGGTTTAGATGTTTTGAATATTACCATGCATACAGAAGTGGTAATACATTTAATGAATGCTTATGTGTGGTGTTGGAGCAAAATCTGTGGCTCACTTGATGAAATTCTATCTCTTACAATGGGAAGTTATGAAAGTAAAGTTCTTAATAAATTCTAATATGAATTAACAGTGCTTAATCTGCATCAAAAGACAGACCCAAAGGTGCAACAAGATTTTAAAGGTCAAGATCATTACGACAAGGTCAAATTAAGGTCACACCATGATAATACACACCTATAGCCGATAACCAATGTCCCTACCAAGTATCAACTTCCTACACCTTATGGTTTCCGAGATATAGACCAGACAAGATTTTATAGGTCAAGGTCACTATGGCAAGGTCAAAGGTCAAATTAAGGTCAGACCATGATGCTGCACACCTACACCCCCTAACCAATGTCCCTACCAAGTATCAACTTCCTACACCTTACAGTTTCTGAGATATAGCCCGGACAAGATTTTATAGGTCAAGGTCAGTACGGCAAGGTCAAATCAAGGTCACACCATGACGTTGCACACCTACACGCCTAACCAATGTACCTACCAAATATCAACTTCCTACACCTTACGGTTTCCGAGATATAGCCCGGACAATATTTTATAGGTCAAGGTCACTACAGCAAGGTCAAAGGTCAAATCAAGGTCACATCATGACGTTGCACACCTACACCCCCTAACCAATATCCTTACCAAGTATCAACTTCCTACACTTAAGGGCTGTCGGGTAAAAATTGTATCAAGTGTACAGTTTGAGACTCATCACAATTACCATTTCCAAATTACAGGACAAAATATGTGAAGGATGAAGAAAAAATCACTAAGCAGGGACTTTATGGGCCTCAAAAACAATTTTAACCTCAACAAATGTCTTGATTCTTGACATATGCAAGAAGAATACATTAATGTGTTCCCAGGTAAAATTTTAGCCACATGAGCGACATAGTTTGTTGCCTAGAAGACATTAACTGGCCAAAGGTACATTTTGACCTTAAGGCGGTCATAACTTCTTTGTTATTGAGAGTTTAAGGTCACCTTAAAATAGGGTTCCTCTTAATACCAAATACATGCCTGTGCCAAGTTTGAATGAAATCTGTGAAAGAGTTTAGAGTTATCATGCACACAAATCAAAATGTATGGCAGAAGTAGCGTGACAGATGTGAAATCAGTATATCCCCAACTTTCATCTGGAGATACAATGAACAGAGGAATGAGATGGGCAATGACATGTGGTGTTTCTAACATGGACATCTATTTAAATGCTTTAAAACATTTAACAAAAGATATGGGTATATCTAAATTTTAAAGGTTCCTGGTCACACAAATCAGCGAAAATCTGGATAAGTAGGTCCAAAACTGAGTAAAACTGTAGGTTTCAGACTGGTGGAAAGTTTGAACACTGCATTTACATATGAGATATATCACAATTTGAAAAGCATGGCCTAATCAATATGTGATAGGACAGTACATTGAAATATGAATGAAATGTTACTATTAAAACCCCGACTAGATTTCCACATGTATGTTCAGTGTATAGGTCTTAATTCACCTGTAGATAGCACAAAACTCATCATTTTGCTTTACCTTGTAAGGTGACAATTTTTCCAGATTACACCAAATTAAAGGCAGGAAACTTAATCTATGTCCTTAAGAAGCAATAAAATATCTTCAGTTCTTAATTAATCAACTAATTACTGAGAAAATCTGCTACTTTCAAAAAATATTTCGTGGAATTTTCCATAATTGCCTTAGCTGCTGCTAAGTATTTTATCAACTGATATTTGTGGGTCTCAGGATGATAAATTCAGTCAGACTTCTTCATTTTCTTCCCTTTTTTAAAAGCTACACCATTCCCAGTGCTTCTGAAATGATAAAATGATATCACAATTAAGCTAGAAGATTCCTCATTACAATAAAGTTAAGATTTACACATGTTTTAAGAAGTCTATTTGTTATCACTAGGGGGTAAATCGTTTGGCTGTGTGGATATTGATATTGAACGTAAAAATATTTCAATATCGGGCGATATTGGGGGGTTGATATTGTCTACCAAATAGTACACATTCGGGAAACCGAAAACGTTTTATTTTAGTATATACCGAACCACTAACAGGAAGCAAAATTTATCAAACAAAAACATTGCAATTTTCATAAAAACGCATTGAAAACTAAACAAATGTGAGATAAAAGTGTACAATTTCTTCAGATTTAGGCTTTATTTCAAATATATGCAGAGTAAGTTTACAGTTTTACTTAAAATGGCGATATTGAAATACATGTTTAGATCTCGATATCGGGAGCCCAGTACTAAAGCAATAAATATTGGCAATATCGATAAACTATTTACCCACTAGTTATTACTTCTTACAGGAAATTGCAAATTTAATAAGTAAATTAAATTTTTATAAGTTAATACCCTATCCAATGGACAATTGCTTTACCGGTCGGCGCGACCGGTCCCGCCAAACGACAGAAAAAGTCATTCTGTATAAAATACCGGCAGGACCGGTCAGAGTGTACATTCGCCAGGTGTCGCCTCGTGCATACTTCCTGTCTAGTCAGAATGACGTCATAGCGTCTTTTTTCGCTGTCTAAACCTATTAGACCCCTAGTAAGCTGATAGCGGGGTCGGTTGGGAGGGTCTTGTCCGTCCATTGGATAGGGTATTAACTTATAAAAATTTAATTTACTTATTAAATTTGCAATTTTATTGCGTTAATACATCCTATCCAATGGACAATTGCTGAATAACTACCGCTTGGTTGGCGGGTAAGTTACTAGGGACTTGAGTGAACTCAAAACTAACAATTTTCTGGCCCAGGTAGACCTGAAGCAGGCTACTCATCAATGGCCTAAGTCGGTAACCAGGAACCGGTTAACCGGATAGTTTAACCGACACTGCTCCCCCCCTTTTTTTTTATTTCCAAGCATTTCTGCTCTGAGTGGGGGGAAGAGAGGGATGAGTTCAGTCCCAAGAAATAATAAACCTCCCAAAGGAAGCATGTCACAGTTTTTTTTTTGTTTTTTTTTGATTGATTTATACTTATCTAAGTATATACACTATGTACATATTTACAAGAATGTCTCCTCCCTATCGGGCTTGGTGGTGGACCTGCTGGGCAGCCACGACCGGCCCTAGATGGAAAAGCTCTGAATCAGCCCAAGCCACATCCTTCAGATAGAATTGTGTGAAGGTATTGTGGGATTTCCAGTGGCAGGCTGATAGGATTTGTTCTAAGGAAATTCCAGCTTGGAAGGCCTTAGAGGCAGCAAAGGCCCTTACATCATGGGCTTTGACCTGATGCAAGGTAAGGGCCTGCTGGTCAGAGAGCTCATAACATAGGATGACTGTTTGTTTGATCCATGAGGAGACTGTGGCAGAGGAGATATCCTTGTCAAAGCCTTTTTTGAAGGAGACAAAGACCAACTCCTTATTTCGCCTGAGGTCAGAGGTCCTGTCCAGATAATAACGTAGTGCTCTAACTGGACACAGTGACCTGTCACCCTTGAGTGATTTATCTAGCGTGTGGGCCAGGGCTGGAATAACCACCGGGGCCACACTGTCTGGACCCTCTTTGGCCAGCTGGTTCTTGGAGAGAAAGCTGGGTGAGGGGTAAAAGGACACCTTAGACCAGTCTGATTGGTGTCTGATGTTCTTATGAAGCCAAGCGTGGATCTCACTCCTGCGTTTGCCAGAACCTAAGGCCATCAAGAAAACTGTCTTGAGGGTTAGGTGTTTCAAGGAGGCATCCTTAAGGGGTTCAAAGGGAGCCTTAGTCAGTTGGTTTAGTACCAGTGAAAGGTTCCAAGAGGGGATGCCCCTCCTGCCCTTGGGTCTGTCTCTATGGAAACTATCCAGGAGACGAGTAAGGTTCTCATCTTTGCTGACATTAATGGTGGCGTTGCCCAGTTTGTCAGCAATGGCTGATCTGTAGCCATCAATAGTACCTGGCTGTAACTGCCTGTCCTGAAACAAATGAAGGAGGAAGTCAGCAACGGCTTTCAGAGGTGGTGCCCTGAAGTCCACCTGATTACTGAGGCACCACTTTGTAAAAATGGTCCACTTTGCTTCATAGACAGATCTGGTTGATCTTCTTTGAGGAGCCTCAATTCGTGCTGCCACTGCCTCAGAGAAGCCTTGCTGCTTGATTGCTGAGGCTCTAGGAGCCAGGCATGCAGATTCAGATTCGACAGGTTCCTGTGAAGGACCTGGTTGAATGGTTGAGACACTAGGTTTGGTATGCTGGGCAGACACAGTGGGATCTGGCTTGACATTGCCACCAGGTCCCAAAACCAGGGCATGTTGGGCCACCCTGGAGCAATCAGAATTATTCTGTTGCAGGGGTAGTCCTGTAACTTCTCCACCACTTTGCCCAAGATGGCCGCTGGTGGGAAGGCGTACGGGTCCAGTCCCTCCCAAGACAGGCTGAGAGCATCCACTGCCCAGGCCTGGGGGTCTGGAACCGGTGAGACAAACTGAGGGAGCTTGTTGTTGAACCTTGTGGCAAACAGGTCCACTTGAGGGGTGTGCCACCTTAAGCATATTGCTTGAAAAATCTCCGGATTGAGGGACCATTCTGTTTGAATGGTCTGACCCAGTCTGGATAATTTGTCGGCTATCACATTGAGACGGCCTGGAATATGTCGAGCTTTGAGGGTCACCTGATTTCTTGTGCACCAAGTGAGGATCCTCCAAAGTAAGGCACACAGGGGGCCTGACTTCATTCCCCCTTCTTTGTTTATGTAAGCTACCACAGTGGTATTGTCGGTAGCTATGAGAACTACCTTGTTCACACAGAGAGCTTGGAACTCTTGTAGTGCCAGAAGAACTGCCTTTAACTCTAGATAGTTTATGTGCAACTTGCTTTCCGGGAGTGACCAGCTTCCCCTTGCCATATGCTCGTTTAAGTGTGCGCCCCACCCTTCTTTTGATGCGTCTGTAAAAATTTGCAGAGCATGTTCTAGTGGATGTAAGGGTTGACCTGTAACAACATTGTCTTCCTCCAGCCACCATTTCAGGTGTGGGTGGAGTGACTTTGGAATGGGGATTATCTTCTCCAGGGATTCTGGTACCCTCCAATTGTTCTTGAGATGCCACTGTATGGGTCTCATGCGCAGTCTGCCCAAATGTACTTGTTTCTCTGTGGCAGTTAACAGACCGATCAGGGACATTAGTTTCCGGACCGGACAGACTGGTTTTGTTAAGATCTCCAGTACTTTGCTTTGTAGGGTCTGCCAACGTTCTGTGGTGGGTCTGACCCTGCCTTCCCTCAAGTCGAACTGGTAACCTACGAAATTGAAAATTTGTTTGGGTTCCAGCTCTGATTTGTCCTCGTTTACCAGCCACCCCAAATCCCTGCAGAGTAATACCAGATTTTTTGTCTGTTGAAGACAAACCCGGTGGGAGGTGGCTCTGACCAACCAGTCGTCTAGGTACTGGTGGATCCTTATACCTTCTTTCATTGCAAGCCATTTCACCTCTTTGGCTACCACAGTGAATTCCATGGGGGCTGTGGACAGGCCAAAGGGTAGAGCCTTGAATTGGTATGTTTTGTCTTGAATGTGAAAACGCATATACTTCCTGGACTGGCTGTTTATAGGGATGTGGAAGTATGCGTCTTTGAAATCTATGGAAGTCACCCACTCCCCTGTCTGGAGGGAGGTTCGTATTGTCTCTGGTGTCTCCATTTTGAACGACTGTGTTTTCAAATAGTTGTTTAGTCTGCTCAGATCCAAGACGGGTCGCCACCGGTTGTTGGGTTTGGGGACCAGGAATAACCGGTTGTAAAAACCCAGGGACTGAGGATTTTGAACCACTTCTACAGCCTTTTTGTCTAACAGCTGATGCAATGCCTCCAACAGGTAGCTGTTCCTGTGAGGATCTACATAGCAGCTTGTTACTGTGGGTTTTCTGGTCAGGTGAGGTCTGGACTGGAAGGGTAGGATATACCCTTCCCTCAGGACTGATATAACTTTGGGACTGACGCCTAGTGCTGCCCATTTTTCCCAAAACTCGTGCAATCTTGACCCTACAGGAGGATTTGTTACAGCAAGTGGGGCATTTGTGACAACTTGAACAGAACTCAATTGACCGACACAAGAAACACCTTTCACATATTTTATTGACTCTTGATGTTCGGGCATTACGCCTTTCTTTTGCGGCAACCCTCCTGCAAAAGGTACATGAGAAACAACATGCGATAATACAGTCAAATGAGTTCCTGTCTTTACATTTTTGTCCACATAACAGTCCACTCCGGTCACCGGTACACCGTTCAAACTTTTCACCACACTTGAAACATGAGGGATCTTCTGACCGGTTACACTTACAGGAATCAAATTTCCTGTCACATAATGAGCACAGTAATTGTCATTTATACTGCTTCTGTGTCTTGGCCGGTCGCTGGACAAAAGAAGCAGTACAACCCCGGTGAGATCTTTGTCCCCGTCTTCTGCCCAGTTGTTTCCATGCAGGTAGACCAGGCTTGCGTTCTTGTTCCGGCTGTTGCTGTTTAGTGGCTTGGTAAGGGTGGAAACGATGTGGACCCTTATGTGAGGAGCCGGTTGTACGTTTTTCTTCATGGTGCCTTATTTCTTCTTCAGCTTTGCTGATGAGGTGATCCGGGAATAAGGCACTCATGTGCAGAGGGGCAGATCTCAGAGCATTCAAGGTGTCCTGTTTGATGCCTGCTTTAAGATAGTCCAGATAACTGTCCCTTCTTGTGAGGGTGAGATTGGCTACATTGATGAAGACACCTTCGGATAGGTCTTGCATCGTCCTGGCCATTGCTTGGGAGATGCTTTTGTTAAAAGTTACCAGAAAGTCTAGTTCTTCGACAGCCTGATGGGATTTTCCGGTAGCCTTTCCCTTGCCCTTGTCATTCTGTAAAATTTTAAGTTGAGAAGCCATAGAGTCCTGTACTTTGGTGAGGCACCGGGAAAAGGCAGCAGCCTGATTACACATGTACGTTTGATCTCTGGCTGCTCTCTCCCACTTTCTTAAAGTGTCTTGTGTAACAGGCCTGGAAGCTGGTGCTGAAGGGAGTGACCGGTTAGCAATACGTGGGAAACTGCTGTTGAGACGTGCCGGTTGGTTGGTCCAGGAAGTGACTTTAGATCTGGAGAATTCCTTCTTCTCAGTATGCATGTCGTACCATTTAAGAGTTCTTGGTGGTTTGACAAACTGGTCCTTGACCAATCCGGAAGTCTCAGAAGCTCTGGAGGGGTATCCTTCCTGTATAGTAATGTTCAATTTCTCGAACTTCCGGCACAACCAATCGTCTACCGGAACCTTCAGGGACACTTTACCGGGAAGATGAGGTTTGGTACCGGCAAAGGGGTTGTCATCTTGAGCAGAGGAAGAGGAATCGAATTCCGGCACTTGCTCCCACCCCATAAAAGATCTCACTCCGCGAAGGGTTTCCCTGTAAGTCTGTTCAGTGCTTAGTTCCTGGTCAGTCTCTGTAAGCTCTTCGCGATCCTGACCTACTGACAGAACTTCAGACAGTTCACCCTCATCGAAACTAAGTTCTGGCTGATCACTGAACTGATCTTCCTCTGAAGTAACTTCTTCCGGTTGATCAGTAGTGGGAGGCTGGGTAGTGGGACCTGGGGGCTGAACCTCGGGTCGACCACTAGTAGAAGCACCAACAGATGAAAAAGCAGCCTGGTCGGTGAGTTGAAGATCTACCCCAGCACCGGGAGCCTCAACAGGCTGGGTGGCTAGTTTCTTCGCACCGGGGGCCTCAACAGGCTGGGTGGCTGACTTCTTCTTCTTACCGGACACACCGGTAGCAGGACTCTGATGAGTAGAATGTTCAACTGGTGGAATAAACGGCTTCTCAGATACCACCACGTTGGAGCTCTGAACCGGTTCCACCGGGAGCTGAAAGGTTTTGGATAAGAAGAGAGCCTCCAGACGCGTAAAGCGTTCTGACCATTTTTCATCCAAATTCTTCAGGTCAGACTGGAAATCTGGAGCTTTTGGAGGCTTGGAAGTCTTCTTTGGGGATTTGTGAGAGGTCTTTTTTTTCTTAGGGGTTTCGCCTCGATCACCTGAATCACCCTTGTCACTCTCGACCTTCCCTACCACAGTAACAGTAGACGGGTCAACTAGGGAGGGAGAGGTAGCTTTCTTCTGAAGTTCTTTCTCTTTTCTTGTTTTATAAGTGGGGGTGGCCAACTGTAGCTTCTGTTCAGCTGTAAGGTTATTGCAAATAGAGCAGTCCTTCTTTAATACACAATCATCTTGGCCCACACCCTTGTCACGACAACGTGCACACTTCGTGTGTGTGTCGAATAAAGCCATCGCGTGGCCACAAGTCCCTCTTCTCTGTCCAGGGGACGCCATAACACTCCAGAAGAAGATTAAGTATATATAACTTCAAATAAAGTTGAATAAAAAAGGTTGTCTTTAAAACTTCAAACGTTCCAATCACAGTAGAAAAACACGTCTGTACACTCGTGCGCCAAACGAAAAAAGACGCTATGACGTCATTCTGACTAGACAGGAAGTATGCACGAGGCGACACCTGGCGAATGTACACTCTGACCGGTCCTGCCGGTATTTTATACAGAATGACTTTTTCTGTCGTTTGGCGGGACCGGTCGCGCCGACCGGTAAAGCAATTGTCCATTGGATAGGATGTATTAACGCAATAAAAAAGGGATTTTTGACAAGCAGGTATCTAGACCCAATCCTCTGGGGAACTACAATGGACAAGATACAATTATATTTTAGCACAGATATCCACAACTAAGCCTTTGAAACGTCCCTGCTGACTGCTGAGATGATTTTAAACTGTAACAAACCATCCTGAAGCCACTTTCTGTAATATCTCGTGTTAAAACAAAAGGAAGGGATGCAGTTAAATATAACTAGATCTACGCATCGGAGAACCGATGCAAATTTGTATCCACCGGAAAGACAAATCACCAAAGCTAGTGAACCATCGTTTGACCTTGAAGGTCAAACCTAACAACATCAGAAGATTCCCAGCCCACGATATCCTACAAGTTGGTTTCACAATGCAAACCTCTAGGATCAATAATAAGTGAGTTATAAGCACTTTTAAGTTTGACTGTCCTCGTTTGACCTTGAAGGAGGGGCTCAAGGTCAAATCCGACCACACCAGTCCATGATTTCCTATAGGTTGGTTTACCATGCCAAACCTCTAGGACCAATAATCCAAAAGATTACCAGCCCATGATTTCCTATACGTTGGTTTGACATTGCAAGCCTCTAAGACCAATAATAAGCAAGTTATAAGCACTTTTAAGTTTTGCTATCCTCATTTGACCTTGAAGGAGGGGCTCAAGGTCAAATCTAAACCTCTAGCCCATGATTTCCTATAAGTTGGTTTCACATTGCAAACCTCTAGGACCGATAATAATCGAGTTATAAGCACTTTAAGTTTGGCTATCCTCGTTTGACCTTGAAGGAGGGGTCCAAGGTCAAATCTGACCACATCAAAAGATTCCCAGCCCATGATTTCCTAGAAGTTGGTTACACATTGCAAACCTCTAGGACCAATAATAAGCAAGTCCTACGCACTTTTAAGTTTGGCTATCCTCATCTGACCTTGAAGGAGGGGTCCAAGGTCAAATCTGACCATATCAAAAGATTCCCACCCCATGATTTCCTATAAGTTGGTTACACATTGCAAACCTCTAGGACCAATAATAATGGAGATATAGGCACTTTTAAAGTCTGCTACATGGGGTACTTTGGCACTCTGTGGATGATGAGCTTGCATTAAGAGCTTCAAGGTCAAATGTCTGCAAGTTGTAGAGGACATGTATATCTGTTATACATATCACCTACGAAGAGATTCAAGCTTCTACCTATGAGAACCAGCCAGTAGAAAAAGGTAGATAATTTCCAAAGAAATGCCCGTGGGCCGTGGCGGCCATCTTGTTTTTCAGAATGAGGCTTATTTCCTTCCCAGAGAAGCTTACCCCCCAATGAAGATATCCTGCAAATTTGGTGAACCTAGTTGGTGTAGTTTTCCTCTGAGAGCGTTAACACCGAAAATCTCTCTACGTGTGGCGGCGGCAGACTAGCAAACGCTAAACCAAAGTATTCACCGGATGCTTCCGGTGGATACAATGATACCAGCTGGACAAGTTACAACTGTATAATCAAACTAGAAATAGGACGCCCTGTTGATAGTAGGTGCGAATAGAAACAGGATAGCATAGAAGAACACACATTATCATGTGTAATGTCCACCCATGAACCTTTTGCCCAAATTGTACAGTAGTCTTACAAGACCCTGTTTCATTTGTAAACTATATCATTGATGCTTAAATATTTGTTAGTGTAGATGGAAATTATTTCAGCTTCATGCCTTTTTGCATTGGTTGGGTCGAACATTTTGACGAAATCACTCTATCTTGCACGGTTAAGAAGATAGAAGCAAATTCCTGTTTTTCTATTTTTGGCAAAAATTTGAAAATTCAAAATGGCCGCCATTTTTGGGAAAAGGAAAATTTTTTTGAAAATTGGGAAAAGGAAAATTTTTTTAAAATTGCCAAGACTACATTTCTTAGATACCCAATGGGTCGAAAATTTCAACGAAATAACTCTATTTTGCACGGTTAAGGCAAATTTGTGTTTTTCCATTTTGGGCAAAAAATTTGCAAATTTTAATTAGTAAATTAAATTTTTATTAGTTAATACCTTACCTACCAGACGATAGCTATAGCCCGGCGCCAGCCGGTCCCGCCAAACGAAAGAAAAGACGTCCTGGGTTTCACCCCCGGCAGGACCGGTACACTACACTCCACTCGCCAGGTGGCCTAGTTCCTGCTTCACTCGCCAGAGGGACGTGACGTCATAGCATCTTTTTCGTCCCTAAGGTTGAATTGTAAGGCTGAAAGCGGGGAAGGCTGGGTGGGAATTTCCCGTCTGGTAGGTAAGGTATTAACTAATAAAAATTTAATTTACTAATTAAAATTTGCAATTTCATTGCGTTAATACATCTTACCTACCAGACGATAGCTAGAATAACTACCCAGTGGAAGGAGGGCAGCCTTCTGAGGATTGGAGAGAACTCTTATATTATGCCTAGGTGTGAGGTTCTAGCCCTTTGAGGAGACATGTTAGTCTCGAGGGTAACTAGACCCACCTGCCCCCCCCCCCCCCCCTTTTTGACTGCTCTGAGGGGAGGAAGAGAGTAAGAGTTCAAGGCAATGATTCCCACGGTTAACCTGGAAGAGTGGGGAAAGTCCTATACCCAGAGGATTATTCTGAAGTAGACGACTTTGAGAAGCCAAGGCCTAGGCTAAAGGTGAGCCTACACCTAAAACTAACTAGTATGTACACTATATATAATTATATACAAAGAAGCTTAGGGGACTAGTGGTGGATCTGCTGGGCAGCCACCACAGGACCCAAGTGAAAAAGCTCCTTATCGGCCCAGGCAACATCCTTAAGGTAAAATTGTGTAAAGGTGTTGTGGGACTTCCAGTGGCATGCTGCTAGAATCTGGTCCAGAGATATGCCACCTTGAAAGGCTTTGGAGGCCGCAAATGCCCTAACATCATGGGCCTTAACCTGATGTAAGGTCAAGGTATCTTGGTCAGAAAGATCATAACACAACACTACTGTTTGTTTGATCCAGGATGAGATAGTGGCAGGAGAGATGTCCTTGTTAAAACCATGTTTGAAAGAAACAAAAACTAACTCCTTTCCCGTCCTTAGGTCCTGGGTTTTGTCCAGGTAGTAGCGAAGAGCCCGAACGGGGCAAAGGGATCTGTCTTCTTTCAACGACTTATCCAGAGTGGGGGCTAAAGCCGGGATGACCACCGGGGCCACGCACTCTGGTCCCTCTTTTGCCAAGTGATTTTTCGCCAAGAAGCTTGGTGAAGGGTAGAGGGAAACTTTGGACCAGTCAGCTTGGTGTCTGATATTTTTGTTTAACCAAGCGTGAATCGCACTCCTGCGTTTTCCCGAAGCCAGGGCTAGGAGAAAAACAGTTTTGAAAGTAAGGTGCTTCAGAGAAGCCTTTCTGAGTGGTTCAAAAGGCGCCTTTGTAAGCTGGTGTAAAACCAGGGAGAGGTTCCAAGCAGGAACCCCCCGGCGCCCTTTGGGTCTATCTCTGTGAAAACTGTCTAACAGTCTAGTCAAATTGTCATCCTTGCCAACATTAACCGAGGCATTTCCCAGTTTGTCTGCAATGGCTGACCTGTAACCATCAATAGTGCTGGGCTGGAGATTCTTCTCCTGGAAAAGATGCAGGAGGAAATCTGCTATTTGTTTTATAGATGGGTTCCTGAAGTCCACCTGACTTGTTTCGCACCATCTAACAAAAAGGGCCCACTTTGCCTCGTAGACTGCTCTGGTTGAACGTCTTTGAGGCGCCTCAATTCTTGCCGCCACTGGGCTAGAGAACCCTTGCTCCTTGATGGTCAGGGCTCTAGGAGCCAGGCAAGGAGATTTAGGCTTGTCAGATCCCTGTGACGTGCCTTGTTGAAAGGTTGGGTCACTAGATCTGGATGGTGTGGAAGACAAAGAGGAACCATGGCCGACAGCTCCACTAGGTCCCAAAACCAAGGCATGTTTGGCCATCCCGGAGCAATCAGGATTGCTCTGTGATACCAATGGTCTGACAGCTTGCTGACCACCTTCCCCATCAGAGACACTGGGGGGAAGAGGTACATGTCCAGGTTTTCCCAGGACAGCGTCAGAGCGTCCACTGACCAGGCCTTTGGGTCTGGAATTGGGGACACAAACCGGACTAGTTTGCAGTTGTACCTTGTTGCAAACATGTCCACTTGGGGATAATGCCAAGTTCGACAAAGGGTGTCGAAGATCTCCTGATGGAGGGACCACTCTGTCTGAATGACCTGTCCCTGGCGAGACAACTTGTCTGCAATTACATTCAGACGGCCCGGAATATGTCTGGCCTTCAGTACTGTTTGTCTGAGATTGCACCAACATAGGAGCCGCCAAAGAAGGGCACAAAGTGAACCTGACCTCATACCTCCCTCCTTGTTGATGTATGCCACAACTGTGGTGTTGTCTGTGGCAATCAGGACGACCTTTCCTTGCACTAATTGTTGGAATCTTTTTAGTGCTAACAACACGGCTTTTAGCTCTAAGAAGTTTATGTGCAACTTGCTTTCGGGCACTGACCAAGTACCGCTTGCTGTGAAGTCGCCTAAGTGAGCACCCCAGCCTTCTTTTGAGGCGTCTGTAAAGATTTGTATCGCGTGTTGTAGGGGGTGTAAGGGTTGACCCTTTAGGACATTTTTCTCCTGGGTCCACCACTGCAGGTGCTGATGGAGAGACCTCGGAATTGGGATCTCCTTTTCCAGAGATTCCGGGACTCTCCAGTGTTTCTTGAGGTGCCACTGAATAGGTCTCATGTGCAGTCTGCCTAGGGGCACCTGTTTCTCTGTCGCAGTGAGTAGACCTATAAGAGACATGAAGGTTCTCACTCGGCAAGATCTCCTCTGTAATAGCCCTGTTATTTTTTGTTGAAGGGCTTCCCAACGGTTTTGAGTAGGTCTGACCAGTCCGTTGAGCAGGTCGTACTGGTAGCCTACAAAATCGAAGATTTGTTGGGGTTCCAGTTCTGATTTTTGCATGTTTACCATCCAGCCCAACTCCTGGCAAAGGGCTAGGAGGGACTGGGTTCCCTGGTGGCAAGATTCTTTGGTAGGGGCTCGAATCAACCAGTCGTCTAGGTACTGGTGGATTCTTATACCCTGTGACTGAGCCATTAACTTGACCTCTTTGACCACAGCAGTGAACTCCATGGGAGCTGTTGAAAGGCCAAAGGGAAGAGCCCGAAACTGGTACGACTGGTTCTGGAAGTGGAACCTGAGGAATTTTCGGGATGTGAAGTGGATTGGAATGTGGAAGTAGGCGTCGCTGAAATCTATCGATGACACCCACTCCCCTTGTTGTAGAGAGGTCCGGATTGTCTCTGGAGTCTCCATTTTGAATGTTTTTACGCATAAAAACTGATTTAGAGTACTGAGATCCAAGATTGGCCGCCACTTTTGGTTCGGCTTTGGGACAATGAACAATCAATGGACAATGAACAACCAGCTTTCAGGTGCTCAAGATAAGAATCCCTCCTGACCAGAGTTAAATTAGCCATTTGTATAAAAGTAAAATCTGAGAGGTGTTGGAGGGATTTGCCAACCGCGAAACTCACATTTTGATTGAATGCAGACAGGAAATGTAACTCATCAAGTGCACCCTGAGCTTTCGTGGAAGATTTTCCTTTTCCCAACTCTGTCTGAAGAATTTGTAACTGTTCTTGTACAGAGTCTTGTATTTTGGTGATGCACCTATTGAAACCAGCGGACTGGTTACAAATATAACTGGTCTCTTTTGCTGCTTTCTCCCACTTCCGGAGCGTATCCTGAGCAATAGGGCGGGAGGTGGGTTGGGATGAAGCAAGAGCAGGTTTACCAATTCGGGCAAAGGAACTGTTCAACTTCGCAGCGTCATTGGGCCAAGTAGTTACATATTTGCCCGGCCTAGTGATGTCTTTATTTTCAGCGGGATGAATCCCGTACCACCTTGCCTGAGACTTGGGAGGGCGGAGATACTGATCAACATGAAGTCCACCCGGTTCCGTAGACTTGGACGGGTACCCTTCTATGAGGACGAGGTTTAAATTTTCAAGTTTTTTACAAAGCCAGTCCTCTGGTGGTAAGTCGATAGAGACCTTGCCTACAGGTTGTGCCCGGTGGCCAATCCAGGGATTGTCTGACCTGGAACTTGGTGTATATTCAAGATCTGGGATATGTGACCAGCCCATGAATGCACGTACTCCCCTAACAGTCTCTCTGTAGTTTTGATCTTCGCTCAATGTCTTATCCAAGTCCGGAGATTCTTGATCAGGATGGTCAGTGACGTCTTCTTGGTCAGATACCTCACCTTCCTCAAAGTGCTCCGGAGCTGACTTGAACAAGCTGGATTGCGGAGGAGGTTGAGGAAAAGCAGAGGCCACCGGGCCGGAAGAACTCTGTTGAGAGAATACCGGTTCCGGGTCCTGTTCAGAATAAAGGCCTTCTAGAGGAGACGTCCTAGCTATTGAGCTGGTAGTGACAGTGGCACTAGGTTTTATCCTATCCGGGCCAGAAGCCGGGCCGGCTTGGCCGGAAGGGACAGATGATAAGAGAAAAGGTGCCTGAGAGAGAGCTCCCGCGGGAGCTTGATGCGGTACCGGTGCCTTGACCGGTGAGAAGGAAGGTTGAGGTGAAGGACGCTGCCCCAAAGTAATGAGTGCTTCCAGACGGGCCATACGTACTGACCACTTTTCGTCCAACTCTTTTAACTCTTGGCGGAACATAGGTGGAGGTAAAGAGAGATCTTGCTCAGCAACATGGGGTGGAGAAGTTGAAGCAACTTCCTGAGATTCCACCTGCGACACGATAGTGACAGTGGACGGATCCACAAGGGCTTCTTTGCTTTTAGATTTCTCCTTCCGCAGTTTGTACGTAGGGGTTGAAAGCTGGAGCAATTGCTCAGGGGTTAAATTGTCACACAATTCACACTGCAACTTTAAAACACACGGGTCTTGGCCCAACCCTTTATCTCTGCATCTGGCACAACGAGAATGAGGGTCAAAAATAGCCATGATATGCCCGCAGGCTCCTTTCCTTTGTCCTGGAGATGCCATGGTAGTTTATCCAACTAACTGACAAATCGTAGCACAAAACACAATATATAACTTAAGAAATACTCAAAATAAAAAGAGTTTACAAAATTCAAACTTTGAATATCGCGCCAAACGAAAAAGATGCTATGACGTCACGTCCCTCTGGCGAGTGAAGCAGGAACTAGGCCACCTGGCGAGTGGAGTGTAGTGTACCGGTCCTGCCGGGGGTGAAACCCAGGACGTCTTTTCTTTCGTTTGGCGGGACCGGCTGGCGCCGGGCTATAGCTATCGTCTGGTAGGTAAGATGTATTAACGCAATGAAATCAAAAATTCAAAATGGCCGCCATATGTGGGGAGGGGAAAATTTTTTGAAAATTGCAGAGTACATTTCTTAGATACCCCGTGGGTCGAAAATTTCGACGAAATCGCTCTATCTCGCACAGTTAAGGAGATAGAAGCAATTTTGTGTTTTGCCATTTTGGGCAAAAATTCGAAAAATCAAAATGGCCGCCATTTTTGGGGAGGGGAAAATTTTTGAAAATTGCAAAGAGTACATTCCTTAGATACCCTGTGGGTTGAAAATTTCAACGAAATCGCTCTATCTCGCACGGTTAAGGAGATAGAAGCAAATTCGTGTTTTGCCATTTTTGGCAAAAATTCGAAAATTCAAAATGGCCGCCATGTTTGGGGAGGGGAAAATTTTTTAAAAATTGTAAAGATTACATTCCTTAGATACCCTGTGGGTTGAAAAATTCGACGAAATTGCTCTATCTTGCACGGTTAAGGAGATAGAAGCAAATTTGTGTTTTGCGATTTTTGGCAAAAATTTGAAAATTTAAAATGGCCGCCATTTTTGGGGAGGGGAAAATTTTTTTGAAAATTGCAAAGAGTACATTCCTTAGATACCCTGTGGGTTGAAAATTTCGACGAAATCGCTCTATCTCGCACGGTTATGGAGATAGAAGCAAATTCGTGTTTTGCCATTTTTGGCAAAAATTCGAAAATTCAAAATGGCCGCCATTTTTGGGGAGGGGAAAATTTTTTGAAAATTGCAAAGAGTACAATGCTTAGATACCATGTGGGTTGAAAATTTCGACGAAATCGCTCTATCTCGCACGGTTAAGGAGATAGAAGCAAATTTGTGTTTTGCCATTTTGGGCAAAAATTCGAAAATTCAAAATGGCCGCCAGTTTTGGGGAGGGGAAAATTTTTTGAAAATTGCAAACAGTACATTCCTTAGATACCCTGTGGGTCGAAAATTTTGACGAAATCGCTCTATCTTGCATGGTTAAGGAAATAGAAGCAAATTTGTGTTTTGCCATTTTTGGCAAAAATTCGAAAATTCAAAATGGCCGCCATTTTTGGGGAGGGGAAAATTTTTTGAAAATTGCAAAGAGTACATTCCTTAGATACCCTGAGGGTCGAAAATTTCGACGAAATCGCTCTATCTCGCACGGTTTGGGAAATATGAGCACATTTGCCTTTTTCAGTATTCAAAATAGCCAATTACTCATTTATTTAATTAATTACTCACTGATCTATGAAGCAATTACCCCCAAAAGCAATCCCATACAAGCTATTAACCCAATGAACCTCCATACCAAATTTCAGAAAGCTAGGCTTAATAGCATTCCTTAAAATGTCTGGAAACCAAAGAGCTACTCAAAAGTAGCAAAGTAGCTATTACTCAGCTAGCTATAGAGCTATCATCACCAAAAGCAATCCCCTACAAGCTATTAACCCAATAAACCTGCATGCCAAATTTGGTAAAGATAGGATAAGAACTGTTGCCTAAAATGTCTGGAAACCAAGTGGGACGCCGGACGGGGGACAAAGCAAAAATAATATGTCCACCCCCCAGTGGGGTGGACATAATGATGCACTGAATGAAGTTTCATTGGCCACTGAGTTCCACTTAAATAAAGGGCTTATTGGGAGATTACGGCAAAGCTACCATACATTATATTGCCAAATTAAAGTAAAACTAGAGGATCGCTCGCAAAAAAAAAAGATAATGTTTTTGCATAGCAAAAACAAAGCGTCCCGAAAAGGATATAAAGGTGAGTGCTAAAGTATTAAGAAAATGCTTCGTTTCTAGCCTTATACTGTTGTGGCAACCAAAGTCAGCGCAGTCTGCTCTATCTAGCACGGTTTTCAAGATATAAGCATTTTTGTGTTTTGCAAAAAATAAAAAAATTTAAAATGTCCGCTATATTTGGCGAGACAAAAATATTTTGAAAATTGGAGATACCCAGCAGGTCCAAATTTTTGTTGAGTTCGCTCCATATAGCACGGTTTTCGAGATATAAGCATTTTTGTGTTTTGCAAAAACTTTGAAAATTCAAAATGGCCACCATTTTTGGGGAGACAAAAATTTTTGTCAAGACCACTGCCGCGGTGTGTATCTCCCGCCGAGCATTAAAGCAGAAGAAATAGCTTTTCCGAGATATTCACAATTTTTCATTTTCGTGTGTGAAAGCTCTTCCAAAAGTAGGTGAATGAGTTATTTGAGAAAAATTGGCTATCTGCAATACTATTAAGAGATAATTCACATTTACTCATTTTGAGTAGGTGAATAATTATCTATGGGTCTGAAACTTCACCAAGTGAAAGCTCTGCCAAAAGTAGGTGAATGAGTTATTTGAGAAAAATTGGCTATCTGCAATACTTTTAGAGATAATTCGCATTTACTCATTTTGAGTAGGTGAGTAATTAGCTATGGGTCTGAAACTTCACCATGTGAAAGCTCTCCCACAAGAAGATGAATGAGTATTTGATAAAAATTGGGTATCCGCAATACTTTTACAGATAATTAGCATTTACTCATTTTGAGTAGGTGAATAAATAGCTATGGGTCTGAAACTTCACATAGTGAAAGCTCTCCCAAAAGTAGGTGAATGAGTTATTTGAGAAAAATTGGCTATCTGCAATACTTTTAGAGATAATTCGCATTTACTCATTTTGAGTAGGTGAATAATTAGCTATGGGTCTGAAACTTCACCAAGTGAAAGCTCTGCCAAAAGTAGGTGAATGAGTTATTTGAGAAAAATTGGCTATCTGCAATACTTTTAGAGATAATTCGCATTTACTCATTTTGAGTAGGTGAGTAATTAGCTATGGGTCTGAAACTTCACCAAGTGAAAGCTCTCCCAAAAGTAGGTGAATGAGTTATTTGAGAAAAATTGGCTATCTGCAATACTTTTAGAGATAATTCGCATTTACTCATTTTGAGTAGGTGAGTAATTAGCTATGGGTCTGAAACTTCACCAAGTGAAAGCTCTCCCAAAAGTAGGTGAATGATTAATTTGAGAAAAATTGGCTATCTGCAATACTTTTAGAGATAATTCGCATTTACTCATTTTGAGTAGGTGAGTAATTAGCTATGGGTCTGAAACTTCACAGAGTGAAAGCTCTCCCAAAAGTAGGTGAATGAGTTATTTGAGAAAAATTGGCTATCTGCAATACTTTTAGAGATAATTCGCATTTACTCATTTTGAGTAGGTGAGTAATTAGCTATGGGTCTGAAACTTCACCAAGTGAAAGCTCTCCCAAAAGTAGGTGAATGATTAATTTGAGAAAAATTGGCTATCTGCAATACTTTTAGAGATAATTCGCATTTACTCATTTTGAGTAGGTGAGTAATTAGCTATGGGTCTGAAACTTCACAGAGTGAAAGCTCTCCCAAAAGTAGGTGAATGAGTTATTTGAGAAAAATTGGCTATCTGCAATACTTTTAGAGATAATTCGCATTTACTCATTTTGAGTAGGTGAGTAATTAGCTATGGGTCTGAAACTTCACCAAGTGAAAGCTCTCCCAAAAGTAGGTGAATGATTAATTTGACAAAAATTGGCTATCTGCAATACTTTTAGAGATAATTCGCATTTACTCATTTTGAGTAGGTGAGTAATTAGCTATGGGTCTGAAACTTCACCAAGTGAAAGCTCTCCCAAAAGTAGGTGAATGATTAATTTGAGAAAAATTGGCTATCTGCAATACTTTTAGAGATATTTGGCATTTACTCATTTTGAGTAGGTGAGTAATTAGCTATGGGTCTGAAACTTCACCAAGTGAAAGCTCTGCCAAAAGTAGGTGAATGAGTTATTTGAGAAAAATTGGCTATCTGCAATACTTTTAGAGATAATTCGCATTTACTCATTTTGAGTAGGTGAGTAATTAGCTATGGGTCTGAAACTTCACCAAGTGAAAGCTCTCCCAAAAGTAGGTGAATGAGTTATTTGAGAAAAATTGGCTATCTGCAATACTTTTAGAGATAATTCGCATTTACTCATTTTCAGTAGGTGAGTAATTAGCTATGGGTCTGAAACTTCACCAAGTGAAAGCTCTGCCAAAAGTAGGTGAATGAGTTATTTGAGAAAAATTGGCTATCTGCAATACTTTTAGAGATAATTCGCATTTACTCATTTTGAGTAGGTGAGTAATTAGCTATGGGTCTGAAACTTCACAGAGTGAAAGCTCTCCCAAAAGTAGGTGAATGAGTTATTTGAGAAAAATTGGCTATCTGCAATACTTTTAGAGATAATTCGCATTTACTCATTTTGAGTAGGTGAGTAATTAGCTATGGGTCTGAAACTTCACCAAGTGAAAGCTCTCCCAAAAGTAGGTGAATGATTAATTTGACAAAAATTGGCTATCTGCAATACTTTTAGAGATAATTCGCATTTACTCATTTTGAGTAGGTGAGTAATTAGCTATGGGTCTGAAACTTCACCAAGTGAAAGCTCTCCCAAAAGTAGGTGAATGAGTTATTTGAGAAAAATTTGCTATCTGCAATACTTTTAGAGATAATTCGCATTTACTCATTTTGAGTAGGTGAGTAATTAGCTATGGGTCTGAAACTTCACCAAGTGAAAGCTCTCCCAAAAGTAGGTGAATGATTTATTTGAGAAAAATTGGCTATCTGCAATACTTTTAGAGATAATTCGCATTTACTCATTTTGAGTAGGTGAGTAATTAGCTATGGGTCTGAAAATTCGAAAATTCAAAATGGCGGCCATTTTTTGCGAGAAATTTTTTGTTTGAAAATTGGCATGGCTACTCTGCAGAGATACCCTGCAGGTCAAAAATTTCGTCGAAATCGCTCTATCTAGCAGGGTTTTCGAGATATAAACATTTTTATGTTTTGCAATTTTTGCGAAAAATTCGAAAATTCAAAATGGCCGCCATTTTTGGCGAGACAAATTTTTTTTGAAAATTGGCATGGCTACTCTGCAGATATACCCTGTGGGTCAAAAATTTCGTCGAAATCGCTCTATCTAGCAGGGTTTTCGAGATATAAGCATTTTTATGTTTTGCAATTTTTGCGAAAAATTCGAAAATTCAAAATGGCCGCCATTTTTGGCGAGACAAATTTTTTTCAAAATTGGGATAACTACTCTGCAGAGATACCCTGTGGGTCAAAAATTTCGTCGAAATCGCTCTATCTAGCACGGTTTTCGAGATACAAGCATTTTTGTGTTTTGCAATTTTTGCAAAAATTTCGAAAATTCAAAATGGCCGCCATTTTTGGCGAGACAAAAATTTTTTCAAAATTGGGATAACTACTCTGCAGAGATACCCTGCGGGTCAAAAATTTCGTCGAAATCGCTCTATCTAGCACGGTTTTCGAGATATAAGCATTTTTGTGTTTTGCAATTTTTGCGAAAATTTCGAAAATTCAAAATGGCCGCCATTTTGGGCGAGAGAAAAATTTTTTGAAAATTGGGAAAACTACTCTGCAGAGATACCCTGTGGGTCAAAAATTTCGTCGAAATCGCTCTATCTAGCACGGTTTTCGAGATATAAGCATTTTTGTGTTTTCCTTATTTGGAAAATTCGTAATGATTAATTAATCATTAATTACTCAGCCATTTCTTGACCAATCAATGCCAAAATCTAATGATTTCCAGATTTTAATAGAATGAATGTATTTGCCAAGTTTCAGGTGAATTGATAAAATTCCTTTCAAGTTATCATCCGGACAAGCTTCCCCATCGAAAAAAGACATTTTTGGTCATGTGACCTCTCTGATTGGTTGAAATGTCACTGCAGTATATTCAAAAAAATTCCCCAAGGCTACTGCCTAAACCTGCCAAATTTGAAAAGAATCTGCCTAACGGTTACAGAGTTATAAGGAAAACAAAATGCGGAGCCGGCGGAGCCGGCGGAGCCGCCGGAGCCGCCGGAGCCGGCGGAGCCGGCGGAGCCTGAAGCTCTCCCATACACAAACAAGCGTCCCTTGTGGGACGCTTAATAAATTTAACAAAAAATTGTAAACTGCTACATTTGAAAATAGATAATAAAAAATTTTCAACGTACATTATAATTTTGTTCTGACCACTATGCAAAGTATACATGTGATTGCATGCCGTAGTGCAATGAATATTGTAGCTATTTGGGAAACACAAATGTCAAACTTCATCGGACGTAATAAATCTACAAGATTAATAGTTGCATTATATGCAATTACCTGATAATGAAAAATAGGATAAATCAATAAATATGTGTCTCACTGGAATATCAACTGTGGAGGCCATGATATAGTGCTTACTGACAAAACAAAAAAAAAACAAACAAAAAAAAAAACAAAACAATCCCTATACTTGTCAATGGCACTTTGAACTAGATAAATACATAATCAAATGAGATACATGCTCATTCATTTTTTTTTTTGTTTTTTTTTTTTTTGTTCAGCAGTTAACTGAAAGAGGATATAATACTTAACTGTATCTCTGTGTTTTGCCTTATTATTTTGTTAATATCAGCTTTATATATCACTATGGGAAATTAACAAATAGGTACGGATCAGGAATATCATAGATCTTTTCAATGGGGTGGCTTTACTTAGAAGGTCAATGAAAAATCACTCCGCACTTAGTTCAATGGAAAATTCATTTTTAATGAAGGTATTCCAACACAATAACAATACACTATTAATATCAGTGGTGAGGTATCTGATATTGCAGTAAAACCTCTATTATCCAAAATAGTTTTGAGAGTAAGAGAAATAGATGGTTCATAAAACAGAAGAAACACTTAGTATAAAAAATAGGGAAAATACGAATTCAAGAGGGTAGAAATGAGTTTATAAAATCAAATATTCTGATAATTGGGTCATATAATGGAGGCTATACTAAGTTTGATGGTGGTGAGTTATTTTAATACACAACTCACCCACTGAAAATTATACAAGTATGGTGGTTCTGGAACCAAATCATTTTGATATATTTGTGACTCATCACTAACCTGATCAGCATGTCCATTCTTTAACTGATTTATTTAAATACACCACACACCCATTGCTAACGCGACCAGCATACGTCTATTCTTTAACAGAGTTATTTTAATACATGACTCACCCATTATTAACCAGACCAGCATGTCCATTCTTTGAGTATTTTAATGTATGACTCACCCATTACTAACAAAACCAGCATGTCCGTTGTTTGACCGAGTTATTTTAACACATGACTCACCCATTACTAACAAGACGAGCATGTCCATTCTTTGAGTTATTTTAATATAGGACTCACCCATTACTAACAAGACCAGCATGTCCATTCTTTATACATGACTCACCCATTACTAGTAAGACCAGCATGTCCATTCTTTGACTGAGTTATTTTAATACATGACTCGCCCATTACTAATAAGACCAGCATGTCCATTCTTTAAGTTATTTTAATACATGACTCACCCATTACTAACAAGACCAGCATGTCCATTTTTAATACATGACTCACCCATTACTAACAGGGCCAGCATGTCCATTCTTTGACTGAGTTATTTTAATACATGACTCACCCATTACTAACAGGGCCAGCATTTCCATTCTTTGAGTTATTTTAATACATGACTCGCCCATTACTAACAAGACCAGCATGTCCATTCTTTGAGTTATTTTAATATATGACTCACCCATTACTAACAAGGCCAGCATGTCCATTCTTTGAGTTATTTTAATATAAGACTCACCCATTACTAACAAGACCAGCATGTCCATTCCTTTCTGTTATCTGCTCTATCACTTCTTCTTCTCTCACGTCATCAATTTCTTTCATTTGACCAGTTGCCACACGATAAAGCAAGTTCAGGATGAACTATTTAAAACAAATACATCATTTGCAATGTTCATTAATGTGTGATGACTGTGATCCATGAACACTGGTACTAGTGTGTAGTCGAAGTTGGCCTTACCTTATCATCACAGGAAATCCCCCATTTTAATATTCAGCTGTTGTAATAACAACTGCGAATTGCATTTGCACTGTGAGATGTGCCCTGAGAGTGAAAAGAAATGAATACTATGAATAGTAAAAGGGTCATGACAGAAAAAGTTTACATTTCACAGGAAGTACTGTAAGTAAAGAAGCACAATGCAATGTTCAACATGTGTTCAGTGGACTGAAAAATTAATGTAAAAGCACCTTTCAGGCACTTTGTCAAAAAGGGAAAATGCTCCACTTAAAATGTAAAATTCATTAATATTCGTATCTCAAGGACAAGCAAGAAATCTCCTTAATATTGTACCGAGTGCAAAATTCATGTAGTTTCTGAAACTTTCTGGCAAGTTCCACTGTAACAAAATTTGTCAAGTTTTGGCCCAGATTTAAATTGTACCTTGATCTTTCAAGAATTGCAGTTTTCTAGTGAACTTAATTCAACAAAAATTCACACTTCAGTACTACTAGAAATAATATACTTGGACAAGCTGTCAATATGAAGACATAAAACTTTTGAATTTTATATTCTTTTGTACACAAATTACATATATTTACCATAAGTTTTGATAAAACAATATGTGTAAATTTAACCTGCCTCATATAAAACTGTACAATGCATGTTATAAACAAGCATTCTGACGCATGCATTTATCTCCCGCCATATAAATTAGATGTACTAAAGATAACATATTTTAACAAGGTGCTGTAAATGTAATACTTTTCAAGTTATAATTGATTTAGTGCATGATTTCATGAATCTTAATGCATTAAAAATTATTTAAAAAATTCATTAAAAAAATTTAGCATGTGAAAGCTCTCCAAAATGTAGGTGAATGAGTTATTTGAAAAATATTGGCTATCTGCAATACTTTTAGTGATAATAGGCAGTTACTCATTTTGAGTAGGTGAGTAATTAGCTACGCATCTGAAAATTCACTAAATGAAAGCTCTGCAAAATGTATGTGAATGAGTTATTTCAGAAATACTGGCTATCTGCAATACTTGTAGAGATAATTCGCATTTACTCATTTTGAGTAGGTGAATAAAAAGCTCTCCCAAAAGTAGGTGAATGAGTTATTTGAGAAAAATTGGCTATCTGCAATACTTTTACAGATAATTCACATTTACTCATTTTGATTAGGTGAGTAATTAGCTACGGGTCTGGAACTTCACCATGTGAAAGCTCTCCCAAAAGTAGGTGAACGAGTAATTTGATATAAATTGGATACCTGCAATACTTTTAGAGATAATTAGCATTTACTCATTTTGAGTATGTGAATAATTAGCTACGGCTCTGAAAATTCACCAAGTGAAAGCTCTCCCAAAAGTAGGTGAATGAGTTATTTGATAAAAATTGGCTATCTGCAATACTTTTAGAAATAATTCACATTTACTCATTTTCAGTAGGTGAGTAATTAGCTACGGGTCTGGAACTTCACCATGTGAAAGCTCTCCCAAAAGTAGATGAATGAGTTATTTGATAAAAATTGGATATCCGCAATACTTTTAGACATAATTCACATTTATTCATTTTGAGTAGGTGAATAATTAGCTATGGGTCTGAATCCTCACCAAGTAATAGCTCTCCCAAAAGTAGGTGAATGAGTTATTTGAGAAAAATTGGATATCTGCAATACTTTTACAGATAATTCACATTTACTCATTTTGAGTAGGTGAGTAATTAGCTACGGGTCTGGAACTTCACCATGTGAAAGCTCTCCCAAAAGTAGGTGAATGAGTTGTTTGAGAAAAATTGGATATCTGCAATACTTTTAGAGATAATTAGCATTTACTCATTTTGAGTAGGTGAATAATTAGCTACGGGTCTGAAACTTCACCAAGTGAAAGCTCTTCCAAAAGTAGGTGAATGAGTAATTTGATAAAAATTGGATATCCACAATACTTTTAGAGATAATTAGCATTTACTCATTTTGAGTAGGTGAATAATTAGCTACGGGTCTGGAACTTCACCATGTGAAAGCCCTCCCAAAAGTAGATGAATGTGTTATTTGATAAAAATTGGATATCCGCAATACTTTTAGAGATAATTATCATTTACTCATTTTGAGTAGGTGAATAATTAGCTACGGGTCTGAAACCTCACCAAGTAAAAGCTCTCCCAAAAGTAGGTGAATGAGTTATTTGATAAAAATTGGATATCCGCAATACTTTTAGAGATAATTATCATTTACTCATTTTGAGTAGGTGAATAATTAGCTAAGGGTCTGAAACCTCACCAAGTAAAAGCTCTCCCAAAAGTAGGTGAATGAGTTATTTGAGAAAAATTGGATATCTGCAATACTTTTACAGATAATTCACATTTACTCATTTTGAGTAGGTGAGTAATTAGCTACGGGTCTGGAACTTCACCATGTGAAAGCTCTCCCAAAAGTAGATGAACGAGTAATTTGATAAAAATTGGATATCCACTATACTTTTAGAGATAATTAGCATTTACTCATTTTGAGTAGGTGAATAATTAGCTATGGGTGTGAAACTTCAAGTGAAAGCTCTTCCAAAAGTAGGTGAATGAGTTATTTAAGAAAAATTGGATATCCCCAATACTTTTAGGGATAATTCACATTTACTCATTTTGAGTAGGTGAGTAATTAGCTACGGGTCTGGAACTTCACCATGTGAAAGCCCTCCCAAAAGTAGATGAATGAGTTATTTGATAAAAATTGGATATCCGCAATACTTTTAGAGATAATTCACATTTACTCATTTTGAGTAGGTGAATAATTAGCTACGGGTCTGAAACCTCACCAAGTAAAAGCTCTCCCAAAAGTAGGTGAATGAGTTATTTGAGAAAAATTGGATATCTGCAATACTTTTACAGATAATTCACATTTACTCATTTTGAGTAGGTGAGTAATTAGCTATGGGTCTGGAATTTCACCTTGTGAAAGCTCTCCCAAAAGTAGATGAATGAGTAATTTGATAAAAATTGGATATCCACTATACTTTTAGAGATAATTAGCATTTACTCATTTTGAGTAGGTGAACAATTAGCTACGGGTCTGAAACTTCACCAAGTGAAAGCTCTTCCAAAAGTAGGTGAATGAGTTATTTAAGAAAAATTGGATATCCCCAATACTTTTAGGGATAATTCACATTTACTCATTTTGAGTAGGTGAGTAATTAGCTACGGGTCTGGAACTTCACCATGTGAAAGCCCTTCCAAAAGTAGATGAATGAGTTATTTGATAAAAATTGGATATCCGCAATACTTTTAGAGATAATTCACATTTACTCATTTTGAGTAGGTGAATAATTAGCTACGGGTCTGAAACCTCACCAAGTAAAAGCTCTCCCAAAAGTAGGTGAATGAGTTATTTGAGAAAAATTGGATATCTGCAATACTTTTAGAGATAATTCACATTTACTCATTTTGAGTAGGTGAGTAATTAGCTACGGGTCTGGAACTTCACCATGTGAAAGCTCTCCGAAAAGTAGATGAACGAGTAATTTGATAAAAATTGGATATCCACAATACTTTTAGAGATAATTAGCATTTACTCATTTTGAGTAGGTGAATAATTAGCTACGCATCTGAAACTTCACTAAATGAAAGCTCTGCAAAATGTATGTGAATGAGTTATTTCAGAAATACTGGCTATCTGCAATACTTGTAGAGATAATTCGCATTTACTCATTTTGAGTAGGTGAATAATTAACTACGGGTGTGAAACTTCACCAAGCGAAAGCTCTCCCAAAAGTAGGTGAATGAGTTATTTGAGAAAAATTGGATATCTGCAATACTTTTAGAGATAATTAGCATTTACTCATTTTGAGTAGGTGAATAATTAGCTACGGGTCTGAAACTTCACCAAGTGAAAGCTCTTCCAAAAGTAGGTGAATGAGTAATTTGATAAAAATTGGATATCCACAATACTTTTAGAGATAATTAGCATTTACTCATTTTGAGTAGGTGAATAATTAGCTACGGGTCTGGAACTTCACCATGTGAAAGCCCTCCCAAAAGTAGATGAATGTGTTATTTGATAAAAATTGGATATCCGCAATACTTTTAGAGATAATTATCATTTACTCATTTTGAGTAGGTGAATAATTAGCTACGGGTCTGAAACCTCACCAAGTAAAAGCTCTCCCAAAAGTAGGTGAATGAGTTATTTGATAAAAATTGGATATCCGCAATACTTTTAGAGATAATTATCATTTACTCATTTTGAGTAGGTGAATAATTAGCTAAGGGTCTGAAACCTCACCAAGTAAAAGCTCTCCCAAAAGTAGGTGAATGAGTTATTTGAGAAAAATTGGATATCTGCAATACTTTTACAGATAATTCACATTTACTCATTTTGAGTAGGTGAGTAATTAGCTACGGGTCTGGAACTTCACCATGTGAAAGCTCTCCCAAAAGTAGATGAACGAGTAATTTGATAAAAATTGGATATCCACTATACTTTTAGAGATAATTAGCATTTACTCATTTTGAGTAGGTGAATAATTAGCTATGGGTGTGAAACTTCAAGTGAAAGCTCTTCCAAAAGTAGGTGAATGAGTTATTTAAGAAAAATTGGATATCCCCAATACTTTTAGGGATAATTCACATTTACTCATTTTGAGTAGGTGAGTAATTAGCTACGGGTCTGGAACTTCACCATGTGAAAGCCCTCCCAAAAGTAGATGAATGAGTTATTTGATAAAAATTGGATATCCGCAATACTTTTAGAGATAATTCACATTTACTCATTTTGAGTAGGTGAATAATTAGCTACGGGTCTGAAACCTCACCAAGTAAAAGCTCTCCCAAAAGTAGGTGAATGAGTTATTTGAGAAAAATTGGATATCTGCAATACTTTTACAGATAATTCACATTTACTCATTTTGAGTAGGTGAGTAATTAGCTATGGGTCTGGAATTTCACCTTGTGAAAGCTCTCCCAAAAGTAGATGAATGAGTAATTTGATAAAAATTGGATATCCACTATACTTTTAGAGATAATTAGCATTTACTCATTTTGAGTAGGTGAACAATTAGCTACGGGTCTGAAACTTCACCAAGTGAAAGCTCTTCCAAAAGTAGGTGAATGAGTTATTTAAGAAAAATTGGATATCCCCAATACTTTTAGGGATAATTCACATTTACTCATTTTGAGTAGGTGAGTAATTAGCTACGGGTCTGGAACTTCACCATGTGAAAGCCCTTCCAAAAGTAGATGAATGAGTTATTTGATAAAAATTGGATATCCGCAATACTTTTAGAGATAATTCACATTTACTCATTTTGAGTAGGTGAATAATTAGCTACGGGTCTGAAACCTCACCAAGTAAAAGCTCTCCCAAAAGTAGGTGAATGAGTTATTTGAGAAAAATTGGATATCTGCAATACTTTTAGAGATAATTCACATTTACTCATTTTGAGTAGGTGAGTAATTAGCTACGGGTCTGGAACTTCACCATGTGAAAGCTCTCCGAAAAGTAGATGAACGAGTAATTTGATAAAAATTGGATATCCACAATACTTTTAGAGATAATTAGCATTTACTCATTTTGAGTAGGTGAATAATTAGCTACGCATCTGAAACTTCACTAAATGAAAGCTCTGCAAAATGTATGTGAATGAGTTATTTCAGAAATACTGGCTATCTGCAATACTTGTAGAGATAATTCGCATTTACTCATTTTGAGTAGGTGAATAATTAACTACGGGTGTGAAACTTCACCAAGCGAAAGCTCTCCCAAAAGTAGGTGAATGAGTTATTTGAGAAAAATTGGATATCTGCAATACTTTTAGAGATAATTAGCATTTACTCATTTTGAGTAGGTGAATAATTAGCTACGGGTCTGAAACTTCACCAAGTGAAAGCTCTTCCAAAAGTAGGTGAATGAGTAATTTGATAAAAATTGGATATCCACAATACTTTTAGAGATAATTAGCATTTACTCATTTTGAGTAGGTGAATAATTAGCTACGGGTCTGGAACTTCACCATGTGAAAGCCCTCCCAAAAGTAGATGAATGTGTTATTTGATAAAAATTGGATATCCGCAATACTTTTAGAGATAATTATCATTTACTCATTTTGAGTAGGTGAATAATTAGCTACGGGTCTGAAACCTCACCAAGTAAAAGCTCTCCCAAAAGTAGGTGAATGAGTTATTTGATAAAAATTGGATATCCGCAATACTTTTAGAGATAATTATCATTTACTCATTTTGAGTAGGTGAATAATTAGCTAAGGGTCTGAAACCTCACCAAGTAAAAGCTCTCCCAAAAGTAGGTGAATGAGTTATTTGAGAAAAATTGGATATCTGCAATACTTTTACAGATAATTCACATTTACTCATTTTGAGTAGGTGAGTAATTAGCTACGGGTCTGGAACTTCACCATGTGAAAGCTCTCCCAAAAGTAGATGAACGAGTAATTTGATAAAAATTGGATATCCACTATACTTTTAGAGATAATTAGCATTTACTCATTTTGAGTAGGTGAATAATTAGCTATGGGTGTGAAACTTCAAGTGAAAGCTCTTCCAAAAGTAGGTGAATGAGTTATTTAAGAAAAATTGGATATCCCCAATACTTTTAGGGATAATTCACATTTACTCATTTTGAGTAGGTGAGTAATTAGCTACGGGTCTGGAACTTCACCATGTGAAAGCCCTCCCAAAAGTAGATGAATGAGTTATTTGATAAAAATTGGATATCCGCAATACTTTTAGAGATAATTCACATTTACTCATTTTGAGTAGGTGAATAATTAGCTACGGGTCTGAAACCTCACCAAGTAAAAGCTCTCCCAAAAGTAGGTGAATGAGTTATTTGAGAAAAATTGGATATCTGCAATACTTTTACAGATAATTCACATTTACTCATTTTGAGTAGGTGAGTAATTAGCTATGGGTCTGGAATTTCACCTTGTGAAAGCTCTCCCAAAAGTAGATGAATGAGTAATTTGATAAAAATTGGATATCCACTATACTTTTAGAGATAATTAGCATTTACTCATTTTGAGTAGGTGAACAATTAGCTACGGGTCTGAAACTTCACCAAGTGAAAGCTCTTCCAAAAGTAGGTGAATGAGTTATTTAAGAAAAATTGGATATCCCCAATACTTTTAGGGATAATTCACATTTACTCATTTTGAGTAGGTGAGTAATTAGCTACGGGTCTGGAACTTCACCATGTGAAAGCCCTTCCAAAAGTAGATGAATGAGTTATTTGATAAAAATTGGATATCCGCAATACTTTTAGAGATAATTCACATTTACTCATTTTGAGTAGGTGAATAATTAGCTACGGGTCTGAAACCTCACCAAGTAAAAGCTCTCCCAAAAGTAGGTGAATGAGTTATTTGAGAAAAATTGGATATCTGCAATACTTTTAGAGATAATTCACATTTACTCATTTTGAGTAGGTGAGTAATTAGCTACGGGTCTGGAACTTCACCATGTGAAAGCTCTCCGAAAAGTAGATGAACGAGTAATTTGATAAAAATTGGATATCCACAATACTTTTAGAGATAATTAGCATTTACTCATTTTGAGTAGGTGAATAATTAGCTACGCATCTGAAACTTCACTAAATGAAAGCTCTGCAAAATGTATGTGAATGAGTTATTTCAGAAATACTGGCTATCTGCAATACTTGTAGAGATAATTCGCATTTACTCATTTTGAGTAGGTGAATAATTAACTACGGGTGTGAAACTTCACCAAGCGAAAGCTCTCCCAAAAGTAGGTGAATGAGTTATTTGAGAAAAATTGGCTATCTGCAATACTTTTACAGATAATTCACATTTACTCATTTTGAGTAGGTGAATAATTAGCTACGGGTCTGAAAGTTCACCATGTGAAAGCTCTCCCAAAAGTAGATGAAGCAGTTATTTGAGAAAAATTATGTCATTATTTTGCCACAAATCAGAAAATAGCTATTACTCACTTATGGCATGCAATAGAACCCCAAACTATATGCATTTACCCTACAGTCACAATTTCAAAGTAGGTATTACTCGGCTATCCAATGTGCAACAGGTCTGAAACTTTACTATGTGATAGGTTATCAAAAACTAGGGATGGGTCGGTATCAAAAATGTGTACATCGGGAGGTCATCAATGCAAAACCGTACCGACTCCGGGACTCCGCGTTTTAGTGCACCCCAATCAAACATGGACATTTCCTCTTAACGACATCGCAATTAAAGTCCCCAAATGGCCAAAATATGAGAGAAACCTGTATAATTTCACCATATTTCTCGTTTGTTCCCAATATTTTAAGTTTTCCTTCCATTTTATGTGCTGTCAAGCGAGATTTAGGTTATAAAATGTCATAACCAAAACATGGCAGTTCTCCTCAATATCTCGCAAAAAGTCTGCAAATGGATGAAAATATGGGGATAAAAGCTTATAATTTCTTCAGATATTGGGTATGTTTCTAATATTTTAACCCTTCCTTCCATTATATGTGTTGACAAGTGAAGTGGCGGTTTTAAAATCTCGTCACGGTATTTCAGTAAAATGCTCTCGATACCGAGATACCGGACCTACCGACCCATCCCTATCAAAAACTAGATGAATAACATATTTGAAAATATTTCCCTAACTTTAATACTTTTGAAGATATTTGACATTTACTTATGTCGTTATTTTGCTACAAATAAGAAAATAGCTATTACTCACTTATGGCATGCAACACAACCCCAAAATATATACCATCTTATAGTTAAGGACAAAGTACCTGAACAACATATTTGAAGAAAAAGCTGTAACTGCAATAGTTTTGGAGTTACAATGGATTTACTCAACAGTCACAATTTCAAAGTAGCTATTACTTAGCTATGTAATGTGCAACAGGTCTGAAACTTTACTATGTGATAGCTTACAAAAAAGTAGATGAATGACATATTTGAAAAGAATTCCGTAACTTTAATACTTCTGAAGATATTTGACATTTACTTATGTCATTATTTTGCTACTAATAAGAAAATAGCTATTACTCACTTATGGCATGCAATAGAACCCCAAACTACATGCCAGCTTATAGCTAAGGACAAAGTAGCTGAACACCATATTTGAAGAAAAAGCTGTAACTGCAATAGTTTTGGAGTTACAATGGATTTACTCAACAGTCACAATTTCAAAGTAGCTATTACTTAGCTATGCAATGTGCAACAGGTCTGAAACTTTACTATGTGATAGCTTACAAAAAAGTAGATGAATGACATATTTGAAAAGAATTCCGTAACTTTAATACTCCTGAAGATATTTGACATTTACTTATGTCATTATTTTGCTACTAATAAGAAAATAGCTATTACTCACTTATGGCATGCAATAGAACTCCAAACTACATGCCAGCTTATAGCTAAGGACAAAGTAGGTGAACAACATATTTTACGAAAATATTGTAACTGCAATAGTTTTGGAGTTACAATGGATTTACTCAACTATAGAATTTCAAAGTAGCTATTACTCAGCTATCCAATGTGCAACAGATCTGAAACTTTACTATGTGATACCTTATGAAAAAGTAGATGGATAACATATTTGAAAAGAATTCCCTAACTTTAATACTCCTGAAGATATTTGACATTTACTTATGTCATGATTTTGCTACAAATAACAAAATAGCTATTACTCACTTATGGCATGCAATAGAACCCCAAACTATGTACCATCTTATAGCTAAGGACAAAGTAGCTGAACAACATATTTTAGGAAAATACTGTAACTGCAATAGTTTTGGAGTTACAATGGCTTTACTCAACAGTCAGAATTTCAAAGTAGCTATAACTCAGCTATCCAAGGTGCAACAGGTCTGAAACTTTACTATGTTATAGCTTACCAAAAAGTAGATGGACAACATATTTGAAAAGATTTCCCTAACTTCAATACTTTTGAAGATATTTGACATTTACTTCTTCTGTTATTTAGCTACAAATGAGAAAATAGCTATTACTCACTTATGGCAAGCAATAGAACCCCAAAGTATGTACCATCTTATAGCTAAGAACAAAATAGCTGAACAACATATTTTAGGAAAATACTCCAACTGCAATAGTTTTGGAGTTACAATGGCTTTACTCAACAGTCAGAATTTCAAAGTAGCTATTACTCAGCTATCCAAGGTGCAACAGGTCTGAAACTTTACTATGTCATAGCTTACCAAAAAGTAGATGGACAACATATTTGAAAAGATTTCCCTAACTTTAATACTTTTGAAGATATTTGACATTTACTTCTTCTGTTATTTAGCTACAAATGAGGAAATAGCTATTACTCACTTATGGCAAGCATCAGAACCCCAAACTATGTACCATCTTATAGCTAAGAACAAAGTAGCTGAGCAACATATTTTAGGAAAACACTCTAACTGCAATACTTTTTTAGTTACAATAGCTTTACTCAACAGTCAGAATTTCAAAGTAGCTATTACTCAGCTATCCAAGGTGCAACAGGTCTGAAACTTTACTATGTCATAGCTTACCAAAAAGTAGATGGACAACATATTGGAAAAGATTTCCCTAACTTTAATACTTTTGAAGATATTTGACATTTACTTCTTCTGTTATTTAGCTACAAATAAGGAAATAGCTATTACTTACTTATGGCAAGCAATAGAACCCCAAACTATGTACCATCTTATAGCTAAGAACAAAGTAGCTGAACAACATATTTTAGGAAAACACTCTAACTGCAATACTTTTTTAGTTACAATAGCTTTACTCAACAGTCAGAATTTCAAAGTAGCTATTACTCAGCTATCCAAGGTGCAACAGGTCTGAAACTTTACTATGTTATAGCTTACCAAAAAGTAGATGGACAACATATTTGAAAAGATTTCCCTAACTTCAATACTTTTGAAGATATTTGACATTTACTTCTTCTGTTATTTAGCTACAAATGAGAAAATAGCTATTACTCACTTATGGCATGCAATGGGACCCCAAACTATGTACCATCTTATAGCTAAGGACAAAGTAGCTGAACAACATATTTGAAGAAAAAGTTGTTACTGCAATAGTTTTTGAGTTATGAGCCCTTTACTCAAAGTAGCTAAGATTGCTATTACTCACTTATCTTTAGGCCTAAGTCAATAAAACCAAAAATTTTTTCAAGGGCATGAAAATTCATTGGGACAATTAATTTACAAAAAATCTGTAGCTGTAGTAGTTTTGGAGAAATCTGCGTGACTAACTAACGCATGCACACACGCACGCACACACAGACATCATTTCATAATCTCCCTCCCGGGCTAAAGCCCGGTGGGAGATAATAAAGCCATTAACAGCTAGGAAAATCTGCTATTGTTGTCACAGTCACTGATGTCATTAAACTCAAAAAAATGTTTCAGCCACACTACAGCTTCACAAGGGTATGTCATAAGGACATACCACTGATTAATGTAATTAACACCTCCAGTCACACCTTTTTTTGCAATCTCTCTTTCACTCTCTCTTTTTTTTTTCTTTGTTACAATTTCTATTAGATTTCCATAAATAACCTAACAACTGCCTTGCAAAATTACAGATTCTCTTAATTTCAAAAGATGAGTTCTATTCATTTCTAGAAACTATTACCTCCATCAGGAGGTTATGTTTTTGGGAGCATATGTTTCTTTGTCTGATTTTGTCCGTGATAACTCCAAAAGTATTGAACAGATATTTCTGAATTTTTTATGTGGGTAGGGCACCTAAATCCAGGTAATTTTTCTTCAGAATACCTAGCTGTTTTTCGCTGTATAAACACACATCCCCAACTTTGCAAATATTCAGTCACATTGCCCATGGGCACTTAAGAGTGTGGAAGTGGTGGTACTGAAGTCCATTTTAAAGTGATAATTTTTCTGCAGCCTCCTTATATCAAAAATAACAACAGGTAAATTGTAACAGAAGAGAAATAGAAAGTAATAGATGCAATGCAGACAATTTCAATTTGTTACGATTAAATTTCAAAATTTTCAATCTATTACTATTACCATTACATCATACATGACTCAAATCTATTACTTTTCTAATACTTTGTTTGCAAATCTGATGGAGAGCTTTAAAACCTAACATCTATTGAAAATAGTTCACCTGTATTTTGTCTAAGAGACAACTTACCATAAACCAGTACAGGTTTAGAGTGAGGATAATCCACAGGAGTACATTAAATATCATGTAGAATGGAAGCTGCCCCTCTTCAGGTCCAAACAGTCTCGAGTAATGCCCAGCTGAATGTAACACCTTTGTGGGGAACCAGTAGAGTCTGAACCAAAACCTACAATATTCAATACTAGTTAATACAAAAGCAGTTTATCTTGTATCAAGTTATGCACTAGAGATTGGACAAAAGATAATCTTTGTATTAACTTTACTTTTTTTAATATTCTAACCTGAAAGTATGTGCAAAATATCAGTTTAGTTCCTTAATCACAAGCCAGAACTGGCAAGAGAGGAGACACAAACTGTATACTTAATGCATTTAACACACTTGTATGCAAATTATTATTGTGACTCTGTGCACACATCTTATTGGATGCATGACCAAGCGCAGAATGACTTTGAATACATCATTGCTGGTAACCAATATACAGATGCTTGTTTGAGAAATCATTTCAAAGAAACTGGCTGGCAAATAGACATCACTTGGGGTGGTCAGTGATGTCACTGAGTTGGATCCACTAAAGAAGACCAAGACTAATGACGTGGATGTACGGTTTCGCCGCCAAGGCTCATTAGACACTGATATTGATGTGTATCCATTAAAAAATTTGAAACACTTGTAACAAGGTGTATTTGTGGACCAGGATATTAGTTTGATTTCCCTGGGCTTTTGGCTGGTGGTACCTGGAGTCCATTGTCATCTATGGATTGCAGGTCCATATGATCTATAGGTGATCTGCTCAAGGGATCAGGGAATGTGACCACTGAGCAGACAAACAAGCAATAGTTGTCTAAAGATCCCTTTAAGGTGATATTGGTTACTTGTGGAACTGACATCAAGAGGGGGGTCATGATAACTAAGTGTACGGACTGCTTTATTTATATTAACAATTTTTAACATGGCAAATGGAAGTCAGGACACTTGGGAATGGTCCTTAATTTTAATGTAATGTGTAAAAGCATGATACATTAATGTACAACAGAGGATATATTTATATCTAAAATGCATGTCTTGACTTTAAGGGTCTTCTAATGCAGAGAATTTTTGCGGTTTCACATGAATCCTGATCAAAGCACTACAGTTTAGGTTCAAAAATAGGAACAAAACTGGCATCCAGTGAAGACCTGGCTACCAGTGAACGCCCACATAATATTTCTTGGTTAGACTGATTAGGGACAAATGCTTCTTTCTTACCTGGTATTTAAAAAAACATCTGCCTACAAGTGAACACCTACATTATAGTTTTTGTTGAAGGTCATGGGCAAATGTTTCTTATATTAAAGAAAATGGATGTTACTGGTATTTCCGGTTTGTGGTAAAATAGCCAATTTGTAGGCGAATTAATGCGCAATTCTGCAAGAAACACATCCTAGAAGCAACTCTGATATTTATTTATGTGTAATATTTATTTGTAAAGATACATATCACTACAATAAACTAATTGGTTTCTGATAGTTGGGGCGTTCCTGGGGGTGTGTATGTTTTTGGTGCCTCAACAAGGAATCATTTCCTTAATTTACTAGCATATTTCTCAAAATATTGTATTTTTCCCCAGCTTATAATATTTGTAAATTTGTAAAACAACTCAAGAAATAATAACATCACTACTACTGGTTTGGCTAGAGGGAATTTCTCTATCTCACTTATTACATTGTGGTCCTCTACAGTGGGAGGTTGTTTGTTGGGAAACCCCAAGAAACCTGTGCCTGTGACATGAACTAGGATTTTAATCCCTGGAGTGGAATTTCTGTAACATAGAGAATCTCACGTTTTTTACATGTCAATGGGAAAGCTGGTTCAAATTACCAATGATAATAATTAACACCCAAGTCATAAGGCATGTAAAGTACTCGGAGAACCCCCCAGGGGGGTTCTTTTAATGATAGACAAGACAAAGAGAAACCTCTGATCTTCCTAGAACCCCTCAGGTGTAATATTTTAGAGTTACCCTTGCTGAGATAATGAAAGTAAGAGTGAAAAGGCCATGTACTCACCATACAGATGTAAAAGCTACAAAGCCCACTGTGGCGAGATGATCATTAAGAGGGTGGTATATGCCACCACGATTCTTCATGTACACATTACATTTGGTAGATTCTAGCAGTACATCACTGATGTCATGGAGGAACAATACTAACAGTCCCACCTTATAATACCTGATGATTGTAAACGGAAAGATTTATAATAAGATTTTATCCATTAACAAGTATTTATACCATTTACAACTATCATTATAATTTTACTACTGTGCAATGAATTAAAGCCCACAAGCCCCACATTGTACTACACAGATGCAATATAATAATGGGATAATTGACGCCAGATTACATCAATATGAGACTTTGATATGTGTAACAGATGTCAGGTATATTGATGAATCTTTATCAAAAACAAATATAGATGGACCTACATCCTGCCTAAAATCATTTAATCATTATTTGAATCCACTGATGAAATGATGAACAAATGTACACAGAATGTCACATGAGATGTGGTCCTTTCACAGTGTGCACCTATTTGATGCCTGAGAAAAAAATTGTGTGAAATAAAATTCTACTTTCAAAGCATTTATAGTTTATATCCATCCAGTTTTTTTACTTTCACAAGTGTGAATTGGACATATAAATATACGTTACATCTGAAGAACAGTTTACTGAATACAAATGCAACTGCATGGTTTGATTAACATTTAAATAACTAAAAGAGGAAAGAAAATACAAACATGACATTAATTGTAATAATTTACTATTTATACCATAAAGAGGAATGATCGAGTAGCCTTCATGAGTATACACAAACTGTTATTAGTATGATATTGCAATACTAGACCAAGTGGCCAAAAACTTCAGCAAACAAACAAGAACATTTTTAGATCAATCACCCATAAAACTGTATCACACATATTTCTTAAATTTTTCTTTCTAATAAAAACTGAAGTACAGCAACTACTCTGAGCACATCCACAACTTAGGAAGTTACTGCAGTTAACAGAGTATTGTTTATGAAGGGAAAGCTTATCAAACACTTTAAACCTACTTCAACCAACTCTATGCAAACCCTCTATGGTTAATCACTAATCTTGGAGGTGTACTCAACTGTTCATACATCACTATTTTTATGGGTTCAAAGGTAAAACTGGACTTTAATGTCTCTTCTAACTGCATAGTATATTGAAATAAGTTAATATACATTTGAACCATGTTGCAGAGGCCACAATGGTGCAGTGGTAACACACTCGCCTCCTACCTCTGAGATCTGAGTTTGAATCCCAGCCTGACCTGATGTGGGAAAGCTGGTAGTTGTTTGCCCTTGGCCGGCAGTTTACGGTACAAAACCTTGACCAACTGTATGTACTGGTTTCATCTGCCCTTCCATCCACCGGTCACAATATAATCAATAAGGTATCAGGTGTGACGTGTAACCGGTAACACTAAATAAATAATAGTTTTTTTTCGACCTTCCCTGAAAACTTTCAAACACAAGCCGATCCTTATTTATATTTCAACAGATGGAATAAGAACTTAAATACTACAGTAAAATTCTGCACTGAATGTTCATTTTGACAAAGGTTTAATATTGTCATTAAACATAAGCAACAAGCTTTACTGGAAGATAGTGGTCGGACTGGTTCTGAAGATAAAAACCGGTTTTTGGGGCTTTGAAACCAAATGAAATCCGGGATTTCAAAAGTTTACAGAGATATGATAACAAGTTCTACGCGAGCGTAGATGAGCTATATTCTCAATAGGAAATATGCATTCGCGAGATATTTTGAAGTTTGTAAACTTCATTTGCCATTAATATAAAGTGAAAATGTAAGTTATTTCTTCAAATATATATCTTCTTTATTGTTTAGACGAAATATTAACTGGTAGAAAGCCTAATATAATGCCATTTTCAATAACCGGTACTTAAATATTCTTCGTAATTTCTACCTAAATGAAACTAAATGCGGTATACCGGTTTACCGTTCACACCACTACTGGAAGATAAACTTCACTGACTGAGAAGTGATATTTTCCAACTGTTATAATTAAAAAAATATAGAGTATTACTTCGCAAGAGAAAAAGAAATTGTTTTTTTTTTTGCACAGTAAAAACAAAGCGTCCAAATGAGTATTAATGATTTTGTAGAAATGACCATCTTCCTGTGTTAATACATTTTTCCCATTTATGCCAAAATGTAAGGTTTTGTGGATAAATGTGCATTTTAAAAAAAATTCAAGATGGCCGCCAAAACTGGGGGGGGAAATGGTTTTTTTTTTGAAAAGTCGCCAGTAAACTGTACAGATACCCTGTGGGTCAAAAATTTCGTCGAAATCGCTCTATCTTGGACTCTTTCAGAAATAAATGCATATTTGTGATTTACACAGAAATTCAAGATGGCCGCCAAAAATGGTGAGAAAACTTTCTTTCTGGGGTGGAAAAGTCGCCAGTAGACTATGCAGATACCATGAGGGTCAAAAATTTAGTCGAAATCGCTCTATCTCACACTGCTTCTGAGACAAATACGTTTTTGCATTTTATGCAGAAATACAAGATGGCGGCCAAAAATGGTGGGAGAATGATTTTTGGGGAAAGTTCCAGTACACTCTACAGCTATGCTGCAGGTTAATAATATCTTCGAAATCACTCTAATTTGAACCGTTTCTGAGATATTAAAGATTTTTCATTTTCAGTGTTAAGAAAAATTGTGCAGTTTAGTTAATCGTCAGTAAGTCGGCCATTTCCTGTTGGATCACTTCCAAAAGTTAATGATTTCCAGACATCTATATATTGAACCTACTTGCCATGAACCCACCGTTTCCGAGATAAATGCGTTTTTTTTTTGCGGTTTATGCAGAAAGTCAAGATGGCCGCCAAAAATAGCGGGAAAACGATTTTTTGGGAAAAGTCACCAACAGACTCTATAGACTCCCTGTGGGTCAAAATTTTGTCGAAATCGCTCTATCTCGCACCGTTTCTGAGATATTAAGATTTTTTATTTTCAGTGTAAGAAAAATTGTGGTATTTAATCGTTAGTAAGTTGTGAATTTTGTATTGGATCACCTCCAAAAGTTAATGATTTTCAGATATCTGTAGAACGAACCTACTTGCCAAATTTCACGTGAATAGGTGAAGCGCTTTTTATGTTATCATCCAGAGAAGCACAACCTTTGAAAAACATGTTTTTGGTCATGTTACTTCTCTGGTTGAAATGTCATGACACCATATTCAGAAATTTTTCTCGGGGCTACTGCATACGTGCTAAGTTTGAAGAGAATCTGCCCAGTGGTTGCAAAGCTATAAGCAATACAAAATATGCGGGACCCACTCTCTCTCCCCTTTAATCTAAATATAAACAAGCGTCCCGCAAGGGACGCTTAAGGAACATCAGAGATGCCCGTACCCCACAGCCTGGGGAAATAGTTTTCAACGCCATGAGATATATAAGTGGTGAAACAGTACAAAGATCAGGATGCTTTCAGAGCAGTGTCAGTTACATATAGGTCCAAATAATGTTTAATTAGAGAAAATAATGTCTTAAAAAAAGAAAATGTATATCAAGATGAAGTATCAAAACAAGACAATTCAATGGCAAGATGACAGCATTAATCAGCAAACTTAAAACTAGAAAAATGTTTTTGCTAACAATTGCAATATAATATACAGCAGAAAAAGGTTTTTGAAACTAAAAACATGCAGTGCTGAGACAAGAAGTGAAAGTTAAGCAGACAGTGTGGAAGTTCATGCATTAACATGAAAGAAAAATTTAAGCTTTATTTTGTTTTCTATGGTCATAAATTGTGAAAAGTTAATCGAATAAATGCTCTGGCTAAGAATGCATAAAGCATCAATACTTATAATAGGTCGAAAGTTACACCATAAAACTACTTAATTAAAGAGTAACAGTGCTTTATAAATGCAATATATCTATTTACATTTTAGAAAAAGACATAGTAAAATGTGAGCCAAGAAGTTTATGACACAATGCTTTGAACACATCTATCTGGTGTTACATATATTGGACACTATATTAGTACATTGTATATTACATATATTAAGCACTATATTAGTGCATTGTTTAATTTAAGCTTTATGTTTATACATTGTCATAAAAGATAATTGTGTTGTTGGTTCTTTTTGTGTGTTGACATTTAAAGTAAGGGAGTTATTGATTTTTGTGTTTTAGTGTTTATTGATCTGTTCACAGACTGGGGGAAATCCCCCCCTCAGTGGTTATGATAGATTTGGGGAAACCCAATTGCCAGTAGTTTCTAGAACTTCCTCCTTTGGCCTAGATGGCTCAAGCTTTTCTGAGTTGGTTCTGTACAGTTCCAGAGCAATCTATGAATGTATATAAGGAATGTACATCTGACCACAAGTGAACTTTGTATTCGCTTGCTATAAGGAGAGCTATTGTGTTTTGGAGTAAAATATATGCTTATATCACTGTGAACTTTTACTGGAGTGAACTGGATACATCATCTGGACAGATTTATTGTACTTTGGATATTTTGGATATTGTACATTCATATAACAGAGAGTGAATTTACTGCATTTTGGACATTGTCCACATCTTGGAGCAGACAGTACAGTTGTGTTAACTCTCTAAATATCTCCAGACAGACATTCTGTGTGACTGGATATATAAAGGATAGCAGGACAAGCACCTTTTGTGTTGTTGAGTGTGGGACGGGTCACAGGATATAGATATCTGTGTGCGAGTGAACGCTGGACAGATCACGGGACAGACCACAGGACATTGGACAGATCACAGAATATACCACAGGACGGATTACAGAACAGATTGCGGGATACGGCGGATAAACTTATTCTTAATCTCAGTGGTCAGGTCAGCTAGATCTTATTATTGTATTAGTGTGTTTAGTTAAGAGCATACCAGTTGACTGTAATCATTATTGTTGACTATTAAATAAATTTGTTAAGTTTAACTTTTTGCTTTTTCTGTTACAACTTAAAGACAACCGGTAATTGCTACCGCGCTTGCCCGTGACCGTAACAGGAAAATTGGGGGCTCGTCCGGGATTCCAACCATTTGATTACAACTATTTGATCAACCGTTCAATTAACATTTTGAAAATCCATTTGATTTAGTAATTGGTTACAGTCAACAGTGCTCAAAATGGCTAGTGCTAAAGAGTTTGTACAGTCACCATCTATGGAAGTTCTAGAAACTTTTAAAAAAGATATGTTAATGCAGATAGCACAAGAGTTACAGTTAGAGGTGAAAAGGTCAACACGTAAACATGAACTTACAAGGCTTATTGTTGAACAGTTAGTTGATGAAGATGTTTTACCTGATAGTTGTTTAGAAGTGTATAAACCTTTGCCAATGGAATCTTCTGGGCAATACGAGATCAGGCGATTAGAAATTGAGAGAGAGCTAAAACTCAGAGAATTTGAGGCTAGAGAAAGAGAGCTTGAAGCTCAACAACGAAAAGAAGAGCTTGAAGCTCAACAACGAAAAGAAGAGCTTGAAGCTCAACAACGAAAAGAAGAGCTTGAAGCTCAACAACGAAAAGAAGAGCTTGAAGCTCAACAGCGAAAAGAAGAGCTTGGGGCTCAACAGCGAAAAGAAGAGCTTGAAGCTCAACAGCGAGAACAGGAACTTGAGCTTAAACATGAAAGAGAAATGAGAGCTTTAGAACTCAATGCCCGTAGAATTGCCCATGAAGAGTCCATTGCTACCAAATTTGATTTGGGTAAAAATGTGCGACTGGTACCACCTTTTAATGAGTCGGAGGTCGATAAGTACTTTCAACACTTTGAAAGAGTAGCTCAAAATTTGAAATGGCCTATAGACCAGTGGCCTTTATTGCTGCAAAGTGTTTTGAGGGGAAAGGCCCAGGAGGCATACACGGCTTTGCCAATTTCTGAATGTGTGGACTATAACTCTGTCAAAAATGCTATTTTGAAAGCATATGAGTTGGTACCAGAAGCATATCGTCAAAAATTCAGAAATTATCGTAAACAAGAAAGTCAAACTCATGTTGAATTTGCCCATGAGAAAGAAGTGTACTTTGACAGATGGTGTAATTCTAGGGAAGTAGGTACAGACTTTGAGAAACTTAGGCAAGTTATTTTGATTGAAGAGTTCAAAAGGTGTGTTCGTGATGACATTAAAACCTATCTAGATGAACAGAAAGTTGAAAATTTGGCAAAAGCAGCAGCTTATGCTGATGATAATGCGCTAACTCACAAGTCCACTTTCAACAAGAATAAGTCCTTTGGTCCTGCTAAAAAGTCTTATCCAGAAATAGGAAAGAAATCTGAAAATGTAGCTCCAGAAAAGAGTTCAGATAAGGGTCAAACTTCAAATCAGACTATGAGTAAGGATAGGAAGCCCAGATCCTTTGCTCCTGTGTGCCATTATTGTAAGAAACCTGGGCATGTTATGTCTGACTGTTGGCTCTTAAAGAAGAGAAGAGAAAAGGAGGCAACGCCCAACGCCTTTGTGTCTAGCAAGTCTAACTGGCGTTCAAATCCCAATAGAGCAGAGTCTAGTATTGGTTTAGACAAGTCTGAGATTATTAGGGAAGAGTTCAAACCTTTTGTGTCTGAGGGTTTTGTATCCCTGGAAAGTAGTTCCAGTCAGGTCCCCATTAAGATATTAAGAGACACTGGAGCTACTCAGTCCTTACTTTTAGAAGGTGTATTGCCATTGAGTGTAAGCACATCTACTGGTGAGAGTGTCATTGCTCAAGGTATTGAAGGAGGCTGTGTGAACGTTCCCTTGCATAAGGTCAAGTTAGTATCAGACTTAGTTACTGGTTCTGTTGTTGTGGGTACCAGGCCCACTTTACCCATTAAAGGGGTATCTTTGTTGTTGGGAAATGATCTTGCAGGTGGAAAGGTAGTTGCTGATCCTAAGGTTACTTCTAAGCCGATCACTTTGGTTAGCACTGAGAAATTAGAAGAGGTTATTCCTGGTATTTTTCCCTCCTGTGCTGTGACTCGAGCTATGGCCAACAAGGCCCAAGAAGAACCAAAAGATTGTAAACAATCTACAGATGTCTTAGTTGATTTGTCAGATACATTCTTGAACAACTATGACCATGATGTGCAGAATTTTAGTGATACTAATCCCAAGGCTAGGATAGATTCTGAAAAACAAGACTCAATTGACTGTCAAGATGTATCACTTTCAAAATCAAAATTGATTTCAGAGCAGGAAAATGATCCTGAATTAGCTCCTTTATTCAAGTTGGTCTTGCCACCAGTAGAGCTAGATAAGGTCCCTGTAGGCTATTATGTCAGAAATGGTGTACTTATGCGAAAGTGGAGGCCACCAAATGTCCCTGCATCTGAAGAATGGTCAGTAGTACACCAGATTGTTGTGCCAAAAGTGTACCAAAGTGAGATATTAAAATTGGCTCATGAATCTCCAATGGGTGGCCATTTAGGCATCAACAAGACTTACAACAAGATAACCAAACATTTCTATTGGCCTCAAATTCGGCACTGTGTGGCAGAATTTTGCAAGACTTGTCACATTTGTCAAATGGTTGGAAAGCCAAACCAAAAAATTCCTGTAGCTCCTCTCAAACCCATTCCAGCATTTGAGGAACCATTTAGCAAGGTGATAATTGACTGTGTAGGTCCCTTACCAAAAACTAAATCCAGAAACCAATATCTTTTGACAATTATGTGTGCTTCAACCAGATTTCCCGAAGCCATACCTTTGACCAACATAACAGCTCCCAAAATCTCAAAAGCTCTGGTGAATTTCTTTACTCTAGTTGGCTTACCAAAAGAAATCCAGTCAGATCAAGGGTCAAATTTCATGTCAGGACTATTTCAACAGGTTGTATTTCAGTTAGGTGCCAAACAGATCAAATCTAGTGCTTATCACCCAGAATCCCAAGGTGCACTTGAAAGGTTCCATTCCACTTTGAAGAATATGATTAGGACATATTGTTTAGACAATGAAAAAGATTGGGATGAAGGCATCAGCTTATTATTGTTTGCAGTTAGAGAGTCTGTTCAAGAGTCTTTAGGCTTTAGTCCCTTCGAGTTGGTCTTTGGCCATTCAGTCCGTGGTCCTCTCAAGCTGTTGAAGGAAAATTGGTTATCTGAGAACACCGAGAGCCTAAATCTGTTAGACTATGTCTCGAAGTTCAGAGATAAGTTGAAGAAGGCTTGTGAGCTGGCGCAACAAAACTTGAAAACTGCTCAGTCAAAAATGAAGATGCTTTATGATAGGAAGTCACAAAACCGTATTTTCAAACCAGGTGACAAGGTTTTAGTGTTACTACCTGTCCAGGGAAATACGTTACAGGCCAGATATCACGGGCCATACAAAGTGTTAAAGAGAGTAGGTGACCTGGACTATATCATTGAAACCCCGGACAGAAGAAAGTCAACCCAACTATGTCATATAAATATGGTAAAACCATACTTTGAAAGGGGTGTGAAAAAACCTGTTATGGTTACTGACTGTAGTATAGAAAGTAACAGTAATCAGGAGTGTGAAATATGGGACGACACTCCTGATCTTGATGTTGAATGTAAAATTAGGTTGAGTAATTCTGAGATCCTTGATGATTTGGAAACCAAACTGAGTCATGTACCACCAGATAAGAGGGTTCCACTTATTGAATTGCTCTTAAAGTATAAGTCAGTGTTCCCAAATGCCCCTAATAGGACAAATATACTCATGCATGATGTCGATGTCGGCGATGCCCGTCCGATCAAACAGCATCCGTATCGGGTAAATCCTATGAAACTCGAAAAATTAAGGCAGGAAGTGCAATATATGCTAAAAAAAGATATAATTGAACCAAGTCAAAGTAGTTGGGCATCTCCTTGTGTTTTGGTCCCGAAACCAGACGGTTCAATCAGATATTGCACTGACTACAGAAAAGTCAATGTTTTGAGTAAAACGGATTCCTTCCCTATCCCAAGGATGGAAGACTGTATTGATCGGATTGGCAATGCCAAATACATCACAAAGTGTGATTTACTGAAAGGATATTGGTGTGTACCTCTTACTGAGCGGGCCAAAGAAATATCAGCCTTTGTGACCCCTGATGGTCTATATCAGTACAAGCCTACAAGGTAATGCCATTTGGCATGAAGAACTCCCAGGCCACATTTCAAAGACTAATGAATATATGTTTAAAAGACTTAGAAGGTGTTGAAGTGTATGTGGATGATATTGTCATCTTTAGTGATACTTGGGAAGAACATTTAAAAAGGCTTGAACAAGTCTTGTTTTGGCTCAAAGAGGCAAACCTCACTGTAAATTTGTCAAAGAGTGACTTTGTAAAAGCAAAAGTTGTGTACTTAGGGCATGTAGTAGGTCATGGAGTTGTGACACCAATCAAAGCTAAAGTGAAAAGCATCATTGACTATCCCATTCCTGAAAATAAGAAGAGCTTAATGAGGTTCCTTGGAATGGCGGGATATTATAGAAAATTTTGCAAAAACTTTTCAGAGGTCACTGCTCCACTGACTGAACTACTGAAAAAGAATGTAAAATATCACTGGTCAGAGACTTGTCAAAAATCATTTGACAAAGTAAAGAACCTTCTCTGTTTAGAGCCCGTACTAACTGCTCCGGACTTCAGTAAACCTTTCCAGCTGGCTGTAGACGCCAGTGATGTGGGTGCAGGTGCAGTTTTACTGCAATGTGATAATGAAGATATTGAACATCCCATCTGCTATTTTTCAAAAAAATTTAATGTTCATCAAAAGAACTACTCTACAATAGAAAAAGAATGCTTAGCACTCATTTTGGCCATCCAGCATTTTGACATATACATATCTTCATCATCAAAACCCACCATTGTATACACAGATCACAATCCACTAGTCTTCTTGCACAAAATGAAAAACAAAAATAGAAGATTATTGAACTGGAGTTTAATGTTGCAAGAACACAATCTTCAAATAGAACATGTTAAAGGAAAGGATAATATCTGTGCGGACGCCCTGTCCAGAAGCTGTATTTAAATTGTAATTTATATACCTGTAATTAGCAAGTTTATAAAGGTTATACATGGTACTAATTTTACTTTTGTATTTAGATAAATATGTTTTGTAAAAAGTTATTACCTGTGTATATATACCTGGTAAAAATCTCTTGTAAAATTTTGTAACTCCTTGGCTTCCAAAATTTTTCTTTAAGGGGGGAGGTGTTACATATATTGGACACTATATTAGTACATTGTATATTACATATATTAAGCACTATATTAGTGCATTGTTTAATTTAAGCTTTATGTTTATACATTGTCATAAAAGATAATTGTGTTGTTGGTTCTTTTTGTGTGTTGACATTTAAAGTAAGGGAGTTATTGATTTTTGTGTTTTAGTGTTTATTGATCTGTTCACAGACTGGGGGAAATCCCCCCCTCAGTGGTTATGATAGATTTGGGGAAACCCAATTGCCAGTAGTTTCTAGAACTTCCTCCTTTGGCCTAGATGGCTCAAGCTTTTCTGAGTTGGTTCTGTGCAGTTCCAGAGCAATCTATGAATGTATATAAGGAATGTACATCTGACCACAAGTGAACTTTGTATTCGCTTGCTATAAGGAGAGCTATTGTGTTTTGGAGTAAAATATATGCTTATATCACTGTGAACTTTTACTGGAGTGAACTGGATACATCATCTGGACAGATTTATTGTACTTTGGATATTTTGGATATTGTACATTCATATAACAGAGAGTGAATTTACTGCATTTTGGACATTGTCCACATCTTGGAGCAGACAGTACAGTTGTGTTAACTCTCTAAATATCTCCAGACAGACATTCTGTGTGACTGGATATATAAAGGATAGCAGGACAAGCACCTTTTGTGTTGTTGAGTGTGGGACGGGTCACAGGATATAGATATCTGTGTGCGAGTGAACGCTGGACAGATCACGGGACAGACCACAGGACATTGGACAGATCACAGAATATACCACAGGACGGATTACAGAACAGATTGCGAGATACGGCGGATAAACTTATTCTTAATCTCAGTGGTCAGGTCAGCTAGATCTTATTATTGTATTAGTGTGTTTAGTTAAGAGCATACCAGTTGACTGTAATCATTATTGTTGACTATTAAATAAATTTGTTAAGTTTAACTTTTTGCTTTTTCTGTTACAACTTAAAGACAACCGGTAATTGCTACCGCGCTTGCCCGTGACCGTAACACTGGTAAATCTGACCAGCTATCTAGACTCTTCACATAAGGTTTCCCAATACCTCTGAATACATTGTAAATCTCTAAAAGCAAGAATAAAATAGATATAAGGCAAAAACACAACATCGGCTATTTGATGAATCCAGTTTGATCCATAAAAGGGGTGGGGGGTGGGGGAGGGGGGTAAATCTGACCAGCTATCTAGACTCTTCACATAAGGTTTCCCAATACCTCTCAATACATTCTAAAACTCTAAAAGAATAAAAGAGATAAAAGACAAAAACACGAAATCGGCTATTTTATGACCCCAGTTTGACCCATAAGGGGGGATCTGGGGGTAAATCTGACCAGCTATCTAGACTCTTCACATAAGGTTTCCCAATACCTCTTAATACATTCTAAAACTCTAAAAGCAAGAATAAAGGAGATAAGAGGCCAAAACACAAAATCGGCTATTTTATGACCCCAGTTTGACCCATAAGAGGGGGTCCGGGGGTAAATCTCACCAGCTATCTAGACTCTTCACATATGGTTTCTCAATACCTCTTAATACATTCTAAAGCTGTAAAAGCAAGAATAAAGGAGATAAAAGGCCAAAACACAAAATCGACTATTTTATGACCCCAGTTTGACCCATAAGGGGGGATGCGGGGGTAAATCAGACCGGCTATCTAGACTCATCACTTAAGGTTTCCCAATACCTCTTAATACATTCTAAAACTGTAAAAGCAAGAATAAAAGTGATAGAAAGCAAAAACACAAAATTGGCTATTTTATGACCCCAGTTTGACCCATAAGGGGGGGTCCGGGGGTAAATCGGACCAGCTATCTAGACTCTTCACATATGGTTTCCCAATACCTCTTAATACATTCTAAAGCTGTAAAAGCAAGAATAAAGGAGATAAAAGGCCAAAACACAAAATCGACTATTTTATGACCCCAGTTTGACCCATAAGGGGGGGATGCGGGGGTAAATCTGACCGGCTATCTAGACTCATCACAGAAGGTTTCCCAATACCTCTTAATACATTCTAAAACTGTAAAAGCAAGAATAAAAGTGATATAAGGCAAAAACACAAAATGGAAAATTTAATGGTTAAATTAAATTTTTATTAGTTAATATCTTACCTAGTGGACCAGTGCATTTGTCCGGCGCGCAGCCGGTCCCGCCAAACGTTAGACAAAAACGTCCTGAGCTGGGCTCTGGCCGGGACCGGTAGTGTAATCCTCATTCGCCAGGTGTCGTGACTGCACCCAGCTCCCCTACTGCGCGTGCGCGCGCATGCGTACTTCCTCTTTTTGTGGCCTACCTAAGAATGTCCCCCTTTGAGCTATTGTGGGGCAGGTAGGGTGGGACTCTCTTGGTCCACTAGGTAAGATATTAACTAATAAAAATTTAATTTAACCATTAAATTTTCCATTTTATTGCGTTAATATATCTTACCTAGTGGACCAGTGCAGAATAACTACCTAGTGGTTGGAGGGTAGCTATGGACAAAGGGGAGACCGAGACTCTAAGATCTACATATATACTCCGTAAAACCAGAGGAAATCACCCGGGAAGGGTTTCTAACTACCCTGGATAGGAACAGTCTCTCTCCCCCCCCCCCCCCCCTTTTTGTTTTGTAGCTGACGAGTTCCCGAGGAAGTGAAGAAGGGGAATTGAAGATTAAGATGGTCCCCCATCTTCTTGCAACGCAAGACAGACTGCAGGGACGTTTTTTTTTTTTTTTTTTTTTTTTTTTTTTGTATGAATACATATATACATCACTATACACTATATACATGGGAGCCTCTACTTAGTCCCTAATTTGTTGGGCAGCTACCACAGGACCCAAATGGTACACATCCGAGTCTGCCCATGCCAAGTCCTTCAAGTAAAATTGGGTGAAGGTGTTATGAGATTTCCAGTGACAGGCTGCCAAAATCTGGTCTAAGGGAACACCCCCCTGAAAGGCTTTGGACGCCGCGAACGCGCGAACGTCATGAGCCCGAACCTGATGCAACTGTTGAGCCTGTTGGTCTGACATCTGGTAACAAAGGACTATGGTTTGTTTGATCCAGGAGGAAACGGTAGCAGGGACAATATCCTTCTGGAAACTCTTCCTAAAGGAAACAAAAACCAATTCCTTGCCTGAACGGAGATCTTTGGTTTTGTCCAAGTAATAACGGAGTGCCCGGACCGGGCACAGACTCCTATCCTCCTTGAGGGATTTGTCCAATGAAGGAGCCAAGGCTGGAATGATAACAGGGGCCACGCAAGCGGGACCCTCTTTAGCCAGGTGGTTCTTAGAGATGAAACTAGGAGAAGGCGATAATGAAACATTCGACCAATCCTCTTGGTGCCTAATGTTCCTGTGGACCCAAGCATGAATTTCACTCCTCCGTTTCCCAGAGCCCAAGGCTAGAAGGAAGACAGTCTTAAAGGTGAGGTACTTCAGCGAAGCCTTCCTGAGAGGTTCAAAAGGAGGTTGTGTAAGTTGGTGAAGGACCAAAGACAAATTCCACGTAGGAACCCCACGCCTGCCTTTTGGTTTGTCCCTATGAAAACTGTCCAACAACCTGGACAAGTTTTCATCCTTGCTGATGTTAATTCTGGAATTCCCCACTTTGTCGGCTATGGCAGTCCTATAGCCTTCTATGGTACTAGGTTGAAGATGTTTCTCCTGAAAAAGGGAAAGGAGAAAATCCGCAATTTGCTCTATAGAGGGAGTCCTGAAGTCCACCTGATTCTTTTCACACCATCTGACAAAAACGGACCACTTTGATTCATAAATGGCTCTGGTAGAGCGTCTTTGAGGAGCCTCAATTCTTGTTGCCACTTCTGTCGAGAACCCGGCCTGCTGGATGGCAGAGGCTCTAGGAGCCACGCATGAAGGTTCAGATTGGGCAGGTCCCGGTGAGGACACTGATTGAACGGTTGAGTGATCAATTTCGACACCTGAGGGAGCAGGAGGGGAACTTGAGCTGACATGTTGACCAGGTCCCAAAACCAAGGCATGTTGGGCCAACCTGGTGCAATCAGAATGAGACGACGGAATCCGTGGTCCAAGAGTTTCGTTACCACCTGATGAAGAAGGGCCGTCGGTGGAAAGGCATAAGCGTCCAGGTCCTCCCAAGGGAGACTTAAGGCGTCCACTCCCCACGCTGATTGGTCTGGAACCGGGGATACAAACTGGGGAAGTTTGTGATTGAACCGGGTGGCAAACAGGTCCACAGACGGGCGGTGCCAACGCCGGCATATTTGAGCAAACACCTCCGGGAGGAGGGACCATTCTGTTTGGATCACCTGATTGAGTCGGGACAGCTTGTCGGCTATGACGTTCAGGTGACCCGGAATATGCCTGGCCCTCAAGACAATCTGCCTTTGATTGCACCAAAGCATCAGTCTCCAAAGGAGGGCACAGAGTGAGCCTGATTTCATACCCCCTTCCTTGTTGATGTAAGAGACCACAGTGGTGTTGTCTGTACAAACAAGAACTATCTGGTTGCAACATAACCGCTCGAACCGTTTTAAGGCCAGCAGGACCGCCTTGAGCTCCAACAAATTTATGTGCAAGGCGCTTTCTGACTCTAACCAAACTCCTTTTGCCATGTAATCGCCTAAGTGAGCGCCCCAACCTTCGTTTGAGGCGTCTGTAAACAGTTGAAGGGCGTGTCGAAGAGGGTGTAAGGGTTGACCGGAGAGCACCTTGGCCGGGTCCAACCACCACCTTAGATGTACATGGAGAGATGAAGGAATTGGGATGACCTTTTCCAGCGATTCCGGGGCATGCCAATGCTTTTTTAGGTGCCACTGAATGGGCCTCATATGCAGCCGCCCCGACACTACTTGTTTTTCTGTTGCTGTCAGAAGGCCGATTAAAGACATGAACTGCCTGACTGTGCAACATTCCAGTCCCAGGAGAAGGTTGAGCTTCTGAGATAGACTCCTCCACCTGTCCTGAGTTGGTTTGACTAACCCCTGAGATAGGTCGAAATGATAGCCTACGAAGTCGAAGGTTTGTTGGGGAACCAGCTCTGACTTGTCCATGTTGACTACCCAACCTAGCGAGCGGCAAAGGTCCAAAAGGATCTGGGTATGACGTAGGCAAATTTCCCGGCATGGGGCTCTCAGTAACCAATCGTCTAGGTATTGGTGGATTCGAATACCCCTCGATTGAGCCATGAGTTTTACCTCCTTGACCACCTTTGTGAACTCCAACGGAGCCGTCGACAGGCCAAAGGGAAGTGCTGTGAACTGAAAGGTCTGACCTTTTAAGTGGAACCGGAGATATTTTCGCGACCTGTGGTTTATGGGAATGTGAAAATAAGCGTCGCTGAAATCCAGCGAAGTGACCCACTCCCCCTGTTGCAGGGAGAGTCTGATGGTCTCCGGAGTTTCCATCTTGAACGTTGCTGGGGCAAGGTAAAGGTTCAGTTGGCTTAGATCTAGAATGGGTCTCCATTTCCCGTTGGGTTTTGGCACCAGGAACAACCGGTTGTAGAAACCCAGAGATGACTGAACGGACACCTTTTCGATAGTCTGTTTTTGACCTAGGGAATGCAATGCCTCGTTCAGACTTTTGTTTCGAGAGGGATTTGATGAACCACTGATTATCACAGGAAATCTTGCCAGAGGTGGTCTCTCCTTGAAGGGTAGTTGATACCCTTCCCTGAGGATGGAGACTACCCTTGGATTTGAACCCAGGGAGAGCCACACCTGCCAAAACAGTTGCAGACGGCCTCCCACAGGTGGAACTTTTGCAACACATGGGGCATTTGTTACATTTGGGGCAAAAAGACACTGATTTACAGACAAAGCACTGTTCACAGATTTTATTTCTATTTGAGAATGAGAGGGTCTTACGTTTTTCTTTTGTAACAGCCCTATTACAGAAGGTGCAGGAAGAACAACATGCAAATTTACAGTCTCTGGAAAAGTCTCTTTGTTTGCTGATGACACTAGATTGAGATCCCCTAAACTTGAACTTAACACAACTGGGGGACTCAGATGATATTGATTGTCATTTATATGGTTTGGTACCACGGGCAGGCTTGGAGTAGTATGTAGAACCAGATCCACCTCTACCACGACCCCTACCCCTGCCTCTGCCTGAGAATTGCCTCCAAGGTTGTTGATTTTGGGAAGAGGAGAAGCCGGATTGACGACTCTCTTTCTTTTCATATGGTTGGTACCGGAATTGATGCTTCTTTGAGTGCTGATATGTGCCCGGGCCGGGACCAGTAGCACTCTTGTTTGAATCATACTTTTGAATATCCTGCTCCGCTACTGCCAGTACATCATCCGGGAATAGCCCGTAAGTGAACAGGGGAGCATTTCGTAGTTTATTCCAGGTATCAGGTTTCAGGCCTGGTTTAACGTACTCGAGATAAGAATCTCTCCTCAACAAAATGAAGTTGGCTAGCTGAACAAATAAGCTGTCTGCGAGGTGCTGGAAGGCAGTACCTAAGGCAACAGAAACACTACTGTGGAAAGCTGACAAGTCTTTCAAGTCCTTGATGGCGTCGGTGACCTCCTTAGGGGCCTTGCCCTGAACAATGGTAGCGTTTAAAAATGAAATATGTTGATTCATTTTGTCCTGAATTTCACTAACGCACCTGTTGAATCCTGCTGCGTGATTGGTAATCAAAGAGCCTTCCTTAGCACATTGCTCCCACCTTCTAAGAATCTCCTGAGGGATAGGCCTAGATGCTGGTCCTGAAGATGGATATGAGGAAGTCTTGGCAATACGGGAGAATTGAGAGTTCAGGCGTGCTTCGGAACCCGACCAGCCAAAGATTGTACGTCCAGGTCTTTGATTTATATCCTGTTTGAGTCGTGACTGAGTATACCACTTTGCCTGGCTTTTGGGTGTTCTGACAAACTGGTCTTGTTTCAGACCTGCGGCTTCTTGGGAACGAGAAGGGTAACCTTCTGCAACACGAGTGTTCAGTTTTTCCATTTTATAGCAAAGCCAGTCGTCAGCTGGTAACTCCACTGAAACTTTGCCTGAGCGACGAGGATGTTTTCCTTTCCAAGGGTTGTCAGAACGGTTGTCTGCATCACTTGCTGAAGCCTCAAAATCTGGTATGTGAGACCAGCCAAGAAAGGAACGGACCGACTGGACCGTTTCTCTGTAATTCATTTCCTCGTTTTTCTCATTGATCTCAGTATCTGAAAGTTCACCCTCCTCACCAGATTCCTTATCTGACCGGTCCGGAAGGGGTTCCCCGTCTGACAGAGCCGGATCCGGCTGAGTGAAACTATCCGGTGCAAAGGAAGCAGAAGTACTGGTATACTGTGGACCGGTAATGACCGGTTGAGAGGAGGACCCTAAGGAAGAGACACTGGTGATAGCAGGCACAGTTTCCTCCGGTTCACCAAGAACTTGTAAACCCGGACCGGGTACCACTGTCTTGTGAGGAATAGGGTCCCTAGCAACCTGACTTGCAGAACCGGCAGCAGCGGCCGGTTTGACAGACTTCTTATGTTTTGATTTTCCTTTCTGTTTTTTAACAGAAGTAGCAGAATCCTCTACGTCCTGATCCGGAGGCCTCACCGAACCGGTGGCTCTGGGATCAGGAGAGGGATTGATAAAAGGCGTATCAGAGATATGGGCTTGACCCGTTGGAACAGGCATCTTTGGAGTGGAAAATATGTTGGTTCTAGTAAGGAGAGCCTCAAAACGGGCGAATTTTTCCTCCAATTGATTATTTAATAGTTCAAAATCCTGACGGGAGACAAAGTCTCCTGTGCTTGTCTGGTCAGAAACCGGGAAGGTACCGGTACCCATCCGTCCCTGCGCATGCGCAGTGACCGGAGACATCTCAACTTCATCTTGGTCCTCCACCGGACCCACAACAGTAACTTTACTAGGAGAGATCAAAATTCCTGCTTTTTTGTCTTTTCGGATTTGGTACTGTGGGGTTGCTAACATACCTTTCTGAGAGTCAGACAGTTTATCACACAAATCACAATCCTGACCTTTGACACAAGGGTCATCTCCCACCTTTTTGTCCCTGCAGCGGGCACACTTTTTATGTAGGTCAAACCCCGCCATAACATGGCCACAACTACCACGCCTCTGTCCTGGTGATGCCATGATAAATATATTTTGCAATATCCAAAGCTTTTCTTCTAACACGTTTGCAAAGCAATAATATAATTCAAAGTTTAATTTACTGAAATTTATCCGCTAACACACTATGGCGCCAAACAAAAAGAGGAAGTACGCATGCGCGCGCACGCGCAGTAGGGGAGCTGGGTGCAGTCACGACACCTGGCGAATGAGGATTACACTACCGGTCCCGGCCAGAGCCCAGCTCAGGACGTTTTTGTCTAACGTTTGGCGGGACCGGCTGCGCGCCGGACAAATGCACTGGTCCACTAGGTAAGATATATTAACGCAATAAAATTGGCTATTTTATGACCCCAGTTTGACCCATAAGGGGGGATGCGGGGGTAAATCGGACCAGCTATCTAGACTCTTCACATATGGTTTCCCAATACCTCTTAATACTTTCTAAAGCTCTAAAAGCAAGAATCAAGGAGATAAAAGGCCAAAACACAAAATCGGCTATTTTATGACCCCAGTTTGACCCATAAGGGAGGGTCTGGGGGTAAATATGACCGGCTATCTAGACTCTTCAATATGGTTTCCCAATACCTCTTAATACATTCTGAAGCTCTAAAAGCAAGAATAAAGGAGATAAAAGGCAAAAACACAAAATCGGCTATTTTATGACCCCAGTTTGACCCATAAGGGAGGGTCTGGGGGTAAATATGACTGGCTATCTGGACTCTTCACATATGGTTTCCCAATACCTCTTAATACATTCTCAAGCTCTAGAAGCAAGAATAAAGGAGATATAAGGGGGAAAGATGAAATTGGCTATTTTATGACCCCAGTATGACCCCTACAGGGGGGTCGGGGGGGGGTGAATTTGACTTGCTTTCTAGACTCTCCACATATGGTTTCCTACTACCTCCCAATACATTTTATGGCTCTAAATGCAATACTTAAGAAGATAATAGGGGGGGGGGGGGGGGGGGGGGGGGGGTTCACATGAATTTTAAGCTTTCTGATTGGTACCTGTGAGAAAATCACTCATAAATCGGTCAATTTTCATCGGATTGCTCCCAAAATTTAATCAGCTCACGTAATTGATAGTATAAACATGTGTATGAAGTTACAAGCCTCTGCAGTCAGTAGATTTTCCTGAAATGCGATGACGGGCAGGTGTACCCGAAAAAAACTATTTTTTGATCATGTGACCTTGATAAGAATCAAAGGTCAAACTTAAGTATGTGGAAAAATTTTCCCACGCCTAAGGTATATAACTGCCAAATATGGTTAAAAAGCTTGCAATGATAAGGGAGATATCCAAGGGAGACCATAAAGCGGCGGCTTTCAGGAATGCTTAATTATGATGCTGTAAAATTTATTATCTGGAGAATAGATATCAATGGAAATAGCACAAAAAAGTAAAAGTACATATATTAATCAGTTGCAGCAATCCATATATCTTTGTCCTAAGAGAAGCATGTCTCAAATATGGCAGTTGAACACACTTTGGCAGAGCCAAAGTTAAAGGTCACACCATGATGCACACCTACACCCCCTAACCAATGTCCCTACCAAGTGTCAACCTTCTATACCTTACAGAATTCAAGAGCCTGGACAAGGTTTTATAGGTCAAGGTCATTACAGCATGGTCAAAAGTCAAATCAAGGCCACACCATGACATTGCACACCTACACCCCCTAACCAATGTCTGTACCAAGTATCAGCCTCCTACACCTTACTCTCCCTGAGATATAGCCCAGAGAAGATTTTTATAGGTCAAGGTCATTACAGCATGGTCAAAAGTCAAATCAAGGTCACACCATAACATTGTACACCTCCATCCCGTAATCAATGTCCCTACCAAGTATAAACTTGTTATACTCATGTTACGGTTTCCGAGATATAGGTCAAATCAAGGTCACACCACGACGCTGCCCACCTACACCCCCCCAGCCAATGTCCCTACCAAGTGTCAACTTCCTACACCTTACGGTTTCTGAGATACAGCCCGGACAAACTTTTTCCCGCCGTCCACCCACCCACCTGCCCATCCATACACCATGGGTGAAAACTATACCCCAACAGCGGTTAAAGGTTGTGGGGTAAAAAAAAAATAATCTAGAAATAGGTTTTGGAAAAAAAAAAAAAAAGAGCATCCCGATAAGCCTAAAAAATAGCCACCTTCGGCAGGCAAGAACCCCAGCCCGCAGATACACATAAATGGCCAACAACATTGAGGCTTGGGAAAATCTTAGGAACAACTTCTGTTGTAAGAAGTATAGAGAACCCAAAAGATGTTCTACAAAAGATTCACAGACCATGACTTCTTACAGGTAGTTTTCATATTTTGAAGCCAAAGAAACAATTATAAGGGCGATATAAGGCCTTTTTGATTTGATGACCCTCCCATTTGCCTCCCATAAAGATATATGGCAGCCATTTTGTTTCCAAAACAAGGACACAATTACTCTCAGGCAAGCTTTCCTATCCATTAGCATTTTGTGTTAATCTGGTGAAGCTAGCTGAAATATTTTAGGTTACAGAAAACATTAAAGATTTTAGAACAAACTTTAAGACCTGAAAATTTTAAAAGTGTTGTCATGGCAACAGCGAGTTATAAGCACTTTTAAGTTTGGCTATCCTTGTTTGACCTTGAAGGAGGGGCCCAAGGTCAAATCCGACCACACCACAAGATTCCCAGCCCATGATTTCCTATGTGTTGGTTTACCATCCCAAACCTCTATGACCTATAATAAGCGAGTTATAAGCACTTTTAAGTTTGGCTATCCTCGTTTGATCTTGAAGGAGGGGTCCAAGGTTAAATCTGACCACATCAGATGATTCGCAGCACATGATTTGGTTTGGTTTCACATTGCAAACCTCCAGGACCAATAATAAGGGAGATATAGGCACTTTTAAAGTCCTCTATGTAGGTTACTTTGGCACTCCGTGGATGACCTTGAATTAAGAGCTTCAAGGTCAAATGTCTGCAAGGTTGTAGAGGACATATATATCTGTCATACATATCACCTATGAAGAGATTCAACCTTCTACCAGTAACAGCCAGTAGAAAAATGTAGATAATTTTCAAAGAAATGCCCGCGGCGGCCATCTTGTTTTTCAGAATGGGGCTTATTTCAGTCCCAGAGAAGCTGGGAATCTCTCAATGTGCGGCGGCGGGGTAGCGAACGCTAAACCAAAGTATCCACCAGATGCCTCCTGTGGATACAATAATTTCTGTACATCTGTTCCAAGCATGTGGAAATATTTTCCCACACCTAAGGTATATAAGTGCCAAAAATAGTTAGAACCCACTGACTAATAAGGGAGATACATTCAAGGGAGACGATAATGCGACCGCGGTAGTGAGGAAACTGAATGTGAAAACAAATAAGCACCCTTATCAAGGGACGCTTAATTATTTGTTGCTACTTAAAATTTATAGAAATTAAAGAAATTTTGTGAATCTCCTGCTTTAAACTTACCTTGTGGCATAAGAAAAGATGAGCAACAGAGCACTGACGATATGATGGAAAAGCATCACACAGGAGTCTTTGCGCCAGTGGTCCATATAGAGTGTCGCATATAAGGAATGGACATAAAAGCCCAATTGGATCATGTACAACACATAAATATCAAGTGGAATTTCTGTTCCTGGGCTCCAGTCTAGTCAAAATATAACAGCAATTCCATAGTAAGTCGATGAAACAATCATCCTGTGTTGTTAGATGTAAATGAATTATCAGGGCATATGGTTTTATAAAGTTTCATCAAGTTCTATCTTTACAGGGTATCATTTCACTACATAATTGTGATTTTCCTTATTCTGTTATCTCCCGCTGGCAGAAGGCTATAGTCCCGAGATTATGAAATGCATTCCACGAGTGTATGTGTTAGTGCCCATTCATCACCTTTTCACATAAAGATTTGTATCTCATTCAATTATGAAGATATCTTCATTCTTCACCAAAATTTGTAAAGGATGTTTATGGCTATGGTAATTTGTTTATGGTAATTTTGTCCTCATTTTAAAAAGAAAAATGGCTTCCATAGCCAAATGTTCAAAAATTATTAAGATGGTCTAAATTTAAAAATATTTCAGCCAGCTTCATTATATCTTGGAGCTTCAAAATGTGAAAACAAACTTGTAAGAAATCATGACCTGTGAATCCTTTGCAAGTATCGAATTTGACTTTTGACCCTTGCTTCAAGGTTTGACTTGGGTTATCACACTAAATGGGCCTTATATTCCTTATTGTTGGTCCTAGTGCATGGAACTCTGTGGCCGTTTTTCTTATTTAAAATTAAAACTTAGAGAAGTGGTATTGAAAATGCATATGTTAACTTACCTGACCAAATATCTTTTGTTTTGGAAAAGTAGTTGTACTTCCCTGACAGAAATAATAGGTAGGAACTAAAAGACCACGTCCCAGCATAATAAAGTGTCTTCCATGCACTTTCGGGGAACTTCATTAAATTCAGGCGTGTAAGCCGTAGCCATGCTGCCATAGGCTAAAAACAAATAATTTCACATAAATTTACTTAATAAAAAATTTACAAAAAACATGACTAAAAATATAAAGTAAAGAACTAGAAATAGGATGCCCTGTTGATAGTAGATGCGAATAGAAACAGGATAGCATAGAAGAACACATATTATCATGTGTAATGTCCACCCCATGAACCTTGCCCAAATTATACAGTAGTCTTACAAGACTCTGTTTCATTTGTAAAATATATCAATGATGCTTAAATATTTATTAGTGTAGATGTAAATTATTTCAGCTTCATGCCTTTTTGCATTGGTTGGGTTGAAAATTTTGACGAAATCACTCTATCTTGCACGGTTAAGAAGATAGAAGCAAATTCCTGTTTTTCTATTTTTGGTAAAAATTTGAAAATTCAAAATGGCCGCCATTTTTGGGCAAAGGAAAATTTTTTGAAAATTGCCAAGAGTACATTTCTTAGATACCCTATGGGTCGAAAATTTCAACAAAATAACTCTATTTTGCACGGTTAAGGCCAGTTTGTGTTTTTCCATTTTGGGCAAAAATTCAAAAATTCAAAATGGCCGCCATATGTGGGGAGGGGAAAATTTTTGGAAAATTGCAAAGAGTACATTTCTTAGATACCCTGTGGAGCGAAAATTTCGACGAAATCGTTCTATCTTGCACGGTTAAGGAGATAGAAGCAAATTTGTGTTTTGCCATTGTTGGTAAAAATTCGAAAATTCAAAATGGCCGCCATTTTTGGGGAGGGGAAAATTTTTTGAAAATTGCAAAGAGTACATTCCAGAGATACCCTGTGGGTTGAAAATTTCGACGAAATCGCTCTATCTCGCACGGTTAAGGAGATAGAAGCAAATTTGTGTTTTGCCATTTTGGGCAAAAATTCGAAAATTCAAAATGGCCGCCATTTTAGGGGAGGGGAAATTTTTTTAAAAATTGCCAAGAATACAATGCTCAAATACCTGTGGGTCGAAAATTTTGCCGAAATCGCTCTATCTCGCACGGTTAAGGAGATAGAAGCAAATTAGTGTTTTGCCATTTTTGGCAAAAATTCGAAAATTCAAAATGGCCGCCATTTTTGGGGAGGGGAAATTTTTTTTAAAATTACCAAGAGTACAATGCTCAGATACCCTGTGCATCGAAAATTTTGACAAAATCGCTCTATCTCGCACGGTTAAGGAGATACAAGCAAATTTGTGTTTTGCCATTTTTGGCAAAAATTCGAAAATTCAAAATGGCCTCCATTTTAGGGGAGGGGAAATTTTTTTTAAAATTGCCAAGAATACAATGCTCAAATACCTGTGGGTCGAAAATTTTGCCGAAATCGCTCTATCTCGCACGGTTAAGGAGATAGAAGCAAATTAGTGTTTTGCCATTTTTGGCAAAAATTCGAAAATTCAAAATGGCCACCATTTTTGGGGAGGGGAAATTTTTTTAAAAATTCCCAAGAGTACAATGCTCAGATACCCTGTGGGTCGAAAATTTTGACGAAATCGCTCTATCTCGCACGGTTAAGGAGATACAAGCAAATTAGTGTTTTGCCATTTTTGGTAAAAATTCGAAAATTCAAAATGGCCGCCATTTTTGGGGAGGGGAAATTTTTTTAAAAATTACCAAGAGTACAATGCTCAGATACCCTGTGGGTCGAAAATTTTGACGAAATCGCTCTATCTCGCACGGTTAAGGAGATACAAGCAAATTTGTGTTTTTCCATTTTTGGCAAAAATTCGAAAATTCAAAATGGCCGCCATTTTTGGGGAGGGGAAAATTTTTTGAAAATTGCAAAGAGTACATTCCTTAGATACCCTGTGGGTCGAAAATTTCGACGAAATCGCTCTATCTCGCACGGTTTAGGAGATATGAGCACATTTGCCTTTTTCAGTATTCAAAATAGCCAATTACTCATTTATTTAATTAATTACTCACTCATCTATGAAGTAATTCTCCCCAAAAGCAATCCCATACAAGCTATTAACCCAATGAACCTCCATACCAAATTTCAGAAAGCTAGGCTTAATAGCATTCCTTAAAATGTCTGGAAACCAAAGAGCTACTCAAAAGTAGCAAAGTAGCTATTACTCCGTTAGCTATAGAGCTATTATCACCAAAAGCAATCCCATACAAGCTATTAACCCAATAAACCTGCATGCCAAATTTGGTAAAGATAGGATAAGAACTGTTGCCTAAAATGTCTGGAAACCAAGTGGGATGCCGTCCTTTAGCTATAGAGCTATTATCACCAAAAGCAATCCCATACAAGCTATTAACCCAATAAACCTGCATGCCAAATTTGGTAAAGATAGGATAAGAACTGTTGCCTAAAATGTCTGGAAACCAAGTGGGACGGCGGAAAAAGCAAAAATAATATGTCCACTCCCCAGTGGGGTGGACATAATACTTTCCTACTACCCTACGGGTCAAAAATTCTGTCGTTCTATCTCTTACGGTTTCTGAGATATTAAGATTTTTCGCTTTTTGCAAAAATTCAAGATGGCCGCCAAAAGTGGCGAAAATTGTATAGAATACTCTCCTACTACCCTATGGGTCAAAAATTCTGTCCAAATCGCTCTATCTCTTACGGTTTCTGAGATATTAAGATTTTTTCGTTTTTCGCAAAAATTCAAGATGGCCGCCAAAAGTGGCGAAAATTGAAATTTTTTCATTTTGTACAGAATACTTTTCTACTACCATGCGAGTCAAAAATTCTGTCCAAATCGCTCTATCTCTTACGGTTTCTGAGATATTAAGATTTTTTCGTTTTTCGCAAAAATTCAAGATGGCCGCCAAAAGTGGCGAAAATTGAAAATTTTCAATTTTGTACAGAATACTCTTCTACTACCCTGTGAGTCAAAAATTGTGTCGAAATCGCTCTATCTCTTACGGTTTCCAAGATATTAGCAAATTACTCAAAAGTAGTACTGAAAATACACAATGGGGTACCTAAATGGCTATTACTCATGTACTGACAAAGCTATCAGTCCCAAATGCAATACCAAGCGAGCTATGAACATATCAATCTTGTATTCAAAATTGTAGTAAAATATCTTTAACTAGATTGGGCCAACTCGGCGCCAACATATCCCCAGACAGGTCAGCACTCACGCCACAGGTTTTGATCGGGAATTTTTTATTTAATCCATTTGTTGTATGCCATAAATATTGGGAAAAGTTATATGAACTTCAGCACATCAATCTACTAAGTTTATATCTTCCCAAGGAAGATGGTGTATCCCCAGACGTCGAATACATAACTCAACAGATCATATTTTCAATCTTCCTGCAATGATAACTCTGAACCTATTTTCAAAGTATTCAAATGATCGATGATTGAATGTCCATTCTAAATTAATAATCTCAAAAGAGCATATCTGTTTCTATATTTGTTGACAAATAAAATATTATTTTTAACTCAACTCATCATACTTTTCAATCTTCCTGCAAAGGGTAACTCTGAACCTATTTTCAAAGTATTTAAATGATTGATGATTGAATGTCCATTCTAAATTCGTAATTCCAAAAGCGTATCTCTGTTTCTATATTTGTTCACAAATAAAATATTATTTAAAAATCATATATTATTTATATTATTATATTATTTTTAGAATTTGCATTGTTTTTCAGTTATTCATTTCCTCAATTCCTATATATGTGGTCCATATATATGCAACCTAAATATGTGACACAATCTCAGTTCTGACTCCCTTTGTCTTAGATAATTAGATAATGAAGCAAACACCACCTCCCACCCCCACCCCACCTCTCTCCCCTTCTCCACACCTCTCTCACTATTACAGAAGATCTGTATACCTTTGTTTATTTACATGTAGTGTCACTCAATAGCTGGAGGTCATAGAGGTGGGTGGGGGATGGGGGGTGGGACTACAAAGAGATGGAGTGCTGCAGCACAAATGGTAAACAAATACTTATAATATAAAAGGGGTAATCAAATATAAAAAGCTCAGTTAATCTTATCATTAAAATAAAATCAAATATATAAATAAGGAATGTCCAACAGGAAGATTATATACCTCCAGAATTAAATATAAATTATCAAACGACAAGAACAGATTTATAATAATAATTCAGAATTGAGAATTTTAAGTATGTGATTATCAATTGAAATGAGTTCGTAACTGTAGGAGCTGTGTCAAAATTAAGGCAAATTGAATAAAACTGGGGTAGTTGAGGGTTAAAAATCCCCTATTTTTACTACATAAGGCTATAATTTCATTAATATTTGGGACTTAAAGCTCACCAGAAAATAACAGTGTCCATTTTGCCTACTTGAATATGTTTAACCAGTTTCATATTAAAAAGTTAAAAACTCAGCAAGCAGAGAGATAACACACAAAAATAAGTTCTTAAAAGCCTAAGATAGCCATAACATTATTAATATTCAAAATTTAAATAGACAGGCACTTCCTTTGAAAAATTCAAAGATTTCAGCTCTATGAGCCACATAGTTTGACAGTTACAGGGCTTTAAAGTGGCATAATATCCATAAATTGGGTCTCTGTGGGCATTTTACAATTGTTAAAGAGACCTTAGCAATTAAACTACAGAACTGAAACTTTTTGGGGGACATACACAACAAACAAAAATTATATATAATACAGTTTAAGACTTGTCACACTAAGCATTTCCAAATAACAGGGCAAAATACAGAAAAAAATGTCAAAAAAGGTCACTTGGGCAAGTGTCTATGGCCCTCATACACAGGTTAAATGTCTACTAAAAACCTTGATTTTCGGCACATGTGAAAAGGACATAATAATGCATTCTCAAATGGGATTTCAGCTCAATCAATCACATAGTTTAACAGTCACAGGGCTTAAAGGTGGAAAAAAGTCCAAATATTGGGTCTCTGTGGGCCTTTTAGAGATCTCGATGTGGTTTTCAAATTAAAGCATCAGACTTAAAATCTGCTACATACTAAGACTACACATAGAATATGTATCTAATAATAAAGTTTGAAACTTCTCAGACTCACCATTTCCAAGTTACAGAGCAAAATATGTGAAAAATGTCTTAAAACGGTCACTTGGGTGGGTGTTAATGGTCCTCATACACAGTTTAAATGTTTACTTGAAGCCTTGATTTTTGGCACATGTAAAAAGAACATAATAATGTATTCCCAGATGAGATTTCAGCTCTATCAGTCACATAGTTTAACAGTCATGGGCCTTAAAACTGGCAAAAAGTCCAAACAGTGGGTCTCTATGGGGCCTTTTAGAGACCTCAATGTGGCCTTCAAATTACAGCTTCAGACTTCAAATTTGTCACATACTAAGATTACACACAGAATATGTATCTAATAAAGTTTGAAACTTCTCAGACTTACCATTTCCAAGTTACAGGGCAAAATATGTGAAAAATGTCTAAAAAGGGTCACTTGGGTGGGGATTTATGGTCCTCAAACACAGGTTAAATGTCTACTTAAAGCCTTGATTTTCGGCACATGCAAAAAGGACATAATAATGCATTCCCAGATGGGATTTCAGCTCCATCAATAACATAGTTTAACAGTCACAGGGCTTAAAGGTGGCAAAAAGTCCATATATTGGGTCTTTGGGAGCCCGTCAGAGACCTCAATTTGACCTTCAAATTAAAGCTTCAGACTTACAATCTGTTACATACTAACATTACACATAGAATATATATCTAATACAGTTTGAAACTTCTCAGACTTACCATTTCCAAGTTACAGAGCAAAATATGTGAAAAATGTCTTAAAAGGGTCACTCGGGTGGGTGTTTATGGTCCTCATACATGGGTTAAATGTCTATTAAAGGCCTAAATTTTGGAGTATATACAAGAAAAACATATTGATATATTCTCAGATGATATTTCACTTAGATGAGAGACATAGTTTGAAAGCTACAGTGCTTGAAGATGGCAAAAAGTCCATAAATTGGGGCAATTTTGAGATCTTAAGTCGGCCTAACAGGTAAACCTACAGCCTTTAAATTTTTCACAGACAAGGATTACATATAAGAGTTACATCTAGTGCAGTTTGAGACTCATTAGAATTACCACTTCCAAATTATAGGGCAAAATAAGTTAAAAATATAGGAAAAAAGTCCTAAGTGGGGTCTTTATGGGCCTCAAAGACAATTTTCTCCTCAACTTAAAGTCTTGATTTTCGGCACATGTACTAAGAATATATTAATGTGTTCTCAGGTAAAATTTGAGGCAGATAAGCCTCATAGTTTGTGACCTAGAGGGCTCTAAGTGGCCAAAAGTGCAATTTCTGACCTTAAGGTGGCCATAAGTTCTTTATTATTGGGAGTTTAAGGTCATCTTAAAATAGGGATCTTCCTTTGGGCATCCTTAACATGTGTACCAAGTTTGAAAAAAAATATTAATCTGTTTTTGAGTTATCGCGTCCACAAGGAAATTTCTACGGCGGCGGTTTCTTTCGTCTGGGGATATAATTATTTTGGCCTAAATGCACGGAAACCAATGGGTACTGAAAATAGCTGTACTTAAGTATTACTCAGTAAGCAAAAGAGGTACAACAGCCAAAAGCAATCCCAAGCAAGCTACTGACCCAATAAGCCTGCATACCAAATTTGTTGACAATAGCTCTAATACTTTTCCTTTAAATGAGCGGAAACCATGCGTGACGCCGGACATCGGACGCCGGACATCGGACGCCGGAAAAAGCAAAAATAATATATCCACCCCCCAGGGGGGTGGACATAATTACATTTCTGTGAAACTGCCTATACTATGTGGTTGCTAAATTAACACCCTGTATCATCAAAAACTAGATTGGGCCAACTCGGCGCCAACATATCCCCAGACAGGTCATCACTCACGCCACAGGTTTTGATCGGGAATTTTTTAAAACATAATTACCCATTATTATATGAACTTCAGCACATCAATCTACTCTGTTTATATCTTCCAAGGAAGATGGTGTATCCCCAGACGCCGAATACATAACTCAAATTATATTTTCAATCTTCCTGCAATGATAACTCTAAACCTATTTTCAAAGTATTTAAATGATTGATGATTGAATGTCCATTCTAAAATAATAATCCCAAAAGAGCATATCTGTTTCTATATTTGTTGACAAATAAAATATTATTTTTAACTCAACTCATCATACTTTTCAATCTTCCTTCAAAGTATTTAAATGATTGATGATTCAATGTCCATTCTAAAATTCATAATCCCAAAAGCGCATATCTGTTTCTATATTTGTTCACAAATAAAATATTATTTAAAAAAAAATTATTTATATTATTATTTTATTATATTATTTTTAGAATTTGCAAATTGTTTTCAGTTATTCATTTCCTCTATACCTATATATGTGGTCCATATATATGCAACCTAAATATGTGACACAATCTCAGTTCTGACTCCCCTTTGTGTTATATGTAATGAAGCCCACCACCTCCCACCCCCACCCCTCTCCCCTTCTCCACACCTCTCTCACTATTACACAAGATCTGCAACCCCACTGAGTTCTTTGTTTCTCATCTGATATCATTAAATACCTTTGTTTATTTAGTGTCACTCAATATAGCTGGAGGTCCCAGAGGTGGGTGGGGGGAATCCGGGTGGGGGATGCATAAATGGTAAACAAACAATCTATATAAAAGGGGTACTCAAATACAAAAAGAATTGAGAATTTTAAGTATGTGATTATCAACTGAAATGAGTTCATAACTGTAGGAGCTGTGTCAAAATTAACTGAGGCAAGTTGAATAAAACTGGGCTAGTTGAGGGTTAAAAATCCCCTACTTTTACTACATAAGGATATAATTTCATTAATATTGGGACTTAAAGCTCACTTAAAGTGTCCATTTTGTCTACTTGAATATGTTTAACCAGTTTCATTTTAAAAAGTTAAAAACTCAGCAAGCAGAGGTATAACACACAAAAATAAGTTCTTAAAAGACTAAGATAGCCATAACATTATTAATATTCAAAATTGAAATAGACAGGCATTTCCTTTTAAAAATTCAAAGATTTCAGCTCTATAACCCACATAGTTTGACAGTTACTGGGCTTTAAAGTGGCATAATGTCCATAAATTGGGTTTCTGTGGGCATTTTACAATTGTTAAAGAGACATTAGCAATTAAACAACAGATCTGAAACTTTTTGGGGGACATACATAACAAACAAAAATTATATATAATACAGTTTAAGACTTGTCACACTAAGCATTTCCAAATAACAGGGCAAAATACGGAAAAAATGTCAAAAAAGGCACTTGGGCGAGTGTCTATGGCCCTCATACACAGGTTAAATGTCTACTAAAAACCTTGGTTTTCGGCATATGTAAAAAGGACATAATAATGCATTCCCAGATGGGATTTCAGCTCCATCAATCACATAGTTTAACAGTCACAGGGCTTAAAGGTGGTTAAAAAGTCCAAATATTGGGTCTCTGTGGGCCTTTTAGAGATCTCGATGTGGCTTTCAAATTAAAGCTTCAGACTTAAAATTTGTTACATACTAAGATTACACATAGAATATGTATCTAATAAAGTTTGAAACTTCTCAGACTTACCATTTCCAAGTTACAGAGCAAAATATATGAAAAATGTCTTAAAAGGGTCACTCAGGTGGGTGTTTAAGGTCCTCATACACAGGTTAAATGTCTACTTGAAGCCTTGATTTTTGGCACATGTAAAAAGAACATAATAATGTATTCCCAGATGAGATTTCAGCTCTATCAGTCACATAGTTTAACAGTCACAGGCCTTAAAATTGGCAAAAAGTCCAAATACTGGGTCTTTATGGGGCCTTCTAGAGACCTAAATGTGGCCTTCAAATTAAAGCCTCAGACTTAAAATTTGTCACATACTAAGATTACACATAGAATATGCATCTAATACAGTTTGAAACTTCTTAGACTTACCATTTCCAAGTTACAGGGCAAAATATGTGAAAAATGTCTAAAAATGGTCACTCGGGTGGGGATTTATGGTCCTCATACACAGGTTAAATGTCTTCTTAAAGCCTTAATTTTTGGCACATATATAAATAACATACTAATATCTTCCCAGATAGGATTTGAGCTCTATCAGTCACATAGTTTGACAGTCACAGGGCTTAAAAGTAGCAAAAAGTCCAAATATTGGGTCTTTGGGAGCCTTTTAGAGACCTCAATTTGACCTTCAAAATTAAAGCTTCAGACTTAAAATCTGTTACATACTAAGATTACACACAGAATATATATCTAATACAGTTTGAAACTTCTCAGACTTACCATTTCCAAGTTACAGGGAAAAAGATGTGAAAAATGTCTTATAAGGGTCACTCGGGTGGGTGTTTATGGTCCTGATACACAGGTTAACTGTCTATTAAAGGCCTAAATGTTGGGGCACATATAAGAAAACACATAGATATATTCCCAGATGATATTTAACTTAGATGAGAGACATAGTTTGAAAGCTACAGTGCTTGAAAGTGGCAAAAAGTGCATAAATTGGGTCTCTGTGGGCACTTTTGAGACCTTAAGTCGACCCCTTTGGGTAAACCTACAGCCCTAAAATTTTCTACAGACAAGGATTACATATCAAAGTTATACCTAGCGCAGTTTGAGACTCATCAGAATTACCACTTCCAAATTATAGGGCAAAATATGTGAAAAGTATAGCAAAAAATCCCCAAGTGGGGGTATTTATGGGCCTCAAACACAATTTTCTCCTCAACTTAAAGTCGTGATTTTCGGCACATGTACTAAGAACATATTAATGTGTTGTCAGGTAAAATTTCAGCCACCTGAGCATCATAGTTTGTGACCTACAGGGCTCTAAGTGGCCAAAAGTGCAATTTCTGACCTTAAGGTGGCCATAAGTTCTTTTTTACTGGGAGTTTAAGGTCACCTTAAAATAGGGATCTTCCTTTGGGCACCCTTAACATGTGTACCAAGTTTGAAAAAAAAATATTAATTTGTTTTTGAGTTATCGCGTCCACAAGGAAATTTCTACGGCGGCGGCGGCGGCGGCGCGACGGACCTGAATCCAATATATCCCCGACTTTCGTCTGGGGATATAATAAGCCAAAAAGTTATTACCATTTCCATGATACTTATAAATTTTCAATAATATCATAAATTCACAAAACTTCCAAAAATAGCATCAGAGATGCCCGTACCCCACAGCCTAGGGAAATATTTTCAACACCATGAGATACAGAAGCACTGTACCAGTACAAAGTTCAGGATACTTTCAGAGCACTGTCAGTTATATAAAGTTCCAAAAAATGTTTAAATGCAGAAAATAATGTTTAAAAGAAAGATAATGCATGTAAAGATGAAGTATTAAAACAAGTCAATTCAATAACAAGATGACAGCATTAATCAGTAAACTAAAATTCAACATTCTTTATCTACATCTGCATGGCCGAATTATGGTTTAGATGTTTTGAATATTACCATGCATACAGAAGTGGTAATACATTTAATGAACGCTTATGTGTGGTGTTGGAGCAAAATCTGTGGCTCACTTGATGAAATTCTATCTCTTACAATGGGAAGTTATGAAAGTAAAATTCTTAATAAATTCTAATATGACTTTTGCTTAATCTGCATCAAAAGACAGACCCAAAGGTGCAACAAGATTTTAAAGGTCAAGGTCACTACGACAAGGTCAAATTAAGGTCACACTATGATAATACACACCTATGGCCCCTGACCAATGCCCCTACCAAGTATCAACTTCCTACACCTTACGGTTTCCGAGATATAGCCCGGACAAGATTTTATAGGTCAAGGTCACTACGGCAAGGTCAAATCAAGGTCAGATCATGACGTTGCACAATTACACCCCCTAACCAATGTCTCTACTAAGTATCAACTTCCTACACCTTACGGTTTCTGAGATATAGCCTGGACAAGATTTTATAGGTCAAGGTCACTACGGCAAGGTCAAAGGTCAAATCCTGATCAGACCATGACGTTGCACACCTACACCCCTAACCAATGTCCCTGCCAAATATCAACTTCCTACACCTTACAATTTCTGAGATATAGCCCGGACAAGATTTTATAGGTCAAGGTCACTACAGCAAGGTCAAAGGTCAAATCAAGGTCACACCATGACGTTGCACACCTACACCCCCTAACCAATGTCCCTCCCAAGTATCAACTTCCTACACCTTACAGTTTTTGAGATATAGCCCGGACAAGATTTTATAGCTCAAGGTCACTACGGCAAGGTCAAAGGTCAAATCAAGGTCAGACCATGACGTTGCACAACTACACCCCCTAACCAATATCCCTACCAAGTATCAACTTCCTACACCTTACAGTTTCCGAGATATAGCCCGGACAAGATTTTATAGGTCAAGGTCACTACGGCAAGGTCAAAGGTCAAATCCTGATCAGACCATGACGTTGCACACCTACACCCCCTAACCAATGTCCCTGCCAAATATCAACTTCCTACACCTTACAGTTTCTGAGATATAGCCCGGACAAGATTTTATAGGTCAAGGTCACTACGGCAAGGTCAAAGGTCAAATCAAGGTCATACCATGACGTTGCACAACTACACCCCCTAACCAATATCCCTACCAAGTATCAACTTCCTACACCTTACAGTTTTTGAGATATAGCCCGGACAAGATTTTATAGCTCAAGGTCACTACGGCAAGGTCAAAGGTCAAATCAAGGTCAGACCATGACGTTGCACAACTACACCCCCTAACCAATATCCCTACCAAGTATCAACTTCCTACACCTTACAGTTTCCGAGATATAGCCCGGACAAGATTTTATAGGTCAAGGTCACTACGGCAAGGTCAAAGGTCAAATCCTGATCAGACCATGACGTTGCACACCTACACCCCCTAACCAATGTCCCTGCCAAATATCAACTTCCTACACCTTACAGTTTCTGAGATATAGCCCGGACAAGATTTTATAGGTCAAGGTCACTACGGCAAGGTCAAAGGTCAAATCAAGGTCATACCATGACGTTGCACAACTACACCCCCTAACCAATATCCCTACCAAGTATCAACTTCCTACACCTTACAGTTTCCGAGATATAGCCCGGACAAGATTTTATAGGTCAAGGTCACTACGGCAAGGTCAAAGGTCAAATCCTGATCAGACCATGACGTTGCACACCTACACCCCCTAACCAATGTACCTGCCAAATATCAACTTCCCACACCTTACAGTTTCTGAGATATAGCCCGGACAAGATTTTATAGGTCAAGGTCACTACGGCAAGGTCAAAGGTCAAATCAAGGTCACATCATGACGTTGCACACCTACACCCCCTAACCAATGTCCCTCCCAAGTATAAACTTCCTACACCTTACGGTTTCTGAGATATAGCCCGGACAAGATTTTATAGGTCAAGGTCACTACGGCAAGGTCAAAGGTCAAATCAAGGTCAGACCATGACGTTGCACAACTACACCCCCTAACCAATATCCCTACCAAGTATCAACTTCCTACACCTTACAGTTTCCGAGATATAGCCCGGACAAGATTTCCAAACTCAAGGTCACTACGGCAAGGTCAAAGGTCAAATCAAGGTCAGACCATGACGCTGCACACCTACAGCCCCTAACCAATGTCCCTACCAAGTAACAACTTCCTACACCTTACGGTTTCTGAGATACAGCCCGGACAAACTTTTTCCCGCCGCCCGCCCGACAGGACGCCCGCCCGCCCATCCGGACACCATGGGTGAAAACAATACCCCGACAGCCCTTAAGGACTGTGGGGTAAAAACTGTATTGTTATTTATTAAAAATAATGCCCGAACCCCACAGCCTGAGGAAATAGCTTTCAACACCCTAAGATAGAGACATAGTAAAACAGTACAAAGATCAGGTTACTTTCAGAGTACTTTCAGTTAAAAAAGGTCTAAATAATGTTTAACAGAGAAAATAACATCTAAGAGAAACAAAATGTATGGAAAGGTAAAGTATTAAAACAGGACAATTCAATAGCAAGATAACAGCATTAATCAGTAAACTAAAATTTAGGAAGCTGTAAAAATGTATTCATTGGAGAATAGCTGTCAATGGAAATAGCACAATTATGTAAAAGTACATATGATAATCAGTTGCAGCAATCCATATATCTTTGTCATAAAAGAAACATGTCTCAAATATGGCAGGTGAACGCACTTTGGAAGGGCCAAAGATAAAGGTCACAGCATTATGTTGCACACCTACACCCCCTTACCAATGTCCCTACCAAGTGTCAACCTTCTATACCTTACAGATTTCAAGAAATACTAGTAGTCTGGACAAGACTTTAAAACTCATGGTGACTACGACAAGGTCAAAGGCCAAATCAAGATCACACTATGATGTTACACACCTACAATCCCTAAGGAATGTCCCTACCAAGTATCAACTTCCTACACCTTATGGTTTCCAAAATATAGCCCGGACACAATTTTATAGGTCAAGGTCACTACAACAAGGTCAAAGGTCAAATCAAGGTCACACCATGATGTTGCACACCTACACTCCCTAATCAATGTCCCTACCAAGTATAAACTTCCTACACGTTATGGTTTCTTAGATACAGCCTGGACAAACTTTTTCAAGGCATTTATGGTAACTCGGCTCCTTTTAACTTTGAAACAAGAGACAAACATTAAATCTAGTCTTTTCAAAATCACAGCATATGATTTCCTGTAAATTGTGACTTTCTAAACCATTGAGACCAATTATAAGACAGATATAAAGCATTTGTTTGAGTCCACCCACTGGACCTTCAATGGGGGTGGGTGTGGGGGTGTTGAAACCACCAGGACAATAAAAAAATGGAGAGAGGCCTGTTTAGATTTTTAGTTTTAAGGCTCTGAACTTGGAGTACAGGTCAAAGGTCAAATCTGATCCCATGAAAATTTTTGTCGCCCATGATTCATAATTTGTTGTATACCGTTCTGACATTCTATCCCCTGGGATTAATAATAAGTGACATACAGGGCTTTTGTGTCTGTCCTTCTAACAGGGGTTAAAGTGAGGTGATCAAAAGTAACCAAGGTAAAGGTACTCAATCAATATCATTGGTCAAGGTTTTCTCAAGTTGCACTGCAAATATACAAGGATTCCAGTGCGAATGTCCAGAAGTACAACCTAAAATAGGCTAAACATGGTTAAAACAGCCATATAGGACATATGCAGAAATATAAGTATCTATTTGTTATGGACTAAAATAATGAACACCAAAGAGATAGTTACTTAAACAAAGAGCATCATATAAAATACATTTAACGTGGTTATTCAATCTGCAACATAAAACACATTTTTTGATGTCAAGACCTTGATAATTCTGCACAAACTGCAGTTCCTCTGCCACACACTACATGGGGCCAGTAGGGCCAGTGTTGCTAAACTTCAGAAAGTTCAAAATGCTCTATGCAAACTGGACAGAATGAGTCATGCCACACCCTATCTAAAAACAAGCAATCAGTGCCCGTCAACGGGCTCTGTGTCCGCTGACTGTGTGTTTTGAGTTTCAGAGTAGAAGTGACAGAAGAAAAGGATACAAAAGTTGTGCCCTGGAAATGGTGTTCAGAAGGAAAGTAAGAAGGTAACTGTTAAGGTGTAAAAAGTAAGTTAAAAACATATTTAAAGAAAGTATTGCAAATGCAATAGTTTTAATTTTACTATGTTATAGCTGACCCCAAAATAGGTGAATAACATACTGAAAATAAATAATGTAAATGCAATAGTTTTCAAGTTATACGTGATTTACTCAACAGTGATAACCTAAAAGTAGCTATTACTCAGCTATGCCATGAGCTACAGGTCTGAAATTTTACTATGTTATAGCTGACCCAAAAGTAGCTGAATAACATATTTAGACAAAATGCTCTAAATGCAATACTTTTCAAGTTATACATGATTTAGTGTTGAGTAAGAACCTCAAAGTAACTATTACTCAGCTATGCCATGAGCTACAGGTCTGAAATTTTACTATGTTATAGCTGACCCAAAAGTAGCTGAATAACATATTTAGACAAAATGCTCTAAATGCAATACTTTTCAAGTTATACATGATTTAGTGTTGAGTAAGAACCTCAAAGTAACTATTACTCAGCTATGCAATGAGCCACAGGTCTGGAATTTTACTATGTTATAGCTGACCCAAAAGTAGCTGAATAACATATTTACACAAAATTCTCTAAATGCAATAGTTTTCAAGTTACAACTGATTTTACTCATGATGGAAGTTACTGAAAAGTCCAAAAGTAGCTATTACTCACTTAGCTATTGAGATAGACACCAAAGTTACTTACCATGTTGTAGCTATGGAAAATGTAGCTGAATAACATATATTAACAAAATGCTCTAAATTAATTTTAATGCATTAAAAATTATTTAAAAAATTCATAAAAAATAATTAAGAAAGATCCAGGTCTGACACTCACACAAGTAGAGCTGAAAGAGAAGACAAAACTCACGGTTGAATATCCGCATCCCAGAATTCGGAAATTTTCGAATATTCGTTTGGTGTGTTTTAGCACTGTCCATTTATTTTGCCGAAATACCCAAATGCGGTTGTTGGTACAACCGCATGAAAGTTGTCATAAAAACATAAGTAAACGAGGTATATTTTCCTTAATTTTAATTATTTATTATGTTATTGGACAAAAATCATACTCAATTGTGCTATTTTGCGTTTTGATGCCCAATTATTATACACACCGAATATTTGTTTGCTCATGATGAAAGTCGAATACGGAAAATGCAGAGCGGAGAACGAATAATGCGAATATCCCTTTCAGCTCTACACACAAGGGAATCTACTTGTGATTTAGTACATATGTGCAAGATATTAGAGAAATCCCTGCAATAGTCACTGAGAAAATTTTGATAAAGTGTTAAAATTTTCATACTTAGGGTGGGGGGTGCCTCACTTATAATGGCTCTAGCAAACAGACGAACAAACAGATCTGCATGCCTTGAACAAATTTCAGGCTAGGTAGATAAGCTATCTTTTAAAAAAAAACAGCATGTCTCTGGCCTTGTAGTTTTGGAGGAGAAGTCGCTCACGCGTATGTTCATGGCGCAGAGTGATGCCATAATGTCAGCTGACAAGTCAGCTGACATAAAAACCAACTGGCTTTCCATTTCACATCATATCCTTTTCAAATGTTACCTCCTCACTTTTAAAGCCATATGTTTCTCCCAATCTCCTACTTGACATCTTTTACCAAGTGTAGTAGAAACAGAATATCAGTTTCCTCAGTTCATCCCAGAAGGGCCATTGGCAGGTGTAGTTTTGCCACGGCCACACCAGTGGAATGGAACAGCAACCCATGCACTTAATGTCAGATCCCAACACACCATTTCGAATTTTAGGACCCAACTTGCGATTTAACTGTTTAGATTAGTGGATAAATTAATAGAATCTTCATCAATTTGTGCCATACAAGAGCTCACGCATCAGAAACCTGATGTCTAATTGTTTACTTATGTGTCAGGTTCCAGGTGTTGAATGAGGGCATTATGCATCAGTCAAGCAATTTGATTAAGCAAAAATTCATTTAGTGGCACTAGAGTGTCAGGAGGCATATGGGAGCACATGGGAGTGTATGGAGGGGTATGGGAGTGTAAAGAAAAAAAGCATAGAGTGGTATAAATGGGACATGGTAGTCCCTCTACCCCTATACCATTAAAATTTCATAACTTCTGTTTTAATATCTTGTGTTGTTATGTTGATGGTCTGAAAATGAGACTGTAAACCTTGACTTAAAGTGATCATATGTGTAAATATATCAAAAACATGTACATCTGATGTACTGTTTGGCAGTTTTACATTCAGACAATTATTGAAATGGACCGAACTAAACATCAACATCAAAACTTTGTGCTTTAATTACATGTAGCAAGCATGCCTGCTCAGAAAAAATTGACCATACTGAGTGTAGTGACCATAACTGCTTGGTAAATTCATTCCACCAAATTAAGCCATGTAATACAATGCATAAACTACCAATAATACCCATTGATTGATAAACCCAAAAATACATTTAAACAACACATAACAGAAATTGTGAAAATAGATTGGTGAAAGGCTGTTTACAGTCACATACACATTTTCTACCACTTCCACATGCTTTTCTCACCATTCCATACTCCTTCATACACTCCCCTACCCTTCCATTAACTCCCAGATGCCTCCATACTCCATATGCTTTTATGTACCACCGCCAGCAAACAGCAAGTGAACATCATACATGAATACTAATGAGCAAATAAAATCAAAAGCAGCACAAGCAATGCATCCACATATCCGTGAATTTGAAGTATTTGATCTTCAAACAATATTCCTATTTATCTTTTATTATCATTATCACATATTCCAAAGCCTGTCAACTGCAATTAACATCAACTAGTGGCTTTCTACTAGTGAACGCCCGCCTTATATTTCTTTGTTAAAGGTCAAAGACAAATGCCTCTATTTAACTACAAAATGGGCATTCACTGGTATTTTCGGTTTGCAGTAAAAACGGCTGATATTAGAGATAAATTATAAAAATATAAAGCTTTTAAACAAATTTAACAACATGCGACTCAGTTAATAATTGTATTGTATATCATTTGACAATCTGTTGGTGGAAGAATAAAATATAAAGCTGTTAATATAATTTAAATTCAATATATTAACTTCAACATGGGTGTTTACTGGTAGAATGTCACTGTGTAAAAGCTCATTACAAAAGTATGTTTAATGATGAGTTGTCGGTAGTGAGTTTACATGGTAGTGAATTAACTGCACGTGGGCCTACACAGTACTATATGCCAAGTCTTGAGATCGAGACACTACTATGTACAGTATGTTACGGGCCGTTTCAGCTCCATGCGCCGTTTCGACCTGGCGCACTCAATATGTGCGTCATTTCAACACCTTTTCTTGGTGAAAATGGCTCAAATTATAACATTTAGAGGCCATTTAAAGGCAAAAGGCACATAACGAAAGGTTTTATCTATACCTTTATGTTTTTCACGCCAGGCAGGTTTATTTGTCAAAAAAATCTCAATATAACATCCAAACACAAAGACTCCCTTCAGAAGTTTCACCAGCCTGTCATATATATTTACCATACGTATATGTATTTACCATATCATAACTTAAAGTGTAATGATAAGCTAGTGTTTGAAAGCCCTTTATATATTCATCCCATCTACCTACTCAGGCCTTATTTATAAAACAACGTAAATTAACTGTGGTGTTGAAACGGCGCAGTGAGCCATTTCGACCCGGCGCTGGTGTCTAAATGGCCCGATACACCGTACCATGGATTAGCATGAAGTGGGTCGATTTTTCAAGTGTTTTTAGTGCTGTGTAAAAAGTAGAATGGCCAGAAACATTATGTTTGACAGACATACAGAAGAAAGTGATAGCAGCAACAAAATGCAAAAATTGGTTCATAACTTTTTCCTTCAAATGTAAATTAGTACAAAATCTTTGAAAAATATCTGCACCAAACATTCACGAAGTGGGTCGATTTTTCAGTCAAAAATACTTTTCCAATATTCATATTTTGACCAAATCAATATTGTTTCCTGGATTTATTATACTTAAAAGTTCACAAAAAATGTTCGCCAGAAAGAGAATGGCAATAAATCCATGATAAATAGATCTGGTTTGTGAATATGCTATGGTGTAATTGCAGTCAGGATTTTCCATCATATGAGAAGGGCAATAAAATTTATTTTTAATAATTTAAATGATTAAATTTAACAGACATCAAAACATCACAATCTGATCTTTTATAATTTAAATATGTACTGTAAAACTTTTCCAAAAATTTCATGATACAGGAATACAGCAAACTTTTATTTTGATAGAATTTCTTGAAAAATTGACTCACTTCATGAATCGACCCACTTCATGCTGCTGTTAGTACTAAACATACTTAAAGAGCTGTTAAAATATCACCCATCACCCACACATTTCCCAAAAGAAATGGGGATCCAGAAAATGCATCTCAACAGAAGAATTAGCCAAATAGATAAAATATGATTATTACCAGAAATATGTAGGCTGTCAGTGCATATCTCACAAGTGTGAGAACCAATGCCAGGCTCAGGGCAACACAAACGTCAAACTGTGTGACTTCGGCATACTGCTTAAGATCCTTAACAAAATCCCATGGATAAACATAATCTGCACTATTTTCTTCAATATACTTGGTCAACGTGGACGATATATCTGTAACCACACGCCGATAGTCTCCATAAACACCGACGAAAAATTCTGCCATGACTGATGCTCAGCTTCAGCAACATTCAATGCAATCTGCAGCAGTCAGTTACAGTTAGATAACATCTGTTTGTATGGGTTACTTTGATTAACTAGGGATGACAGCTGAGCAGTTTGCTAACTTATAACATAATTTTATTCTTGTGGTCATCACAATATCAATAAAAACATATAAATCAAATTATAACTCATAAAACGCAATATATTAAGCCAATATATGCATAAATAACATTGACTAATTTTAATTTATAAAGCTTGACACCTACATGTATTTATTGAACTCGTCTAAATTAAACATATCGCTTAGATCAAATCGATACTGTAACATTCGTTAAGTTGGCCATACGATTTCTATGAAGTTGGCTTCTTCGGGAGAAAATATGCTTTTGACTTTTTATGTTTTTATCTTCCCAAAAGCCATACATAACCGTAGACCAATATATCAAGTGTAATAAAAGGAATTCCTGTCATCATAAATATTGTTACCAACTTTGTATGTACTTATCACTGGCCATATGACAAATGTTTTACACAGTAAATTTTATCCCCAAATTGTATAAATATTGAATTGGTGTTGTTATTAATATTCTTTTTCATGTTTATTTTAGTTGATGTTTTCGGGTGTGTTGTATTTTATGGAACACCAGGACAAATAAATGCATAGCCGGATGGGGTGACCTTTATGTTTTTGTTCTATTACCGAGTGACTGATGTCCCTCTCTGATACAATATTTACTACAATATTTATTTTTTGGCATGTGATAAGATATATAATACATTGTATTTCACAAGTGATGTTTCGTGGATATATACTAAAATACCTCAATTTGGTATGAGTGATATTTAACTTTATTTGACTAAGTTTGTGTCTTAAAGAACAATATATAATCTTGGTGTGGTATAAACAGATAGGGAATACATGCCTTTGTTAGTACATGTTTACATGTACATACAATACAATACAGTTTCATATCTTGACTTAATCATAATTGTATTGAATAATGTTGAAGTTTTAGTTAATGGATCCTTTGATATGACTATAATGATGACATTGCAAGGGTGATGTGCTGTGACCTGATTTTTGGTTTCAGTATAGATCATATTGAGCATATTTGTTGTTCTCAATGGGTTTTTTAATGTTTTGAGTAGGTATAACAACTGTTTGATACTTTAAGGCCAATATACTGACAATAAAAGGCCAATTTGACAATTAGTTTATTTTATATATAAATTCCATTGTTTCTTGAAATTTTTATTTCAACAAAGTATCTGTATTTTTACAAAAGATTTACAAGTTCTTACAAGTAGATGGTGCCTCAGCTACCAATAATTATGTTATGTAGCCATCTACTGAAATTCCTCTGATTATGGTTTTATCATGGTCTCACAAAAGCTGACCAAACTAACTCCTTTTATAACCAAGTGTGAAATGCAACCTCTGAGTCATGAGCATTCCTCTCCCTGGAATGCTTATTTTTTCTATTTATATCTTGAGTCATGTAATATCAATCAACATGTACACCATTCATGATACATTCTGGTTCACATCCTCACATTGTTCACATTTCAGTGTTGTTTAAAAAGTTCAGGTTGGCGAGTTCATCTCAGATCATGTTCTGATGCTGCGTCAGCTCAATTTTATCAGCTCTTTTGTATATAGGTCCAGTAACATTACCTTTTGGAGGTATCACAAGATAAATATGAAGGGTTTGTGCAGTGATCTTGCCAATTGTTCATTTCTCAGGTGCCCTGGAAATATTGCTAGTGCCCTCTATGACCAATACATAAGTGATCTAATTGATTTGCTTGATAAACACTCTCCTAAGGTGTCTCATATTTCCACCAAAGGTGATGCTAAATGGCTTTCAGATTCCTGTTTGAAGACAAAGATTATCAGGCATCACTTGGAATAAATATGATGGAAGATAGTCACCACATGATAGAGCTAGACTGTGTAAACAGTGTGCCTGTTGCAACTCATTAGTTTACGGGATAAATCCAACTATTTTAAAATCTTGTTAGTAAAAATGCTCATGATTCAAAGAAACTGGGCATGTCTTACAATCTACACTGCACTCTATTCCTAAAACTGCACACTTCCTTCTTATGACCCAGAAAAATATTGCTAACTGCTTTCTTATATTTTCCCAGAGAAAATGACCACGATCAGGGATTCTTTTATTCAATTCAAGAAATATCGACCTGTGTGCTGCTTGTGTTTCATCTCTAGACTCATGGACTGAATGGTCGCTTTCCATGCAGTTAAATGACTGTGATTTCCAATGGACTTCAAAATAGTCAGCTAATAACCTTACCCACTCGACTGAAACTCCATTGCTGTCGATTAAGAATGAAGTCCATCTTGCTCTGGCTAGATATGAGACCAGTCCTGTTGTACTATTTGGTAGATTGGCAGTGTTTGATACCATTGATCATGACACATTTCTATATTGTCTAAGTTCTTGGTTTAGTGTTGGTGGCACAGCTTGGGATTTGATCAAGTCTTGAGCATCTCAGATGCTATTGCACACATTATGCTGCTCCTATGGCTGTAAATGCTTTGGTTGGTAGTCAAGTTGACTACTGTAATTCATTGTTTAGGGGTCTCTCTGCTCCTGATCTTCCCAAGCTGAATTGTGTCTAGAACCTTTTTTCCTAGAATTGTTACCAAAACCACCAAGTATACTCACACATCACTCCTGTTAGAAAGATTCTATTGGCTGCCTATTGAATATCACTCTGTATTTAAGAATGCCTTACTGGTTTACAGTTCCTACAAAGTAATTATCCCAACTATTTTTAACCTTTTCTTAAACCTAAACATAGTGAAAACAATACACAAAGTAGTCAAGCTCATGATGTGTTGATCAAGGTTCCACACTTTGCATAAGCAGTATATAAGTCAACTAAACATTTCGATCTCAGCTTTACATATGATGCTTCAAAGATTTGGAATGATTTCAATGATGATTTTCTACATTTCTATAGTCGTTCAGAAAGAAGTTGAAAACCTATCTCTTTGCAAAAGCATACCCAATCTAGTTTTTGGCTTTGTCCCAGTCTTTCTCCATGGCGTTGACCCCTGCTATGTCTCTGGTTATAAGAATGATTTCTGTTTTTTATCTGTATTATGTGCCTAGAGTCTGTCTTTAGATTGCGATTAAGTGTTATAAAAGTACTGTTAGAATTAGAAATGTGGGTAAGGCAGTTTTTTTTGTGGCTGGAAATATTATGTGACTACAAACTTTGACAATCTAATCTGTAAATATGGGAAGATGTCGTGAGTTTGAATTCCTGAGCTGCCAATAACATGAACCAAAGCATTTCATTGTTTGCACTTACATAGCATTTCTACTAATATAAAGAATTACACAGAAAGATGATATAAATTAAACATTTCTCATATAATTCCTTGAACAAGATATAAAATATAACTACTGATACTAAGAACAAAGTAACTACATTTCAAAATGTTGTACAGTTATTAATTACAAAGAATTATTGGGGAGGGAAACAGCTTAATTAATTGTATTTGAAGTTAATGTTAATTGTACAATTAATCATATTATTTCAGTTATAGTGATCTTTATAGTGAATTATACAAATCAAGATGCACAGCAAAAAGCAGATAAATATCAGTATGTGTTTATATGAAAGAACTAGTGTTGTAACATACAAGTCTTCATATTCTGATCAGTGTGTGTGTTATTTTTATGAGATTTTTGTACATTGCTGTCCTTCAAACATATCTCAAGTTTTCAGTGTGAGTTTTAGTACAGCATTCCAGTGAAGTGACAGGATCATTAAAATATGTATTGTTTATTATAAGACAATGCAGACCATGGTTCACAGGAAACAGGTTTGATAGAATGTATAGGTCACATGACACAGCTTATTAGAAAATGCAGGGAAGTAGGGGAAGCACAAGTAAATTCTCTTAATTTGTCCAGAACATAGGTCATGTGACCACCACTTCCTCTCACATTCCAGAGGTTGTAATAACTGTGAGGCATCTTTGGCATTCCAAAGCTTAATATAAAAGATGCAGCACATGGAGTCAAAATTCAGAAACAACTGGTAACAACAAACAGAAGTAGCAGACGCAGATGAAAGATCAGAGAAGAAACATCATGTAGCAGATACAGAAGGGGCAGCCTTGTGCCAAAATGCTGCTAAAAGGGTATTTTTACATGTAGCTCCAGCATGTTGCAAGAACTTTGTTATACTTTTGTTGTTGATGTTTTAAAATAAAAAAGGACCCAGAAGATATTACATTTTAATACAAACCGACTCATTAATTGTCAACCCCTCCACCCGACAGTATTGACCCTTGAATCATTACTGTATTTATGTTGAACTGTTATGTTCTAAATTATTGGAACTATAAACTTTAGATGTATCTAAGTGTATCAACCCTTCACATACTGCTCTGGTTTCTTGAAAGAAAGCAAACAATACATACACCAAGAGGTTCTCAAAAGAAATTTAAACATGTCAACACATTTCCAAGAAAAAAACTTTACACATGGTTCTAGAAGCTTAGGGAGTTTCCCCAAATCTATAATAGATCATTGTAGCAGAATGTGAAAAAAAACATCAGCACTAACTTGACCAGCTCTGTAGAATACACAGAAAGTCAATGATACGATGACTTTACAAGCCAAAAGGACTCCGCACTTACAAAAACATCGTTCTTGTAAAAGACATTTTCAAAAATGATAAAGTCAGCACGTAATAAGTGCTATGACAGACTCAGTATCTACTGTTTTGGTCTGTGGCTTAATTGATATACTACTATCCCTGTTAAAAACATTGAACTACTCCCCCAGAAGGGTAGTTTTCCCATTATATTTCAAGACTGTTTTGCCACCTCATTGCTGTAGAATGCTAGCTTTGATAGAAAAACTAAAAAAAAAAATAGACCAGGGACGCTAACCTTAGCTATATTTCCAAACTCAGATAACTTAGAAACTGTGGCAAAGCAGATAAATTGTTGCATCACTAAGAAGGGTATTTTAATCAGCATATACAGAGTTTCTCCTGACCAAGACAGCATTACTTAAAATATTAGGACATTGCCACATTCTGTTGTCAGATGCTTCTTCTTGACCTGTCTGCAACATTTGACACCATAGATTATGCTAGCCTGTTTAATTGCCTCAGATATGGAATTGATTGTGTCAGGCTTCACTGGTAGTCATAACTTCATTTAAGAAAAAGAAGTTTAAAATTGGCGGATACTCCTCTGATGTATTTCAACTCTTCCTTGAAGTTCTACAGGGATATGGACTAATCCTTTAAGTGAAATTATATCTTAATATAACGTCACTCATCAGTTTATACTAACGTCACATATCCACAAAACATCTTATAGCTTGATTCTAGAAACTTGCTTATAGCATCATCAAATTGATTGACAACATGGAGGCTGTTCTAGTGTTGATGGTCAACACTTAACTAAAGCTCAATCTTTTTTTGCAATTTTTAATTTTTTAAAAAAATTTTTTATTTCTAAATAAATGTACATTTGGTTCTTTAATTTTGTTATTATTTTCCATAGCAGTATTCATACAGTTAGATTTACAGAAGTTTTTGTGACTATACATATAAACATATGAAAAATTGAGACGTTAGTTGTATAGCTAACAGATATTGGTATTATAAAACTCATTTTCAAACAATTTTTAGCTTTCACATGTCACGAAAAGGTTTTGTTGATAGTACTTGGACAGAGGGACTTACATTTCAAACACATGGATCCATTTTTGCATAATTTTTTTTAAGTTTGCTTCATTTCAATATTATTTTGAGGAATATGATTTTTCATTATTCATATTTGAGAATTCATGCTTGAAAGCTAATATGTGCAATAGACTTATTGATTTTGCAGACTTAAATATCTACTTTTTGCAGCTATTATCGATTTATTTAGTGGAATATTATTTTAATCTACAAATAGGTGGCCATGTATTATGTTGGAATTATTAAATTTATTTTTAAATTTTATCTTATCATGGATAGTTTTTTCCAATGAAGTCCACCCCCCCCCCCCCCCTTTGATCCATGAATAATTTTTAAATGAACAATAATTTCTGATGTAAAATTGCATCTAGGACAAACGGGGTTATAGGACAATCCCATTTTATTTAACATTGGTTAGAGCCAAAGATTCTATAAAGGATAACTGAAACCATATCAAAGAATTATTATCCAGTGTTTTAAAACATTCCCTAAAATAAAGCTCTGTTGTCCGTTCTTTTTATGACATACTAAGGTCATTGTTCCATTTTTGCTTCATACTATGATTATTTTTTACACCAGCTGGTGGTGACTCATAAAGGTCATGAACCCTTTGTAGAAAGTAAAGGCTACATTAATTTTGACATTTTTTTACTCTTAGGTAAAACAGAAATTTATGTTATCAAGAATATAGTTTGTTTGAAGCTGAAAGGGTTCATTTGAAATTTGGCTATTACACAATGAAGGTGTTCTGTGTATCGTTTATGCAGCTCAAACTAGATCATTCAAGGTTTAGTGTATACTGGTGGAAGGAAGTAATTGAGAATTGTAGAAAAAAGCAGCTAATACACAACTATGTTTTACAAACTTTATGTGCATTTGATTGGGTTCACCTCAATTATGATCTAAGTGATCAGTCTCCTTCGTAGAATCACTTGGTGTAATGATTTTAGTTACATGAAAGACCACAATTGAATGGAAAAGATCACTCCGGATCACTTAAATCACTTGCAATCGAATATGAATATTACATGCATGGTGTCAGAAGTAACCCAGTGCCGAAGTGTAATATGGATAAGCTGTTTTTGTGAACTAATTTGTAATAGATAATATTCAGCCTCATAGAACCATGGACTTTACAGCTCAGGTAGAAATTATGCAGATAATTGGCATTTCCCAGGTAACCATTCTTCCTATTCATACTATGGGAGAGCAAACTATAGAGATATTCCGGTAATTTGTCTTGCTGAACCAAATAAGATAAAATGTAACCTGTACTGGAGAAATGTGAAAGTTACTTTACACCAAAGACAAAGGTTGCACTTGAATGGCTTAATTTTTAACATAACTACCATGGCTGATGGGGAACAAATGGAAAGTGATTTGCCTCAGCTTCATAAAACATGCTAGTATGGGGACTTGACAGGCTCCTTGATCAGATATGGAATTGCCGATACCATCATTGCTAAGGGCTTGAAAGAAATATTGCTGAGAGAGGCAGATCTGTTATTATCTGAAAAAAGTGATTTGTGTAGAATTACACAGAAAGCAGCAATTTCAGTTGACAACAGAAGTAATGAAAAAGGAACTTATCCTAAAGCAGGTAGTTCAGGCAGCTGGGTAGAGAAACTAAGGATTATCTACAGGTTCTGTGGTACCAGTCACCCACCCAGAAATTGTCTGGCTTATGGGGAAATATCCAAACAAGAATCACTTCAGGGTTATGTGCATCAAATTAAAGAAAGTGAATTCTATGAATTACTGCCAGATGAGGAGGGCCAAAGTGAATTCTATGAATTACTGCCAGATGAGGAGGGCCAAGATGTGAGCAAGTATGATAACTTGTTCCTCAATGTATAGTCAATGTTGATGACACTAACAAAGTACCTAATAATTGGACATATTTTGTTACCATACATACATAAGGGCAGGTCAAGTGAGAGGAAAGACTTTTTAGCTCTCACATTTAAAGAGGAAGGACTTTCTTGGCTCTCACATTTAAAGCTTATTTCGGTGGTCTAGGATAAAATACATAAGTTAAAAACAGTGGAAGATAAAGACAAATAGAAGGAATTAAGTGCATCTGGACAAGTGCTTTACTTAAAAAGGGATTATTAAAGTTGCTTTTTAAGGATAAAATAATTCAATTTTGACTTGGATTAAATGAAATAAACAGAAATTGAGACAAAATTGTGACACATTTGACAGACTGTGGATTTATGTACACATTGGACTAAAAGGTGATAATTACTAATTAACCCCAATGCTAACAGGGAGGCCGTTAGTGGACTAGAATGGTTAGTGTTTGTTCTATAATTTATTAACAAACACCAGATTGCTTAAACATGCCAAAGTGTGATGGACCCCCTTCTTTGAAAAAGTGTCCCAATGATAAAAGTGGAAAAGATGTTGAAGCCTGTAATGGGGAATTGTGGTTGTGTAAAGAGTGCAAAGTTCTTCACTTCCCAAACATGTCAAGAAATTATAATAATAAGGCAAAGTCAAAGCAGAGCACAGGGGGTAGTGTGCACCATAAAAGCAGCCCAGAGTATCAATTATGTAGTGCATGTGAAGGTCTTCCAAATTCTTATTGTCCACAAAATAGGACAGGCGAAAGTGTGACAATGTGTAAAGAGACTTACTGTTGTGTAATGATTGTGAGTCTGCAAGATTTTCTAAATCACAAGCCAGTTCTTGTGAAAAAAAAATCAAACAATCTACAATACCGAGCAAGTGTCAAAACCAATAGTTCAACCTGTACTGTCTTACATTATATTCACAATGCAATCAGCTACAGTAGATAACATTAAGAAAACAGTCCTCAGCCATTTCTGCTGAAGTTATTCTGGAGGCAAAACATGCACTCTGAAACAATTGTAAACTCACTGTTATTGGGAAAAACCCCAATAGATAACTCCTCAAAAAGGTCAGAAAAGGAAGCTCATGTGAATGACATTTTAAGTGCATTGCAGAAGTTTGACAAATACAACACAGTGCCATTCTTTGTAGTTGATGCCTTGAGTCTTGGTATGCTACTAAAAGCCCATCCAGAAGAATTGAACAGCCTGTCATTTATTGAAAGACAGAATAATATTGAAGATAGAGTTAGGAAATTTCAAGAATCTGTATCCTTGTTCAAAACATCAAGTTGCAACATTCGAACATTTGAATAATAGGCACCTTCCAACTTATGCTTCTATATGTAGCCATAATATAAAAAACAACCAAGATAATGGAGCAAAATTCTACTGGATACAATGAAAAGAGTGATGTTGTCTAACCGCAGACACAAAAGATGGGTTTTCCCTCAGATATTCTTTGTATAAACAATATAAAAACACTCAGGACTCAATGAATTCTTTATCTGCACAAAAATCTCAATCTGAGGATGTTTTTGAAGTACCTGCTCATCAGCTGAAATGCATACGCAGACATGAAAGCAGAAAGAAAAATATAGTTAAAGGCACTGCCATCACACAAAGTGTTAAAGGAGCACTAGTATCAAAAAGAGACCTTTTCTTCTATAGGGCTGAGGCTAAAACTGAAAGTGAAAGTGTATGTGACTTAGTGAAAAGTAATGGTTTCAAAGTACTGCCTCTGAAATGTATATCAAATCCAGCTGCAAAGTACAAATCTTTCAGGTTAACTGTATACTGTGTCAGAGTTAAAAATCTTTTCAACAACAATATTTGGCCCAGACCTGTGTGTGTTAGAAAATATTTCCCACCAAAAAGTGTAGTCAAGGATGTTGCAACCACCTTAGACACTAAACATTGAATCTGAAAATCACTACATACATGTTCAGTGTAGTGGTCCTGGATGTTTTGAATACATTGCACATCTGTTAAAACATACTGATTTTCTTTTTATTCAAGAACATTGGTTATATGAAGATCAAAGTCACTTATTCCACAAATCCTTAAAAAATCCATGAAATTGAGTCTGTGTCACTTACTAACAACTGTAAATCGGTGGTGATTTTAATTTGTCTCTTGAAAACAGTACTAATGAACAAAAATGTCAAAAAAATTTGCTGAAATTCATAAACAAAATGTCTCATGTGTCCAGAAAATTATGATACAGCAAATGTTAAATTTTTACATGAAAATAAAGTGAACAATTCCAAGTTGACTATTGATCACATTTTAGAAATTGAAAGTATTTCCCAGTATGCTGTAAAGTATCATTCTATACATGATGTGAATAATTTGTCTGATCACAATCCCATTCAAATAGAAATGTGTGTGCCATGTGACAGCATTAATAGTGATTGTTTTCTTGACTCTGGCAATATCAAAGTAATATGGGACAGAGCCAATACAAATCATATAAATAACTACAAAAGTGCTCTGGATGAATATTTACAATGTATTAAAACACCTTATAGTGCTTTATACTGTGAAGACTGGCACTGCAAGGAACACAGTTCTGTTTTACAAAAATTTCATGATGATATTGTAGACTCCTGTGTTAAATCTGCTGAAAAAACTATTCCAAAGATTTCAGCCAAAATAAAAGCTCACTGCATCCCTAGCTGGAATGACCATGTCAAGCCACTCCATGAAACTGCTTTATTTTGGCATTGTATTTGGAAAGAAAGTGGCTTCCCACATTTGTTGTGTTGCTGACATCCATAGACAAACAAGAGCAAGATACCACTATGTAGTTCGTCTGGTTAAACATAGAAGTGACAATCTAAAGGCTGAAAAGCTTGCCAACAGTCTTCTGGAAAGTGGTCAGACAGATGAAGACAAACAATAAAAAAGTACACCTACATGTGTAGATAACATAACTGGGGAAAAAGAAATAAGTGACTTGTTCCATCAGAAATATAGAAGCTTATACAATTCAATAAAATGTGATTCAAAGGAAATGCAAGAGTTGATGCATGATGTTGATAAACATATTCAAGAAAGATGTTTAAATTCTACTTATTATAATTCACATGCTGCAACTGTGCATGATGTTCAGCAAAGTCTGAAGCATTTAAAGAAAAGAAAAAAGATGGCCTAACTGATTGTGAATCTGACAATTTTGTCAATGCCACACCTAAACTGAGCATATATCTTTCAATGCTGTCTAGTTCAATGATAAAACATAGATTTGCACCAAGTGATATGCTGATTCTAGAATAATTCCCATACCAAAGAACAAGCACAAGTCTATGAATTTTTCAGATAATTACAGAGCTATAGCACTTTGTAGTGTGCTATAGGGAAATTACTTGAATCCGCTATCCTGTGCCAAAACAAAAGTGTGTGTTCAATCTTGGACTATCAATTTGGGTTTAAAAGCAACTGCTCAACCACAAGTTGTTCCTTTGCTGTCCAGGAAGAAATAAATTATTACAAGACTAACCAGATGCATTTATTATGCTTTTAGATGCTAGTAAGACCTTTGACAAAGTACATTATTGTAAACTATTTCAAATACTGTTAAACAAAGGCCTCTGTCCTCTAACTTGTAGCTTTCTAGCAAATATGTATACTCATCAAAAGCTTTGTGTAAAATGGGTTAAAAGTTTTTTAGATTTATGTACTGTAACAAATGGTGTAAAACAGGGAGGAGTGCTCTCTCCTGTATTGTTTACTATGTATATTGACAAACTCTTAATAGAATTAAAGAATTCAGGGTATGGGTGTTATATTGGTACAAAGTATATGAAGAGCTTTAGTTATGCTGATGATATTGTTACTATTACCCCAAGTCAAACAGCTACAGTTAAAGTTAGAAATATTTGATAAATTTAGTTCTAAATACAGTGTATCATTTAATCCTGATAAGTACCAGTTCCTACATTATACACAGAGTTCAGTTATTGAAGGTATGTTTTTCAATGGTATATTTATCAAATCAGCTAAGAGTGCTAATCATCTAGGAATCATACTCAATATTGATGCTAAGGGCTCTTGTGTAAAGAATATCACATATATTTTCTTGTTAATCTTAATAGGTTAAAGGCTACTTTCCCTAATGTATCAAGAGAGATTAAGTATAAGTTATTTAAAGCCTTCTGTATGTTAGTACATGGTTCTAGCTTATGGGATTATAGCAGTAAATCTGTAAATACTTTCCTAACTGCTTGGAGAAAAAGTATTAGATATCTTCTACAACTACCCTACAAATGTAGATCTAGCTATTTGCAAGTTATATGCAATCATCTTCCTGTAGATGTTCAACTACATAGTCATTTTTAATATTTTTTTCATAAGATGGTTCATAAGACTGAAAATCAATTCTTAAAGTTGTGTTGTGACATAGCATTGCAAGGAAGTCAATCGTTTGTATGTAATTCTTTGAATTTATAAGTCTGCAGATATAGAACAGACAAGTATAACATAAACTGTGGTGCATTTAACCAGTCAGTGATAAAAACAATGTCAGAAATATATAATGAAAGCCTACTTGTCAAATACGGAATATTAGTAGATTTTATATCTGATAAAAACAAATCAAACACCATTTAAGAATGATTTGTATGATATCATAGAATTCGTAAGCAGTGTATAAACCTTGTGTATATGTTCAAAATTGTAAACTGTGTACTGTCTGATGTACGAATGAATAAATAAATAAATAATTGTGTCATAAGTTTTACACGAGAGTCCAAACAAATATTATTACAGAAGGCAATTATAAGGGCCTAAAAGGTTCAAAGCTTTATGATGCCAAAGCCATATTGCATGGTTATACAAGTGACATGTTGTAGGCTGCTGGAATATGTATTCTAGATGTGAAATATAGAAACAGAAAATGTAAAGCATTATTTTATGCAAGGCATGGAACCTATGGAGACCTGGTATTGACACCCATGAAGGTATGTTGACACCAGATATGAGGAGTTCTGCTCTCTGGTAACACACCTTCCATTGGTTTCAATACCATGTCTCCCTTTCATCACCTTATACTTCTTCCTTTCACCTGGATCCATGCAGTCATTGAACTGTCTTCCCACCATCCAAAATATTTGAATTCAGTACTCTGTTTCAGTAAGTAGAATACTGTAGTGTAATAAAATTGTAAATTTTATTTAAAATGTAGTTTTTATAATATTTGAATTCAGTACTCTGTTTCAGTAAGTAGAATACTGTAGTGTAATAAAATTGTAAATTTTATTTAAAATGTAGTTTTTATAATACTTACCTGTTGACACAGATAGAAGAAATAGAAACAGTGAAAGATCAAGAAAATGAACCACCCAAAACTTCCAATATATTAAAGGGAACAAAGAGCTGCTCTCTTTCATTACTAAGTATTGTAGCTTATACAAGCTACATGTAAATAAAATTTACAATTTAAAGAAATATTGTATTTATATGAATGTTATTCAGTGGAGAGTACTTACAGGAGGTCTTGCACTACTTCCACTACCCTTACTGATTATCCTGGACCAGTGTTGCATATACCTCCAATGACTGTTACATGAGAAATTGGCTAAAGACACGTGTGATATGATTATTATTAAAAACCTATCATTATAAAACCTATTATAGATCTTCAGCAGCACTTCAATAATCATTAAGAGCCCTTTGGCTTTTAATGATCAGTATCATCCAGCTAAAATCTTATAACTCCCAACAAATACATGTTGTTGTACTATCAATCCTCTTATGTATATCATGTAGAGTATGTGTATACATGTTACAGGCAATTTGTATAACCAGGAATTACACGTAGTGACAAAACAATTCAGGCCTTTCATGAAATGACTAGGCTTTTTATGTGATGACTGAAAATAAGCTCAAGGCATTACACGTTAAGCCTAAACATAGTTTTCTATCATTTTTGATGTTTATTCATAAATTATATATACTTTTTATTTTTTAGTTTCACCCTTCTAATTATATATTTTAGTTTTGCTTTGTGTCCTTTATCAACAACAATAGTTAAAAGGTATTATCAATCAATGCTTCACTTGAACGAGGTGTGTCTTGACCATCAAGCAGGCCCTAATTACTCCAGTCCTCAAAAAATAATCCTTAGACAAAGAAGTGCTAAAAAATTACAGGTCTGTTTCCAATCTCAATTTTATTTCAAAGATTCTTGAAAGGGTAGTAGATGTCTCCTTCTAACCCAACTGACCTTATGACTGGTTTTCATCAACTTACAGAAAACGTCATTCCTTTGAGAGTGCCCTCCTGTATTTAAAATGATCTCGATATGGCTAAAAGGTCTGTCACAGCCCCCACCCTTATGAATTTTTATGCCACTTTTGATACCATAGACCACACCATTCTCCTTAACCAGCTGAATGCATTTTATGGAATCAGTGAACTGGCACTTCCCACACAAACACATTGGAATTGCCTCAGTGACATTCAAAATTTCATGTTCACAAATAAATTAAAACTCTACCCTGACAAAATTGAATTTATTTAGATAGGCTCCAAAAATAATCATAAACGACTCCTTCCACAATTTCCAACAATACTCTGGGCAATCAGGTCTCACCAGCACAAAATGTTAAGAACCTTGGAGTGGTGTTTGATTCCAACCTATCGCTCTCTGACCATGTGTCACAAGTCATAAAATCCTCCAGAGTCCATGCAAGAGACCTTTACAGAATTTGTGCACTCCTAGGCCTTAAAACAATGGTCCTTTTGGAAGATGCTTTGGTGAGCAGGAGATTTGACTACTACAATTCCCTGTTTGTGCTGGTCACTGATTTTAAGCTGAGAAGAGTGCACTGAGTCCAAAATTTACTCTGCAGGGTTGTCACTCCTCTATGTTTTTCCATATCCCTGAGCTTCATATTTCTTGAATAGGTCAGTTTTAAATTTATCTTCAAAAATTTTACTATCTTTAAAAACAAATATTGTGCCAATATGCTTATCAATATTTTTCTAAGCTTGTAAATGTCTTGCAAAAAGTTGTTAGTTATTTTAATGCAAAATATTGCTCAGAGATGAACTGTAACTAATTGAAATCCTTCCTCAGGTTCTTGCACCTTTGATGTTTTACAATATCTTTCCATTGTCATATCAAAGTTGCTAGTGCCTTTCATTTGGGGGATCTATGTGCAGAATATTCACCAAACATGCTCAGACTCATAAAAAAAGGATAGGGAGTTTTAATTGCAGTAAAACTTGTTTCAGCAAACAGGGTTAATATCGAAGTTTTTAGTATCTATATCTCATATAATTAAAAAAGTCCCCAGACAACATTATCAGAATACATACTATAAAAATAATTTGAGTAGCCTGCCCTCATAAAATTAAATGAAAATAATCATAAAATATATCACAAATTTACTGTTATTGATCACAACTGCTCATTTATTTACTCATTTAAGCAAAAATGTATGTGATTTATCAAAATATAGTTTAACTGATTGTCATATGATTAAAACTACAATTGAGTTGCTTCTATCAGCGAGAAATTAGATCCTATTGATAAAATTATTAATACAATGATCACAGAGATCAGAATTGTCATAGCTTTAATAATTTAATATAACAAAAGAAGTACCCCCACTCCATCCCCACATAACACATCAATGGACATACTATAGACATAAGCGTAGCCGTTATGGAGGTTTTCAAACATTATAATCTAAATGACATCATTTTTGGCTAACTTCGTGTATTTTGATTCCCCTTCAGTGGAAAAGTATACATTCTGATAAATTGCAGTTCTACTCTCTTTTTCCTTGTTAAATACCAATACTTGTTTGTTTTTGTCACTTTTTTCTTCAGTGTAGGACACATATTCATACTTGACAACTACTTGTACTCAGACATTTGAGATGTACTCATACTTGTACTCAAGTACCTTGACTTGTACTTGGCCCCAACACTGGTGAGGGTATTATTGCCCACCAAATGGGAATTATCGGCCTAAAACTTTTCTTATCTACTGTTACAGATTGCTGTCTCTCATTGTTTCTACTTGTTTTCGTTTGTTATTTTGACCTTTTTTTATATTTTTTAAAATTGTTCATACTCCTGTATCTTTATAGCTTTTAGATCCCCTTTGTTTTGGGTATATATGTTGCTTAGGAATTTGTGTTTTCAGCTGGATTAGTGGGGAGTGTAAGGCGCCCACGTGAGTCGCCAATGGGAGGAATGACTTAAGGCTTGACTGCTTGATGCTTAGAATACTGAGCATTAAGATTTCAATTGTTGAGACTCCCCAGAGTCCCTTTCTTTTTTAGTTTAAAGTCACTGGAGTATTTCTGTTCCTTTTGCTCAGGAATGTATGCTCCATAATTAATTGTTGTCTCATCTTCCTGTTCCTTTTTTCTGTGAACGTATCATGCAAGGGAACTCAATTGTGTTTTTTTGAAGTCTGCTTATGGTTCCAGCTTTCTCCCTTGATCCCTCAGACAGGCAAGCTGTTGCAGAAATATTAACCAACTTTGAAGTATTGTTACGTTTATGGGCCTGTATCAGTCCTGCTGTTACTGTGTGGTGATATTTCCCTGAACCCAAGTCCCATCTCATTTGGGGTTGTCAACTGTCAGTCTATCAGAAACAAGGAACCTAAAATTTCGGACATTGTTTCCACTCACTCTCTCAATCTACTAGCAATGACTGAAACACACATTCGTTCAACTGAAAATGTTACTTTGCTACACTCCATTACTCCTGTAGGGTTGTGTCATATACCCCATGCTTAGTTCTTGATTTTTTATGTGTGGTGATTTCAATATTCATGTTGATACAGCTTCCAATGAAAGTTTTAAATTTCAGAAATATCTAGAGTCATGGAATATCACTCAGCATATTCACATACCAACCCACCTTCATGGACACATTCTTCACCTGGTCCTCACTCCCACTGAGCCCAGTGTTGTTTCAAATGTTTAGGTTGGTGGGTTCATTTCAAATCATGCCCCGGTGCATGGTAAACTTGACTTAATCAGTCTTTCAGCACTGAAGTCAAACAAAGTTAGCTCTTTCAGAGGTATCACAATATAAAGATGCAGAGTCTGAGATGTGATCTTGCTAATTGCTCATTTGTCACAGGTCCTGGCAATACAGTTACTGCCCTTTATGAGCAATACACAAGGGATTTAAGTGGTTTGCTTGATAATCAAACTTATGTGGTCTCCTAGACTTTTATCAAAGGTGCTGCCGGATAACTTTCCGACTGCTATAAGCTGGCTAAAGCTGTCCTAGACCAGTATGAAACAAAATAGACCTAGACTTTGCAAACAGATTGCCCAGTGCAATTCACTAATCAACAGGGACAAATCCAATTATTACAGATATCTTATCAGTGACAATGCTCATGATTCAAAGAAACTGTTGCGGGTCTTATGCTTATTACACTCCATTCCTGAAAAAGTAGGTCTTACCAACCATTTTGTGACATTTTTCTTTTGAAGGTGTTGTGTTGACTGGTTTCAAAAAACCTTTATCTCTCAATTGATTAAAAAAAGTCTGTCTTGGGATTCATATCTAAACCCCTTGAGCGTGAAGTGGTTTTCTTAGTTAAATGATCATGTCATTTCAAATGATAATTTCATGCAATCAGTCAGCCTATAAGCATGGTTACTTGACTGAAACTGCATTGCTGTCAAAGAATAAAGTCATTCTTGCACTTGCTAATGATGAAAGTACTGCTCTCTTTTTTCTGTACCAATCTGCAGCGATTGACACCACTGATCATAGTACGCTCATGGTTTTGGTGTTGGAGGTGTGGTTCTAGACTGGTCCAAGTCTTACCTCTGTTACCACTATCAGTGCATCAAGTTTGGATCTATCTTATCTGATGCAAAAAGGCTGTTGTATGGTGTGCCCCAGGGTTCTGTCCTGGGGCCAGTCCTATTCTCATTAAATACTACTCTGCCCAGCAAAGTTATTCAAAATCATCCTGGCATACATTTCCACTTTTATGCAGATGACACACAGTTATATGTTCATCTGGCACACGAGAATATCACTGAGGTCTTTGACAGGTTGAAAAACTGCTTAGATGACATCAAAAAGTGATGTTCATCCAAAAGTGCAACAGCCATGTAGCAGTTATATACCAGTTTGTCATGTGCTGCATGCTCATGTTCGGAACAAGTAACAAACACAAATATTTCTGGGACACATTGCCACTAGCTACACCTCTTAATAATGTAGCAAAAGTGCACAATCATGCATATAACTGCTGTATACTTGTAACAAGCAAACAAGCTAGCATATTACAAAGTCAAAGTTGGGGTTTAAGTTTTTTATAGTTGGGGTTCTTGCTCAACAGCCAGGGTCATATTGGGACAGGTCCAGATATTTGGAGCAACTTTACTAAAGTTTCCCTTATGTTAAGAAATTTATCCCGTGAGATCAAAATTTGCAAGAATTTAAAATGTCTGGTACTGTTAAGGCTCCACTCTAAACATTCAAAACTTCTACGAAAATACTTAAATGACTTACATTATTTGAAGCAGCTTTGCTATAGTTTCCGTTATATTTAGAAAGGTTGGCCTTGGGATAAAAAGTTAACAAAATTTTAAAGCTCAAGCAGTGCAAGTAAGACTTTAAGGAAAAGTCATAAACAAGCCATCATATGCAAGCAAAACATATGTTAGGAAATATTAACCCAGTATTTTCATTTTGTCTACCATATCTGGTGTATTTTACTTTTCGTTAATAAGTTTTGTAGACATCTAACACTTAAGTTATATTTGGAACTTACAGAAACTCAAAAATGAGTTATCATGAGGGGCAGCACATTTAGATGACTCACAAAATTTAGCTTCCCACATTTCTTACATTTACTTGATGTTTCACAGTTTTTTAAAACACATTTTTATCATTTTATCTATAGTTACAACACACTCTAAGTGTAAATCCTATGTGGCAGGGGCTTTAGTTGTTATTAACATTTTTTTTTTGCATTACACTTATTTAAGAATCTGTTTTTTCTCTTCTATAATCAGTGGCTTTTTGTTAATGCAAATTATATAATTTGCTGGGTAAAGCAATGTAGAAGAAATGTTAACTATGACTGCATGTCATCGTTTTTTCTTTTTTATAAACATTTTACTAACATAAACCAATCATTTAATTAATTGTTTATCTGTGTTGAAGATTGAGTCATAACGGGACTATAACCTTTTTTAAACCATGAATGTGTCAGACCCCCAACCCCCACCCCCCACCCCCCACCCCCACAATAAAATTATAAAAGGGAAACATATACTTTCACAATAGTTAGATTTTTTATAAATATATACTAATTTTCAGAATAATTTTGGACATAATGGAAATTAAAAAGGGGAAATGTTGACATAACGAATTGATAACTTAAAACCCGGAGATTTCTTATTGTTGTGGATTTCGAAATTTAGGGCTTTACTACAGTTAATTAACATACAAAACATCCGGGCACCTGCCAGGAGCGCCGAAAATGGATTATGAACTTGCTGAGATGTGTAAACATTTAATACGTATGCCATTCTAGGTGAGTTGACAGCTCATTAATTAATTACAATATCAATGTAGTAGTGCACAAATGCTTAGTTCAAAATGTAAAGTCGATGCGATTATTTAATATTGGATATTCGCTTGAGTATTGACAGTGTACTGAGTGTGTACTGCATGGATGTGTTTATTTCTCGACATGGTGCTTCTTATTTTAAACCCAAGTAGTGTCAGCAATAAAAAGAAACGTCGAAAAAGAAAACATCAAAATTATATTATACACTAAATAATAAAATGAAAGTTGTCAGCAGATGTGTTTGCGCAAAATACAGTGAAAGTCACAAAATTTTTGTACCAAAAACTTGGGAATGGGATACAGTACTGCTGCTCAGCCAGTGATGTGCGACACCCAGTAAAGTCTGCTACTGCTGGTAAGCAAGAGAAGGTGGTCAGCCACTAGCTGTAAAATAAGAAAATGAGGCAGATTCGATATTGTGATAGATCTAATAGACCAAGTTTCTGTCCCGTCCTGTATTGCTATTGATATTTCTGATCGTACCTAATGGCAAGGGACAGAGTTCACATGTACCTGTTTTCTGTGAAATTTTGAACAGCATATTTGTACACATATTACCACAAGTATAAAGTGTTATTTGGTTTCTTTAAGGTATGTACATGTGCCGTTCACTTATATTTCATGCCAATCAAACTGGCATGTATATATTTCAACCTATTTTCAAAATGTAAACAAACCTTCAACATTACATAGTTCTCTACAAAAGAAATTCCTGACTTCTAAAAGTAGTTTAATTTAACAACATATGTATTGGAAAATGGATACAGCTATACTAGACATAACAATAACTTTTTAAAGTGAATGCAATAATTCCCCACAGTTCAAGGTTTACACAGAAAACAGGTACATGTGAACTCTGTCCCTCGCCATTGTGTCCATCAGTATATCAATAGCAATTGGCGACGGGACAGAAACTCGGTCTATTGACCTAGTTTCTGTTTAATCACACATTGCTGTTGATATTTCTGATGCTATGCAATGGTGAGGGACAGAGCTCACATGTACTTGTTTTCTGTGTAACTGTTGAATGGCATATTTGTGCATACATCGCCACAGGTGTTATTTGCTTCTTCTCATGAATATTAATGAGTTGGGTGTTATGGCTGTGAGTTTTTGAGTTTAAAGTATTTGATCTTTCTTTGAGGCTTCCATTTCATAAAATATGGCTAGAAAACCCAAGGGAAATCCATGACCTCATATCTTCTCATGCATATTAATGAGTTGGTACTATGGCCTTGAGTATAAAGTATTTGATCTCAGATAACGAACCTAAAGTAAGCTTTCCCGGGATATAAATCACTTCCAAGTTCTCTTGATTTAGCCCTTCCTGACATATATCCAATGTTACACATTGGGACGTCCCAGGACATAACCTTGCCAAATATTTAATGGCTATCCAACTAGCATGAATAAATTTCTACATATTTTTAAAATATAAACAAACTTCACCCTTTTCTGCTGTCATAGTTTATGACTCATAAATGTATGTCATTGTAATGTCTGAATCATTTGCTAAATATATTTTATATTATAATTTGTTTCACATACAATTAATTCAAAGGAACAAAGATTATTGTCCAGGAAACAGAAATCTTGTACTTCAAGATTAATGTGAGCTCTGTCTCTCACCATTGTGTACTGTCAGAAATATCAACAGCAATTCTGATTCTAATATTATTTTTATAGCGCTTAATATCCATCCAAAGACAGACTCTAAGCGTACCAAACAGAAAAAAAGCAGAAAACTAATATCATTAACCTGAGGCATAGCACATAGCAAGGGTCCACGCCACGGAGAGTAAACCAGGAACAGCAGAAATTAGGGTGGATATGCTTTTGCAAAGAGATAGGTTTTGAGCTTCTTTCTGAATGAGTGGAGAGAAGTGGTCAAGCGTACATCAGCAATGAGTGAATGGGACAGAAACGCGGTCTAATGTAGCGATATAATTCATCACTGAAGTTTTAATACTATCGTAAAATCCAAGTGACAAACTACTCTGGGTGGTAAACTTCACTGGCTGAGAAAGTTTCGTTTTTTGAAGTGATTCCATTCACTGTGTTGCAGATCTGAGCGTTACATTGACTATGTCGTTCATGTAGAAAAAGTTTACAAGACAACTGATTAATATTCCTGAGGTAATTCTTTTGGGTTTCCCAGTAGTGACTTATGAGTAAATCATTTATTGATACTGGAGATAATTATTGTTTAGGGCAGGGTTGTTGTTATCGATGTGCAAAGACATATATCGATCTTGCTATTTTGGTGAAGACTAAATCCTTCAAATTTGACTTGCACAACTCAACAAGCACTAGTGCTACTTCTAATTGTTGTTTATCAGCAAAGGATTAGAAATGGCACTAGTGGTAGTTCCAATTGGAAGTAGCACTAGTGGTAGTTCCAATTGGAAGTACCACTAGGGGAATTAGAAATGGCATCAAACATCAATGCACCATTTTACTCAGCAGATGTTGTAATATGAATTTTTAAGACACTCGAATTAAAGAAACTTTATTTGGTCTTACGTGTACAATTTTATACAAACCTTCTTTTACAGATCCTTTATTTTGAAGCTTTGGTTAATTATCTTTAATTGAAGGAAGCAGTTGGAATGGCGTGGTACTATAACAATCATTTCTTTTTTACTTTTCAATAGTGGTTTAAGCATTTATTTTAAAAAAACTTTCAAAATTGGTTTCTGGGGATTTGAAGCGATCAAAATCCAGTATTTTGTGTGCTTATAACTATCACGGTGAAACTTTTCAGCAAGCATACCCGATCCATAAGTTATAGCTGGAAATGTGTTTTGCAAGATATCATGAAGTGAATTACATCATTTTTACCCACTGTTAAATTTGTTAAAATAAAGGCGTCTGGCTAGTAAATAAAGATGCGAGATATTCCACTGAGTTTATTGACTTTTTATGTTAGCTGACTTGTCAGTCAGCTGAAATGTCATCACTGTGTTGGATTGGCCTATACTTCCATGTGAACAACTTTTCCAGTAACTACAAGGACCAGAGACATGCTCTTTTTGATATCTGCTGACTTGTCAGTCAGTTGACATTATGGCATCACTCTGCATTGTCCTCGTCCACATGAACATCTTCCCCTCCAAAACTACAAGACCCAGAGACATGCTGTTTTTTTTAAAAAATACCTTATCTATCGAGGATGATAAATCATAAAATCCATGCAGATCTGCCACCCAAAAGTCTGAAAATTTCAACACTTTATCACAATTTTCTCATTGACTATTGCAGGGATTTCTCTCTTATCTTGCATATATGTACTAGAGCACAAGTAGATTCCCTTGTGTATCATTCAAGCCTGGATCTTTCTTAATTATTCTTTTATGAATTTTTGAAATAATTTTAATGCATTAAAATTCATGAAATCATGCACTGAATCACTTATAGCTTGAAAAGTGTTGCATTTAGAGCATTTTATTAAAATGTGTTATTCATCCACTTTTTCCATAGCTACAATATGGTGAGTAAGTTGGGTGTCTGTCCCACTAGCTAAGTGAATAATAGCTACTTTCTGACTTTTTAGTATCTTCCATAATGAGTAAATTCACTTGTAACTTGAAAACTATCGCATGTAGAGAATTTCCAATCTAATGTAATCTAATCTCCAATACTTCCAGAGTATTTCTGTTGAGTAAATCAGTTATAACTTGAAAATTATTGCATTTCAAGTATTTTGTTTGAATATGTTATTCACCTGGTTTTGGTCAGCTATATACAGTAAAAACACAGCAAAAGATAATAATATTGCACACCTGAAGCTCATTGCATAGCTGAGCAATAGCTACTTTGAGGTTTTCACTGTTGAGTAATTCTGTTGTATCTTGAAAACTGCTGCATTTAGAGAATTGTGTTTCAGTATGTTATTCATGTACTTATGAATCAGCTATAATAGAGTAAAATTATAGACCTGTAGCTCATAGCATAACTGAATAATAGCTTCTTTCAGGTTCTCATTGTTTAGCAAATCTGTTGATATCGCCCCGGGGTGGGGGTGGAGGGTATTTTATGGGGGGAGGCCGGAGGGGAAGATTTACTTTTACACCAGTCTTTGGCAGGCGGGAGATAATAAATCCTTACTCAAATGTTGTACTGATAATTGAGGTAGATTTAAACTCTTAATATTTACTATTTGTTAATTTACTCATTAGCCGTTTTCTGTAGATAGCTGTAAATGATTAATCATTAAGAGTTTTAAATTCATAATTTAGCGCTAGGTTGACATTTAAGATATAGATGAAAGTTTCTCAGTGGCCTAGTGTCACTGTGTGCCATCTGATAAGAGATTGTCACCTCAATGTGGGTAGGAATCCCAAAAATGGCTTATGCTGAGGGCCTGTCCTGGTATGTCCCTGGATGTTCAGTGGGATGTAATATCCTAACTTTACCTTGAGTCAAGACTTGGTTGACATTTATTTAATTACCACTTAATATTTTTTAAAGCAAAAATGTTTGTGCTAGGTTGAAATTCTTTAACAAATTGCAAATATCTGAAGTGGGATCAGTCGAATTTCTATTTTCTACATACATATAAATCATGCAGTTTGGTACATGTACATTAATATATTCAATTCACCTTGTTAGTTTGAAAATGAATTCTTCAAGTTACAAAAATCCATCACCATAAATTCCATAATAATCTGATGAATAAAGAGCACAGGTCTTTCATAGTCTGTAAAGAAGCACTGTTTGCTTTTCTATATTGAAGAGACAGATTCAGAAGCGTGAAATCATTTCAGTTCCACTGAATTTAAGGATTTTAGGCAACGTTATTCTTTTACCTACCTTGTTCAGCACACACTGAAATCTCTTACACATCCTAGTTTGTTTACCTACACGCTTTGGCAATGAGCCAGTTTTTATCTTGCAGATCATTAATATTACCCTGTTGAAAAATCTAGCCTCTCAATATATGGTTGTGTGTTGTGCACTGAGATAGTGAGAGGAATGAGTGTAAGTTATAAAGCGGCAATGTAAGATGGAATAATACATGCATAAATGTGATTTTACTACCCAAGAGGAGTACTTATAGTTGACTTGTTTTAGAAGCTGATTCAGGTCAGAGTTATTGTTTTTATGACTTGAAACTTCAAGTGTTTTGAGAACTATCACTTGAAGCAGGCTCTTATCTGGCAGTCACTATTCTTTTGTGGAGATAATAATTACACAAAGATAAATATATAGGGAAAGAATGTTTTGAGTACATAATAGTTGTCTTGTCAAATATTTGTTCATTTAGGGGTGGCACTTCCTTGTCTTTACACTTGTAGAAAAAGCAGGTTGAATTATTTGTGACTTCAATTATGGGCTCTTGCAGTTTACAGATCAATAAAATCTGTTTTTCCTCATATGTGAAATCCTGTTTGTTGCTGTTTTGTAATACGTTGGAATCATGGCATAGAGCAATGATACCGCCCAGTTATTTGAGTTAGGACATTTTTTGTAACATTATATTTAGTACATGCATTGATTTCCTGGATAAACCAGGAAATTACTAACTACAAAATTTGTGTATCATTCCAAATTCTACTCTTTTGTACCTCCATTTATTTAATGAAGAATTAATATCAATGTATTTCTATATTTATGTCTATATTCTATATTTTCACCACCTTTTTAACATAATGTCAAACACCGTTAGACCTTTTCCTTGATACTGTATATCTTACAAATTCGATTGTGCATCTCTTCTTACTGGATTTTGTCCAACATTTCTTGTCATATTGCCAAACCAAGGAAGTTTTTAGACCATTGATGGGAGTTGGGGGGGTGGGGGGGTTGTCTTCACTTGCTTATGTCATTGTCACATTATAGTCCACACCAAACAACAAGTGTCCGTTTGTAGGAACTTTGTACCCTCAAGTACCCTTGTTAGCTTCATGATACATATAGTATTATTTAGTGTGTAAATTGTAATATACTGCTACTTTGGAATCATTGAAATTTTCTTTATGTGTGTAACTGATAAATGATATTTAAACTAAAGGTTTGGTTTGTTTATTCATTACTAGTGCACTAATCAATGGGTTGTCAATTACTGTAGATGTTGAGCTGCACATGAAATCGCAAGCACAAGGATTACATAAAATAAATATGATATTTTTTAGAAACATTGTTGCAGGTTTTCATAAGGTATAACCTTTAAAAGTAAACCTTACTTAGGTAAATAAATTATTTTTTTGTCAGTTTTGGGACCCAATATATTCAACAAACTTGTTTAAGGTTAAGCTGTAGTTAACTTCTCACCATTTCAAAAGAGGCTCTACATCAATTGATGACTCATCTTGTGCCTGCAATTACCCATTTTTTTGCCCACTGTGAAGAGACATCAAAGCTGATTTGCCAAGATCATTACCTCCTGATCACACATTAATCCTTCACCAGATCCTTTCTGGAAACCAAAAATTAAGTCTTGTTGAAAATATTTAAATATTTAAAGCAGTCCATACTCCACAGATTGATTGGCAAATCACAAGGCTTTTGATATTTACACTGTCAGTACCAGTAGGGCCTATTTGTGCAGCTTCATCTGTAAATGCTTCCCTGCATGAGGGTTTAACATAACTATTCTTTGCCATTGTTGCAAAATTGGTAGTAATATATGGTTATATCAATTAATGTGCCGCTACCTCCTCCATTTCAACAGTTTTACACATTTAAATAGATTAAAAGTATTAAATTGCAATAGCTGTTTACAAACTTTACATTGAATGGTTTGATATAATTTTTCAAGAAGTTTGAAACTATACACCTTCAACATTATTGCACCAATACTAATCGAATATTATTAAAATTTTAAGTCTAAATCTCCTGATGACACAGTTAAGTATTTATGACAAATACTGAACAGTGAACATGGATTAAAATTGACATGTTATTAATTAAGCGTCCCTTGAAAAGGGGACGCTTATTGGTTTCACCCCCGGTTTTCAGTCAGCCGCCGCCGCCGCCGCATTATCGTCTCCCTTGAATATCTCCCTTGTTATTAGGCCTATCCAAATGATATGTGGCAGTGTTCTTCTATAGGCGTGGGGAAATTTTTTGAAAGGCATAAATTTGACCTTTGACCTTTATCAAGGTCACATTATCAAAAATTCCAAAAAAAATTTACTTCCTTTTCACTAGATTTCCTCAGAAAGTACTGGGTGTGGGTCAACCAAATTTGGTATGCACATTCCTGAGGGAAGAATCTAGGCGCCAGTCGATATTGGCATCAGTCGGGCCATAATTGACCGATTGACAGGCGATTGATTATAAGTTCATAAAAATTTTGCTAAGATTAAGCCTTGAACTCGCTTATTATTGGTCGTAGAGGTTTGGGATGGTATACCAACATATAGGAAATCTTGGCTGGGAATCTTCTGGTGTGGTCAGATTTGACCTTGGGCCCCTCGTTCAAGGTCAAGCGAGGATAGGCAAAGTTTAAAGTGCTTATAACTCGCTTATTATTGGTCCTAGAGGTTTTGGATGGTATACCAACATATAGGAAACCATGGGCTGGGAATCTTTTGGTGTGGTCAGATTTGACCTTGGACGTCTCCTTCAAGGTCAAACGAGGATAGGCAAACTGAAAAGTGCTTATAACTCGCTTGTTATTAGTCCTACAGGTTTGGGATGGTATACCAACATATAGGAAACCATGTGCTGGGAATCTTTTGGTGTGGTCGGATTTGACCTTGGGCCTCTCTTTCAAGGTCAAATGAGCATAGCCAAACTTAAAAGTGCTTATAACTTGCTCATTATTGGTCCTAGAGGTTTGGGATGGTATACCAACATATAGGAAACCATGGGCTGGGAATCTTTTGGTGTGGTCGGATTTGACCTTGGGCCTCTCTTTCAAGGTCAAACGAGCATAGCCAAACTTAAAAGTGCTTATAACTCGCTTATTATTGGTCCTAGAGGTTTGTGATGGTATACCAACATATAGGAAATCATGGGCTGGGAATCTTCTGGTGTGGTAGGATTTGACCTTGGGCCTCTCCTTCAAGGTCAAACGAGGATAGGCAAACATAAAAATGCTTATAACTCGCTTATTATTGGTCGTAGAGGTTTGGGATGGTATACCAACATATAGGAAATCATGTGCTGGGAATCTTCTGGTGTGGTTGGATTTGACCTTGGGCCTCTTGTTCAAGGTCAAATGAGCATAGCGAAACTTAAAAGTGCCTATAACTCGCTTATTATTGGTCCTAGAGGTTTGGGATGGTATACCAGCATGTAGGAAATCATGGGCTGGGAATCTTCTGGTGTGGTTGCATTTGACCTTGGGCCCCTCCTTCAAGGTCAAACGAGCATAGGCAAAGTTTAAAGTGCTTATAACTCGCTTATTATTGGTCCTAGAGGTTTGGGATGGCATACCAACATATAGGAAATCATGGGCTGGGAATCTTCTGGTGTGGTAGGATTTGACCTTGGGCCCATCCTTCAAGGTCAAACGAGCATAGCCAAACTTAAAAGTGCTTATAACTCGCTTATTATTGGTCGTAGAGCTTTGGGATGGTATACCGACATATAGGAAATCATGTGCTGGGAATCTTCTGGTGTGGTCGGATTTGACCTTGGGCCTCTTGTTCAAGGTCAAACGAGGATAGCCAAACTTAAAAGTGCTAATAACTGGCTTATTATTGGTCCTAGAGCTTTGGGATGGTATACCAACATATAGGAAATCATGGGCTGGGAATCTTTTGGTGTGGTATTTGACCTTGGGCCTCTCCTTCAAGGTCAAACGAGCATAGCCAAACATAAAAATGCTTATAACTCGCTTATTATTGGTCCTAGAGCTTTGGGATGGTATACGAACATATAGGAAATCATGTGCTGGGAATCTTCTGGTCTGGTCGCATTTGACCTTGGGCCCCCCTTCAAGGTCAAATGAGCATAGCCAAACTGAAAAGTGCTTATAACTCGCTTATTACTGGTCCTAGAGGTTTGGGATGGTATACCAACATATAGGAAATCATGTGCTGGGAATCTTCTGGTGTGGTTGGATTTGACCTTGGGCCTCTTGTTCAAGGTCAAATGAGCATAGCCAAACTTAAAAGTGCTTATAACTCGCTTATTATTTGTCCTAGAGGTTTGGGATGGTATACCAACATATAGCAAATCATGTGCTGGGAATCTTCTGGTGTGGTCGCATTTGACCTTGGGCCCCTCCTTCAAGGTCAAACGAGCATAGCCAAACTTAAAGGTGCTTATAACTGGCTTATTATTGGTCCTAGAGGTTTTGGATGGTATACCAACATATAGGAAATCATGTGCAGGGAATCTTCTGGTGTGGTCAGATTTGACCTTGGGCCCCTCCTTCAAGGTCAAACGAGGATAGGCAAAGTTTAAAGTGCTTATAACTCGCTTATTATTGGTCCTAGAGGTTTGGGATGGTATACCAACATATAGGAAACCATGGGCTGGGAATCTTTTGGTGTGGTCAGATTTGACCTTGGGCCTCTCCTTCAAGGTCAAACGAGCATAGCCAAACTGAAAAGAGCTTAACTCGCTTATTATTAGTCCTAGAGGTTTGGGATGGTATACCAACATGTAGGAAATCATGGGCTGGGAATCTTCTGGTGTGGTCGGATTTGACCTTGGGTCCCTCCTTCAAGGTCAAACGAGCATAACGAAACATAAAAGTGCTTAAAACTCGCTTATTATTGGTCCTAGAGGTTTGGGATGGTAAACCAACCTATAGGAAATCATGGGCTAGGAATCTTTTGGTGTGGTCAGATTTGACCTTGGGCCTCTTCTTCAAGGTCAAACAAGCATAGCCAAACTTAAAAGTGTTTATAACTCGCTTATTATTGGTCCTAGAGGTTTGGGATGGTATACCAATATGTAGGAAATCATGGGCTGGGAATCTTCTGGTGTGGTCGCATTTGACCTTGGGCCCCTCCTTCAAGGTCAAACGAGGACAGGCAAAGTTTAAAGTGCTTATAACTCGCTTATTATTGGTCCTACAGGTTTGGGATGGTATACCAACATATAGGAAACCATGGGCTGGGAATCTTTTGGTGTGGTCGGATTTGACCTTGGGCCTCTCTTTCAAGGTTAAATGAGCATAGCCAAACTTAAAAGTGCTTATAACTTGCTCATTATTGGTCCTAGAGGTTTGGGATGGTGTACCAACATATAGGAAGTCATGGGCTGGGAATCTTTTGGTGTGGTCGGATTTGACCTTGGGCCTCTTCTTCAAGGTGAAACGAGCATAGCCAAACTTAAAAGTGCTTATAACTCGCTTATTATTGGTCCTAGAGGTTTGGGATGGTATACCAACATACAGTAAATCATGTGCTGGGAATCTTCTGGTGTGGTCGGATTTGACCTTGGGCCCCTCCTTCAAGGTCAAACGAGAATAGCCAAACTTAAAAGTGCTTATAACTCGCTTATTATTGGTCCTAGAGGTTTGGGATGGTATACCAACATATAGGAAATCATGGGCTGGGATTCTTTTGGTGTGGTCGGATTTGACCTTGGGCCTCTTCTTCAAGGTCAAACGAGGATAGCCAAACTTAAAAGTGCTTATAACTCGCTTATTATTTGTCCTAGAGGTTTGGGATGGTATACCAACATATAGGAAATCATGGGCTGGGAATCTTCTGGTGTGGTCGCATTTGACCTTGGCCCTCTCATTCAAGGTCAAATGAGCATAGCCAAACTGAAAAGTGCTTATAACTCGCTTATTATTGGTCCTATAGGTTTTGGATGGTATACCAACATATAGGAAACCATGGGCTGGGAATCTTTTGGTGTGGTCGGATTTGACCTTGGGCCTCTCTTTCAAGGTTAAATGAGCATAGCCAAACTTAAAAGTGCTTATAACTTGCTCATTATTGGTCCTAGAGGTTTGGGATGGTGTACCAACATATAGGAAGTCATGGGCTGGGAATCTTTTGGTGTGGTCGGATTTGACCTTGGGCCTCTTCTTCAAGGTGAAACGAGCATAGCCAAACTTAAAAGTGCTTATAACTCGCTTATTATTGGTCCTAGAGGTTTGGGATGGTATACCAACATACAGTAAATCATGTGCTGGGAATCTTCTGGTGTGGTCGGATTTGACCTTGGGCCCCTCCTTCAAGGTCAAACGAGAATAGCCAAACTTAAAAGTGCTTATAACTCGCTTATTATTGGTCCTAGAGGTTTGGGATGGTATACCAACATATAGGAAATCATGGGCTGGGATTCTTTTGGTGTGGTCGGATTTGACCTTGGGCCTCTTCTTCAAGGTCAAACGAGGATAGCCAAACTTAAAAGTGCTTATAACTCGCTTATTATTTGTCCTAGAGGTTTGGGATGGTATACCAACATATAGGAAATCATGGGCTGGGAATCTTCTGGTGTGGTCGCATTTGACCTTGGCCCTCTCATTCAAGGTCAAATGAGCATAGCCAAACTGAAAAGTGCTTATAACTCGCTTATTATTGGTCCTATAGGTTTTGGATGGTATACCAACATATAGGAAATCATGGGCTGGCAATCTTTTGGTGTTGTCAGATTTGACCTTGGGCCTCTCCTTCAAGGTCAAACGAGCATAGCCAAACTTAAAAGTTCGATAACTCGCTTATTATTAGTCCTAGAGGTTTGGGATGTGAAACCATCATGTAGGAAATCATGTGCTGGGAATCTTCTGGTGTGGACGGATTTGACCTTGGGCCTCTCATTCAAGGTCAAACCAGCATAGCCAAACCTAAACATGCTTCTACTTTGCAGCTTAAAAGACACAGTCAGCTGATACAGAACCTGTTCACAGGCACTGATTGCTTTTTTCGTTTTAAGATCACTCTTGTGACCCTAACATGGTCCTTTCAGGATAATTTCTCTTCACCAATAACATTTACCTCTTCACATTGGTCCTTTAGCATTTCTTATAAAACTTAAAAGCTGTAGGGACGCTTTGTTTTTGTGTACAAAAACTTTTGTCTAGTTACAGTTTGATTAAGCCTTACTTTAAATTCTTTTTTTTTCATCAATTTTAGAAAAATCAGGGCTTGATATTTCCCAGTCTACATTATCTGCTCTGGGGAAAAGACTGAACTAAATAAAGAAGATGCAGTTAAGACAAAAGACTATCCCACCAACGGCCAGCACTGGAGCCTCTAAAACCCAAGGCAGAACTCTCAGGAATGGAACAGAAGTAAAAGCAACAACAGGAATAAGAGGTAGAAAGCGAAAGAAACCAGTAGATGATTTGGATGAAGCTGTAAGTGTACTACATTGTGTTCACCTGGAAGTCTTGTTATTTTAACAGCCATCTTGTTATGAAGGGTTTGCTGATTTAGATTAAAAAAAAAATTAAATTATCTGAAAACAAAATAGTGACAAATTGCATCTGATGAGGGGTAGTAGTGCTAGAATTTAAGAATTACAGGCAGTGGGTATATCATTTGTTGGTATATTGTCAATGGTTTTTGTTTTGGGAGAGGGTTGCTGAAATCGATGTGCAAAGACATGTCACACTTCAAATATTTGAAATAAACCATAATATTTCTGTAGATTTTAATGTATTCTTGATATGTTCTCAATTGTAACTGCCATGTTTTGTTTTGATAAACTTCACTTCCTGTTAGCGGGCCTATTTGGTCAGGGATTTTCTGGAACAAAACTCTTTCTTTATCCCAGAATTAGACATTTTAGAAGACAATATTACCCCCTCCCAATATTGACCAATATTGAAATATTTTTACATTCAATATGGATGTCCATAGAGCCAAATAATGTACCCACTTAATAGACTCAAACTCATAGGTGAAATTATTATATCCCCAGACGAAAGTCGGGGATATATTGGATTCAGGTCCGTCGCGCCGCCGCCGCCGCCGCCGTAGAAATTTCCTTGTGGACGCGATAACTCAAAAACAAATTAATTTTTTTTTTTCAAACTTGGTACACATGTTAAGGGTGCCCAAAGGAAGATCCCTATTTTAAGGTGACCTTAAACTCCCAGTAAAAAAGAACTTATGGCCACCTTAAGGTCAGAAATTGGACTTTTGGCCACTTAGAGCCCTGTAGGTCACAAACTATGATGCTCAGCTGGCTGAAATTTTACCTGACAACACATTAATATGTTCTTAGTACATGTGCCGAAAATCACGACTTTAAGTTGAGGAGAAAATTGTCTTTGAGGCCCATAAATACCCCCACTTAGGGATTTTTTGCTATACTTTTCACATATTTTGCCCTATAATTTGGAAGTGGTAATTCTGATGAGTCTCAAACTGTGCTAGGTATAACTTTGATATGTAATCCTTGTCTGTAGAAAATTTTAGGGCTGTAGGTTTACCCAAAGGGGTCGACTTAAGGTCTCAAAAGTGCCCACAGAGACCCAATTTATGCACTTTTTGCCACTTTCAAGCACTGTAGCTTTCAAACTATGTCTCTCATCTAAGTTAAATATCATCTGGGAATATATCTATGTGTTTTCTTATATGTGCCCCAACATTTAGGCCTTTAATAGACAGTTAACCTGTGTATCAGGACCATAAACACCCACCCGAGTGACCCTTATAAGACATTTTTCACATCTTTTTCCCTGTAACTTGGAAATGGTAAGTCTGAGAAGTTTCAAACTGTATTAGATATATATTCTGTGTGTAATCTTAGTATGTAACAGATTTTAAGTCTGAAGCTTTAATTTTGAAGGTCAAATTGAGGTCTCTAAAAGGCTCCCAAAGACCCAATATTTGGACTTTTTGCTACTTTTAAGCCCTGTGACTGTCAAACTATGTGACTGATAGAGCTCAAATCCTATCTGGGAAGATATTAGTATGTTATTTATATATGTGCCAAAAATTAAGGCTTTAAGAAGACATTTAACCTGTGTATGAGGACCATAAATCCCCACCCGAGTGACCATTTTTAGACATTTTTCACATATTTTGCCCTGTAACTTGGAAATGGTAAGTCTAAGAAGTTTCAAACTGTATTAGATGCATATTCTATGTGTAATCTTAGTATGTGACAAATTTTAAGTCTGAAGCTTTAATTTGAAGGCCACATTTAGGTCTCTAGAAGGCCCCATAAAGACCCAGTATTTGGACTTTTTGCCAATTTTAAGGCCTGTGACTGTTAAACTATGTGACTGATAGAGCTGAAATCTCATCTGGGAATACATTATTATGTTCTTTTTACATGTGCCAAAAATCAAGGCTTCAAGTAGACATTTAACCTGTGTATGAGGACCTTGAACACCCACCTGAGTGACCCTTTTAAGACATTTTTCACATATTTTGCTCTGTAACTTGGAAATGGTAAGTCTGAGAAGTTTCAAACTTTATTAGATACATATTCTATGTGTAATCTTAGTATGTAACAAATTTTAAGTCTGAAGCTTTAATTTGAAAGCCACATCGAGATCTCTAAAAGGCCCACAGAGACCCAATATTTGGACTTTTTGCCACCTTTAAGCCCTGTGACTGTTAAACTATGTGATTGATGGAGCTGAAATCCCATCTGGGAATGCATTATTATGTCCTTTTTACATATGGCGAAAATCAAGGTTTTTAGTAGACATTTAACCTGTGTATGAGGGCCATAGACACTCGCCCAAGTGCCTTTTTGGACATTTTTTCCGTATTTTGCCCTGTTATTTGGAAATGCTTAGTGTGACAAGTCTTAAACTGTATTATATATAATTTTTGTTTGTTATGTATGTCCCCCAAAAAGTTTCAGATCTGTAGTTTAATTGCTAAGGTCTCTTTAACAATTGTAAAATGCCCACAGAAACCCAATGTATGGACATTATGCCACTTTAAAGCCCAGTAACTGTCAAACTATGTGGGTTATAGAGCTGAAATCTTTGAATTTTTAAAAGGAAATGCCTGTCTATTTAAATTTTGAATATTAATAATGTTATGGCTATCTTAGTCTTTTAAGAACTTATTTTTGTGTGTTATACCTCTGCTTGCTGAGTTTTTAACTTTTTAAAATGAAACTGGTTAAACGCCGGTTAAACATATTCAAGTAGACAAAATGGACACTTTAAGTGAGCTTTAAGTCCCAATATTAATGAAATTATATCCGTATGTAGTAAAACTAGGGGATTTTTAACCCTCAACTAGCCCAGTTTTATTCAACTTGCCTCAGTTAATTTTGACACAGCTCCTACAGTTATGAACTCATTTCAGTTGATAATCACATACTTAAAATTCTCAATTCTTTTTGTATTTGAGTACCCCTTTTATATAGATTGTTTGTTTACCATTTATTCTGTAGCACTCCATCTCTTTGAGAGAACATGTAAACTGTGTAAAAAAGATGTAGAAGATGAGATACATTTTGTTTGTGTTTGTCCAGCTTTAGAGCTGATTCGTATGAAATATTTCAAAATTTTAAATATAGATAAATCTGAATTATTAATAGATCAATTATCAAGGGTATTAACTCATATGAATGTCAATATGGTTATTAATTTTATTTTTGATTTGTGGCAAGAAAGAAAAAGTAAATTATATTGGTAATTTTTATGTATTGAATTGCTGTCTTTATTTACTGTATCTTACCTCAAAATATGTTTGCTCTGTTTGTTATTAACTCTCTATTTAAAGTGACTTATAAGCCCATATAAGGCTGGGTATTACTTCAATAGTTTTTGTATAATCCTTGTCAACATAATACATGTCACTATAATAAACTAATAAACTAAACTAAGTCCCAACCCACATCCCCCACCCGGATTCCCCCCACCCACCTCTGGGACCTCCAGCTATATTGAGTGACACTAAATAAACAAAGGTATTTAATGATATCAGATGAGAAACAAAGACCTCAATGGGGTTGCAGATCTTGTGTAATAGTGAGAGAGGTGTGGAGAAGGGGAGAGGGGTGGGGGTGGGAGGTGGTGGGCTTCATTACATATAACACAAAGGGGAGTCACATATTTAGGTTGCATATATATGGACCACATATATAGGTATAGAGGAAATGAATAACTGAAAACAATTTGCAAATTCTAAAAATAATATAATAAAATAATAATATAAATAATTTTTTTTTAAATAATATTTTAGTTGTGAACAAATATAGAAACAGATATGCGCTTTTGGGATTATGAATTTTAGAATGGACATTGAATCATCAATCATTTAAATACTTTGAAGGAAGATTGAAAAGTATGATGAGTTGAGTTAAAAATAATATTTTATTTGTCAACAAATATAGAAACAGATATGCTCTTTTGGGATTATTATTTTAGAATGGACATTCAATCATCAATCATTTAAATACTTTGAAAATAGGTTTAGAGTTATCATTGCAGGAAGATTGAAAATATAATTTGAGTTATGTATTCGGCGTCTGGGGATACACCATCTTCCTTGGAAGATATAAACAGAGTAGATTGATGTGCTGAAGTTCATATAATAATGGGTAATTATGTTTTTAAAAATTCCCGATCAAAACCTGTGGCGTGAGTGATGACCTGTCTGGGGATATGTTGGCGCCGAGTTGGCCCAATCTAGTTTTTAGATGGAATTTAACTTCAGGTTCATGTAAATAAACCCTTGCAACTGAAAATCCAGGCTAAGAAGTATTTGTATCAAGATCATTCCTGGGGATTCAACAGGTCTCATCAGCATTATTTTGAAGAGAATGTTTGCTCTAGAATGTTATATTAATCCTGTTGACAACACAGAGATGTGTGAATGATATTTAGCAGGGGTAGAAGAATTTGTTTTTAGAGTTATTTGATGTAAACCAATTTGTTGAAAATAAAATGTAAAATATTTAAAAATGTGGAAATTTATTCAAAAAAAAAAAATAATAATAAATAAAAAGTCACTATCCAACGATTTACACACTACCATGCGCCTATATTATTGGTTCAAATTTTGTTTAGAGTTTTGATTTTAAAATTATAATTTGTTATGGGACATTTCAGACCTGGAATGACACTTGGCAGTCCAGTCTGTTGCATCAGAGAAATATGATTGGACGTTATTACACTAATAATTTTTAATAAGTATTTTAAGTGTAGTTCTCACCTCTCTACCCTCCCCATATTTTTATGAAAATTAACAGAAACCTGCTGTTCATAACAGATCTATTCAGTTTTGGTTTTGCGTGTGATATGTGTATCAAATGTGCCACTCATTTTCAGTGATATTTTAAAACTTGGTGTTTCTATTTTCAGCAAATATATGTAAAAAATTGTGTCAAAGCAGGAAAAACTGTGGACCAAGATAACAACGTAATAGGTTCTGCACCCTTTGTTTATTCAAAGAAACCTACGGATACTGTAAGCAGCAGTCATAAAAAGAGAGTGAAGCTCCGGAGGAAGTCCTGGAAATCGAGTGGTAAGAACTTGCAGGCATTGAGTGGTGTTGATAACTGAAAGTAAATGTGTAAGATAAAAAGTAACCTGGCCATATTTTGTCTATAGAAACTTTAGGGGATGTAAAATAATGGCATGATACAGATGTTATTGTCTACATTGTGTGGGAGATTACACAATAACCCTGTGAGTGTGTGCATGCATTTGTCTTTTTCTTGTTTTGCACAGTAACTTGAAATTTTTATATGCTCTGCACAGTAACTTGAAATTTTTATGTGCTCTGTGAGTATACATAAGATGGAAGATATCCACCTTATGGTAACCTTAACATCCCAAAGATAGCAGAATTTTATTGACTATGTTTACCGCTCTTATGGTTAATACACTAAATTTACATAATACATTTTATTGTATCAACTGGATGCATCTGGTGGGTACTATGGCTTAGCGTTTGCTACGCTGCCACCGCCATGGAAAGATTTTTGATGTTAACACTCAGCGGAAAACTACACCAGTTAGTATCACTAAATTTGCAGGATATCTTTATTGAAAGGTAAGCTTCTCTGAGAGTGAAATTTTCCTCATTCTGAAAAACAAGATTGCCACCCTGGGCATTTTTTTGAAAATTATCCTCCTGTTTTTACAGGCTGTTTCTCAACACTAGAAGGTTGAATCTCTTCATAGGTCATATGTATAACATATATACATGTATGTCTTCTACTAGCATACAGACATTTGAAGGTTTTCATTCAAGATCATCCATGGGTGCCAAAGTACCCCACGTAGCGGACTTGAAGTGCCTGTATCGCCCTTATTATTGGTCCTAGAGGTTTGTCATGTGAAGTCAATCAGTAGGAAATCATGGGCTGGGAATCTTGTGATGTGATCAGATTTGACCTTGGACTCCTCCTTCAAGGGCAAGTGAGGATAGCCAAACTTCAAAGTGCCCATATCTTGCTTATTATTGCCCCTAGAGGTTTGGAGTGTGAAACCAAGCTATAGGAAATCATGGGCTGGGAATCTTCTGATGTGCTCAGATTTGACCTTGGGTCCCTCCTTTAAAGTCAAATGAAGATAGCCAATTTTAAAAGTGCTTATAACTGGCTTATTATAGTTCGGAGGTTAGCGATGTGAAACCAACTTCCAGCAAATCATGGGCTGCGAGTCTTCTGATGTGGTCAGATTTGGCCTTGGGCCCCTCCTCCAAGGTCAAACGAGGAGAGCTGAACTTAAAAATGCTTATATCTTGCTTACTATTGGTCCTAGAGATTTGGGATGGTAAACTAACCTATAGGAAATCATGAGCTGGGAATCTTGTGGTGTGGTCGGATTTGACCTTGTTTCCTCCTTCAAGGTCAAATGATGGTTCACTGGCTTTGGTGAGTTGTCTTTCTGGTGGATACAAATTTGCTTATAAGTGATTATAACCCGCTTATTATTGGTCCTAGAGGTTTGCAGTGTGAAACCAAGTTATAGGAAATCATAGGCTGGGAATCTTATCTTGTGGTCATATTTAACTTTTGGCCCATCCTTCAAGGTCATATGAACATAGCCAAACTTAAAAGTACTAACTCGCTTATTATTGCTCCTAGAGGTTTGCAATGTCAAACCAAGTTGTAGGAAATTATGGGCTGGGATTCTTCTGATGTGATCAGATTTGGCTTTGGGCCCCACCTTCAAGGTTCGATGGTTCACAGGCTTTGGTGAGTTGTCTTTCTGGTAGATGCAATTGACATCGGTTTTCCTATGCCCTAAGTGTTTACTTATAAGTGACTTTTAGTTTACTGCTAAGACTAATGTTCTCAAAACTACATGATGATTATATTACGCTCTCCTCACGGAAGGCGTAAATAATGTAGTTTTTCATATGGTTGTAGGTATAAATAACAAAATCTGCAAAGAATACTAGGGGATAGGTTATTGAAAAGGGGCATAATATTATGCTTTCTAATGGCTGATATTTCATCAAACAAACAACAAAAAATATGTATTTGATGAAATATGTCACATATTTACTTTACATTTTGTAAAAATGTTGTTTATGCACGTAATAATATCTCACGAAAGCCTTTCCAGTTCTAAGTTACGGCTCATGTATACCTGTAATTTTCATTCTAGGGTAAGAAGCATACCAAATACCAGATTTCAAATGTTTCAAAGACCCAGTAACCAGTTTTGATTTCTGTTAACGGTCCCACTACTACATGAAACTCGAAAACTGTACATTGGATCTGGGTCATATTTTCACAAAAAGAAAAGAAAAGAAAAAAAAAAGAGTGGCTTGGTCCTCAGAGATGATTCAGATCTGTATTTAGATTAAGTGTTTGGAATATTTATATCCCCAGACGAAAGTCGGGGATATATTGGATTCAGGTCCGTCGCGCCGCCGCCGCCGTAGAAATTTCCTTGTGGACGCGATAACTCAAAAACCAATTAATATTTTTTTTTCAAACTTGGTACACATGTTAAGGATGCCCAAAGGAAGATCCCTATTTTAAGGTGACCTTAAACTCCAAATAATAAAGAACTTATGGCCACCTTAAGGTCAGAAATTGCACTTTTGACCACTTAGAGCCCTCTAGGTCACATACTATGAGGCGTATCTGGCTTAAATTTTACCTGAGAACACATTAATATATTCTTAGTACATGTGCCGAAAATCAAGACTTTAAGTTGAGGAGAAAATTGGGTTTGGGGTCCATAAAGACCCCACTTAGGACTTTTTTCCTAGATTTTTAACATATTTTGCCCTATAATTTGGAAGTGGTAATTCTGATGAGTCTCAAACTGCTCTAGGTATAACTCTTATATGTAATCCTTGTCTGTGAAAAATTTAAAGGCTGTAGGTTTACCTGTTAGGCCGACTTGAGGTCTCAAAATTGCCCACAGAGACCCAATTTATGGACTTTTTGCCACCTTCAAGCGCTGTAGCTTTCAAACAATGTCTCTCATCTAAGTGAAATATCATCTGAGAATATATCAATATGTTTTCCTTGTATGTACTCCAAAATTTAGGCCTTTAATAGACATTTAACCCATGTATGAGGACCATAAATCCCCACCCGAGTGACCCTTTTTAGAGATTTTTCACATATTTTGCTCTGTAACTTGGAAATGGTAAGTCTGAGAAGTTTCAAACTGTATTAGATATATATTCTATGTGTAATCTTAGTATGTGACAAATTTTAAGTCTGAAGCTTTAATTTGAAGGCCACATTGAGGTCTCTGACGGGCTCCCAAAGACCCAGTATTTGGACTTTTTGCCACCTTTAAGCCCTGTGACTGTTAAACTATGTGACTGATAGGGCTGAAATCTCATCTGGGAATACATTATTATGTTCTTTTTACATGTGCCAAAAATCATGGCTTCAAGTAGACATTTAAACTGTGTATGAGGACCATAAACACCCGCCCGAGGAACCCTTTTAAGACATTTTTCACATATTTTGCTCTGTAACTTGGAAATGGTAAGTCTGAGAAGTTTCAAACTTTATTAGATATATATTCTATGTATAATCTTAGTATGTGACAGATTATAAATCTGAAGCTTTAATTTGAAGGCCACATCGAGATCTCTAAAAGGCCCACAGAGACCCAATATTTGGACTTTTTGCCACCTTTAAGCCCTGTGATTGTTAAACTATATGAGTGATGGAGCTGAAATCCCATCTGGGAATGCATTATTATGTCCTTTCTACATGTGCCGAAAATCAAGGCTTTTAGTAGACATTTAACCTGTGTATGAGGGCCATAAACACTCACCCAAGTGACCTTTTTTGGCATTTTTTTCCGTATTTTGCCCTGTTATTTGGAAATGCTTAGTGTGACAGGTCTTAAACTGTATTATATATAATTTTTTTTTGTTATGTTTGTCCCCCAAAAAGTTTCAGCTCTGTAGTTTAATTGCTAAGGTCTCTTTAACAATTGTAAAATGCCCACAGAGACCCAGTTTATGGATATTATACCACTTTAAAGCCCTGTAACTGTCGAACTATGTGGGTCATAGAGCTGAAATCTTTGAATTTTTCAAAGGAAGTGCCTGTCTATTTAAATTTTTATTAATAATGTTATGGCTATCTTAGGCTTTTAAGTACTTATTTTTGTGTGTTATCTATCTGCTTGCTGAGTTTTTAACTTTTTAAAATGAAACTGGTTAAACATATTCAAGTAGGCAAAATGGACACTGTTATTTTCTGGTGAGCTATAAGTCCAATATTAATGAAATTATACCCTTATGTAGTAAAAATAGGGGATTTTTAACCCTCAACTAGCCCAGTTTTATTCAGTTTGCCTCAGTTAATTTTGACACAGTTCCTACAGTTACTAACTCATTTCAGTTGATAATCACATTCTTAAAATTCTCAATTCTGACTTATTATTATAAATCTGTTCTCGTGGTTTGATAATTTATATTTAATTCTGGAGGTATATAATTTTCCTGTTGGACATTCCTTATTTATATACCGTATTTATTGCAATAAACGCCCCCTCCCTATTAATCGCCCCCCCCCCCTCTTCTCTACCTTTGCAAAATTCATATTTCGGGGTTTTACATCCCTGTCAACAGCCAACACCTTTGCGATTCCGGGATTCCGAAAAATGGTGCATTTTAGTACTTCCCAAGCGAATATCGCTTACGAGAAATAAAGAAAATAAAAACAAAACATGGCAGTATTGGTCACAGACGCATTGAAATCGGCAAAAATACAAGATAAAACTACATAATTTCTTCAGATTTAAGGTTTGTTTTAAATATTTTAAGCTGTCTCGCCATTATACATGCCAGCAAGCGAGATCAAGGCAGCAAGTATCTATTATCGCCCATGGCCACTGGACTCGAGATATGATTTTGTTTATCTGTAATATTCGCCCCCCCTTTTGAAAAATGCATCGCCCCGGGGCGTTTATTACAATAAATACGGTATTTGATTTTATTTTAGTGATAAGATTAACTGAGCTTTTTGTATTTGATTACCCCTTTTGTTTGTTTACCATTTGTGCTGTATTTAGTCCCACCCCCCATCCACCTCTGGGACCTCCAGCTATTGAGTGACACTAAATAAACAAAGGTATTGAATGATATCAAATGAGAAACAAAGAACCAGACTTTTCAGTGGGGTTGCAGATCTTCTGTAACAGTGAGAGAGGTGTGGAGAAGGGGAGAGGGGTGGGGTGGGGTTGGGAGATGGGGTTTGCTTCATTATCTAATAAGACAAAGGGGAGTCAGAACTGAGATTGTGTCACATATTTAGGTTGCATATATATGGACCACATATATAGGAATTGAGGAAATGAATAACTGAAAAACAATGCAAATTCTAAAAATAATATAATAAAATAATAATATAAATAATATATAATTTTTAAATAATATTTTATTTGTGAACAAATATAGAAACAGATATGCGCTTTTGGGATTATGAACCATTTAAATACTTTGAAAATAGGTTCAGAGTCACCCTTTGCAGGAAGATTGAAAAGTATGATGAGTTGAGTTAGAAATAATATTTTATTTGTCAACAAATATAGAAACAGATATGCTCTTTTGGGATTATTAATTTGGAATGGACATTCAATCATCAATCATTTAAATACTTTGAAAATAGGTTCAGAGTTATCATTGCAGGAAGATTGAAAATATGCTCTGTTGAGTTATGTATTCGGCGTCTGGGGATACACCATCTTCCTTGGGAAGATATAAACTTAGTAGATTGATGTGCTGAAGTTCATATAACTTTTCCCAAGATTTATGGCATACAACAAATGGCTTACATAAAAAATTCCCGATCAAAACCTGTGGCATGAGTGATGACCTGTCTGGGGATATGTTGGCGCCGAGTTGGCCCAATCTAGTTTTCTTTATTTTTCACAAATATATCATACTTGCAAATCAATTGAAGAGGAAAAACTGAGAAGATGATGGTCACAGTGAAAGCCTCTTATTAAGCGTCCACGAGGGGACGCTTGTATGTATATGGGAGAAGCGACTCCGTCGGATCCGCCAGATCCGCATTTTCTTTTCGCAATAGCTTTGCAGCCATAAGGCGAATTCTCTTCATATTTGGTAGGTGTATGCAGTAGCCCTGGGAAAAATGTCTGAATATGGTGTCATGACATTTCAACCAATCAGAGAAGTCACATAACCAAAAACATGTTTTTCAAAAGGGTGTGATTGTCCAGATGATAACTTAAAAAGCGTTTTAGCTATTCATATGAAAGTTGGCAAGTAGGTTCATTATATACATGTCTGGAAATCATTAACTTTTGTAAGTGATCCAATACAAAATGGCCGACTTATTAACGACTAACTAAATGTCAAGATTTTTCTTAACGCTGAAAACGCAAAAACGCATATATCTCGGAAATGGAGCGAGATAGAGCAATTTCGACGAAATTTTTGATCTGCAGGGTATTTGCGGAGTCTACTAGCGATTTTGGCGGCCATATTGAATTTCTGCTTAAAATGCAAAAATGTGTTTATCCCGGAAACAGAGCGAGATAGAGTGATTTCGATGAAATTTTTGACCCACAGGGTATCTGCAGAGTCTACTGGTAATTTTTGCAAAAGTCATTTTTCCCGCCACTTTTGGCGGCCATCTTGAATTTCTGCGTAAAACGAAAAAAAAAAAGAAGACATAAATAAGAAAAATAAACAAGCCAGATTCAACTATGAAACCTTGCATTTTGTCAAAAATGGAAAAACATATTAAACACAGGAAGATGGTCATTTCTACAAACTCATTAATACTCATTGGAACGCTTTGTTTTTGCTGTGCAAAAAGAATTTCTTTTTCTCTTGCGAAGCAATACTCTAGTTAAATTTCAAACAACTCAACGAAGGATGCATCTGTGGTGAGATTCATGTTGGCTTTTTTCAGCACAACACTGAAGGGTGTGTGTGTTTTCAGGCACTGTTATTTCTAATAGATAGACAACTATCACAGCAATGGTCTTGCATTACTAGTACGATGTATGTTAACCATGCTTTTTTGTGGCGTTGTGGGTGTGTATCTTTGTGACGAAAAAATGTATGATTTCATGAATTTGTATACAAGGTGTAATTCGGCGATAAACTTGTTCTTACGTAAATTTCATTGTTGGTTTTAGTGGAAACTTGTAATCAGGGAGCTGTTCATGTTGCTAAAGTTGGTTGATATAGTTGTGTGACAACGTTTGTTTTATATAGGTTTTATATAGCCCCAAGATTTATAGTAAAATGATACAATGCAACAGATGGCGTTAAAGTACCATTTCAATATTCTTGGTGACAATAATAGTTGTATCTTCAACTGTCTTGTGCATATTAGGTAGAAAGACCCGTGCACGGAAGCCTCAAGCACCCATTGCACCATGTCCGGAGAAAAGTCCTCCCCGATCAGCGCTGCTAGGGACCCTGTTTTCACCCATATATCAGTTGCCTCGAGAAGGTGAGCTCAACTCAGCCTCTTAGTGTGGCAGTCTTAAAAGAAAATATGGGAAATATTTACATCATCATGTACAGAGTAAGGCCCCCTTCTCATCTTGGTGAAAGTATAAGGCGGCGATTTGCAGTTGCAGTCAAATCGCCGTGGAAATTCATGAAAAAAAAAAGACCTTGATCTTGGAAACATACAACAAATTTCGGCTTTACCTCAGTGTGAGGCGGTCAGAAGCGATTGTCAATAACTTGACAGAAGTTTTGAACATAACCAGAATTTCCATGGCAAGGACAAATGCAAGGAAGGTAACTGTAAGGTAGAATGCAGAAGTTTAAGATTAAAAGAAGATGTTAGGATGGTTGGAGACGGCTTTATATCCGCCTCTAGAAAACATGTATATGAGAAGGGGGCATAATCATGGTGAAATTAGAGCTGGAATAAACATTACATTCTTACTCCAATACTCTTTTTACCACCATTCTTGTAAGAGTGCTCTTGTTTGCATAAAACTTGGTCAGAATTTTCTCATAGTTTTATTTAACAGTTGAAGAAGATGACTAATATTAAGTCAGTTTTATGAGAATGTTTGCATAATTTATGATATCAAACAAAAAAGGAGTCTTTTCTTATTTCTGTAATCAGAAAAAAAAGGTTGTTCCATCCCGTCAAATGATTCACTTCTGAGCATTACCGACCCTTTATTGCTGGTCAAGAGATTGACCTAAATTCTTCGGAATGGACAGTTATCAGGATCACAAACCTACCAGTGGTGGACACTCAAGAATACTTTACCCTCCTAGAGTTCCAGATTTCAGGAGAAACCTCAGTTGAAATGAGCTTTGAAGATGTATACTTTCCCTTCAAGTGATGAAAAAATTATAATTTCCATAGGTTTATTTTAATAGGTTTACTGATGTTTTAAAATATATCACTTGAGTGACAAACTGACATTTAATATGAAATGCTTTTTATGTGGGAAATAACTTAAGATTGTATTGCAATCTCTTTGTGGTTTTATCGTCAAATATTATAGTTAGCGAAGTATACCGATGGATTATTTTCATGGTAATCTTACATGTTCTCTCTTATATTCATGAAAGTAGTATTATGTCTCATTCACAAAAGTCAACAATGGAAGTGTGTACATTAAGAGATTGCTTTAAAAAGGGTTGACTGATTGCTTCATTTAAAAAAAAATGAAATGGCTGTCAGAAGTGAAAGCTGGAAGTCACAGATACTTCCGTTTATATCATAAATTTATTTCAATGGATGACAAGAGGCATTTCAGATTCTTGACTTCAACACAAGAGGGTATTACTGTATATACAACCCACTTCAGTTGACCCATAGAAAGCTGGTCTTTATTTGATTTCAAAATGTGGTAAATTGTACTAGTATTTTACAAATAAATTAAACATGGAAGCAGCATTTATCTTTCTTTAGGTGGAACTATTGATGACTTCTGTCCTTGCCCAATACTGTTCATTATTGAATTAATTGAAAGAAAGTACAACACTTTCCTTTCCAACATGTTTATTGTGTTTGTCATAGAAAACTGAATGCTCTTGATGTCCTTAACACCAATAGCACAGTATTTATTGAGCTCCATTCAACAATAAAAACAATTACACGCATAAAAGTTTTAAAATTGAGTGATCATCATAAGACACTTAAAGACAGGTCTTGTGCTATTCACCATTTATATTGAATACACTTGTAATGGGGAATACAGTTTCCACTGAATAATGTAAATTTTGATTTTGTAATTTTTGACTATGACTTAAAAGTCTTGCCTCTTGTACAGCAAGCAGTACCACACAGAACAATTATTAACCTACGAGTAAGAGACATTTTTTTTGGTGTCTTGTACAGTGGATTTTCCCACATATTTGCAATATTATTGATTGAGTGTAGTGTAAACATAGCATTTTAAGGATACGATATGACTCACACTGACAAGGCTAAAAAGGAGACCTGATGTCATTGGCAATTTTGTTTCTACACAGTAAGGTTATTGACTGCTGCTTTTTGTTCACACTATTGTGAGAGATTTACCACTCATACACAGTGCTTCAATCATCCATAAAGTTTTGCTAAACAGGGCCAGAGAAAAAAAAAGGCGAAAAAATTGTACAATGGGAAAACTAGAATCAGTGTTTTTATGTACAATGATTGTTTATTGAGACTGAGTTTTCCAGGTTTATGAAGTACAGACTTTCTTGTACTCTTACAGCGAAGATTGTGTGTCTAGTATAGATTCAGCTTGTTTTATGTGACGTTATGTCAGATAAATCTGAATTTGTAATCAAGAATGAGTAATACACTAAAATTAACATTAAAATGATTTTCTTTCTATACAAAGCCACACTTAAAGATTATACAATAAATAAAGTTTGGCACAAAAAAAAAAAACAAAAAAAAAATTCCCGAAATGTAAGATTGTAATTTGGTCATAAGAAAATTTTGCAGATTTGATTTGCGCAGACTTCTGCTGATATTTATATCATCTGCTTAATTGATTATTTTTGACCTGCAGGGTATCTGCAGAGTCTACTGGTAACTTTTTACAAAAATCGTTTTCCCAACACTTTTGGCGGCCATTTTGAATTTCTGTGTAAAACACACCAAAAAATAAAAAAATAAATAAATAAACCAGTCAGATTCATCTATGAAACCTTGCATTTTGTCATAAATGGAAAAACATATTAAACACAGGAAGCTCTCATACACAGTCATCTATTTTTGTATTTAATAACAACTAACAATTAAACCATGGTTTCAGTCAAAACCTCAAGTTCTATCCTTACAGTTATTATCCAAATCTATATTTAAGTGGGATAGTCATAGAAATTCATAAATGAGGAACCATACAGAATATATACCTATGTAAAACCTTCAGTAGAAAAGTCATGAAAAATTAGCTTTGTAAAATGAAAATTTGATATTGAAATACATAACATTTTATGAGTTTGTAGATTTTTTGTGATGTTTACATTGATATTTTTCTTACTTCCCATGAAATATCTATGTTTTTGAAAAAAGCTGGTTTTGACATTTTGTTTTTTACTCAAGATTCAGAAGAAGTGGTGGAGGAGGAGCCAGTTACCAAGAAATTGGATCTTGATGTGGTCAACGATTCTGCAGATTCTGATGCTTCTTCATCCAGTATGTATTTTACATTTTGTAAATACTAAGTTGCAAAATTTTTGTTCTGTGTTTGCTATATTGTCATCTGTCTTGGAGAATGTTGTTCTATTTATGTGTAATTCAATACAGTTTTTGGCCATTGGACATAATTTGTTTCATGTTTCACATGTTTGTTTTGCATGCCCAACCATTCCTTGGTTGTAAATAAATTCAGTTTGTAAAAGCTCTTGAGTATCTTTCAGGCAAATATCAATGTTATGTTATATGTTTAACACAATAGATGTATGCTGAGGTCTTAAAGAGTAATTTGCAAAGAGAATCATAGTATATAGATCATACTAGTACTAGCACCCCAGTGTGTGGTATTTTTTTGTCATTTTAAGGATTTAGATTGAACAATTTTCTGAAGAGATGAGATGGTAATAATGTTCTACTGTATTGAGACCATTATACTTAAATACAGAAACAAAATATTACAATTGGCATGTTAATTGACAAAAAAATATTTAGGATACTTAAAATATTATATACAGTAAACATGAAAATTAATTTTAACTCCAATTGGACTTTCTACTGGTAGAATTTGAAATTCTGCCAGATTGGACTTTCTACCATGACATATATTTTTGTTACTGGTGATGTTGGTTTATTATTTTCATTGGCTCCACTTGCATTAATAGGCCTATTCTGTTTGGGACAACCCTGAAAATATTACTTTGACATCCTAGAATTGGAACAATTGCTGAGAGTACATATAAGGATAATATAATATTTATTACCTTATATCAAATTTTGTGATATCTCAAATAGTTGGTGTGATATTGAATCATATTGTACATTATCCATAGCCTCAGTTTCCTGGTGATAGTTCTGGTGAGAAAATGGACACCTCACTTCTTTGGTTCTTGGTTTGAATCTACCTCATAGCAACGATACATGATAGATGTTTGAAATTTGAAAAGATAAAATAGAGATTTAGCCTTTTTTCTAGGTGCAATAAGCACACAAGATCACAGTTCTTGGGACAAGCCGTATGCATCTGAGCCAAAAGAAGCAGTAATGGGATTAGTCTGTCCAATCCACGAGATATGTTATAATGGGGATGTTCCTCATCCACTTGGTTCTCAAGGTATGAACTATGTGGTGGATTTGACCATAGCACACTCAAAAAATCTGAAGGGATATATAACTCCCAATATAACATGTATACACCCCTTCTTGAACTCAACTTTCTATACTTTTTCCATACTTTGTTTTCACCCATGGTGTCTGGATGGGCGGGTGGGCGGGCGGCGGGAAAAAGTTTGTCCGGGCTGTATCTCAGAAACCGTAATGTGTAGGAAGTTGATACTTGGTAGGGACATTGGTTAGGATGTGTAGGTGTGCAACGTCATGGTCAGACCTTGATTTGGCCTTTGACCTTGCCGTAGTGACCTTGAGTGTGAAAATCTTGTCCGGGCTATATCTTGGAAACCGTAAGGTGTAGGAAGTTGATACTTGGTAGGGACATTGGTTAGGGGGTGTAGGTGTGCAACGTCATGGTCTGACCTTGATTTGACCTTGCCGTAGTGACCTTGACCTATAAAATATTGTCCAGGCTATATCTTGGAAACCGTAAGGTGTAGGAAGTTGGATCGCCAGCTTAAATGGCAGATGCAGCATCACTTGTTAGAAGCGAGTTGAACTCGAGTTCAACTCGAGTAGTTTTCGGGATAAAGTATTTTGTTTGTCAGCCATCAATATGGAAAATATTTTACATAACCGTACATGAGCCAAAACTTTGACCTGGAAATGGCTTTCGCAATATAATTTAAGTTAAATTTTCACTGATTTAAGCCAGAATAAAGTAAAAATGCAATATATTTTTTAAAATTTCGGATATTTCTATTGTTTTGGTGAAGTGTCAGCCTTAGATGGTGAAAATATTGATGTTTTCAAAAATTCTTGTTTCACTTGCGCAGATAGATGTTACCCCCAATTATCACCGATCGAGTTACAACTCGAGTTTCAGTCAACTCGTCCCAGCACTAGTGTGCAGCGTCATGGTGTGACCTTGATTTGACCTTGCCGTAGTGACCTTGACCTTTAAAATCTTGTCCGGGCTATATCTCTGAAACCGTAAGGTGTAGGAATTTGATACTTGGTAGAGACATTGGTTGAGTGTTGTAGGTGTGCAACGTAATGCTGTGACCTTGATTTGATCTTTGACCTTGCTGTAGTGACCTTGACCTATAAAATCTTGTCCGGGCTATATCTCAGAAACCATAAGGTGTAGAAAATTGATACTTGGCAGGGACATTGGTTGGGGGTTGTGGGTATGCAACGTCATGGTGTGACCTTGATGTGAACTTGTACCTTGCTGTAGTGACCTTGACCAATAAAATCTTGTCCGGGCTATATCTCAGAAACTCTTAAGTTGTAGGAAGTTGATACATGTTGGGGACATTTGTTGGGGGTTGTAGATGTGCATCATCATGGTGTAGTCTTAATTAAGCGTCCCGCAAGGGACGCTTGTTTGTGTATGGGAGAGCTTCTGGCTCCGGCGGCTCCGCCGGCTCCGCATTTTGTTTTCCTTATAACTCTGTAACCGTTAGGCGGATTCTTTTCAAATTTGGCAGGTTTAGGCAGTAGCCTTGGGGAATTTTTTTGAATATGCTGCAGTGACATTTCAACCAATCAGAGAGGTCACATGACCAAAAATGTCTTTTTTCGATGGGGAAGCTTGTCCGGATGATAACTTGAAAGGAATTTTATCAATTCACCTGAAACTTGGCAAATACATTCATTCTATTAAAATCTGGAAATCATTAGATTTTGGCATTGATTGGTCAAGAAATGGCCGAGTAATTAATGATTAATTAATCATTACGAATTTTCCAAATAAGGAAAACACAAAAATGCTTATATCTCGAAAACCGTGCTAGATAGAGCGATTTCGACGAAATTTTTGACCCGCAGGGTATCTCTGCGGAGTAGTTTTCCCAATTTTCAAAAAATTTTTGTCTCGCCCAAAATGGCGGCCATTTTGAATTTTCGAAATTTTCGCAAAAATTGCAAAACACAAAAATGCTTATATCTCAAAAACCGTGCTAGATAGAGCAATTTCGACAAAATTTTTGACCCGCAGGATATCTCTGCAGAGTACTTTTCCCAATTTTCAAAAACTTTTTGTCTCGCCAAAAATGGCGGCCATTTTGAATTTTCGAAATTTTCGCAAAAATTGCAAAACACAAAAATGCTTATATCTCGAAAACCCTGCTAGATAGAGCGATTTCGACGAAATTTTTGACCCACAGGGTATCTCTGCAGAGTAGTTGTCCCAATTTTGAAAAAATTTTTGTCTCGCCAAAAATGGCGGCCATTTTGAATTTTCGAATTTTTCGCAAAAATTACAAAACACAAAAATGCTTATATCTCAAAAACCGTGCTAGATAGAGCAATTTCGACAAAATTTTTGACCCGCAGGATAACTCTGCGGAGTAATTTTCCCAATTTTCAAAAAATTTTTGTCTCGCCAAAAATGGCAGCCATTTTGAATTTTCGAAATTTTCGCAAAAATTGCAAAACACAAAAATGCTTATATCTCGAAAACCGTGCTAGATAGAGCGATTTCGACGAAATTTTTGACCCGCAGGGTATCTCTGCAGAGTAGTTATCCCAATTTTGAAAAAATTTTTGTCTCGCCAAAAATGGCGGCCATTTTGGATTTTCGAATTTTTCGCAAAAATTGCAAAACATAAAAATGCTTATATCTCGAAAACCCTGCTAGATAGAGCGATTTCGACGAAATTTTTGACCCGCAGGGTATCTCTGCAGAGTAGCTGCCAATTTTCAAACAAAAAATTTCTCGCCAAAAATGGCGGCCATTTTGAATTTTCGAATTTTTCGCAAAATTGCAAAACACAAAAATACTTATATCTCGAAAACCGTGCTAGATAGAGCGATTTCGACGAAATTTTTGACCCGCAGGGTATCTATAAAGAGTAGGCATGCCAATTTTCAAAAAAATTTTATCTTGCCAAAAATGGCGGCCATTTTGAATTTTCGAATTTTGGCGCAAAAATTGCAAAACACAAAAATGCTAATATTTCGAAAACCGTGCTACATAGAGCGATTTCAACGAAATTTTTTATCTTCAGGGTATCTCTGCAGAGCAGCTATCCCAAAGAGCTTTCACTTGGTGAAGTTTCAGACCCATAGCTAATTGCTCACCTACTCAAAAAGAGTAAATGTGAATTACCTCTAAAAGTATTGCAGATAGCCAATTTTTCTCAAATAACTCATTCACCTACTTTTGGGAGAGCTTTCACTTGGTGAAGTTTCAGACCCATAGCTAATTACTCACCTACTCAAAATGAGTAAATGCGAATTATCTCTAAAAGTATTGCAGATGGCCAATTTTTCTCAAATAACTCATTCACCTACTTTTGGAAGAGCTTTCACATGGTGAAGTTTCAGACCCATAGCCAATTACTCACCTACTCAAAATGAGTAAATGCGAATTATCTCTAAAAGTATTGCAGATAGCCAATTTTTCTCAAATAACTCATTCACCTACTTTTGGGAGAGCTTTCACATGGTGAAGTTTCAGACCCATAGCTAATTATTTACCTACTCAAAATGAGTAAATGCTAATTATCTGTAAAAGTATTGCGGATACCCAATTTTTATCAAATAACTCATTCATCTACTTGTGGGAGAGCTTTCACATGGTGAAGTTTCAGACCCATAGCTAATTACTCACCTACTCAAAATGAGTAAATGCGAATTATCTGTAAAAGTATTGCAGATAGCCAATTTTTCTCAAATAACTCATTCACCTACTTTTGGGAGAGCTTTCACTTGGTGAAGTTTCAGACCCATAGCTAATTACTCACCTACTCAAAATGAGTAAATGTGAATTATCTCTAAAAGTATTGCAGATAGCCAATTTTTCTCAAATAACTCATTCACCTACTTTTGGGAGAGCTTTCACTTGGTGAAGTTTCAGACCCATAGCTAATTACTCACCAACTCAAAATGAGTAAATGCGAATTATCTCTAAAAGTATTGCAGAGAGCCAATTTTTGTCAAATTAATCATTCACCTACTTTTGGGAGAGCTTTCACTTGGTGAAGTTTCAGACCCATAGCTAATTACTCACCTACTCAAAATGAGTAAATGCGAATTATCTCTAAAAGTATTGCAGATAGCCAATTTTTCTCAAATAACTCATTCACCTACTTTTGGGAGAGCTTTCACTCTGTGAAGTTTCAGACCCATAGCTAATTACTCACCTACTCAAAATGAGTAAATGCGAATTATCTGTAAAAGTATTGCAGATAGCCAATTTTTCTCAAATAACTCATTCACCTACTTTTGGCAGAGCTTTCACTCTGTGAAGTTTCAGACCCATAGCTAATTACTCACCTACTGAAAATGAGTAAATGTGAATTATCTCTAAAAGTATTGCAGATAGCCAATTTTTCTCAAATAACTCATTCACCTACTTTTGGGAGAGCTTTCACTTGGTGAAGTTTCAGACCCATAGCTAATTACTCACCTACTCAAAATGAGTAAATGCGAATTATCTCTAAAAGTATTGCAGATAGCCAATTTTTCTCAAATAACTCATTCACCTACTTTTGGGAGAGCTTTCACTCTGTGAAGTTTCAGACCCATAGCTAATTACTCACCTACTCAAAATGAGTAAATGCAAATTATCTCTAAAAGTATTGCAGATAGCCAATTTTTCTCAAATTAATCATTCACCTACTTTTGGCAGAGCTTTCACTCTGTGAAGTTTCAGACCCATAGCTAATTACTCACCTACTCAAAATGAGTAAATGCGAATTATCTGTAAAAGTATTGCAGATAGCCAATTTTTCTCAAATAACTCATTCACCTACTTTTGGGAGAGCTTTCACTTGGTGAAGTTTCAGACCCATAGCTAATTACTCACCTACTCAAAATGAGTAAATGCGAATTATCTCTAAAAGTATTGCAGATAGCCAATTTTTCTCAAATTAATCATTCACCTACTTTTGGGAGAGCTTTCACTTGGTGAAGTTTCAGACCCATAGCTAATTACTCGTCTACTCAAAATGAGTAAATGCGAATTATCTCTAAAAGTATTGCAGATAGCCAATTTTTCTCAAATAACTCATTCACCTACTTTTGGGAGAGCTTTCACTTGGTGAAGTTTCAGACCCATAGCTAATTACTCACCTACTCAAAATGAGTAAATGCGAATTATCTCTAAAAGTATTGCAGATAGCCAAGTTTTCTTAAATAAATCATTCACCTACTTTTGGGAGAGCTTTCACTTGGTGAAGTTTCAGACCCATAGCTAATTATTCACCTACTCAAAATGAGTAAATGTGAATTATCTCTAAAAGTATTGCAGATAGCCAATTTTTCTCAAATAACTCATTCACCTACTTTTGGGAGAGCTTTCACTTGGTGAAGTTTCAGACCCATAGCTATTTATTCACCTACTCAAAATGAGTAAATGCTAATTATCTGTAAAAGTATTGCGGATACCCAATTTTTATCAAATACTCATTCATCTACTTGTGGGAGAGCTTTCACATGGTGAAGTTTCAGACCCATAGCTAATTACTCACCTACTCAAAATGAGTAAATGCGAATTATCTCTAAAAGTATTGCAGATAGCCAATTTTTCTCAAATAACTCATTCACCTACTTGTGGGAGAGCTTTCACTTGGTGAAGTTTTAGACCCATAGATAATTATTCACCTACTCAAAATGAGTAAATGTGAATTATCTCTTAATAGTATTGCAGATAGCCAATTTTTCTCAAATAACTCATTCACCTACTTTTGGAAGACCTTTCACACACGAAAATGAAAAATTGTGAATATCTCGGAAAAGCTATTTTTTCTGCTTTAATGCTCGGCGGGAGATACACACCACGGCAGTGGTCTTGACAAAAATTTTTGTCTCCCCAAAAATGGTGGCCATTTTGAATTTTCAAAGTTTTTGCAAAACACAAAAATGCTTATATCTCGAAAACCGTGCTATATGGAGCGAACTCAACAAAATTTTGGACCTGCTGGGTATCTCTGCAGAGTAGCCATGCCAATTTTCAAAATATTTTTGTCTCGCCAAATATAGCGGACATTTTTAAGTTTTTTATTTTTTGCAAAACACAAAAATGCTTATATCTTGAAAACCGTGCTAGATAGAGCAGACTGCGCTGACTTTGGTTGCCACAACAGTATAAGGCTAGAAACGAAGCATTTTCTTAATACTTTAGCACTCACCTCTATATCCTTTTCGGGACGCTTTGTTTTTGCTATGCAAAAACATTATCTTTTTTTTTTGCGAGCGATCCTCTAGTTTGACCTATGACCTAGTCGTAGTGACTACGAGTTTGAAAATCTTGTCTGAGTTATTTATCGGATTCAATAAGGTGTAGAAGCTTGACACTTGGTAGGGACATTGGTTAGGGATTGTTAGTTTGTGTCATGGTGTGACCTTTAACTTTGGCTGTGCCAAGATTTGAGACATGTTTCTCTTATGACAAAGATATATAGATTGCTGCAACTGATTAGTTTGTGTACTTTTGCATAATTGTGCTATTTCCATTGACAGTGATACTCCAATTAATAAAATTTACAGATTTGTAATTTTTAGTTTACTGATTAATGCTATCATCTTGCTATTGAAATGTCTTGATTTCTATTGATATCTGTCGTTCTATTGGTATCTATACATACATTTTATTTCTTTTAGATGTTAATTTTCTATACTTAAACATTATTTGGAGCTTTATATAACTGACACTGCTCTGAAAGTATCCAGGTCTTTGTACTGTTTCTCTACTTCTAATATTTCATGGTGTTGAAAACTATTTCCTCAGGCTGTGGGGTACGGGCATCTCTGATGCTATTTTTGTTATTTTTTTTTGTAATAATTTTGGACAGTTTATCAAATCTGTTGCAGAGTTTCAGTATACTCTGTCTCTTGTTGGTTAAATTGAATTGGTGGGGGACTGTCATATTTCACTACCAGTGAAGAACTTCCCATACCTTTCATGGTTTTAGTTAGGATAAGAAATATGAAGTTATGGTATATGAAATTTGCAAGTTAGTTCCTTAACTTGTGAGAGATTCTTTACATATCTGTGATTTTTATAATAACATTAGGCTTTTAATCTTTCCTGAAGCAAAATTGACACAAAGTTTTCTATTAATTGTATCCACCAGAGACATCCAATGGATACTTTTGTTTAGCATTTGCTACGCCACCGCCGGGGTAAGCTGCTCTGTTACTGAAATTAGCCTCATTCTGAAAAACAAGATGGCTACCGCAGGCATTTCTTTGAAAATTATCTACCTTTTTCTACTGGCGGTTTCTCATAGGTAGAAAGTTGAATCTCTTCATAGGTGATATGTATAACAGATATACATGTCCTCTACAAACTTGCAGACATTTGACCTTGAAGCTCTTAATTCAAGGTCATCCCTGGAGTGCCAAAGTAACCCATATAGTGAGCTTTAAAAGTGCCTATATCTCCCTTATTATTGATCCTAGAGGTTTGCAGTGTGAAAACAGCCTATAGGAAATCATGTGCTGCGAATCTTCTGATGTCAGATTTGACCTTGGACCCCTCCTTCAAGGTCAAATGAGGATAACCAAAGTTAAAAGTGCTTATAACTCGCTTATTATTGGTGCTAGAGGTTTGGGATGGTAAACCAACCTACAGGAAATCATGGACTGGGAATCTTTTGGTGTGGTCGGATTTGACCTTTGACCCCTCTTTCAAGGTCAAACGAGGATAGCCAAAGTTAAAAGTGCTTATAACTCGCTTATTATTGCTCGTAGAGGGTTATGATGGTAAACCAACCTATAGGAAATCATGGCCTGGGCATCTTTTGGTGTGGTGAGATTGAGGTTTGGGATGGTAAACCAACATATAGGAAATCATGGGCTGGGAATCTTCTGGTGTGGTGAGATTTGACCTTGGACCCCTCCTTCAAGGTCAAACGAGGATAGCCAAACTTAAAATGTTTATAACTCGCTTATTATTGTCGAAGAGGTTGGGATGGTATACCAACCTATAGGAAATCATGGGCTGGGAATCTTTTGGTGTGGTCAGATTTGACCTTGGGCCCCTCCTTCAAGGTCAAATGAGGATAGCAAAACTTAAAATGCTTATAACTTGCTTATTATTGGTCCTAGAGGTTTGAGATGGTAAACCAACATATAGAAAATCATGGGCAGGGAATCTTTTGATGTGTGCAGATTTGACCTTGGATCCCTCCTTCAAGGTCAAACGAGGATAGCCAAAGTTAAAATTGCTTATAACTCGCTTATTATTGGTCCTACAGGTTTGCCATGTGAAACCATCTCATAGGAAATCATTTGCTGGGAAAATGTTTAGGTCCGACCTTGGGCCCCTCCTATAAGGTCAAACGGGGATAGCCAAACTTAAAAGTGCTTATAACTCACTTATTATTGGTCCTAGAGGTTTGCAATGTGAAACCAACTTATAGGAAATCATGGGCTGGGAATCTTTTGATGTGGTCAGATTTTACCTTGGACCCCTCCTTCAACATCAAACAAAGACGGCCAAACCTTAAAGTGCTTATAACTTGCTTATTATTGATCCTAGAGGTTTTCAATATGAAACCAACTTATACGAAATCTTGGGCTAGGAATCTTCTGATGTTAGATTTGACCTTTGGCCCCCCCTTCAAATTCAAACGATGGTTCACTGGCTTTGGTGAGTTGTCTTTCTGGTGGATACAAATTTGCAGCGATTCTCCGATGTGGAGGTCTAGTTTGTTTACATTTTAAAAGGTACCACCCATTGGTGGTAAAGATTGGCACAGAATTTATTTTATTTTGTCAGAGTTTTAAATGGTAAATTTCACATTTCTTGCTATATAGAAAACAGTAAAGCACTAACACATGTTTTCTTTTTTTTTTTTTTTTTTTTTCAACTAATAATTATCTTTCTCAATTGTAACATGATGCATTAGTCCTACTTAACATAAACTTGGGTTGTCGAATGGTCCTGTCTTTCATTTTCCACAATACAGTAATGAACATTACAAATGACCACTGTTTATAATGGCTAACTGTTGTATATAGCTTTAGATTAATAATGGCAGGTAATATATGGACTTTATATGGCCTTTGTGTTATACTATTTCGTCTGTGCAGTTTAATGGTCATGATTTGGCTTGTTACATTAGCATTGAACATATAAAATTGAACTTTAATCATCATAAATTGTCAACATATTATCCAGGTATTGTTGATGTAGAAAACATTCCAAGTGCAATTTTTATCAGTACCGTTATTTTTTTAATGTTAAAATTTTCACTTGCTCCAGTAGTGTTTGAATGCTATTAATATTTGAACAACAGTTTTTAGTTGAATGTTTAGGAACCAGAAAAAAATACCGGGTAAAACTTTAAATTGAAAGTACTCGTGACAGCCTGATACTTGGGTCCAGTTTCAAGTGAATTTTTAGTTAACATAATTCCACTTTAAGTGATATTACACTGCAAGTGTATATCACAGCAGAAATTCAGTTTCAGAACAAATCTCTGATCAGACTTTGTCCTAGGACAGACTGCGATCGAATATCAGAATTTGAAATTATGATAGATCAGAGTTTCTAATACAAGATGTATATTTCTGTTTTCTCAGGTAAAGAAAATGAAGTGCCATTCAGTAGCAATGGCAGAGCTCTTCCTAACAACAACACCATCGGTAACAATGCCAACACAACAGCAGCAGCAACATTACCCGCCACCAATAACAACAATATCACCAAACTTCCTGACTTGTCGTCTGGTACAGTTGAAGATCCCTGTCTCCCTACAGTGCAACAGTTTCCTCCTTATCCTTCAAGTGGTGGCAACAGCAGCAGCAGCAGCAGTGGTAGTAGCTTATCTTTTGTGACGACGAGTTACAATAATAATACTAATGCTACTACTGGGGGAACAGGCAGTAATAATAGTAATACTACTAATGGCAGTTGTTGTGCTGCAGTGATGAACTCTTCGTACACAAGTACCCCGGTGGTAGCATCATCATCCTCATCATCAGGAGGACCTCAGCTTATCCATAGTACACCGTATGTACCCCAGTCCACTGCTATGGGTCTGTACAGGGCTGCAGCCAGACTCACCACCTCATCTTACAGTAATAATGCAATGAATAATTCTAGTACTACGCAGCAGTACTACCCAGGATGTAGCAGCAGTACTGAGGTGACTGTGGTGCCACCGTCTACGCAAGCAGCTGACATCAGCTTCTCAACTACAACACAGCAACAGAATGTGCTGGTTCCCTATACTGCAGATATACCAGGTAGGGATCCGACTATGATTATTGCTGGGTTTAAGGTTCTGTTTTTGCCATTACTCTACATTTTGAACTTTCTCTTTTGAGTGGTAACTTGGACAACAATCAACATTTTATTTTTTAGACGGGTTGCATGTTAGATTGATGTGTCCTATTAGATTGATGTGTCCGACGTCCGTCTGTCTGTCCGTCACCATTTTCGTTTCCAGACTCAAACCCGAAGACAGTTTGTCCAATCGAATTCAAACTTAGCAGGGAGATAGATCACCATCATAGCTAGGTTCCTTTCAAAATTGGTGTAATTCCGTCCATTCGTTTGTCTGTTTTTTTGTCTGTTTGTCCGTCACCATTTTCGTTTCCGGACTCTAGCTCAAAAACGGTTTGTCCAATCAAATTCAAACGTGACAGGGAGACAGATCACCATAATAGCTAGGTTCCTTTTGAAATTGGTGTAATTCTGTCTGTTCATTTGTCCGTTAACATTTCCGTTTCCGGACTCTAACTCGTAAACCCCTTCGTCCAATCGAATTCAAACTTGACAGGGAGATACATCACCATCATAGCTAGGTTCCTTTCAAAATTGGTGTAATTCCGTCCATTTATTTGTCTGTTTTTTTGTCCATTTGTCCGTCACCATTTTCGTTTCCGGACTCTAGCTCGAAAACGGTTTGTCCAATCAAATTCAAACGTGACAGGGAGACAGATCACCATCATAGATAGTAGTGGGTGGACGATTAGATGTGTGCTCGATTAATCGTCGGTGACAGTGTAAAATTGACATTTACTTTATCCCGGAAAGTGTTTCTTAAATAACAAACAACAATGGAGTAAAATACTCGATTATGGGTCGATCATCGGTCGGAAATATGGGCGAATAATCGACCATGAAAAATGGAGGCAATTCCCAACACTGATAGGTTCCTTTTGAAATTGGTGTAATTCCGTCCGTTCATTTGGTCGTTAACATTTCTGTTTCCGGACTCTAACTCGAAAATGCTTTGTCCAATCGAATTCAAACTTGACAGGAAGATACATCACCATCATAGCTAAGATGCTTTCAAAATTGGTATAATTCCGTTCTTTTGTTTGTCCGTTTATAGCATAGGTACAATTATGTAACCTAGATTACAAGTTTTACATTTCTTAGCATGTCTAGGGGGCTCGGTGGTGTAGCGGTTGGAGTTCTCGCCTCTGAGGCTGCCGGTTCGAATCTCGGGCCGGGCGCTTCATGTTGGAAAGTTGGTAGTTACTTGCCGATGCCCAGTGGTTTACAGTGCAGTATGCACTGCTTTCCTCCACCTGTAAACTACCCGTCGTAGTATGACCCTGGCTGTTGAATGCGACGTAAAACAACAAATAAATCTAAATCTTAGCACGTCTAACACATTCACCTTAACTGGGTGACCTAACATTTTTTTCCTTGTTTCTGAATGTAGTTACAGCAGTTGCTAACCTTATTGCTGTCAGCGCAACCCGCCTTTTGGGGCATCTTTGACCCTCTTGTCTTACCATTATTCACTTTCTGCTTTTGGGACTCTTGGTTTTGGCCAGTCCATAAAGGCTAGGGTTATAGTTGTCCACAGCGCCGTCTGGGCGGTGGTGGCAGCGGGCATAAAGCTTGTGGGTGTTACAAAGCCCAAAACCCATGCACGAATTTTCACCAAATTATCAGGTATGTTTACCCCTATAGGATCTACAGCTGATTAGGTTTTTGAGTGGTTTATGGTAACAACTTATTACGTATTTTTTAGTCTTAAAGTTTGGATGTTCCACAGCCTAAACCCATTCACAAATTTTTACCAAATTTTCAGCGTAAGTTTACCCTAAGAGGATCTATAGCTGATTAGGTTTTGAGGGGTATCTGGTAACAACTGTTGACAACCCTTAAGATTTTTTGGTCTTAAAGTTTGGATTTTCCACAGCCTAAACCCATGCATGGATTTTCACCAAATTTTCGGGGTATGTTGATCCCAAGAGGATCTAGAGTTTATTAGGTTTTTGGGGGTATCTGGTAACAACTGTTTCCATGGCAACACTTTTAAGAATTTTGGGTCTTAAAGTTTGTGGGTGTTTCACACAGCCTTATTAACCCATGCATGGATTTTAACCAAATTTGCATGGTATGTTTACTCCAAGAGGATCTAGAGCCGATTAACTTTTTTTTTTTTTTCGCTTTTAAGAATTTTGGGTCTAAAAGTTTGTGGGTGTTTCACAGCCTTATTAACCCATGCATGGATTTTAACCAAATTTTCACGATATGTTTACTCCAAGAGGATCTAAAGATGATTAGGTTTTGGGGGTCAGAAATCTGAAAACTCACACATTTTTATCTCCCGCCCGGCTCGCCGGAGGGAGATTATAATTTGCACCATGTGCGTGTGTACGTGCGTGCGTGCGTGAGTGCATGCGTGCGTGCGTGCGTGTGTCACGCAGTTTTCTCTGAAACTACTACAGTTACACATTTTTGGTAAATCACAAGTCCTAATGAATTTTTTTGCTCTTCAATATTTTTGGGGTTTGGTGAACTTTGGCCTACTTTTGAGTGAGTAATAGCTATTTTAGCTAATATAATTATATGGCTTATAACTCTGAAACTATTGCATTTACAGTATTTTGTTCTAATATGTTGTTCAGCTACTTTCTCCACAGCTACAACATGGTCAGTAGTTTGGAAGTGTATCTCCATAGCTAAGTGAGTAATAGCTACTTTGTCAATTTTTAATTATAACCATAATGAGTAAATGGCTTATATCTTCATAAGTATTACAGCTACACAATTTTGTTCCAATATGTTGTTCAGCTACTTTCTCCACAGCTACAACATGGTCAGTAGTTTGCAAGTGTATCTCCATAGCTAAGTGAGTAATAGCTATTTTTTCAATTTTTAATGATAACCATAATGAGTAAATGGCTTATATCTTCAAAAGTATTGCAGCTACACAATTTTGTTCCAATATGTTGTTCGGCTACTTTCTCCTCTGCTACAACATGGTCAGTAGTTTGGAAGTGTATCTCCGTAGCTAAGTGAGTAATAGCTACTTTTTCAGTTTTTAATGATAACCATAATGAGTAAATGGCTTATATCTTCAAAAGTATTGCAGCTACACAATTTTGTTCCAATATGTTGTTCAGCTACTTTCTCCACTGCTACAACATGGCCAGTGGTTTGGAAGTGTATCTCTATAGCTAAGTGAGTAATAGCTACTTTTTCAATTTTTAATGATAACCATAATGAGTAAATTGCTTATATCTTCAAAAGTATTGCAGCTACACAATTTCTCTCAAATATGTTGTTCATGTACCTTTTTGTGAACTGTAACATATTTAAGTTTCATAACTGTTGCTCAATGTACAAGTGAGTAATGGCTACTTTATTGCTACTTTTAGTGAAAATATGAAAAATCAGAAATATCTCTCAAACTGTAAGATATAGAGCAATTTCGAGCAAATTTTTGACCCACAGGGTAGTACTAGAGTATCCTATTGCTAAGGGGGAAAAAGTTTGGTGAACTTTGGCCTACTTTTGAGTGAGTAATAGCGCTTTTACCTAATATAATTATATGACTTATAACTGTCAATGAGTAAATGGCTTATATCTTCAAAAGTATTGCAGCTACACAATTTTGTTCCAATATGATGTTCAGCTACTTTCTCCATGGCTACAACATGGTCAGTAATTTGGAAGTGTATCTCCATAGCTAAGTGAGTAATAGCTACTTTTTCAATTTTTAATGATAACCATAATGAGTAAATGGCTTATATCTTCAAAAGTATTGCAGCTACACAATTTCTCTCAAATATGTTGTTCATGTACTTTTTTGTGAACTGTAACATATTTAAGTTTCACAACTGTTGCTCGATGTACAAGTGAGTAATGGCTACTTTATTGCTACTTTTAGTGAAAATGTGAAAAATCAGAAATATCTCTCAAACCGTAAGATATAGAGCAATTTCGAGCAAATTTTTGACCCACAGGGTAGTACTAGAGTATCCTATTGCTAAGGGGGGAAAGGTTTGGTGAACTTTGGCCTACTTTTGAGTGAGTAATAGCGCTTTTACCTAATATAATTATATGACTTTTAACTGTCAATGAGTAAATGGCTTATATCTTCAAAAGTATTGCAGCTACACAATTTTGTTCCAATATGATGTTCAGCTACTTTCTCCACAGCTACAACATGGTCAGTAATTTGGAAGTGTATCTCCATAGCTAAGTGAGTAATAGCTACTTTTTCAATTTTTAATGATAACCATAATGAGTAAATGGCTTATATCTTCAAAAGTATTGCAGCTACACAATTTCTCTCAAATATGTTGTTCATGTACTTTTTTGTGAACTGTAACGTATTTAAGTTTCACAACTGTTGCTCAATGTACAAGTGAGTAATGGCTACTTTATTGCTACTTTTAGTGAAAATGTGAAAAATCAGAAATATCTCTCAAACTGTAAGAGATAGAGAAATTTCGAGCAAACTTTTTGAACCACAGGGTAGTACTAGAGTATCCTATGCTAAGGGGAAAATGGTTTGGTGGTTTACTTACTCACCTCCTCAAAATGAGTAAATGCGAATTATCTCTAAAAGTATTGCAGGTAGCCAATTTTTCTCAAATAACTCATTCACCTACTTTTGGGAGAGCTTTCACTTGGTTAAGTTTCAGACGCGTAGCTAGTTACTCACCTACTCAAAATGAGTAAATGCTAATCATGTCTAAAAGTATTGCAGATAGCCAATTTTTCTCAAATAACTCATTCATATACTTTTGGAAGACCTTTCACTTAGTGAGGTTTCAGACCCCTAGCTAATTTCTCACCTACTCAAAATGAGTAAATGCGAATTATCTCTAAAAGTATAGAAGATAGCCAATTTTTCTCAAATAACTCATTCACCTACTTTTGGGAGAGCTTTCACTTGGTGAAGTGTCAGACCTGTAGCTAATTTCTCACCTACTCAAAATGAGTAAATGCTAAATATCTCTAAAAGTATTGCAGATAGCCAATTTTTCTCAAATAACTCATTCATCTACTTTTGGGAGAGCTTTCACTTGGTGAAGTGTCAGACCTGTAGCTAATTTCTCACCTACTCAAAATGAGTAAATGCTAAATATCTCGAAAAGTATTGCAGATAGCCAATTTTTCTCAAATAACTCCATCTACTTTTGGAAGAGCTTTCACATGGTGAAGTTTCAGACCCATAGCTAATTACTCACCTACTCAAAATGAGTAAATGCGAATTCTCTCTAAAAGTATTGCAGATAGCCAATTTTTCTCAAATAACTCATTCACCTACTTTTGGAAGAGCTTTCACTTGCTGAAGTTTCAGACCCGTAGCTAATTACTCACCTACTCAAAATGAGTAAATGCTAATTATCTGTAAAAGTATTGCAGATAGCCAATTTTTCTCAAATAACTCATTCATCTACTTTTGGGAGAGCTTTCACTTGGTGAAGTGTCAGACCTGTAGCTAATTTCTCACCTACTCAAAATGAGTAAATGCTAAATATCTCTAAAAGTATTGCAGATAGCCTATTTTTCTCAAATAACTCATTCATTTACTTTTGGAAGAGCTTTCACGTGGTGAAGTTTCAGACCCATAGCTAATTACTCGCCTACTCAAAATGAGTAAATGCGAATTATCTCTAAAAGTATTGCAGATAGCCAATTTTTTCTCAAATAACTCATTCATCTACTTTTGGAAGAGCTTTCACATGGTGAAGTTTCAGACCCATAGCTAATTACTCACCTACTCAAAATGAGTAAATGCGAATTATCTCTAAAAGTATTGCAGATATCCAATTTTTCTCAAATAACTCATTCATCTACTTTTGGGAGAGCTTTCACTTGGTGAAGTTTCAGACCCGTAGGTAATTACTCACCTACTCAAAATGAGTAAATGCGAATTATCTCTAAAAGAATTGCAGATACCCAATTTTTCTCAAATAAGTCATTCATCTACTTTTGGGAGAGCTTTCACTTGGTGAAGTTTCACGCCTGTAGCTAATTACTCACCTACTCAAAATGAGTAAATGCAAATTATCTCTAAAAGTATTGCAGATAGCCAATTTTTCTCAAATAACTCATTCATCTACTTTTGGAAGAGCTTTCACATGGTGAAGTTTCAGACCCATAGCTAATTTCTCACCTACTCAAAATGAGTAAATGCGAATTATCTCTAAAAGTATAGGAGATAGCCAATTTTTCTCAAATAACTCATTCATCTACTTTTGGGAAAGCTTTCACTTGGTGAAGTTTCAGACCTGTAGCTAATTTCTCACCTGCTCAAAATGAGTAAAAACTAATTATCTCTCAAAATATTGCAGATAGACAATTTTTCTCAAATAACTCATTCATCTTCTTTTGGAAGAGCTTTCACATTGTGAAGTTTCAGACCCATAGCTACTTACTCGCCTACTCAAAATGAGTAAATGCGAATTCTCTCTAAAAGTATTGCAGATAGCCAATTTTTCTCAAATAACTCATTCATCTACTTTTGGAAGAGCTTTCACATGGCAAAGTTTCAGACCCATAGGTAATAACTCGCCAACTCAAAATGAGTAAATGCGAATTATCTCTAAGAGTATTGCATATAGCCTATTTTTCTCAAATAACTCATTCACCTACTTTTGGGAGAGCTTTCACTTGGTTAAGTTTCAGACGCGTAGCTAGTTACTCACCTACTCAAAATGAGTAAATGCTAATCATGTCTAAAAGTATTGCAGATAGCCAATTTTTCTCAAATAACTCATTCATATACTTTTGGAAGACCTTTCACTTAGTGAGGTTTCAGACCCCTAGCTAATTTCTCACCTACTCAAAATGAGTAAATGCGAATTATCTCTAAAAGTATAGAAGATAGCCAATTTTTCTCAAATAACTCATTCACCTACTTTTGGGAGAGCTTTCACTTGGTGAAGTGTCAGACCTGTAGCTAATTTCTCACCTACTCAAAATGAGTAAATGCTAAATATCTCTAAAAGTATTGCAGATAGCCAATTTTTCTCAAATAACTCATTCACCTACTTTTGGGAGAGCTTTCACTTGGTGAAGTGTCAGACCTGTAGCTAATTTCTCACCTACTCAAAATGAGTAAATGCTAAATATCTCGAAAAGTATTGCAGATAGCCAATTTTTCTCAAATAACTCCATCTACTTTTGGAAGAGCTTTCACATGGTGAAGTTTCAGACCCATAGCTAATTACTCACCTACTCAAAATGAGTAAATGCGAATTCTCTCTAAAAGTATTGCAGATAGCCAATTTTTCTCAAATAACTCATTCACCTACTTTTGGAAGAGCTTTCACTTGCTGAAGTTTCAGACCCGTAGCTAATTACTCACCTACTCAAAATGAGTAAATGCTAATTATCTGTAAAAGTATTGCAGATAGCCAATTTTTCTCAAATAACTCATTCATCTACTTTTGGGAGAGCTTTCACTTGGTGAAGTGTCAGACCTGTAGCTAATTTCTCACCTACTCAAAATGAGTAAATGCTAAATATCTCTAAAAGTATTGCAGATAGCCTATTTTTCTCAAATAACTCATTCATTTACTTTTGGAAGAGCTTTCACGTGGTGAAGTTTCAGACCCATAGCTAATTACTCGCCTACTCAAAATGAGTAAATGCGAATTATCTCTAAAAGTATTGCAGATAGCCAATTTTTTCTCAAATAACTCATTCATCTACTTTTGGAAGAGCTTTCACATGGTGAAGTTTCAGACCCATAGCTAATTACTCACCTACTCAAAATGAGTAAATGCGAATTATCTCTAAAAGTATTGCAGATATCCAATTTTTCTCAAATAACTCATTCATCTACTTTTGGGAGAGCTTTCACTTGGTGAAGTTTCAGACCCGTAGGTAATTACTCACCTACTCAAAATGAGTAAATGCGAATTATCTCTAAAAGAATTGCAGATACCCAATTTTTCTCAAATAAGTCATTCATCTACTTTTGGGAGAGCTTTCACTTGGTGAAGTTTCACGCCCGTAGCTAATTACTCACCTACTCAAAATGAGTAAATGCAAATTATCTCTAAAAGTATTGCAGATAGCCAATTTTTCTCAAATAACTCATTCATCTACTTTTGGAAGAGCTTTCACATGGTGAAGTTTCAGACCCATAGCTAATTTCTCACCTACTCAAAATGAGTAAATGCGAATTATCTCTAAAAGTATAGGAGATAGCCAATTTTTCTCAAATAACTCATTCATCTACTTTTGGGAAAGCTTTCACTTGGTGAAGTTTCAGACCTGTAGCTAATTTCTCACCTGCTCAAAATGAGTAAAAACTAATTATCTCTCAAAATATTGCAGATAGACAATTTTTCTCAAATAACTCATTCATCTTCTTTTGGAAGAGCTTTCACATTGTGAAGTTTCAGACCCATAGCTACTTACTCGCCTACTCAAAATGAGTAAATGCGAATTCTCTCTAAAAGTATTGCAGATAGCCAATTTTTCTCAAATAACTCATTCATCTACTTTTGGAAGAGCTTTCACATGGCAAAGTTTCAGACCCATAGGTAATAACTCGCCAACTCAAAATGAGTAAATGCGAATTATCTCTAAGAGTATTGCATATAGCCTATTTTTCTCAAATAACTCATTCACCTACTTTTGGGAGAGCTTTCACATGGTGAAGTTTCAGACCCATAGCTAATTACTCACCTACTCAAAATGAGTAACTCCGAATTATCTCTAAAAGTATTGCAGCTAGCCAATTTTTCTCAAATAACTCATTCATGTACTTTTAGGAGAGCTTTCACTTGGTGAAGTTTCAGACCCATAGCTAATTACTCACCTACTCAAAATGAGTAAATGCGAATTATCTCTAAAAGTATTGCAGATAGCCAGTATTTTTCAAATAACTCACTTCACCTATATTTTGGGAGAACTTTCAATTAGTGAATTTTCAGATCCATATCTAATTACTCACCTACTCAAAATGAGTAATTGCCTATTATCACTAAAAGTATTGCAGATAGCCAGTATTTCTCAAATAACTCATTCACCTACATTTTGGAGATATTTCACATGCTAAAGTTTTTTTATGAATTATTAAAATAATTTTTAATGCATTAAAATTAATGAAATCATGCAATAAATCGATTATAACTTGAAAAGTATTGTATTTAGAGCATTTTGTTAAAATATGTTATTCACCTACTTTTTCCCACAGCAACAACATGGTGAGTAACTTGGGTGTCTATCTCAATAGATAAGTGAGTAATAGCTACTTTTGGATTTTTCACTAACTTCCATCATGAGTGAAATCACTTGTAACTTGAAAACTATTGCATTTAGACCTTCAGGGTAGTACAAAAGTGTCCTATGCAAAGGGGAAAGATTTCAATTTTCGCCACTTTTGGCGGCCATCTTGGATTTTAGCGGAAAAAAATGAAAAAGTGTGAATATCTCGAAAACCATAAGAGATAGAGCGATTTCGAGCGAATTTTTGACCTGCAAGGTAGTACAAGAATGTCCTGTGCAAAGGGGTAAAATTTCAATTTTCACCACTTTTGGCAGCCATCTTGGATTTTTCCGGAAAATGGAAAAGTGTGAATATCTCTAAAACCGTAAGAGATAGAGCGATTTCAAGCGAATTTTTGACCAGAAGGGTAGCACAAGAGTGTCCTGTGCAAAGGGGAAAAATATCGATTTTCGCCACTTTTGGCGGCCATTTTGGATTTTTGCGGAAAATAGAAAAGTGTCAATATCTCGAAAACCGTAAGAGATAGAGCGATTTCGAGCAAATTTTTGACCTGCAGGGTGGTACAAGAGTCTCCTGTGCAAAGGGGGAAAATTTCAATTTTCGCCACTTTTGGCGGCCATCTTAGATTTTTGCGGAAAATGAAAAAGTGTCAATATCTCAAAAACCGTAAGAGATCGAGCGATTTCGAGTGAATTTTTGACCCGTAGGGTGATACAAGAGTGTTCTGTCCAAAGAGGAAAAATTTCATTTTTCGCCACTTTTGGCGGCCATCTTGGATTTTTGCTGAAAATGGAAAAGTGTCAATATCTCAAAAAGCGTAACAGATAGAGCGATTTCAAGCGAATTTTCGACCTGCAGGATGGTACAACAGTGTCCTATGCAAAGGGGAAAAATTTCAATGTAGTATTTCTTCCCCTGCGGTACTCGGCGGGAGATACATACCGCGGCAGTGGTCTTGTTATTCCATATTTTTGTGTACTTACCGACTTTAATAGTGATATGTTGCACAGAATTGTAATGTTTTGGTTACAACACTTTATAACGTCGATCTCACTTGGCAGCACATATAATGGAAGGAAAACTTGAAATATTGGAAACAAACCTGAAATCTGAAGAAATTATAGACTTTTAGCCCATATTTTGTGTGTATTTAGGGACTTAAATTACAATGTTGTCAAGAGGAAACATCCATGTTTGGATGGGGTTTACTAAAATGCAGATTCCCGAAATCGATACGGTTTTGCATTGGTGACCTCCCGATGTACATATTTTTCATACCAACCCATCCCTACATTTGAGTAAATTCCTGATCAAGTAGGTCTGCTAACAGGAAGTGAAACTCTTGAAAACAAAACATGGCAATTCTATTCATAGAAATTGCTATAAAAGTCACAAAATATGTGACAACTGTTTGTAATATCTTAAAATTTAGGGGAATTTTCCAATATTTTACATTTTCCAAAAGTAATTACTCTTTTTCTATCAAACCACCGTCCCAAAGTGTCCTCAAAGTAAACTTTAAGACAAATTTCTTGTCAGTCTGTTCTGCTTGCTTAACCATTTTTAGATGATTTGGATTAAACCATAAACCTTTGTAACTGGTTACAGACCCCTGGGACAGTGACTTCAGTTTCATAGCTAATGCATCTGTGGCCTTGGTGATTATTTTATTCAAAAATAAAAGTCTATTACAAGTTACTGGATAAACCATTTGCCCAACTACAAATATTTAAAATTTACCTAATTTTAATAAAATTGTAGGTGAATTAACAAATCATAATGATACAAACGTTTTTAATATAATTTGGAATAAGTCACTATTTATGCAAATTAGGTTTTGTAAGTTTATTTCCAAACAACCCAAAAGGCGTCATTTGGAATTTTTTTTCACTGATTCTAAAGTAGAAATTAGTTTATATGTGGCACATAACAGGGCTTGCATTCATAAATTTGTGAAGAATTCTAAAACTATCGATTTAACCACAAATCATAAATAGATGTATTCCTTCAACGGTATTTGAGTACAGAAGAAGCACTATAGTACCAAACTAGCAAAAAGTAGTGCCCTGGTTTATATGTTCTTTAGGTTAAGCTTGTATTTGGCAGTTCATTAATGTTCATAACAAGTGTGCCTGTATGTAGAGGTAACATGTACTATGGAATCACTATCCTGTTGTTTATACAAGAATCTAGTTAAACACTTTTGCGGGCTTGTTATTGATCTGAGGCCTCCTGCCTGTTTGTGCCAGTCCTGTGCAGTAATTTCATTCAGAATCTTAATCTAAAACAGTGCTGATTCTATTTCATTGCAATAACATTGGGCATTATCACAAGTACAGATTTTAATACTGTAATGTCTCTTCTGAGTGTGGCATCATAGTTTGAAAGCATTTTCAGTAAATTTGAGCAGCCAGGCTCTGTTTCATTTGAGCTTGATGCATATAAATAGTGGGTTTGAACTTTTTAAGTGAGTTCTAGAATGTGTATTTACTCTCATAAATTGAATACGTGTTCTCAGTGATTGATGCTTCAGAGTGAACTTAGACAACAAATATCAGTGGGTGTAATTGTGTTTTTGAAAAAAATAATAATAGATGTAAAAATTTTGACATTATAACTTTTGATTACTGTGCTATGCATTAATAGCTTCATCGGCCAGCATTTTTGAGATGTCAGGTACTGAAGTAGTCCGTATTTGCAAGGGAATATTTTTATTTGGCATTTAAAAAATGATACATGCAAGATTGATTTTCTTGAAAATGGAGTTTGTAATTTTCTATCTTGGAAAGAAAACAAACATTTGGAAGTTGGGTATGCTGTGGATTTTTCTTATGATTATTCCATTGCTGCAGATATTTTACTTTTAGATGTAGAACTGTTCAGCTAGAGTGTTCTTAAAGCAAAAAAGTTAAGAAAAAAGTTTGTCTGGGCTGTATCTCAAACACCATAAGGTGTTAGTGAGTGGAATCACCTCAGTTTTCATGGTCGATTATTCGTCCATTCTTCCTACCGATGATCGACCCATAATCGACTTTTATACTCCACTGTCATGAAACACTTTCCGTGATGAAGTGTATTCTAATCCGGTAAGAATTACTAAGAATAATGGTGTTTCCGACATACAGAATCTACAGAAAGCACCCACTTCCGGTAAATATGGCGGTAGTTGTAAACAAACCCAAAATTCGTGACAAATCTATTAGTTTATTAAAGGAAGGTTTTGGAAACTGCCTAAAATATAAAAGAATATGTGGATTTTGAGACACATAAGGAAGGGTAATATTTAATCGATTTCTAGAAGTTGTCAGTGACCGAACGCAATTGTACCATGACACCGACGACTGATCGAACGTTGGTCTAATCGTCCATCCACTATAAGGTGTAGGAAGTTGGAACTTGGTAGGAACATTAGTTGGGGGTATAGGTATGGAGTGTCATTGTGTGACCTTGATTGACCTTTGATCTTGCCATAGTGACCTTGAGTTTGAAAGTCTTGTCCGGGCTTTATCTCAGAAACCGTAAGTTGTAGGAAGTTGATACTTGGTAGGGATATTGATTAGGGGATGTAGGTGTGCAATGTCATGGTCTGACCTTGATTTGACCTTTGACCTTCTGTAGTGACGTTGAAATGATCTGATTATTTAAGGACATAAAGTTTTAAAAACATTAAGATGCAATTCCCAATATATATTGAAATAATACTTTAACTACTTATTCTGACTGGGCCATGTGACTTCATTTTTATTAATAGAATTGGAATGAAAAGTATATCAAAACTCCTGAAACAAAATAATAAAATGGTTTAACTTTTCACCTTTTAAGGATATACTGTTGTTTTTGTGTGAATAAATTGACATCAGTTAGAATCAGATTTAAAATACCGGTACATGTAATTACATCCAACCATCGCTCAAAAAGTCTGAGTCATAATCGACAAGGTATAAAACATTTCTGAAGTAGCGAATGTTACAATCCTCATACACCCTTAGTGGAGGCTGTACATGTCATGGTAGAAAGTCCAATCTGGTAAAATTTCAAATCTACTGGTAGACAGTCCAGTTGGAGTTTCTACCAGAGAAAGTCCAATTGGACTTCCTACTAATATAAACTTGGTAGAAAGTCAAAATTGTGTTTCTACCGGTAGAAAGTCCAATCTAGGAGATTTGGATATTGCCCTGGGGTCCGAAATCTAATAAACTTGGTAGGTATTCAAATCTCAGAGATGTAGGTGTTGCTCTGTGTACCAGAATATAATCTTTGTAGAAAGTCAATATAAACTTGAAAGAAAGTCCAGCTGAAACACAAAAAGTGTGTCTTCTGTACATATAAATCTCATTTAAGCAAGGTGCAACATTCATAAGTGAGGAAAATGCTCATTTGTCATTTCCTTCCTGCATGACATTTAGTTGAGTAGTTAATACCTATGCTTCTGCAGCAGCATTCATTTGTCACAACTGCCCAGTAGGTGTCAGGATGTAAAGCGTGTGGTACTGTCACAGTGTCACTTCATCCAGAATTTCAACAACTAGATTGGAATATCTACCAAGTTTATTAGATTTCAGACTCCAGGGCAATACCCAAATCTCCGAGATCAGACTTTCTACTTGCAGTCTGGCAGAAACTCCAATTAGACTTTCTGCAGATTGGACTTTCTACCATGACATATACATCACTCTGGGACTTTACTGGTATGGTGATTGAATAGCCTGTGTAGAAATGATTTTAGCACACAATAATCTCTCTTTTTGTTGTACAGAGCTGTCCACAGAGTATGACCTCAACGAGTGCTGCCCCACAGTGGAGGAAGAGGAGGCAGCTGCTGAGGCGGAAGAGGAATGTCAAGTCAACACCTGGCCATATGAACCCGACCTCTTGTTTGACCCGTGAGTGTACTTTTGACAGGGGCTATGTTCATTAACGGGATCAGGAAACAATAAGTCAATTATCACTTCAGGTGTAATACCACACCAAGCCATCTGTACTCCACTGATCAACATTGTACAACAATCTGTGAAACAGGGCATCTCATATGATTGAAAAAGAATTTGTAGGATCACAACTACTACTTTTACTCTTGCATTTTGTACATGGTACTATGTATGTGAATTTGAACTTCTGTTATCCAAGTTTGCTGGTGATAGACAAAACAGAAAAGTATTTTGGTACTAAAGAGTAGGGAAATAATAAATAATTTAGAAGGGGAACTGAGGTTATAACATGAATAACTGGATAGACCAAATAGCAGAGATTTCATAGTATTATTGTTTAATTCTTACTTGTAGGTATTTCTTTATCAAACATATGCCACCCCTCACAGAAGAGATGAGGGCCCGAGCACCTGCACTTCCACTGAAAACCCGAAGTACACCTGAATTTTCACTGGCCCTTGATTTAGTAAGTGGACTTTTGTTACTCAGGTTGGTGCAACCTTACAGCAATGGATAGGGTGACAAGAAAAATGTTTTAAACTTTCTAATTTGGTTAAATGGGTAAGTTGTAAAAGTATGGACAAACTTTTTACCTGTCAATAATGTCCTTCAGTTTGATTTCAAGGTCATTGCTGAATGATGGCCTTTTGAATGTTCTCAGATTTGGAAAAGTGTTATTCTGCAAATGTTAATTATTCTGCAACCTGTATTTTGTGACTTTCTTTTATTATAATATTTATATCCCCAGACGAAAGTCGGGGATATATTGGATTCAGGTCCGTCGCGCCGCCGCCGCCGCCGCCGCCGCCGTAGAAATTTCCTTGTGGACGCGATAACTCAAAAACAAATTAATATTTTTTTTTCAAACTTGGTACACATGTTAAGGGTGCCCAAAGGAAGTTCCCTATTTTAAGGTGACCTTAAACTCCCAGTAAAAAAGAACTTATGGCCACCTTAAGGTCAGAAATTGCACTTTTGGCCACTTAGAGCCCTGTAGGTCACAAACTATGATGCTCAGCTGGCTGAAATTTTACCTGACAACACATTAATATGTTCTTAGTACATGTGCCGAAAATCACGACTTTAAGTTGAGGAGAAAATTGTCCTTGAGGCCCATAAATACCCCCACTTAGGGATTTTTTGCTATACTTTTCGCATATTTTGCCCTATAATTTGGAAGTGGTAATTCTGATGAGTCTCAAACTGTGCTAGGTATAACTTTGATATGTAATCCTTGTCTGTAGAAAATTTTAGGGCTGTAGGTTTACCCAAAGGGGTCGACTTAAGGTCTCAAAAGTGCCCACAGAGACCCAATTTATGCACTTTTTGCCACTTTCAAGCACTGTAGCTTTCAAACTATGTCTCTCATCTAAGTTAAATATCATCTGGGAATATATCTATGTGTTTTCTTATATGTGCCCCAACATTTAGGCCTTTAATAGACAGTTAACCTGTGTATCAGGACCATAAACACCCACCCGAGTGACCCTTATAAGACATTTTTCACATCTTTTTCCCTGTAACTTGGAAATGGTAAGTCTGAGAAGTTTCAAACTGTATTAGATATATATTCTGTGTGTAATCTTAGTATGTAACAGATTTTAAGTCTGAAGCTTTAATTTTGAAGGTCAAATTGAGGTCTCTAAAAGGCTCCCAAAGACCCAATATTTGGACTTTTTGCTACTTTTAAGCCCTGTGACTGTCAAACTATGTGACTGATAGAGCTCAAATCCTATCTGGGAAGATATTAGTATGTTATTTATATATGTGCCAAAAATTAAGGCTTTAAGAAGACATTTAACCTGTGTATGAGGACCATAAATCCCCACCCGAGTGACCATTTTTAGACATTTTTCACATATTTTGCCCTGTAACTTGGAAATGGTAAGTCTAAGAAGTTTCAAACTGTATTAGATGCATATTCTATGTGTAATCTTAGTATGTGACAAATTTTAAGTCTGAAGCTTTAATTTGAAGGCCACATTTAGGTCTCTAGAAGGCCCCATAAAGACCCAGTATTTGGACTTTTTGCCAATTTTAAGGCCTGTGACTGTTAAACTATGTGACTGATAGAGCTGAAATCTCATCTGGGAATACATTATTATGTTCTTTTTACATATGCCAAAAATCAAGGCTTCAAGTAGACATTTAACCTGTGTATGAGGACCTTAAACACCCACCTGAGTGACCCTTTTAAGACATTTTTCACATATTTTGCTCTGTAACTTGGAAATGGTAAGTCTGAGAAGTTTCAAACTTTATTAGATACATATTCTATGTGTAATCTTAGTATGTAACAAATTTTAAGTCTGAAGCTTTAATTTGAAAGCCACATCGAGATCTCTAAAAGGCCCACAGAGACCCAATATTTGGACTTTTTGCCACCTTTAAGCCCTGTGACTGTTAAACTATGTGATTGATGGAGCTGAAATCCCATCTGGGAATGCATTATTATGTCCTTTTTACATATGGCGAAAATCAAGGTTTTTAGTAGACATTTAACCTGTGTATGAGGGCCATAGACACTCGCCCAAGTGCCTTTTTTGACATTTTTTCCGTATTTTGCCCTGTTATTTGGAAATGCTTAGTGTGACAAGTCTTAAACTGTATTATATATAATTTTTGTTTGTTATGTATGTCCCCCAAAAAGTTTCAGATCTGTAGTTTAATTGCTAAGGTCTCTTTAACAATTGTAAAATGCCCACAGAAACCCAATTTATGGACATTATGCCACTTTAAAGCCCAGTAACTGTCAAACTATGTGGGTTATAGAGCTGAAATCTTTGAATTTTTAAAAGGAAATGTCTGTCTATTTAAATTTTGAATATTAATAATGTTATGGCTATCTTAGTCTTTTAAGAACTTATTTTTGTGTGTTATACCTCTGCTTGCTGAGTTTTTAACTTTTTAAAATGAAACTGGTTAAACGCCGGTTAAACATATTCAAGTAGACAAAATGGACACTTTAAGTGAGCTTTAAGTCCCAATATTAATGAAATTATATCCGTATGTAGTAAAACTAGGGGATTTTTAACCCTCAACTAGCCCAGTTTTATTCAACTTGCCTCAGTTAATTTTGACACAGCTCCTACAGTTATGAACTCATTTCAGTTGATAATCACATACTTAAAATTCTCAATTCTTTTTGTATTTGAGTACCCCTTTTATATAGATTGTTTGTTTACCATTTATGCTGTAGCACTCCATCTCTTTGAGAGAACATGTAAACTGTGTAAAAAAGATGTAGAAGATGAGATACATTTTGTTTGTGTTTGTCCAGCTTTAGAGCTGATTCGTATGAAATATTTCAAAATTTTAAATATAGATAAATCTGAATTATTAATAGATCAATTATCAAGGGTATTAACTCATATGAATGTCAATATGGTTATTAATTTTATTTTTGATTTGTGGCAAGAAAGAAAAAGTAAATTATGTTGTTAATTTTTATGTATTGAATTGCTGTCTTTATTTACTGTATCTTACCTCAAAATATGTTTGCTCTGTTTGTTATTAACTCTCTATTTAAAGTTACTTATAAGCCCATATAGGGCTGGGTATTACTTCAATAGTTTTTGTATAATCCTTGTCAACATAATACATGTCACTATAATAAACTAATAAACTAAACTAAGTCCCAACCCACATCCCCCACCCGGATTCCCCCCACCCACCTCTGGGACCTCCAGCTATATTGAGTGACACTAAATAAACAAAGGTATTTAATGATATCAGATGAGAAACAAAGACCTCAATGGGGTTGCAGATCTTGTGTAATAGTGAGAGAGGTGTGGAGAAGGGGAGAGGGGTGGGGGTGGGAGGTGGTGGGCTTCATTACATATAACACAAAGGGGAGTCAGAACTGAGATTGTGTCACATATTTAGGTTGCATATATATGGACCACATATATAGGTATAGAGGAAATGAATAACTGAAAACAATTTGCAAATTCTAAAAATAATATAATAAAATAATAATATAAATAATTTTTTTTTAAATAATATTTTATTTGTGAACAAATATAGAAACAGATATGCGCTTTTGGGATTATGAATTTTAGAATGGACATTGAATCATCAATCATTTAAATACTTTGAAGAAAGATTGAAAAGTATGATGAGTTGAGTTAAAAATAATATTTTATTTGTCAACAAATATAGAAACAGATATGCTCTTTTGGGATTATTATTTTAGAATGGACATTCAATCATCAATCATTTAAATACTTTGAAAATAGGTTTAGAGTTATCATTGCAGGAAGATTGAAAATATAATTTGAGTTATGTATTCGGCGTCTGGGGATACACCATCTTCCTTGGAAGATATAAACAGAGTAGATTGATGTGCTGAAGTTCATATAATAATGGGTAATTATGTTTTTAAAAATTCCCGATCAAAACCTGTGGCGTGAGTGATGACCTGTCTGGGGATATGTTGGCGCCGAGTTGGCCCAATCTAGTTTTGTGTTGGCAACATAATACATCAGAGGTTTCAATTGTTTTTATTTTCAGGATGAAACTCTCGTGCACTGCAGTTTAACCAAGCTAGATGATGCTGCCTTTGTTTTCCCGGTGTTGTTTCAAGATGTAACTTACCAGGTATTGCTCAGAGTAGGGCAGGGTCATTAACACCGGTATCTTGGTATCAAGACCAATTCACTTGAATACTGTGTTGACACTTTACAATTGGTATTTCGAATGTCAGCATGTAATATTGTGAGAAAACGTTAAAAACATACCTCAAATCTGAAGAAATTATAAATTTTTATCTTATATTTTTGGATATTTTATTTGATATATTTTAGTACTTTCATAGCGGTTTCTTTCGGAAGCACTGCAGTGTTTTGTTTTCACAAATTTTACTTCCTTTAAAGGGCCTATTCGATTAGGGATAGACTAGAATGCAATTCTTTTTTCAGTATCCCGGAATCAGTACGGTTTCACACTGGGGGTTACCAACATGGAAAATATGCTACCAACCCTACCCTAGTTCATAGTTTATGCAAAATATAAAATGCTGACAAATCTACAAGGATCTCTGTTGCGAAATTCATCAGGAGAGTAAAGGGGGGAAAATAACCATAAATCAGCATATTTTAACCTCTTTATTTGTCTTTACTGGTAAATTCCAGCAAACTCAGTCGAGTCCTCAGATTGGCACTTTCTAGTAGGGGTGGGTTGATGGCCCTGTTATCTCAAGATAGAGAGCATTTTACTGAAAAACACTTTACAACCGCCATTTTACTTGCCATCACGTATCATTGATTGAAATATTACCAAAATAAAATCTTCTACAAACAAACAATGCCATAACATAAAAAAAAATATGAACATAAGGGCCTCTGCTTGACACCTCAGTATTCACTGTTAGCAGTGCTTAATGCACATTGATTTTCTTGGTTTTTGTGCCCTGTAGAAAAAATAGTAAAATTTATAATTGTAGATGACCAAATTCTTGCAACAGAGTTACATTCAGATGCAGTATATCAGTTGTAACATGTTTTGCCACCACAGAGTAGTGTTTTTGATATATTGAGTATGCTTAATTGGATTTAAGCAGCTGGCAACAGTGATAGAAAAATCAATAGTTTAATGAACTATACACTAACCAGGTAAAGAGTACAAGAATAATGACCATTAATGCCATCATTTTTAACCTCATCAATTTCAGTTCAACTTTTAAGATTTTCCTCAAATTACATTTTCTGAATTAAGTGTTTTAAGATTTTATATATTTTAGTTCTTAAATCTTTAAGTTAAAATAAATTTAGTGCTGTTTGTTTCAAGTAAATAGCTTACAGTTAAAGTTTATTATTTCTAGAGATGTTTATTGTTATCTGCATGACTAAAGATACATATCTAAAGTCATTTTCTTTGAAAGGTTTGTGTTTAACAAGGAAATTTGTATTTCCTTGTAGATTTATGTGCGAACACGGCCCCATATCAGAGAGTTTCTGGAGAAGGTGTCAAAGTACTACGAAGTTATTGTTTTCACTGCCTCCAAGAAAGTGTATGCAGACACTTTAATGAATCTCCTGGACCCGGAACACAAATTCGTCCGGTAAATGAGACCTTATTGGATTTTGGAATAAACTGAAATATGCATTATTGCTGGTAGCATGGAATGATTTAATGTTAAATGAACATTTACTGTTTAATCTGTAGTGTGTTGAGTATTAGCTGCCCATCTCTTTGACTCTTCTTGTTCTTTTGTTATTAATGATAAAATATAACTTTGATTTCTAATGATATATGTAAAAGCTTATTTTACAGACTCAATTCAGTTATACTAAACTAAGCAGAATGTATGATTATCCAGGGTTCATCACTTATAATGTACCAAAATGAGTTGATTTGTGGAATGTTTTCAGCATCATTTTCTGATGTCCAAATGCAGTAAAATGTTTACAATTTATTTGAAGTAATAGCACTCTGGTATCTGAAAATTTTACTGGTATACAGGCAATCTGTGTAACTAGGCATTAGACATAATGACTGCTCATTTCAGTCATTTCGCGAAATGCCTAAACAGTTCATATTTTATCAAAAATATACTTTAAAAAGATGATTACACAGATTGCCTGAAATCTCAAATACTTGTTTAGGCAATCTGTGTAACACTGAACCTTATGTTTCAGTCATTATGTGAAATGCCTATGCATTTCACAAAATAGCTAAACTGTTTAGGCATTTCGCAAAATGACTGAAATGTTCAGTCATTACACGTAATGCCTGGTTACACAGATTGCCTGTAACATGGTATACATGAAATGTTGTCATGGTAAAATATCTGTAAATAAGTGCTAAATATATTAGGAGTTCAAAGCTATTTATTTACCCCCCAAAAAAAGTTATGGATTGTACTCAACTTTTTAAATATTATTTAATATTTATTTATTTCTCTTTTATTGAACACTTTGTTTCGACTTGGCGGATTGAAAACAGATTTGTTAATGGAATTTCTTCAGTTTAATGCATGTTAGTATTCAAATAGTTTATGGTGTTCACTTTCAGGCATCGGTTATTCAGAGAGCATTGTGTCTTGGTCCATGGAACTTTTGTCAAAGATCTCCATATACTAGGCAGAGACTTGTCAAAGACTATAATTGTGGACAACACCCCACAAGCCTTTGGTTATCAGGTTAGTTGACTTCATTTTTGTTTTTATTTCTACTAGAGGTTTTGGGTGTGAAACCAACCTATAGAAAGGCATGGGCCAGGATTTTGTTGATGTCAAATTTGACATTGGGCCCTTCCTTCAAGGTCAAGGTAAACTGTTTGCTAGCTAGAGTACTTTGTCTTTTTTATGTCTACCAATATACATTGGTTCTACAGTGTACTAGTTCTTATTTGAAAAGTGTAAATTTGTTTTTTTTTAATAATATACGTTAAGGCACGGTTACTGTAGGTTTTAACTTCTTGATTAGTGAGAAGGTTTTGTCTGTTTATGAAATTATTTATTTGAATCAAGAAATTTGAATTTGTGACATGTTGTGGAACTTACCTCTTCTTAACAGTTAAGTGTTATTTGTGTCCTTTTTTTCCAGTTAGCAAATGGCATCCCAATAGAAAGCTGGTTCATGGATGGCAATGATAAAGAACTTCTCAAGCTTCTGCCGTTGCTAGAGAAAATAGCCAAAGAGGTGAGATTTTTCCTTTGTTGTAAATCATTGGACACAACCATTGCAAGAAAAGTTTGTGTGTGACTTATAAGAGATTGTGATGTACCTTAATTTTCTTGAATATTATCCAATGTTAAAATTGCCATCCCTTTCAAGTATGTGCCTAGTGTAGGAGATACCTTGAATACAGTTGTTAGCGTTATATCTTATATCACGGATCAATGTGTAGTTTTGAATAACCCCTGATCCATATTCAGGGAGAAATGAAATCGTAATCTCATTAAGCGTCCCGCAAGGGACGCTTGTTTGTGTATGGGAGAGCTTCAGGCTCCGCCGGCTCCGCCGGCTCCGGCGGCTCCGCCGGCTCCGCCGGCTCCGCCGGCTCCGCATTTTGTTTTCCTTATAACTCTGTAACCGTTAGGCGGATTCTTTTCAAATTTGGCAGGTTTAGGCAGTAGCCTTGGGGAATTTTTTTGAATATGCTGCAGTGACATTTCAACCAATCAGAGAGGTCACATGACCAAAAATGTCTTTTTTCGATGGGGAAGCTTGTCCGGATGATAACTTGAAAGCAATTTTATCAATTCACCTGAAACTTGGCAAATACATTCATTCTATTAAAATCTGGAAATCATTAGATTTTGGCATTGATTGGTCAAGAAATGGCCGAGTAATTAATGATTAATTAATCATTACGAATTTTCCAAATAAGGAAAACACAAAAATGCTTATATCTCGAAAACCGTGCTAGATAGAGCGATTTCGACGAAATTTTTGACCCGCAGGGTATCTCTGCGGAGTAGTTTTCCCAATTTTCAAAAAAATTTTGTCTCGTCCAAAATGGCGGCCATTTTGAATTTTCGAAATTTTCGCAAAAATTGCAAAACACAAAAATGCTTATATCTCAAAAACCGTGCTAGATAGAGCAATTTCGACAAAATTTTTGACCCGCAGGGTATCTCTGCGGAGTACTTTTCCCAATTTTCAAAAAATTTTTCTCTCGCCAAAAATGGCGGCCATTTTGAATTTTCGAAATTTTCGTAAAAATTGCAAAACACAAAAATGCTTATATCTCGAAAACCGTGCTAGATAGAGCGATTTCGATGAAATTTTTGACCCACAGGGTATCTCTGCGGAGTACTTTTCCCAATTTTCAAAAAAATTTTGTCTCGCCAAAAATGGCGGCCATTTTGAATTTTCGAAATTTTCGTAAAAATTGCAAAACACAAAAATGCTTATATCTCGAAAACCGTGCTAGATAGAGCGATTTCGATGAAATTTTTGACCCACAGGGTATCTCTGCGGAGTAGTTTTCCCAATTTTCAAAAAATTTTTGTCTCGTCCAAAATGGCGGCCATTTTGAATTTTCGAAATTTTCGCAAAAATTGCAAAACACAAAAATGCTTATATCTCCAAAAACGTGCTAGATAGAGCAATTTCGACAAAATTTTTGACCCACAGGGTATCTCTGCAGAGTACTTTTCCCAATTTTCAAAAAATTTTTGTCTCGCCAAAAATGGCGGCCATTTTGAATTTTCGAAATTTTCGTAAAAATTGCAAAACATAAAAATGCTTATATCTCGAAAACCCTGCAAGATAGAGCGATTTCGACGAAATTTTTGATCCACAGGGTATATCTGCAGAGTAGCCATGCCAATTTTCAAAAAATTTTGTCTTGCCAAAAATGGCGGCCATTTTACTCACCTACTCAAAATGAGTAAATGCGAATTATCTCTAAAAGTATTGCAGACAGCCAATTTTTCTCAAATAACTCATTCACCTACTTTTGGGAGAGCTTTCACTTGGTGAAGTTTCAGACCCATAGCTAATTACTCACCTACTCAAAATGAGTAAATGCGAATTATCTCTAAAAGTATTGCAGATAGCCAATTTTTGTCAAATTAATCATTCGCCTACTTTTGGGAGAGCTTTCACTTGGTGAAGTTTCAGACCCATAGCTAATTACTCACCTACTCAAAATGAGTAAATGCGAATTATCTCTAAAAGTATTGCAGATAGCCAATTTTTCTCAAATAACTCATTCACCTACTTTTGGGAGAGCTTTCACTCTGTGAAGTTTCAGACCCATAGCTAATTACTCACCTACTGAAAATGAGTAAATGCGAATTATCTCTAAAAGTATTGCAGATAGCCAATTTTTCTCAAATAACTCATTCACCTACTTTTGGGAGAGCTTTCACATGGTGAAGTTTCAGACCCATAGCTAATTATTTACCTACTCAAAATGAGTAAATGCTAATTATCTGTAAAAGTATTGCGGATACCCAATTTTTATCAAATAACTCATTCATCTACTTGTGGGAGAGCTTTCACATGGTGAAGTTTCAGACCCATAGCTAATCACTCACCTACTCAAAATGAGTAAATGCGAATTATCTCTAAAAATATTGCAGATAGCCAATTTTTCTCAAATAAATCATTCACCTACTTTTGGGAGAGCTTTCACTTGGTGAAGTTTCAGACCCATAGCTAATTACTCACCTACTCAAAATGAGTAAATGCGAATTATCTCTAAAAGTATTGTAGATAGCCAATTTTTCTCAAATTAATCATTCACCTACTTTTGGGAGAGCTTTCACTTGGTGAAGTTTCACACCCATAGCTAATTACTCACCTACTCAAAATGAGTAAATGCGAATTATCTCTAAAAGTATTGCAGATAGCCAATTTTTCTCAAATAACTCATTCACCTACTTTTGGGAGAGCTTTCACTTGGTGAAGTTTCACACCCATAGCTAATTACTCACCTACTCAAAATGAGTAAATGCGAATTATCTCTAAAAGTATTGCAGATAGCCAATTTTTCTCAAATAACTCATTCACCTACTTTTGGGAGAGCTTTCACTTGGTGAAGTTTCACACCCATAGCTAATTACTCACCTACTCAAAATGAGTAAATGCGAATTATCTCTAAAAGTATTGCAGATAGCCAATTTTTCTCAAATAACTCATTCACCTACTTTTGGGAGAGCTTTCACTTGGTGAAGTTTCACACCCATAGCTAATTACTCACCTACTCAAAATGAGTAAATCCGAATTACCTCTAAAAGTATTGCAGACAGCCAATTTTTCTCAAATAACTCATTCACCTACTTTTGGGAGAGCTTTCACTTGGTGAAGTTTCAGACCCATAGCTAATTACTCACCTACTCAAAATGAGTAAATGCGAATTATCTCTAAAAGTATTGCAGATAGCCAATTTTTGTCAAATTAATCATTCGCCTACTTTTGGGAGAGCTTTCACTTGGTGAAGTTTCAGACCCATAGCTAATTACTCACCTACTCAAAATGAGTAAATGCGAATTATCTCTAAAAGTATTGCAGATAGCCAATTTTTCTCAAATAACTCATTCACCTACTTTTGGGAGAGCTTTCACTCTGTGAAGTTTCAGACCCATAGCTAATTACTCACCTACTGAAAATGAGTAAATGCGAATTATCTCTAAAAGTATTGCAGATAGCCAATTTTTCTCAAATAACTCATTCACCTACTTTTGGGAGAGCTTTCACATGGTGAAGTTTCAGACCCATAGCTAATTATTTACCTACTCAAAATGAGTAAATGCTAATTATCTGTAAAAGTATTGCGGATACCCAATTTTTATCAAATAACTCATTCATCTACTTGTGGGAGAGCTTTCACATGGTGAAGTTTCAGACCCATAGCTAATTACTCACCTACTCAAAATGAGTAAATGCGAATTATCTCTAAAAGTATTGTAGATAGCCAATTTTTCTCAAATTAATCATTCACCTACTTTTGGGAGAGCTTTCACTTGGTGAAGTTTCAGACCCATAGCTAATTACTCACCTACTCAAAATGAGTAAATGCGAATTATCTCTAAAAGTATTGCAGATAGCCAATTTTTCTCAAATAACTCATTCACCTACTTTTGGGAGAGCTTTCACTTGGTGAAGTTTCACACCATAGCTAATTACTCACCTACTCAAAATGAGTAAATGCGAATTATCTCTAAAAGTATTGCAGATAGCCAATTTTTCTCAAATAACTCATTCACCTACTTTTGGGAGAGCTTTCACTTGGTGAAGTTTCACACCCATAGCTAATTACTCACCTACTCAAAATGAGTAAATGCGAATTATCTCTAAAAGTATTGCAGATAGCCAATTTTTCTCAAATAACTCATTCACCTACTTTTGGGAGAGCTTTCACTTGGTGAAGTTTCACACCCATAGCTAATTACTCACCTACTCAAAATGAGTAAATGCGAATTATCTCTAAAAGTATTGCAGATAGCCAATTTTTCTCAAATAACTCATTCACCTACTTTTGGGAGAGCTTTCACTCTGTGAAGTTTCAGACCCATAGCTAATTACTCACCTACTCAAAATGAGTAAATGCGAATTATCTCTAAAAGTATTGCAGATAGCCAATTTTTCTCAAATAACTCATTCACCTACTTTTGGGAGAGCTTTCACTCTGTGAAGTTTCAGACCCATAGCTAATTACTCACCTACTCAAAATGAGTAAATGCGAATTATCTCTAAAAGTATTGCAGATAGCCAATTTTTCTCAAATAACTCATTCACCTACTTTTGGCAGAGCTTTCACTTGGTGAAGTTTTAGACCCATAGCTAAATATTCACCTACTCAAAATGAGTAAATGTGAATTATCTCTAAAAGTATTGCAGATAGCCAATTTTTCTCGAATAACTCATTCACCTACTTTTGGGAGAGCTTTCACTCTGTGAAGTTTCAGACCCATAGCTATTTATTCACCTACTCAAAATGAGTAAATGCTAATTATCTGTAAAAGTATTGCGGATACCCAATTTTTATCAAATACTCATTCATCTACTTGTGGGAGAGCTTTCACATGGTGAAGTTTCAGACCCATAGCTAATTACTCACCTACTCAAAATGAGTAAATGCGAATTATCTCTAAAAGTATTGTGGATAGCCAATTTTTCTCAAATAACTCATTCACCTACTTTTGGGAGAGCTTTCACTTGGTGAAGTTTCAGACCCATAGATAATTATTCACCTACTCAAAATGAGTAAATGTGAATTATCTCTTAATAGTATTGCAGATAGCCAATTTTTCTCAAATAACTCATTCACCTACTTTTGGAAGAGCTTTCACACACGAAAATGAAAAATTGTGAATATCTCGGAAAAGCTATTTCTTCTGCTTTAATGCTCGGCGGGAGATACACACCGCGGCAGTGGTCTTGACAAAAATTTTTGTCTCCCCAAAAATGGTGGCCATTTTGAATTTTCAAAGTTTTTGCAAAACACAAAAATGCTTATATCTCGAAAACCGTGCTATATGGAGCGAAATCAACAAAATTTTGGACCTGCTGGGTATCTCTGCAGAGTAGCCATGCCAATTTTCAAAATATTTTTGTCTCACCAAATATAGCGGACATTTTTAATTTTTTTATTTTTTGCAAAACACAAAAATGCTTATATCTTGAAAACCGTGCTAGATAGAGCAGACTGCGCTCACTTTGGTTGCCACAACAGTATAAGGCTAGAAACGAAGCATTTTCTTAATACTTTAGCACTCACCTTTATAGCCTTTTCGGGACGCTTTGTTTTTGCTATGCAAAAACATTATCTTTTTTTTTTGCGAGCGATCCTCTAGTTACTTTTCTTTTTGATGCATGCAATAATAAGGTTTGACTAAAATAGAATGTTACAGTACTGTGTTGATTTCACTTCAATTATATATGAAAACAGTGAAGAATAATTTTGTTGTGTTAAATTATAAACCTGTAATTTTAATCTACCATAAAGAACCTTTGTCCATTATAGCCTGTGAATGAGCTGCAGTGACCTTCAGACAACCTGATGAGTTTGAAATTCTTATACCTTCATTCTGTGACCATAGAATTTTCACAATGTCTCCTCAAAAATAGCTCCGTGAAAATATGAGGCTATTCTCCTGTTCCACTTTCCTAAATGGTGTTCCATGACAACTTAAAAATAAAACAAGTGCTTCTGAATCTTTGAAGGTCAGACTAGGTTTAAGCCCCCTTTTCTTCTAGGGGGAGTTGGACAAACTGACAGCCCTACCATACACATGTATGGTTCATACTGACAGGGCAGGTGCTAAAAAGAGGATTCAGGGATGTATGTGCCGAGTTCTAGACTATCTTTGTGACAATCATTTGCTTGTTGTTCAATAACAGCAAGGATATGTTTATATTTTGTAGAAATATGATGATGTGCGACCAGTGTTACGTGAGGTGTACCGGCTACATGAGCTCTTACCACCAGATTAAAAGAAGATTGAGGATACAAAGCATTCTATGGCCAATGGCCCTACAAACCCTTACCATTATGTACAGAGTTAAAAACTGAATGATCGCTATTTTCTGAAATTGGCATTTTTCTCAGTGAATGCGCAAACTAGTGTAAAAACACTGGTAGCATAATATCTCAGTTTAAAGAAAAAACATTATTTTACAGTGTAAAATCCTTTTATTCTAATTCAATTTTCTATATTTTTTTCCCCATTTATCATATATAAATTATCAGTTTTTGTTAATGGCTTTATTTAAAAAAACTTGTTTGTGTATGTTTAAAACGTACCAGGGTTATGAGGTTCATATACTGTTTCTACTTTCTGAAATATTGAAATTGACTGCACTGTTTTACCTTCAGTAGTATCTTAATTAGAAGGCAAACTCACATACAGTGAGGCATTACAGTGTGTAATGCACATCTGAAAATCGAAAAGTGACTTCTCAGATTAGTGACGAATGAAGATGCTCATCCAATCAAATTTTAATGGGTTTTAACCTTGGGAAAGACATTCGGTCAGGATGAATAAGAAAGAAATATTGTTTGGAGTATGGATAACTTTTAAAATTATTCCTGACTGGTTTCTGAGGTTAAAGCTCAGCAGTCATGATATTATTCCAGAGTTACTGGATTTACTCTCAGTTTTGAAAGTCTAAGCCCTCGTCGGGGAGTATACAGGTTAAGGTTATTTAGTCCAATAACAATTTTTACCTTTGTTTTGTTTTCAAGTTTGTTGTAATACTATAAAGTAGAGGAGTATTTTATATTGTGGTGCATTTAAGTTGTATACAGATTTATTGTAGTTTTTAATAATCATTGCAGAATAATCTTTTGTTGAAAGATTTATTTTTTTATTGAGAAGTCAGTCAGGTATGTCTAAAATATCTAAAATTCTTTTACTCATGGGCATTGTTGTTTGCGTATGTTTTCATGTATACCAGAAAAGGTCGAGTACAGTATCTCATACATAACAGTGCATAGTGTATTTTCCATTTGTATGACTTTGTAAAACAGATAATAATGATTTGTATCCATTGTGAAAGTTTATTGTGACCTATTTACGTGAAAGTTAAACAGTATAAGCAATATAGTGTTGACTACTAAACTGCATTTTAATCTGAAAAGTACCAAAAAAAAACACACAAAAAAACAGGTGTCATTTGTCCGAGGTTTCAGAAAGTTGTAGCTTTAATTGATAAAGTAGGATTGTATAAACATAAAGCTTTTGGATTGTGAAGGTCTGTCTTAATATGCTGGGTTGTTTGTAGTGTTGCCTGAATTGGTGGCTCAATAAAACTGGAATATTATGTAAGAAATAGGCCAGGGTCGGTAACACCGGTGTCGAGAGCATTTCACATGAACACTGTGGTGACATTTTGCAGCCGGTATTTCGAATGTCAGTATATAATATTGTGAAGAAACGTAAAGTATTAGAATCAAACCTCAAATCTGAAGAAATTACAAACTTTTATCCAATATTTTTACATATTTTAGCACTTTTATAGTGATTTCTTTCAGAACTTCAATGTTTTCTTTTCGTGAATCTTACTTCCGGTTGGTGGGCCTATTCGATTGGGGATATGCTAGAACGCAATTTCTTCTTTCGATATCCCGGAATCGGTGCGGTTTTACACTGGCGGGATACCGAAATGAAAAATCTGCTACCGACCCTGCCCTAGTAAGAAATGTGAAATATATCAAAGCCTGTGAATTTAGACAATGGAGTCATTCCTTATAAGTAAGCAACAAAAAGCAAAACTTATACGAATTCTTGAGCAGAGCCCATACTTAATAACATTCTTATTCTTTAGAATATAGGCATTTTTATGTCGTCACTCTGCGGCGTGGGCGTCCGCGTCCACGTGAACAACTTCTTCTCCAAAACTACAAGGCCTAGAGACATGCTGTTTTTTTTAAAAGATACCTTATCTATCGAGGATGAAAAATTGTTCAAGGCATGCAAATCTGTCTGTTCGTCTGTTTGCTAGAGACATTACAAGGGAGGTACCCCCACCAAAAGTGTGAAAATTTCAACACTTTATCACAATTTTCTCAGTGACTATTGCAGGGATTTCTCTCATATCTTGCATATATGTACTAGGCCAGAGATAGATTCTCTTGTGTGAGTATGAGACCTGGATCTTTCTTAGTTTTTTTTTAATAAATTTTTTTAATAATTTTTAATGCATTAAAATTCATGAAATCATGCACTAAATCACTTATAACTTGAAAAGTGTTACATGTAGAGCATTTTGTTAAAATATGTTATTCAGCTACTTTTGGGTCAGCTATAACATAGTAAAATTTCAGACCTGTAGCTCATGGCATAGCTGAGTAATAGCTACTTGTTGAGTAAATCATTTATAACTTGAAAACTATTGCATTTACAGAAATTTGTGTAAGTATGTTATTCAGCTACTTTTGGGTCAGCTATAATATAGTGAAATTACAGACATGTAGCTCATGGCACAACTGAGCAATAGCTATTTTCAGGTACTGACTGTTGAGTAAATCAATTGTAACTTGAAAAATATTGCATTTGGAGTATTTTGTTAAAATATGTTGTTCACCTACTTTTGGGTCAGCTATAACATAGTGAAATTACAGACCTATAGCTCATGGCATAGCTGAGCAAAAGCTTTTTTCAGGTTCTCACTATTGAGTAAATCAGTTGTAACTTGAAATTTATTGCATTTACAGTATTTTGCTTAAATATGTTGTTCACCTACTTTTGGGTCAGCTATAATATAGTAAAAATTCAGACATGTAGCTCATTGCATAGCTGAGTAATAGCTACTTTGCTTATAACTCACTTATTATTGGTCCTAGAGGTTTGGAATGGTAAACAGACATATAGGAAATCATTGGCTGGGAATCTGTTGATGTGGTCCGATTTGACCTTGGACCTCTTCTTCAAGGTCAAACGAGGATAGCCAAACTTAAAAGTGCTTATAACTCGCTTATTATTGGTCTTAGAGGTTTGGGATGGTAAAACAACATATAGGAAATCATGGGCTGGGATTCTTTTGGTGTGGTCAGATTTGACCTTGGACCCCTCCTTCAAGGTCAGTTGAGGATAGCCAAACTTAAAATTGCTTATAACTCGCTTGTTATTGGTCCTACAGGTTTGGGATGGTAAACCAACCTACAGGAAATCATGGGCTGGGAATCATTTGGTGTGGTCGGATTTGACCTTGGACCCCTCGTTCAAGGTCAAACAAAGATAGCAAAACTTAAAAGTGCCTATAAATCGCTTATTATTGGTTCTAGAGGTTTGGGATGGTAAACCATCCTATAGGAAATCATGGGCTGGGAATCTTTTGGTGTTGTTGGATTTGACCGTGGACCCGTTCTTCAAGGTCGTACGAGGATACTGCATTTGCAGTATTTCTTTAAATATGTTTTAACCTACTTTTTACACTTAAACAGTTACCTTGTTACTTTCCTTCATAATACCATTTGCAGGGAACAATTTTTTTGTCCTTTTCTTCTGTCAGGTTCAGAATTTCTTTTGAACATGCTGTTCAATTACCATTTACTGTACTTCTGTACAGCACTTTCCCTGATAATTATGCTTTCCTCTCATTATTACCTTCACAAATCAAAAACACTCAGTCAGGTGACACAGTGCCCGTTCACGGGCACTCTCCTCTTGTTATTGAAAAATTGTAAGAATAAGAAAAAATTCTTAGAATAATAAGCACTTTTTCATATATATTTGCAGTAGTGGGTAAATCGTTTGGCTCTGTGGATATCAATATTGACTAGTGATCTCAACGGGTATCCGGATATCCGGGTACCCGAACCCTGAATATTTACCCGAATCTGAAATCACATACTCGAGTACCCGAATCTATGCCTTATTTCTGCCAATATCGCTCACGTTGGCTGACCGAGTACAGACATATCTTGACTTCATTAATTCATCTAAAAATGAAAGTATTCAATTAAAATGCACAAGAATATTGTTTTCTCATCCTAGTACACCATTTATGGTATTTTATTTGTCTTTTATTTTGGTTGTTTATGCATTGTCAAAAGCCGGAACGCTTTGAAAATCGTCAGTGTGTTAAAACAGTTATATAATTCCGACAACATTAATTCCTGTATATTGGCCATATAGTGGCATGCATTATTTAAATAAATAAAAGTACAATGTTTTCACACAGTATTTTATGATTTTGAATCAATAAAATTGCCCTATCGACAAGAAAAAAATATAAGGCTGCAATTTCGAAACCATGCATTTCCGAAACTACATTCAAGCTATTTTTCCATAACTAATAGGTCATGTGACTCCCTTTTTACAGAATAAACAACCGTGTTTTGAATGTACAGAAGTCTTCCTCTTTTTATTGACCATATTTTTCCACATCCTGGTGTTTTGAATGCACCAACGAGTGAAGCAAAAAATAATATAATCCTAATATACACCATTAATTTGTCATTTAGTAAATAAAAAGGTTAACAGGAAAGAAATATATCAAATGGTTGGATTCCATGTTTTGTGTGAGTTTTAAGTTTGTAAATATGGAGATTTTTTGTATTATCACCTATTATCGCCCATCGGAGCGAGTACCCGGGTACCCGCCCGCTAAAATCACTACCCACCCGGTTCCAAACACTTGGGAAAATTGAGAACACTAGTATTGACTGTAAACATATTTCAATATCAGCCGATATTGCGGGATAATATTGTCCACCAAAATAGGCCGAATCCAGGATACCAAAAGCATTTTTGTTCTAGCATATCCCCAACCGCAAAAACAGAACATAAAAGTATACAGTTTCTCCAGATTTAGGCTCTATTTCAGATATTTGCAGTGTAAGTTTGTAGTTTTACTTAAAATGGCAATATTGACATACATCTTTAGCCATCAATATTGGTAAACGCTGTCTAGAAACAATAAATATCACCAATAGGGATAAACAATGTACCCACTAATTGCAGCATATATTTTCTTAACCGCAAATAATACCTTCATGTTTATCGACAACTGAAGTTGTAATGCTACCCTATTTCTGCACTGCTATTGCATCCAGTTTGTCAGTATTATAACGTATCATAACTTTTAGAATCTAAAAATGCCCATGAATGTGAAAATTCATAGAATATTTTCTTCTTATTTTTTTATTTTTTTTTTTTTAAACTGGTGATTGTCACAGAAGATACAAAAACTGAGAAAAAAATTCTCAGTGTAAGTATTGCTAGTGAATATTGGCCCAGTTTAAATAAGTGACCTAAAACTGTCATACAAATCACAGATTTGACAAGAAAGTCTCAGAAGTCAAAGTATTGGATGACAAATGTCAAATGCTGCCTAGAATTTTGCATTTCTTTCTGTTCATAAATATGTGCATTGCAAATTACATGAAGAATATTTTCTCATTAGATACAGTAACAGTGTATCTTGATAGGTAAACCCCTCTTCATCATTGCTTGTGACAAGATTTTTTTTTTTTTTTTTTTTTTTTTTTTCAAAAGGAAATTGGAAGGTTGCCACTAAATTACATTGCTATGAATATTTGGAGCAAAAGGCACCTTAAGTATTTGAGTGTAGCTTTCAAATGTTCAGGATGCCTGGGGTACATTACTGTTGGTTAATTTGTGGAATTGATAGATGATAGGGTGCTCACAATGCTTACTGTAAAGTTTCAAAACTCCACCTACATGCTTCAAACAAATAAACATCTCCAAAACGTTGTTACAACTTTTTAGCTTAAAAAGTGATGGATTTCCAATAAACACCTGGTTGAAATTTAAAGTGTGGCCCATGTTTGAAAATTATTATATATCTCAGTCACATTTTGGCAAAATGCTATAGCTCTTTTGTGAAAGGTAGAACAGTTTTGTGTGCTTATAGCCAATGCTTTCTGTGTAAATTTGTGTTGCGTTTAAACTTCTGAGAAATATGAAGTTCAGAAGAAGTGTGAAAAAGGAAGCACCCACAAAAGTGCATAAATTTTGAAAATAATTAAAAAGGTTTGAGAAGTTGTGGTACTAGTGACTAATTTCTTTGTTGCTTAAATTATAGCAGAATCTTTTTTGGATTTATCAGTTTTCCTTCATTTAATTTATTGCATGTTTCACATTTCTGGAGACTTTCATACTTGTGACTATTTTTTTTTTTTTTTTTTTGATGGTAAGCCAAGCAGATGCATTTCATTTCAAGGTATTATCTTAGTACAAGAGTGCTTCAGGTATTTTTTTGCAGTCACCAAATGTTCAGATTTGTTATGTTGGCAGATTATTTTTGACATGCATATGGTTTGTTTTTGCCAGAAGAATTTCTCTCAGTAAAAAATGTTTCAAAGAAATCGAGAAACATTTCATCAAAATTTAAGAAATTGGATTTTCCATCATTGAATGCCTTCAGTGCTTATGTTTTTATTGTCCAGTGTGCACAGTATTGGACCTTAATAACATGTTATTGATCACTTGCCGGGCTTTAGACCAGGAGGGAGATTATGAAATGCATCCTGTATGTCCGTTAGTGTGTCATTTCTTTAAAACTACTACATATACACATTTTTTGTAAATTACTTGTCCTAATGGATTATTATGCCCTTTAAAATTTTTTAGATTTTTTGCACTAATGGTTTCCAAGATAATCGGCATTATATTAATTATCTCAAAAGCCATTAGAAATAGAATGATTGTGAATAAATTTTGGACCCTTTGGATACCATTGACCCTGGATATAATGCCTCTGAAAAATTTGTAATTTTCCAAATTCGAGCTGCTATCTTGAATTGTTGCGGAAATCAACAAGATTGATTATCTCGTAAGCTATTTCAGATAGAGCGATTTTGAGCAAAGATTGGATTATTTGGGTGTTATTTTCTGAATTGCAGCCACCATCTTGAACTTTGCTGGAAATTGAAAATGGTAATTATCTCGGAAACCATTAGAGATTGAATGATTTTGAGCAAAATATTGGAACCTTTTGGGTGCTATAGATGCTAGATATATTGCCTTGGGAAAACTTTTTAATTTTCCAAATTTCGACCACAGCCTTTAATAGACCTTACATATAATGCCTCTGAAAATTTTTTACCTTTTTTGAATTCCGGCCGTCATTTTGAATTTTGGCGGAAATTGAAAATTTCTCTTTTATGAATGGCTGAATTCTCTATGTGTTAGATTATACACTGTCCTGTCAGGAGAAGTACTGCGTCTAATTGATGCACTTCTGGTTCTAGAACTTCAAATGTGAAAACAACCTGTAGGAAGTCATGTCCTGTGAATGTTTTGCAAGTGTCAAATTTGATATTTGACACCTGCTTCAAGGTTCAGTTGGGTAATTGTATTGAAAAGACCTTTTATCTTCGTTATTATTGCTCGTTGCACTTTGAACCCGTTTTTGTGGTCAGACAACCCCCATTACTGCTCAATACCCAGTGGGAGGTAAATACTGTGGCAGTGGTCTTGTTTTTCAAATGCAAAAGCATCCCTTACTATGGATATGTCTTTTAATTTCATGTAAACATTATGATTATATAAAACTATGTAACTTACAAATATATTTTGTTCACTATCAGGTGTCTTTACAGTGCTTCTACTGGTTTTTGTCGCATAAAAATCTATGCAAAAATGGAAAAAAAATTGTCTTAAAGATTAAATTTTTAATTTTTTCTGGTTCCCCTCACTAAGGATAGATTTCATGGTTGATCTGCAGTTTTCTGGTAAATATTGTTTTATACATCTTATCATTCGAGGAGACTGATAAATAATTAAAGTAAAATTACCCCTGTGACGCATATTTCTTTTTTTTTTTTTTTTTTGTCAATTTTGTTGTTTGAGGTAACAACATTGTGCTACCTACTCAGATTTTATAGACAATATGTGGCTATATAATTGAATAATATGCATCACTTGGGTAATTTTTCTGTTATTTGTAGTGTGAAATATTGCAAACAGTGCTTATACAGTAATATTATTTGGTCAGACGAGAAGATGTGACTTCAAGTTGTCTATTTCTACATTCAAGTGTCTTTATCAGCAATTTACTTGTTGAACAAAAACCGCAGAATTAACTAAAGATAGGAATATATCAAGAGAATGTTTGGTAGGAAATCATTTCTTTGGTTTAACAAAAAACATAAACAAGTAAATAAATAGCCTGTTTTTCATCAACCCTTGTAATAAGTTTGTTTTGGTCAAGTGTTGTAACTGCTGTCAGCAAAAATGCGTCCACGCATATCGCAACAGTACTTTGTCGAAAAAACAAGAACATATTTATTAATTAAGCAGTAAACCGAAAAGATTAAATAAACATTATAAAGGGGCTTATGTTTGAATTGCCAATAAAGTCTGTGTACACAGTTTATTGGTACAGTAAATGTATCTGAAATTATTTTTCTTTCTGAAAACTTTGTCGTTTGGTCGAAATAAAAAGTACAGTTTGCAGGATTTTTGATTGCAAAGCCTTTGAGGCATTTTTGTATTTGTTCAAAGTCTGTCACATGCTATTGATACATTTTATTTTCTCTTCTTTAAGTTCTTACATTCCATCATTTTATATTTTTATTGTATTATACTCTGTCCATTTTATATTTCATTAAAGTATGGCCATCTTGTAAAATTAAAGTGTAAATGGTGGAATTGATATGCATAAATTTTTCCAAAAAAGCATGGTTCAATTTCTCTTGAAACAAAAAGTTTGTGTTGCATTTATAATTATAAGAAAAAAATATGTAAATGTAGTCATCATTTGATTATCATTATATCCCCAGACGAAAGTCGGGGATATATTGGATTCAGGTCCGTCGCGCCGCCGCCGCCGCCGCCGTAGAAATTTCCTTGTGGACGCGATAACTCAAAAACAAATTAATATTTTTTTTTCAAACTTGGTACACATGTTAAGGGTGCCCAAAGGAAGATCCCTATTTTAAGGTGACCTTAAACTCCCAGTAAAAAAGAACTTATGGCCACCTTAAGGTCAGAAATTGCACTTTTGGCCACTTAGAGCCCTGTAGGTCACAAACTATGATGCTCAGCTGGCTGAAATTTTACCTGACAACACATTAATATGTTCTTAGTACATGTGCCAAAAATCATGACTTTAAGTTGAGGAGAAAATTGTGTTTGAAGCCCATAAATACCCCCACTTAGGGATTTTTTGCTATACTTTACACATATTTTGCCCTATAATTTGGAAGTGATAATTCTGATGAGTCTCAAACTGCGCTAGGTATAACTTTGATATGTAATCCTTGTCTGTAGAAAATTTTAGGGCTGTAGGTTTACCCAAAGGGGTCAACTTAAGGTCTCAAAAGTGCCCACAGAGACCCAATTTATGCACTTTTTGCCACTTTCAAGCACTGTAGCTTTCAAACTATGTCTCTCATCTAAGTTAAATATCATCTGGGAATATATCTGTGTTTTCTTATATGTGCCCCAACATTTAGGCCTTTAATAGACAGTTAACCTGTGTATCAGGACCATAAACACCCACCCGAGTGACCCTTATAAGACATTTTTCACATCTTTTTCCCTGTAACTTGGAAATGGTAAGTCTGAGAAGTTTCAAACTGTATTAGATATATATTCTGTGTGTAATCTTAGTATGTAACAGATTTTAAGTCTGAAGCTTTAATTTTGAAGGTCAAATTGAGGTCTCTAAAAGGCTCCCAAAGACCCAATATTTGGACTTTTTGCTACTTTTAAGCCCTGTGACTGTCAAACTATGTGACTGATAGAGCTCAAATCCTATCTGAGAAGATATTAGTATGTTATTTTTATATGTGCCAAAAATTAAGGCTTTAAGAAGACATTTAACCTGTGTATGAGGACCATAAATCCCCACCCGAGTGACCATTTTTAGACATTTTTCACATATTTTTCCCTGTAACTTGGAAATGGTAAGTCTAAGAAGTTTCAAACTGTATTAGATGCATATTCTATGTGTAATCTTAGTATGTGACAAATTTTAAGTCTGAAGCTTTAATTTGAAGGCCACATTTAGGTCTCTAGAAGGCCGCATAAAGACCCAGTATTTGGACTTTTTGCCAATTTTAAGGCCTGTGACTGTTAAACTATATGACTGATAGAGCTGAAATCTCATCTGGGAATACATTATTATGTTTTTTTTACATGTGCCAAAAATCAAGGCTTCAAGTAGACATTTAACCTGTGTATGAGGACCTTAAACACCCACCTGAGTGACCCTTTTAAGACATTTTTCACATATTTTGCTCTGTAACTTGGAAATGGTAAGTCTGAGAAGTTTCAAACTTTATTAGATACATATTCTATGTGTAATCTTAGTATGTAACAAATTTTAAGTCTGAAGCTTTAATTTGAAAGCCACATCGAGATCTCTAAAAGGCCCACAATGACCCAATATTTGGACTTTTTACCACCTTTAAGCCCTGTAACTGTTAAACTATGTGATTGATGGAGCTGAAATCCCATCTGGGAATGCATTATTATGTCCTTTTTACATATGCCGAAAATCAAGGTTTTTAGTAGACATTTAACCTGTGTATGAGGGCCATAGACACTCGCCCAAGTGCCTTTTTTGACATTTTTTCCGTATTTTGCCCTGTTATTTGGAAATGCTTAGTGTGACAAGTCTTAAACTGTATTATATATAATTTTTGTTTGTTATGTATGTCCCCCAAAAAGTTTCAGATCTGTAGTTTAATTGCTAAGGTCTCTTTAACAATTGTAAAATGCCCACAGAAACCCAATTTATGGATATTATGCCACTTTAAAGCCCAGTAACTGTCAAACTATGTGGGTTATAGAGCTGAAATCTTTGAATTTTTAAAAGGAAATGCCTGTCTATTTAAATTTTGAATATTAATAATGTTATGGCTATCTTAGTCTTTTAAGAACTTATTTTTGTGTGTTATACCTCTGCTTGCTGAGTTTTTCACTTTTTAAAATGAAACTGGTTAAACATATTCAAGTAGACAAAATGGACACTTTAAGTGAGCTTTAAGTCCCAATATTAATGAAATTATATCCTTATGTAGTAAAACTAGGGGATTTTTAACCCTCAACTAGCCCAGTTTTATTCAACTTGCCTCAGTTAATTTTGGCACAGCTCCTACAGTTATGAACTCATTTCAGTTGATAATCACATACTTAAAATTCTCAATTCTTTTTGTATTTGAGTACCCCTTTTATATAGATTATTTGTTTACCATTTATGCTCAACCCACATCCCCCACCCGGATTCCCCCCACCCACCTCTGGGACCTCCAGCTATATTGAGTGACACTAAATAAACAAAGGTATTTAGTGATATCAGATGAGAAACAAAGAACTCAATGGGGTTGCAGATCTTGTGTAATAGTGAGAGAGGTGTGGAGAAGGGGAGAGGGGTGGGGGTGGGAGGTGGTGGGCTTCATTACATATAACACAAAGGGGAGTCAGAACTGAGATTGTGTCACATATTTAGGTTGCATATATATGGACCACATATATAGGTATAGAGGAAATGAATAACTGAAAACAATTTGCAAATTCTAAAAATAATATAATAAAATAATAATATAAATAATTTTTTTTTAAATAATATTTTATGTCTGAACAAATATAGAAACAGATATGCGCTTTTGGGATTATGAATTTTAGAATGGACATTGAATCATCAATCATTTAAATACTTTGAAGGAAGATTGAAAAATATGATGAATTGAGTTAAAAATAATATTTTATTTGTCAACAAATATAAAAACAGATATGCTCTTTTGGGATTATTATTTTAGAATGGACATTCAATCATCAATCATTTAAATACTTTGAAAATAGGTTTAGAGTTATCATTGCAGGAAGATTGAAAATATAATTTGAGGTATGTATTCGGCGTCTGGGGATACACCATCTTCCTTGGGGAGATATAAACAGAGTAGATTGATGTGCTGAAGTTCATATAATAATGGGTAATTATGTTTTAAAAAATTCCCGATCAAAACCTGTGGCGTGAGTGATGACCTGTCTGGGGATATGTTGGCGCCGAGTTGGCCCAATCTAGTTTCATTTGCTATGACAGTTGGGTTTACTTTTAAAAATAATTTCAGTGTCCATCCCATAATAACTGTTAATAGATACTAATATTAATTTATTAGCTTATCTGTTTTTCTTTTTATACCAGTCCATTATAAATATTTCTGTTTAACTGTCAACAGTGGATTTGCTTTTCAGGGTTATACTTTTCATGTTACACTGCCATGTGAATTGGATTTTTAAGGTTTTTATCATTGAAATATTAGTGATTGTGTTATATACCTTTGTTTTGTTCATAGTTTATGTGCACTCTTGCTTTTAGATAAAACTACTTGGCATGTTGGGTCACATGACAAAATGTATTTTAAGTTTAATGACAAACACTTTTATCGTGTTCACATTTTTCTGTGCATGTCAGTTTTCCTTACCCTGTAAAACCAGTAGATACCTACACATCACACCAAATGTTTATTTCTAGAAAGTGTATTGTTCCATGTTGTCTGCATATTTGAATGTCTGTGTTTGGATATTTGATTCCTTTTCTTAACAAGTGGTGTATTCATCACTACCATGGTGTTTATTTTATTAAGTGCCATAATTTAATATGTTGCAAATCTCGCTGTGTTGCTTTGTAGAGTTTGGTATATTGGAAATGTTGAGAGTAGAATAGGACATGTATTAATCATGTAACAGAAGGATTGGAATGTTTTCAAATATATAATTATAGTTTTATAGACGGTTGTTGTATTGCTTTTTGATTTAGTTCATAATGAAAAAAAATCAGTGTAATTTCGGTACTGTTTTGATTTAGCAATAATATAGAGCTTGTGTATTTCTCAAGGTGAGTATTTGTAAAAACAATATTTTCCCAAAATAAATATGCTGTATATTTATACTCTGCACAATATCTCCTATAGTACAGGACTCTAAGCACTATTTTACCCATCCTAATTGCAAAACTACAGCCCACAGACGCATATTAATGGCAAACTGAATGTGCCTGTTTAATATTATAATTTAATGGAAAAACTTTTAACCTTATCCTGCTGTTTTAAATGACATTGTGTTTTAAGTGACAGTGTAGAAACTATTAAGACACCAGAGAGAGCCTCCTAGTGAGTGTGATGTTTTGATGGCATCAAATGACTTGTATTAGTACCTTTGGGTTAAAGGTGGTAGTGTGTAACATGTCAAACAGCATTGTGTTCACATCAAAGAACATCAAATCCATAGAGGAATCAGGTAATTAATGTCTGCTGTTGCTGTACAAATGACAACCCACATTGATTTGGCATATAGAGAATAGTTTTCACTTTTATTACTGGCCAGTGTGGTCTGTACTTTGTGTATTAAAATAAGGTAATTAACATATGCCACTTAAAGACCCTATTGAAGAGGTGTAGCCAAGGGCTATTAATCTCGATATTCTGTCCATTTTTATTTGCTTCACACACTGAAACATGAGCTTCCATTTCTCCTTGATATCAATACTACAAACAGTGTGTAAAGAAAAGAAAATACTTAGAACATCAAGTAATAGTTGAACTATTGAAATATATCAGATACATGTTGTATGGACAAGTCCTGAAAGAATTTATATTCTATAAGCTTAAAATGCATGAAAACGGTGTAGGTTAATTTGGACAAGGGTAGGAGGTTTTAAACATGTTAAAATGGGTAAAAAATACCACCAAAAAAAAAAAAAAACACTGGAAAAATTCTGATTGGTACTAAAATAGAACCAATGCATTGCAACTCGGTACATTTTAGCCACAAGATTTATAATATACTGAAAACTTGGCATTGTAAGACTAACACAGTATTCTCCCTTGGTATTAAAATGAATTTCCCTTTGTTCTCTTTGATTTAACTGTGCATTTGATCCTCTGTGGCCATCTGGCTAATGCTATCAGTAATTCAATTATTTTTTGTCATAAGTGATGCTGCAAGTTCAGCAAAACATGCTATGTACATTTTAATTGATAATGATCTCAAACACCAATTCATTAGCATCTTCAAGAATTATGTTAGCTATCTCTTTGTGAATATTTACACTTAAAATTGCTAACCAATCTGTATATGTAATTGTGAAAAGATTATAGATGCTTTGCAAAAATATAATGATTTCCTATGTAAATACTTGGTTTGTAACAGTTGCAGATTTTACTGCATGATTAAATACTAAGGCTGTCTTCTACTGAAGTAACATCAGGGAGCAAAGTCTGAAACAGCTTCACAGGTATAAGGTAGCCTAAGAACACAAAAGCTTTTATTGTTTTATTCCCTTGTTTCTACATTTTTAACTATTTCGTTTTTATTGTATTTTTGGAAAATTTTCACATAGCAAAAATTGGAAGTCTATACTGAGCCAGAAGATGGTTATTTGAATAAGTGTTGAGCATAATGTGGAACTCAGAATGTAAATTTGTAATTTTTGTCACAAACCAAGTACTTTTTGCAATAATCTGTCAGTTATTAAGCATGGTTTTACTGAGTACACTCTTTGTAAAGATATTTTACTAGAGGTAAAGTTTTACTTGTTTTTGTATAATATTGTTATTATGTATTTACATACAGATATGTATCTTCATAATCAAAATGTAACATAACAGTTGTTGTGGTTGTAATAATCCTGTTTTTGAATTGTGCAGATAAACTTCATATGTCTTTGTACACATTGTAATATTAGTTCAAGCAGAGATGCAGAAATATCAAACTTACAGGAGCAAGATATGTGGAATTTGCTACAGTATGTGAAATTGGTCCATGAGGAGATCCCCTTCAGCTTTCTTGGCCCATGCTGATTTTTTTTTTACACATGTGGAATTTGTGTCACTATTTTTAGATCTCCGATGATGGAAGCTTGGTACAAATTAGGATTATTTTGTCATATTTTTAAAATGTTCCCTCAGTGGCAAATCTCACGTGCTGTTATAGTGAATCTTATATTTCTTACTCTGACCGTGTAATTGTTGTGTGTATTATGCAGGTTTCTTTTATTCAAGTCATTGTTTTGTCAAGCTGCTATTCAGTTGAAATATAGTACGTCATCCTAGATTCCTTCAGGTTTGCAATGTGCATGCCTATGAGTAACGGGAAGCTGATACAACTCAGTCTTTTTTTCCATGTACAGTTGACAGTTAAATTGGGATTAAATTGCTAAGAATATGTATTGCACAAAATTTGCTACTTTAAAGATTGATAAAATTTTAATTTTGTGAAAAAGTGCCCCCTTGATTTTAAGAAAGTCTCTAAAAAGGTTGGTTTAGTTTTAACATATTTTATTCACAATTAGGCAACAAATGACAATAAAATTATACAAAGTCGTCTAGTTACATAATGAAATAAACAATAAAATTACAGATATTGAGTCAGCAGTGTCATATTTCATTTCCTGAATTAATTTACTGTTTTTGAAGATTATATGAACTGTCATGTTCAACAACTTGTATTTGACAAGTGTAAACAGTTGTAATTGACAAGGCTTTGTCAGTAGTATACTTCAAGAAGAATACTAGAGTAATTAGCTTAGATTTTTAAGACATTGTGAATTTATTCATACTCTCTGATAGAATTTATTTGTGCAACCAGCTCTTACTCCATGTCTCTTACAAGTGTAATATGTTACATGTATAGTATGTTATTATGATCATCAAACCTGATAAAAGTTAACCAAATGGAACCTGACAATACACTGCATATGTTTACAAGATATTATGAATATTCTATTACTATGTTTATTGGTATTTTACCTTACATAAAATTTTTATACAGGAAACATTGATTTTATTCAAATTTGTGCACGGTGCGCTGTTTTCAGTCATTTTTTGTAAATAGAGGAAAAAAGTATTCTAGCATGTAGTAAAATAGTGAAAGATATTTGATAAATTTAAAAAATGAAAACTTGTAATATCTTTGTGGCATGAACAAATTACTTACAAACAACCTGTGGAGTATATATCAGCTGTTGATTCTTTAGTCCCAGGGCCTATATTGGGAAATTAAATTGTAAATATTTAAATATTTCGAATAAAGTTTGTTAAATATTGTATCTTATGTTTTTGGGTGTTATCACATGTACAACACGCCCATGAAAGTCGAACATTTAGGTTGACTTATAGCAATTGTCATATTATATGTTCAATTAAAATAGGACAGGAAAACTGAGATTTTCAGTGGCGCAGTGATTACCAAATTTGGCAAATGATCATTTGCTGTTACCTATTGGATTGTCCTATCAAATCCAACTTCTGGCATATGTGGAATAACCTTTAGCCTGTCTACATATGATAATGTCATTTGGAGCTACAAAACCCCAACTTTAAACCCAAGACCAACTTTAACCAAAAATCCAAATCACAATTTCTTCAAAAATCAACTAACTTAGTCTTATTGACTTGGCTAACTTTTGCATATAGTTAATTTAAAAACTGGATGCTGTTGTCAGAGTTTTATTATTGAGGTCAATGCAGTTTTTTACTAATACTAATAATATACCCATAGCGCTTAATCTCCATCTAAAAACAGACTCTAGGCGCACGAAACAAAAAAATAGCACCAACAGCCTGGGGAAATATTTTTCAACGCCATGAGATATAGAAGTAGTGAAACCGTACAAAGATCGGGATACTTCCAGAGCAGTGTCAGTTATGTAAAGGTCCATATAATGTTTAAGTAGAGAAAATGATGTCTAAAAGAAAGAAAATGTGTATAAAGATGAAGTATTAAAACAAGACAATTCAGTAGCAAGATAACAGGATTAATCAGTAAACTACAAAATTATGATGCTGTAAAATTTATTAACTGGAGAATAGATGTCAATGGAAATAGCACAATTATGTAAAAGTACATATAATCATCAGTTGCAGCAATCAATATATCTTTGTCATGAGAGAAACATACCTCAAACATGGCAGGTGAACACACTTTGGTAGAGCCAAAGCTAAAGGTTACATCAGAATGCACACAAACACCTCCTAACCAATGTCCCTACCAAGTGTCAACCGTCTACACCTTACAGAATTCAAGAGCCTGGACAAGATTTTAAGGATGGTCAATATGACAAGGTCAAAGGTCAAATCAAGATCACACCATGATGTTGCACACCTATAACCCCCAACCAATGTCCCTACCATGCATCAAATTCCTATAAAACTGATAATCATTAACCTGAGACACAGCAGGGGTCAGCACCACAGAGAAAATCGGGAAAAGCATAAATTAGGGTGGATATGGTTGTGCAGAGATACATTTTGAGGTTCTTTCTGAAAGAGTGGAGAGAAGTGGCCAAACTTACATCATCAGGCAAAGCTTTCCAAATCTTTAGAGCATCGTAAGCAAAGCTAAGACCAAAATGCTTAGTAGACTTATACACTGAAGTGGCACAGTGTGGGACCTCAAGGAACACACCATCAGTTTGGCTTTTAAGTGTGTTATAAACACTATGTCTATGTTTAAGGAAAGATGCAAATTATTTTGGATAATCACTGTGTAGGAACTTGTACACCAGCAAGGCGGTCTTGAATGTAAAACGGTGTTCAATAGGCAACCAATGGAGATTTTTCCTGACAGGAGTGATGTGTGAGTACATAGTAGTGTTGGTAACAATTCTAGCTAGATTATTTTGAACACATTGCAACTTACGAAGATCAAGAGCTGAGAGACTCCTAAACAAGGAATTATGTCCACCCACTGGGGGGTGGACATATTATTTTTGCTTTTTCCGGCGTCCCACTTGGTTTCCAGACATTTTAGGCAACAGTTCTTATCCTATCTTTACCAAATTTGGCATGCAGGTTTATTGGGTTAATAGCTTGTAGGGGATTGCTTTTGGTGATGATAGCTCTATAGCTAACTGAGTAATAGCTTCTTTGCTACTTTTGAGTATCTCTTTGGTTTCCAGACATTTTAAGGAATGCTATTAAGCCTATCTTTCTGAAATTTGGTATGGAGGTTCATTGGGTTAATAGCTTGTATGGGATTGCTTTGGGGGGTAATTGCTTCATAGATGAGTGAGTAATTATGTCCACCCCCCTGGGGGGTGGATATATTATTTTTGCTTTTTTCGCCGTCCGATGTCCGGCGTCCGATGTCCGGCGTCACGCATGGTTTCCGCTCATTTAAAGGAAAAGTATTAGAGCTATTGTCACCAAATTTGGTATGCAGGCTTATTGGGTCAGTAGCTTGCTTGGGATTGCTTTTGGCTGTTGTACCTCTTTTGCTTACTGAGTAATACTTAAGTACAGCTATTTTCAGTACCCATTGGTTTCCGTGCATTTAAGCCAAAATAATTAAAGATATTTTACTACAATTTTGAATACAAGATTGTTATGTCCATAGCTCGCTTGGTATTGCATTTGGGACTGATAGCTTTGTCAGTACATGAGTAATAGCCATTTAGGTACTTCATTGTGTATTTTCAGTACTACTTTTGAGTAATTTGCTAATATCTCAGAAACCGTGTGAGATAGAGCGATTTCGTCGAAATTTTCGACCCACAGGGTATTTAAGGAATGTAATATTTGCAATTTTCAAAAAATTTTCCCCTCCCCAAAAATGGCGGCCATTTTGAATTTTCGAATTTTTGCCAAAAATGGCAAAACACTAATTTGCTTCTATCTCCTTAACCGTGCGAGATAGAGCGATTTCGTCAAAATTTTCGACCCACAGGGTATCTGAGCATTGTACTCTTGGTAATTTTAAAAAAATTTTCCCCTCCCCAAAAATGGCGGCCATTTTGAATTTTCGAATTTTTGCCAAAAATGGCAAAACACAAATTTGCTTCTATCTCCTTAACCGTGCCAGATAGAGCGATTTCGTCAAAATTTTCGACCCACAGGGCATCTGAGCATTGTGCTCTTGGTAATTTTTCCAAAAATTTTCCCCTCCCCAAAAATGGCGGCCATTTTGAATTTTCGAATTTTTGCCAAAAATGGCAAAACACTAATTTGCTTCTATCTCCTTAACCGTGCGAGATAGAGTGATTTCGTCGAAATTTTCGACCCACAGAGTATCTAAGGAATGCAATTTTTGCAATTTTCAAAAAATTTTCCCCTCCCCAAAAATGGCGGCCATTTTGAATTTTCGAATTTTTGCCAAAAATGGCAAAACACAAATTTGCTTCTATCTCCTTAACCGTGCCAGATAGAGCGATTTCGTCAAAATTTTCGACCTACAGGGTATCTGAGCATTGTGCTCTTGGTAATTTTTACAAAATTTTCCCCTCCCCAAAAATGGCGGCCATTTTGAATTTTCGAATTTTTGCCAAAAATGGCAAAACACTAATTTGCTTCTATCTCCTTAACCGTGCGAGATAGAGCGATTTCGTCGAAATTTTCGACCCACAGGGTATCTAAGGAATGTAATCTTTGCAATTTTCCAAAAATTTTCCCCTCCCCAAAAATGGCGGCCATTTTGAATTTTCGAATTTTTGCCAAAAATGGCAAAACACAAATTTGCTTCTATCTCCTTAACCGTGCGAGATAGAGCGATTTCGTCGAAATTTTCGACCCACAGGGTAACTAAGGAATGCAATCTTTGCAATTTTCCAAAAATTTTCCCCTCCCCAAAAAATGGCGGCCATTTTGAATTTTCGAATTTTTGCCAAAAATGGCAAAACACAAATTTCCTTCTATCTCCTTAACCGTGCCAGATAGAGCGATTTCGTCAAAATTTTCGACCCACAGGGTATCTGAGCATTGTACTCTTGGCAATTTTTAAAAAAATTTCCCCTCCCCAAAAATGGCGGCCATTTTGAATTTTCGAATTTTTGCCAAAAATGGCAAAACACTAATTTGCTTCTATCTCCTTAACCGTGCGAGATAGAGTGATTTCGTCGAAATTTTCGACCCACAGGGTATCTAAGGAATGCAATCTTTGCAATTTTCCAAAAATTTTCCCCTCCCCAAAAATGGCGGCCATTTTGAATTTTCGAATTTTTGCCAAAAATGGCAAAACAAATTTCCTTCTATCTCCTTAACCGTGCGAGATAGAGCGATTTCGTCGAAATTTTCGACCCACAGGGTATCTAAGGAATGCAATCTTTGCAATTTTCAAAAAATTTTCCCCTCCCCAAAAATGGCGGCCATTTTGAATTTTCGAATTTTTGCCAAAAATGGCAAAACACCAATCTGCTTCTATCTCCTTAACCGTGCGAGATAGAGCGATTTCGTCAAAATTTTTGACCCACAGGGCATCTGAGCATTGTACTCTTGGTAATTTTTAAAAAATTTTCCCCTCCCCAAAAATGGCGGCCATTTTGAATTTTCGAATTTTTGCCAAAAATGGCAAAACACAAATTTGCTTCTATCTCCTTAACCGTGCCAGATAGAGCGATTTTGTCAAAATTTTCGACCCACAGGGTATCTGAGCATTGTGCTCTTGGTAATTTTTACAAAATTTTCCCCTCCCCAAAAATGGCGGCCATTTTGAATTTTCGAATTTTTGCCAAAAATGACAAAACACTAATTTGCTTCTATCTCCTTAACCGTGCGAGATAGCGCGATTTCGTCGAAATTTTCGACCCACAGGGTATCTGAGCATTGTGCTCTTGGTAATTTTCCAAAAATTTTCCCCTCCCCAAAAATGGCGGCCATTTTGAATTTTCGAATTTTTGCCAAAAATGGCAAAACACTAATTTGCTTCTATCTCCTTAACCGTGCGAGATAGAGCGATTTCGTCGAAATTTTCGACCCACAGGGTATCTAAGGAATGCAATCTTTGCAATTTTCCAAAAATTTTCCCCTCCCCAAAAATGGCAGCCATTTTGAATTTTCGAATTTTTGCCAAAAATGGCAAAACACAAATTTCCTTCTATCTCCTTAACCGTGCCAGATAGAGCGATTTCGTCAAAATTTTCGACCCACAGGGTATCTGAGCATTGTACTCTTGGTAATTTTCCAAAAATTTTCCCCTCCCCAAAAATGGCGGCCATTTTGAATTTTCGAATTTTTGCCAAAAATGGCAAAACACAAATTTGCTTCTATCTCCTTAACCGTGCCAGATAGAGCGATTTCGTCAAAATTTTCGACCCACAGGGTATCTAAGGAATGCAATCTTTGCAATTTTCCAAAAAATTTTCCCCTCCCCAAAAATGGCGGCCATTTTGAATTTTCGAATTTTTGCCAAAAATGGCAAAACACAAATTTCCTCCTATCTCCTTAACCGTGCCAGATAGAGCGATTTCGTCAAAATTTTCGACCCACAGGGTATCTGAGCATTGTACTCTTGGTAATTTTCCAAAAATTTTCCCCTCCCCAAAAATGGCGGCCATTTGAACTTTCGAATTTTTGCCAAAAATGGCAAAACACTAATTTGCTTCTATCTCCTTAACCGTGCGAGATAGAGTGATTTCGTCGAAATTTTCGACCCACAGGGTATCTAAGGAATGCAATCTTTGCAATTTTCCAAAAATTTTCCCCTCCCCAAAAATGGCGGCCATTTTGAATTTTCGAATTTTTGCCAAAAATGGCAAAACACAAATTTGCTTCTATCTCCTTAACCGTGCCAGATAGAGCGATTTCGTCAAAATTTTTGACCCACAGGGTATCTGAGCATTGTGCTCTTGGTAATTTTTCCAAAAATTTTCCCCTCCCCAAACATGGCGGCCATTTTGAATTTTCGAATTTTTGCCAAAAATGGCAAAACACTAATTTGCTTCTATCTCCTTAACCGTGCGAGATAGAGTGATTTCGTCGAAATTTTCGACCCACAGGGTATCTAAGGAATGCAATTTTTGCAATTTTCAAAAAATTTTCCCCTCCCCAAAAATGGCGGCCATTTTGAATTTTCGAATTTTTGCCAAAAATGGCAAAACACAAATTTGCTTCTATCTCCTTAACCGTGCCAGATAGAGCGATTTCGTCAAAATTTTCGACCCACAGGGTATCTGAGCATTGTACTCTTGGTAATTTTCCAAAAATTTTCCCCTCCCCAAAAATGGCGGCCATTTTGAATTTTCGAATTTTTGCCAAAAATGGCAAAACACAAATTTGCTTCTATCTCCTTAACCGTGCCAGATAGAGCGATTTCGTCAAAATTTTCGACCCACAGGGTATCTAAGGAATGCAATCTTTGCAATTTTCCAAAAATTTTCCCCTCCCCAAAAATGGCGGCCATTTTGAATTTTCGAATTTTTGCCAAAAATGGCAAAACACAAATTTGCTTCTATCTCCTTAACCGTGCCAGATAGAGCGATTTCGTCAAAATTTTTGACCCACAGGGTATCTGAGCATTGTGCTCTTGGTAATTTTTCCAAAAATTTTCCCCTCCCCAAACATGGCGGCCATTTTGAATTTTCGAATTTTTGCCAAAAATGGCAAAACACTAATTTGCTTCTATCTCCTTAACCGTGCGAGATAGAGTGATTTCGTCGAAATTTTCGACCCACAGGGTATCTAAGGAATGCAATTTTTGCAATTTTCAAAAAATTTTCCCCTCCCCAAAAATGGCGGCCATTTTGAATTTTCGAATTTTTGCCAAAAATGGCAAAACACAAATTTGCTTCTATCTCCTTAACCGTGCCAGATAGAGCGATTTCGTCAAAATTTTCGACCCACAGGGTATCTGAGCATTGTACTCTTGGTAATTTTCCAAAAATTTTCCCCTCCCCAAAAATGGCGGCCATTTTGAATTTTCGAATTTTTGCCAAAAATGGCAAAACACAAATCTGCTTCTATCTCCTTAACCGTGCCAGATAGAGCGATTTCGTCAAAATTTTCGACCTACAGGGTATCTGAGCATTGTGCTCTTGGTAATTTTTACAAAATTTTCCCCTCCCCAAAAATGGCGGCCATTTTGAATTTTCGAATTTTTGCCAAAAATGGCAAAACACTAATTTGCTTCTATCTCCTTAACCGTGCGAGATAGAGCGATTTCGTCGAAATTTTCGACCCACAGGGTATCTAAGGAATGTAATCTTTGCAATTTTCCAAAAATTTTCCCCTCCCCAAAAATGGCGGCCATTTTGAATTTTCGAATTTTTGCCAAAAATGGCAAAACACAAATTTGCTTCTATCTCCTTAACCGTGCGAGATAGAGCGATTTCGTCGAAATTTTCGACCCACAGGGTAACTAAGGAATGCAATCTTTGCAATTTTCCAAAAATTTTCCCCTCCCCAAAAAATGGCGGCCATTTTGAATTTTCGAATTTTTGCCAAAAATGGCAAAACACAAATTTCCTTCTATCTCCTTAACCGTGCCAGATAGAGCGATTTCGTCAAAATTTTCGACCCACAGGGTATCTGAGCATTGTACTCTTGGCAATTTTTAAAAAAATTTCCCCTCCCCAAAAATGGCGGCCATTTTGAATTTTCGAATTTTTGCCAAAAATGGCAAAACACTAATTTGCTTCTATCTCCTTAACCGTGCGAGATAGAGTGATTTCGTCGAAATTTTCGACCCACAGGGTATCTAAGGAATGCAATCTTTGCAATTTTCCAAAAATTTTCCCCTCCCCAAAAATGGCGGCCATTTTGAATTTTCGAATTTTTGCCAAAAATGGCAAAACAAATTTCCTTCTATCTCCTTAACCGTGCGAGATAGAGCGATTTCGTCGAAATTTTCGACCCACAGGGTATCTAAGGAATGCAATCTTTGCAATTTTCAAAAAATTTTCCCCTCCCCAAAAATGGCGGCCATTTTGAATTTTCGAATTTTTGCCAAAAATGGCAAAACACCAATCTGCTTCTATCTCCTTAACCGTGCGAGATAGAGCGATTTCGTCAAAATTTTTGACCCACAGGGCATCTGAGCATTGTACTCTTGGTAATTTTTAAAAAATTTTCCCCTCCCCAAAAATGGCGGCCATTTTGAATTTTCGAATTTTTGCCAAAAATGGCAAAACACAAATTTGCTTCTATCTCCTTAACCGTGCCAGATAGAGCGATTTTGTCAAAATTTTCGACCCACAGGGTATCTGAGCATTGTGCTCTTGGTAATTTTTACAAAATTTTCCCCTCCCCAAAAATGGCGGCCATTTTGAATTTTCGAATTTTTGCCAAAAATGACAAAACACTAATTTGCTTCTATCTCCTTAACCGTGCGAGATAGCGCGATTTCGTCGAAATTGTCGACCCACAGGGTATCTGAGCATTGTGCTCTTGGTAATTTTCCAAAAATTTTCCCCTCCCCAAAAATGGCGGCCATTTTGAATTTTCGAATTTTTGCCAAAAATGGCAAAACACTAATTTGCTTCTATCTCCTTAACCGTGCGAGATAGAGCGATTTCGTCGAAATTTTCGACCCACAGGGTATCTAAGGAATGCAATCTTTGCAATTTTCCAAAAATTTTCCCCTCCCCAAAAATGGCAGCCATTTTGAATTTTCGAATTTTTGCCAAAAATGGCAAAACACAAATTTGCTTCTATCTCCTTAACCGTGCCAGATAGAGCGATTTCGTCAAAATTTTCGACCCACAGGGTATCTGAGCATTGTACTCTTGGTAATTTTCCAAAAATTTTCCCCTCCCCAAAAATGGCGGCCATTTTGAATTTTTGAATTTTTGCCAAAAATGGCAAAACACAAATTTGCTTCTATCTCCTTAACCGTGCCAGATAGAGCGATTTCGTCAAAATTTTCGACCCACAGGGTATCTAAGGAATGCAATCTTTGCAATTTTCCAAAAAATTTTCCCCTCCCCAAAAATGGCGGCCATTTTGAATTTTCGAATTTTTGCCAAAAATGGCAAAACACAAATTTCCTCCTATCTCCTTAACCGTGCCAGATAGAGCGATTTCGTCAAAATTTTCGACCCACAGGGTATCTGAGCATTGTACTCTTGGTAATTTTCCAAAAATTTTCCCCTCCCCAAAAATGGCGGCCATTTGAACTTTCGAATTTTTGCCAAAAATGGCAAAACACTAATTTGCTTCTATCTCCTTAACCGTGCGAGATAGAGTGATTTCGTCGAAATTTTCGACCCACAGGGTATCTAAGGAATGCAATCTTTGCAATTTTCCAAAAATTTTCCCCTCCCCAAAAATGGCGGCCATTTTGAATTTTCGAATTTTTGCCAAAAATGGCAAAACACAAATTTGCTTCTATCTCCTTAACCGTGCCAGATAGAGCGATTTCGTCAAAATTTTTGACCCACAGGGTATCTGAGCATTGTGCTCTTGGTAATTTTTCCAAAAATTTTCCCCTCCCCAAACATGGCGGCCATTTTGAATTTTCGAATTTTTGCCAAAAATGGCAAAACACTAATTTGCTTCTATCTCCTTAACCGTGCGAGATAGAGTGATTTCGTCGAAATTTTCGACCCACAGGGTATCTAAGGAATGCAATTTTTGCAATTTTCAAAAAATTTTCCCCTCCCCAAAAATGGCGGCCATTTTGAATTTTCGAATTTTTGCCAAAAATGGCAAAACACAAATTTGCTTCTATCTCCTTAACCGTGCCAGATAGAGCGATTTCGTCAAAATTTTCGACCCACAGGGTATCTGAGCATTGTACTCTTGGTAATTTTCCAAAAATTTTCCCCTCCCCAAAAATGGCGGCCATTTTGAATTTTCGAATTTTTGCCAAAAATGTCAAAACACAAATTTGCTTCTATCTCCTTAACCGTGCCAGATAGAGCGATTTCGTCAAAATTTTCGACCCACAGGGTATCTAAGGAATGCAATCTTTGCAATTTTCCAAAAATTTTCCCCTCCCCAAAAATGGCGGCCATTTTGAATTTTCGAATTTTTGCCAAAAATGGCAAAACAAATTTCCTTCTATCTCCTTAACCGTGCGAGATAGAGCGATTTCGTCGAAATTTTCGACCCACAGGGTATCTAAGGAATGCAATCTTTGCAATTTTCAAAAAATTTTCCCCTCCCCAAAAATGGCGGCCATTTTGAATTTTCGAATTTTTGCCAAAAATGGCAAAACACCAATCTGCTTCTATCTCCTTAACCGTGCGAGATAGAGCGATTTCGTCAAAATTTTTGACCCACAGGGCATCTGAGCATTGTACTCTTGGTAATTTTTAAAAAATTTTCCCCTCCCCAAAAATGGCGGCCATTTTGAATTTTCGAATTTTTGCCAAAAATGGCAAAACACAAATTTGCTTCTATCTCCTTAACCGTGCCAGATAGAGCGATTTTGTCAAAATTTTCGACCCACAGGGTATCTGAGCATTGTGCTCTTGGTAATTTTTACAAAATTTTCCCCTCCCCAAAAATGGCGGCCATTTTGAATTTTCGAATTTTTGCCAAAAATGACAAAACACTAATTTGCTTCTATCTCCTTAACCGTGCGAGATAGCGCGATTTCGTCGAAATTTTCGACCCACAGGGTATCTGAGCATTGTGCTCTTGGTAATTTTCCAAAAATTTTCCCCTCCCCAAAAATGGCGGCCATTTTGAATTTTCGAATTTTTGCCAAAAATTGCAAAACACTAATTTGCTTCTATCTCCTTAACCGTGCGAGATAGAGCGATTTCGTCGAAATTTTCGACCCACAGGGTATCTAAGGAATGCAATCTTTGCAATTTTCCAAAAATTTTCCCCTCCCCAAAAATGGCAGCCATTTTGAATTTTCGAATTTTTGCCAAAAATGGCAAAACACAAATTTCCTTCTATCTCCTTAACCGTGCCAGATAGAGCGATTTCGTCAAAATTTTCGACCCACAGGGTATCTGAGCATTGTACTCTTGGTAATTTTCCAAAAATTTTCCCCTCCCCAAAAATGGCGGCCATTTTGAATTTTCGAATTTTTGCCAAAAATGGCAAAACACAAATTTGCTTCTATCTCCTTAACCGTGCGAGATAGAGTGATTTCGTCGAAATTTTCGACCCACAGGGTATCTAAGGAATGCAATCTTTGCAATTTTCCAAAAATTTTCCCCTCCCCAAAAATGGCGGCCATTTTGAATTTTCGAATTTTTGCCAAAAATGGCAAAACACAAATTTGCTTCTATCTCCTTAACCGTGCCAGATAGAGCGATTTCGTCAAAATTTTCGACCCACAGGGTATCTGAGCATTGTGCTCTTGGTAATTTTTCCAAAAATTTTCCCCTCCCCAAAAATGGCGGCCATTTTGAATTTTCGAATTTTTGCCAAAAATGGCAAAACACTAATTTGCTTCTATCTCCTTAACCGTGCGAGATAGAGTGATTTCGTCGAAATTTTCGACCCACAGGGTATCTAAGGAATGCAATTTTTGCAATTTTCAAAAAATTTTCCCCTCCCCAAAAATGGCGGCCATTTTGAATTTTCGAATTTTTGCCAAAAATGGCAAAACACAAATTTCCTTCTATCTCCTTAACCGTGCCAGATAGAGCGATTTCGTCGAAATTTTCGACCCACAGGGTATCTAAGGAATGCAATTTTTGCAATTTTCAAAAAATTTTCCCCTCCCCAAAAATGGCGGCCATTTTGAATTTTCGAATTTTTGCCAAAAATGGCAAAACACAAATTTGCTTCTATCTCCTTAACCGTGCCAGATAGAGCGATTTCGTCAAAATTTTCGACCCACAGGGTATCTAAGGAATGCAATCTTTGCAATTTTCAAAAAATTTTCCCCTCCCCAAAAATGGCGGCCATTTTGAATTTTCGAATTTTTGCCAAAAATGGCAAAACACCAATCTGCTTCTATCTCCTTAACCGTGCGAGATAGAGCGATTTCGTCAAAATTTTTGACCCACAGGGCATCTGAGCATTGTACTCTTGGTAATTTTTAAAAAATTTTCCCCTCCCCAAAAATGGCGGCCATTTTGAATTTTCGAATTTTTGCCAAAAATGGCAAAACACAAATTTGCTTCTATCTCCTTAACCGTGCCAGATAGAGCGATTTTGTCAAAATTTTCGACCCACCGGGTATCTGAGCATTGTGCTCTTGGTAATTTTTACAAAATTTTCCCCTCCCCAAAAATGGCGGCCATTTTGAATTTTCGAATTTTTGCCAAAAATGACAAAACACTAATTTGCTTCTATCTCCTTAACCGTGCGAGATAGCGCGATTTCGTCGAAATTTTCGACCCACAGGGTATCTGAGCATTGTGCTCTTGGTAATTTTCCAAAAATTTTCCCCTCCCCAAAAATGGCGGCCATTTTGAATTTTCGAATTTTTGCCAAAAATGGCAAAACACTAATTTGCTTCTATCTCCTTAACCGTGCGAGATAGAGCGATTTCGTCGAAATTTTCGACCCACAGGGTATCTAAGGAATGCAATCTTTGCAATTTTCCAAAAATTTTCCCCTCCCCAAAAATGGCAGCCATTTTGAATTTTCGAATTTTTGCCAAAAATGGCAAAACACAAATTTCCTTCTATCTCCTTAACCGTGCCAGATAGAGCGATTTCGTCAAAATTTTCGACCCACAGGGTATCTGAGCATTGTACTCTTGGTAATTTTCCAAAAATTTTCCCCTCCCCAAAAATGGCGGCCATTTTGAATTTTCGAATTTTTGCCAAAAATGGCAAAACACAAATTTGCTTCTATCTCCTTAACCGTGCCAGATAGAGCGATTTCGTCAAAATTTTTGACCCACAGGGTATCTGAGCATTGTGCTCTTGGTAATTTTTCCAAAAATTTTCCCCTCCCCAAAAATGGCGGCCATTTTGAATTTTCGAATTTTTGCCAAAAATGGCAAAACACTAATTTGCTTCTATCTCCTTAACCGTGCGAGATAGAGTGATTTCGTCGAAATTTTCGACCCACAGGGTATCTAAGGAATGCAATCTTTGCAATTTTCCAAAAATTTTCCCCTCCCCAAAAATGGCGGCCATTTTGAATTTTCGAATTTTTGCCAAAAATGGCAAAACACAAATTTGCTTCTATCTCCTTAACCGTGCCAGATAGAGCGATTTCGTCAAAATTTTTGACCCACAGGGTATCTGAGCATTGTGCTCTTGGTAATTTTTCCAAAAATTTTCCCCTCCCCAAAAATGGCGGCCATTTTGAATTTTCGAATTTTTGCCAAAAATGGCAAAACACTAATTTGCTTCTATCTCCTTAACCGTGCGAGATAGAGTGATTTCGTCGAAATTTTCGACCCACAGGGTATCTAAGGAATGCAATCTTTGCAATTTTCCAAAAATTTTCCCCTCCCCAAAAATGGCGGCCATTTTGAATTTTCGAATTTTTGCCAAAAATGGCAAAACACAAATTTGCTTCTATCTCCTTAACCGTGCCAGATAGAGCGATTTCGTCAAAATTTTTGACCCACAGGGTATCTGAGCATTGTGCTCTTGGTAATTTTTCCAAAAATTTTCCCCTCCCCAAAAATGGCGGCCATTTTGAATTTTCGAATTTTTGCCAAAAATGGCAAAACACTAATTTGCTTCTATCTCCTTAACCGTGCGAGATAGAGTGATTTCGTCGAAATTTTCGACCCACAGGGTATCTAAGGAATGCAATTTTTGCAATTTTCAAAAAATTTTCCCCTCCCCAAAAATGGCGGCCATTTTGAATTTTCGAATTTTTGCCAAAAATGGCAAAACACAAATTTCCTTCTATCTCCTTAACCGTGCCAGATAGAGCGATTTCGTCGAAATTTTCGACCCACAGGGTATCTAAGGAATGCAATTTTTGCAATTTTCAAAAAATTTTCCCCTCCCCAAAAATGGCGGCCATTTTGAATTTTCGAATTTTTGCCAAAAATGGCAAAACACAAATTTGCTTCTATCTCCTTAACCGTGCCAGATAGAGCGATTTCGTCAAAATTTTCGACCCACAGGGTATCTAAGGAATGCAATCTTTGCAATTTTCCAAAAATTTTCCCCTCCCCAAAAATGGCGGCCATTTTGAATTTTCGAATTTTTGCCAAAAATGGCAAAACAAATTTCCTTCTATCTCCTTAACCGTGCGAGATAGAGCGATTTCGTCGAAATTTTCGACCCACAGGGTATCTAAGGAATGCAATCTTTGCAATTTTCAAAAAATTTTCCCCTCCCCAAAAATGGCGGCCATTTTGAATTTTCGAATTTTTGCCAAAAATGGCAAAACACCAATCTGCTTCTATCTCCTTAACCGTGCGAGATAGAGCGATTTCGTCAAAATTTTTGACCCACAGGGCATCTGAGCATTGTACTCTTGGTAATTTTTAAAAAATTTTCCCCTCCCCAAAAATGGCGGCCATTTTGAATTTTCGAATTTTTGCCAAAAATGGCAAAACACAAATTTGCTTCTATCTCCTTAACCGTGCCAGATAGAGCGATTTTGTCAAAATTTTCGACCCACCGGGTATCTGAGCATTGTGCTCTTGGTAATTTTTACAAAATTTTCCCCTCCCCAAAAATGGCGGCCATTTTGAATTTTCGAATTTTTGCCAAAAATGACAAAACACTAATTTGCTTCTATCTCCTTAACCGTGCGAGATAGCGCGATTTCGTCGAAATTTTCGACCCACAGGGTATCTGAGCATTGTGCTCTTGGTAATTTTCCAAAAATTTTCCCCTCCCCAAAAATGGCGGCCATTTTGAATTTTCGAATTTTTGCCAAAAATGGCAAAACACTAATTTGCTTCTATCTCCTTAACCGTGCGAGATAGAGCGATTTCGTCGAAATTTTCGACCCACAGGGTATCTAAGGAATGCAATCTTTGCAATTTTCCAAAAATTTTCCCCTCCCCAAAAATGGCAGCCATTTTGAATTTTCGAATTTTTGCCAAAAATGGCAAAACACAAATTTCCTTCTATCTCCTTAACCGTGCCAGATAGAGCGATTTCGTCAAAATTTTCGACCCACAGGGTATCTGAGCATTGTACTCTTGGTAATTTTCCAAAAATTTTCCCCTCCCCAAAAATGGCGGCCATTTTGAATTTTCGAATTTTTGCCAAAAATGGCAAAACACAAATTTGCTTCTATCTCCTTAACCGTGCCAGATAGAGCGATTTCGTCAAAATTTTCGACCCACAGGGTATCTAAGGAATGCAATCTTTGCAATTTTCCAAAAATTTTCCCCTCCCCAAAAATGGCGGCCATTTTGAATTTTCGAATTTTTGCCAAAAATGGCAAAACACAAATTTCCTCCTATCTCCTTAACCGTGCCAGATAGAGCGATTTCGTCAAAATTTTCGACCCACAGGGTATCTGAGCATTGTACTCTTGGTAATTTTCCAAAAATTTTCCCCTCCCCAAAAATGGCGGCCATTTGAACTTTCGAATTTTTGCCAAAAATGGCAAAACACTAATTTGCTTCTATCTCCTTAACCGTGCGAGATAGAGTGATTTCGTCGAAATTTTCGACCCACAGGGTATCTAAGGAATGCAATCTTTGCAATTTTCCAAAAATTTTCCCCTCCCCAAAAATGGCGGCCATTTTGAATTTTCGAATTTTTGCCAAAAATGGCAAAACACAAATTTGCTTCTATCTCCTTAACCGTGCCAGATAGAGCGATTTCGTCAAAATTTTTGACCCACAGGGTATCTGAGCATTGTGCTCTTGGTAATTTTTCCAAAAATTTTCCCCTCCCCAAAAATGGCGGCCATTTTGAATTTTCGAATTTTTGCCAAAAATGGCAAAACACTAATTTGCTTCTATCTCCTTAACCGTGCGAGATAGAGTGATTTCGTCGAAATTTTCGACCCACAGGGTATCTAAGGAATGCAATCTTTGCAATTTTCCAAAAATTTTCCCCTCCCCAAAAATGGCGGCCATTTTGAATTTTCGAATTTTTGCCAAAAATGGCAAAACACAAATTTGCTTCTATCTCCTTAACCGTGCCAGATAGAGCGATTTCGTCAAAATTTTTGACCCACAGGGTATCTGAGCATTGTGCTCTTGGTAATTTTTCCAAAAATTTTCCCCTCCCCAAAAATGGCGGCCATTTTGAATTTTCGAATTTTTGCCAAAAATGGCAAAACACTAATTTGCTTCTATCTCCTTAACCGTGCGAGATAGAGTGATTTCGTCGAAATTTTCGACCCACAGGGTATCTAAGGAATGCAATTTTTGCAATTTTCAAAAAATTTTCCCCTCCCCAAAAATGGCGGCCATTTTGAATTTTCGAATTTTTGCCAAAAATGGCAAAACACAAATTTCCTTCTATCTCCTTAACCGTGCCAGATAGAGCGATTTCGTCGAAATTTTCGACCCACAGGGTATCTAAGGAATGCAATTTTTGCAATTTTCAAAAAATTTTCCCCTCCCCAAAAATGGCGGCCATTTTGAATTTTCGAATTTTTGCCAAAAATGGCAAAACACAAATTTGCTTCTATCTCCTTAACCGTGCCAGATAGAGCGATTTCGTCAAAATTTTCGACCCACAGGGTATCTAAGGAATGCAATCTTTGCAATTTTCCAAAAATTTTCCCCTCCCCAAAAATGGCGGCCATTTTGAATTTTCGAATTTTTGCCAAAAATGGCAAAACAAATTTCCTTCTATCTCCTTAACCGTGCGAGATAGAGCGATTTCGTCGAAATTTTCGACCCACAGGGTATCTAAGGAATGCAATCTTTGCAATTTTCAAAAAATTTTCCCCTCCCCAAAAATGGCGGCCATTTTGAATTTTCGAATTTTTGCCAAAAATGGCAAAACACCAATCTGCTTCTATCTCCTTAACCGTGCGAGATAGAGCGATTTCGTCAAAATTTTTGACCCACAGGGCATCTGAGCATTGTACTCTTGGTAATTTTTAAAAAATTTTCCCCTCCCCAAAAATGGCGGCCATTTTGAATTTTCGAATTTTTGCCAAAAATGGCAAAACACAAATTTGCTTCTATCTCCTTAACCGTGCCAGATAGAGCGATTTTGTCAAAATTTTCGACCCACCGGGTATCTGAGCATTGTGCTCTTGGTAATTTTTACAAAATTTTCCCCTCCCCAAAAATGGCGGCCATTTTGAATTTTCGAATTTTTGCCAAAAATGACAAAACACTAATTTGCTTCTATCTCCTTAACCGTGCGAGATAGCGCGATTTCGTCGAAATTTTCGACCCACAGGGTATCTGAGCATTGTGCTCTTGGTAATTTTCCAAAAATTTTCCCCTCCCCAAAAATGGCGGCCATTTTGAATTTTCGAATTTTTGCCAAAAATGACAAAACACTAATTTGCTTCTATCTCCTTAACCGTGCGAGATAGCGCGATTTCGTCGAAATTTTCGACCCACAGGGTATCTGAGCATTGTGCTCTTGGTAATTTTCCAAAAATTTTCCCCTCCCCAAAAATGGCGGCCATTTTGAATTTTCGAATTTTTGCCAAAAATGGCAAAACACTAATTTGCTTCTATCTCCTTAACCGTGCGAGATAGAGCGATTTCGTCGAAATTTTCGACCCACAGGGTATCTAAGGAATGCAATCTTTGCAATTTTCCAAAAATTTTCCCCTCCCCAAAAATGGCAGCCATTTTGAATTTTCGAATTTTTGCCAAAAATGGCAAAACACAAATTTCCTTCTATCTCCTTAACCGTGCCAGATAGAGCGATTTCGTCAAAATTTTCGACCCACAGGGTATCTGAGCATTGTACTCTTGGTAATTTTCCAAAAATTTTCCCCTCCCCAAAAATGGCGGCCATTTTGAATTTTCGAATTTTTGCCAAAAATGGCAAAACACAAATTTGCTTCTATCTCCTTAACCGTGCCAGATAGAGCGATTTCGTCAAAATTTTCGACCCACAGGGTATCTAAGGAATGCAATCTTTGCAATTTTCCAAAAATTTTCCCCTCCCCAAAAATGGCGGCCATTTTGAATTTTCGAATTTTTGCCAAAAATGGCAAAACACAAATTTCCTCCTATCTCCTTAACCGTGCCAGATAGAGCGATTTCGTCAAAATTTTCGACCCACAGGGTATCTGAGCATTGTACTCTTGGTAATTTTCCAAAAATTTTCCCCTCCCCAAAAATGGCGGCCATTTGAACTTTCGAATTTTTGCCAAAAATGGCAAAACACTAATTTGCTTCTATCTCCTTAACCGTGCGAGATAGAGTGATTTCGTCGAAATTTTCGACCCACAGGGTATCTAAGGAATGCAATCTTTGCAATTTTCCAAAAATTTTCCCCTCCCCAAAAATGGCGGCCATTTTGAATTTTCGAATTTTTGCCAAAAATGGCAAAACACAAATTTGCTTCTATCTCCTTAACCGTGCCAGATAGAGCGATTTCGTCGAAATTTTCGACCCACAGGGTATCTAAGGAATGCAATTTTTGCAATTTTCAAAAAATTTTCCCCTCCCCAAAAATGGCGGCCATTTTGAATTTTCGAATTTTTGCCAAAAATGGCAAAACACAAATTTGCTTCTATCTCCTTAACCGTGCCAGATAGAGCGATTTCGTCAAAATTTTCGACCCACAGGGTATCTGAGCATTGTGCACTTGGTAATTTTTACAAAATTTTCCCCTCCCCAAAAATGGCGGCCATTTTGAATTTTCGAATTTTTGCCAAAAATGGCAAAACACAAATTTGCTTCTATCTCCTTAACCGTGCGAGATAGAGCGATTTCGTCGAAATTTTCGACCCACAGGGTAACTAAGGAATGCAATCTTTGCAATTTTCCAAAAATTTTCCCCTCCCCAAAAAATGGCGGCCATTTTGAATTTTCGAATTTTTGCCAAAAATGGCAAAACACAAATTTCCTTCTATCTCCTTAACCGTGCGAGATAGAGCGATTTCGTCGAAATTTTCGACCCACAGGGTATCTAAGGAATGCAATCTTTGCAATTTTCAAAAAATTTTCCCCTCCCCAAAAATGGCGGCCATTTTGAATTTTCGAATTTTTGCCAAAAATGGCAAAACACCAATCTGCTTCTATCTCCTTAACCGTCCGAGATAGAGCGATTTCGTCAAAATTTTCGACCCACAGGGCATCTGAGCATTGTACTCTTGGTAATTTTTAAAAAATTTTCCCCTCCCCAAAAATGGCGGCCATTTTGAATTTTCGAATTTTTGCCAAAAATGGCAAAACACAAATTTGCTTCTATCTCCTTAACCGTGCCAGATAGAGCGATTTTGTCAAAATTTTCGACCCACAGGGTATCTGAGCATTGTGCTCTTGGTAATTTTTACAAAATTTTCCCCTCCCCAAAAATGGCGGCCATTTTGAATTTTCGAATTTTTGCCAAAAATGACAAAACACTAATTTGCTTCTATCTCCTTAACCGTGCGAGATAGCGTGATTTCGTCGAAATTTTCGACCCACAGGGTATCTGAGCATTGTGCTCTTGGTAATTTTCCAAAAATTTTCCCCTCCCCAAAAATGGCGGCCATTTTGAATTTTCGAATTTTTGCCAAAAATGGCAAAACACTAATTTGCTTCTATCTCCTTAACCGTGCGAGATAGAGTGATTTCGTCGAAATTTTCGACCCACAGGGTATCTAAGGAATGCAATTTTTGCAATTTTCAAAAAATTTTCCCCTCCCCAAAAATGGCGGCCATTTTGAATTTTCGAATTTTTGCCAAAAATGGCAAAACAGAAATTTGCTTCTATCTCCTTAACCGTGCCAGATAGAGCGATTTCGTCAAAATTTTCGACCCACAGGGTATCTGAGCATTGTGCACTTGGTAATTTTTACAAAATTTTCCCCTCCCCAAAAATGGCGGCCATTTTGAATTTTCGAATTTTTGCCAAAAATGGCAAAACACAAATTTGCTTCTATCTCCTTAACCGTGCGAGATAGAGCGATTTCGTCGAAATTTTCGACCCACAGGGTAACTAAGGAATGCAATCTTTGCAATTTTCCAAAAATTTTCCCCTCCCCAAAAAATGGCGGCCATTTTGAATTTTCGAATTTTTGCCAAAAATGGCAAAACACAAATTTCCTTCTATCTCCTTAACCGTGCGAGATAGAGCGATTTCGTCGAAATTTTCGACCCACAGGGTATCTAAGGAATGCAATCTTTGCAATTTTCAAAAAATTTTCCCCTCCCCAAAAATGGCGGCCATTTTGAATTTTCGAATTTTTGCCAAAAATGGCAAAACACCAATCTGCTTCTATCTCCTTAACCGTCCGAGATAGAGCGATTTCGTCAAAATTTTCGACCCACAGGGCATCTGAGCATTGTACTCTTGGTAATTTTTAAAAAATTTTCCCCTCCCCAAAAATGGCGGCCATTTTGAATTTTCGAATTTTTGCCAAAAATGGCAAAACACAAATTTGCTTCTATCTCCTTAACCGTGCCAGATAGAGCGATTTTGTCAAAATTTTCGACCCACAGGGTATCTGAGCATTGTGCTCTTGGTAATTTTTACAAAATTTTCCCCTCCCCAAAAATGGCGGCCATTTTGAATTTTCGAATTTTTGCCAAAAATGACAAAACACTAATTTGCTTCTATCTCCTTAACCGTGCGAGATAGCGTGATTTCGTCGAAATTTTCGACCCACAGGGTATCTGAGCATTGTGCTCTTGGTAATTTTCCAAAAATTTTCCCCTCCCCAAAAATGGCGGCCATTTTGAATTTTCGAATTTTTGCCAAAAATGGCAAAACACTAATTTGCTTCTATCTCCTTAACCGTGCGAGATAGAGCGATTTCGTCGAAATTTTCGACCCACAGGGTATCTAAGGAATGCAATCTTTGCAATTTTCCAAAAATTTTCCCCTCCCCAAAAATGGCGGCCATTTTGAATTTTCGAATTTTTGCCAAAAATGGCAAAACACAAATTTCCTTCTATCTCCTTAACCGTGCCAGATAGAGCGATTTCGTCAAAATTTTCGACCCACAGGGTATCTGAGCATTGTACTCTTGGTAATTTTTAAAAAATTTTCCCCTCCCCAAAAATGGCGGCCATTTGAACTTTCGAATTTTTGCCAAAAATGGCAAAACACTAATTTGCTTCTATCTCCTTAACCATGCGAGATAGAGTGATTTCGTCGAAATTTTCGACCCACAGGGTATCTAAGGAATGCAATCTTTGCAATTTTCCAAAAATTTTCCCCTCCCCAAAAATGGCGGCCATTTTGAATTTTCGAATTTTTGCCAAAAATGGCAAAACACAAATTTGCTTCTATCTCCTTAACCGTGCCAGATAGAGCGATTTCGTCAAAATTTTTGACCCACAGGGTATCTGACCATTGTGCTCTTGGTAATTTTTACAAAATTTTCCCCTCCCCAAAAATGGCGGCCATTTTGAATTTTCGAATTTTTGCCAAAAATGGCAAAACACTAATTTGCTTCTATCTCCTTAACCGTGCCAGATAGAGCGATTTCGTCGAAATTTTCGACCCACAGGGTATCTAAGGAATGCAATCTTTGCAATTTTCCAAAAATTTTCCCCTCCCCAAAAATGGCGGCCATTTTGAATTTTCGAATTTTTGCCAAAAATGGCAAAACACAAATTTCCTTCTATCTCCTTAACCGTGCGAGATAGAGCGATTTCGTCGAAATTTTCGACCCACAGGGTATCTAAGGAATCCAATCTTTGCAATTTTCAAAAAATTTTCCCCTCCCCAAAAATGGCGGCCATTTTGAATTTTCGAATTTTTGCCAAAAATGGCAAAACACCAATCTGCTTCTATCTCCTTAACCGTGCGAGATAGAGCGATTTCGTCAAAATTTTCGACCCACAGGGCATCTGAGCATTGTGCTCTTGGTAATTTTTACAAAATTTTCCCCTCCCCAAAAATGGCGGCCATTTTGAATTTTCGAATTTTTGCCAAAAATGGCAAAACACAAATTTCCTCCTATCTCCTTAACCGTGCCAGATAGAGCGATTTCGTCAAAATTTTCGACCCACAGGGTATCTGAGCATTGTGCTCTTGGTAATTTTTACAAAATTTTCCCCTCCCCAAAAATGGCGGCCATTTTGAATTTTCGAATTTTTGCCAAAAATGACAAAACACTAATTTGCTTCTATCTCCTTAACCGTGCGAGATAGAGCGATTTCGTCGAAATTTTCGACCCACAGGGTATCTGAGCATTGTGCTCTTGGTAATTTTCCAAAAATTTTCCCCTCCCCAAAAATGGCGGCCATTTTGAATTTTCGAATTTTTGCCAAAAATGGCAAAACACTAATTTGCTTCTATCTCCTTAACCGTGCGAGATAGAGCGATTTCGTCGAAATTTTCGACCCACAGGGTATCTAAGGAATGCAATCTTTGCAATTTTCAAAAAATTTTCCCCTCCCCAAAAATGGCGGCCATTTTGAATTTTCGAATTTTTGCCAAAAATGGTAAAACACAAATTTGCTTCTATCTCCTTAACCGTGCGAGATAGAGCGATTTCGTCGAAATTTTCGACCCACAGGGTATCAAAGGAATGCAATCTTTGCAATTTTACGAAAAATTTTCCCCTCCCCAAAAATGGCGGCCATTTTGAATTTTCGAATTTTTGCCAAAAATGGCAAAACACAAATTTGCTTCTATCTCCTTAACCGTGCGAGATAGATCGATTTCATCAAAATTTTCGACCCACAGGTATTTCAGCATTGTATTCTTGGCAATTTAAAAAAAAATTTCCCGTCCCCTAAAATGGCGGCCATTTTGAATTTTCAAATTTTTGTCAAAAATGGCAAAACACAAATTTGCTTCTATCTCCTTAACCATGCGAGATAGAGCGATTTCGTCGAAATTTTCAACCCACAGGGTATCTAAGGAATGTAATCTTTGCAATTTTCAAAAAATTTTCCCCTCCCCAAAAATGACAGCCATTTTGAATTTTCGAATTTTTGCCCAAAATGGAAAAACACAAACTGGCCTTAACCGTGCAAAATAGAGTTATTTCGTTGAAATTTTCGACCCATAGGGTATCTAAAAAATGTACTCTTGGCAATTTTCAAAAAAATTTCCTTTTCCCAAAAATGGCGGCCATTTTGAATTTTCAAATTTTTGCCAAAAATAAAAAAACAGGAATTTGCTTCTATCTTCTTAACCGTGCCAGATAGAGTGATTTCGTCAAAATTTTCAACCCAACCAATGCAAAAAGGCATGAAGCTGAAATAATTTACATCTACACTAACAAATATTTAAGCATCATTGATATATTTTACAAATGAAACAGGGTCTTGTAAGACTACTGTACAATTTGGGCAAAAGGTTCATGGGTGGACATTACACATGATAATGTGTGTTCTTCTATGCTATCCTGTTTCTATTCGCATCTACTATCAACAGGGCGGCCGATTTCTAGTTAATTAAATAAATGAGTAATTGGCTATTTTGAATACTGAAAAAGGCAAAATGTGCTCCTATCTCCTAAACCGTGCGAGATAGAGCGATTTCGTCGAAATTTTCGACGCAGAGGGTATCTAAGGAATGTACTCTTTGCAATTTTCCAAAAATTTTCCCCTCCCCAAAAATGGCGGCCATTTTGAATTTTCGAATTTTTGCCAAAAATGGCAAAACACAAATTTGCTTCTATCTCCTTAACCGTGCCAGATAGAGCGATTTCGTCAAAATTTTTGACCCACAGGGTATCTGAGCATTGTGCTCTTGGTAATTTTTCCAAAAATTTTCCCCTCCCCAAAAATGGCGGCCATTTTGAATTTTCGAATTTTTGCCAAAAATGGCAAAACACTAATTTGCTTCTATCTCCTTAACCGTGCGAGATAGAGTGATTTCGTCGAAATTTTCGACCCACAGGGTATCTAAGGAATGCAATCTTTGCAATTTTCCAAAAATTTTCCCCTCCCCAAAAATGGCGGCCATTTTGAATTTTCGAATTTTTGCCAAAAATGGCAAAACACAAATTTGCTTCTATCTCCTTAACCGTGCCAGATAGAGCGATTTCGTCAAAATTTTTGACCCACAGGGTATCTGAGCATTGTGCTCTTGGTAATTTTTCCAAAAATTTTCCCCTCCCCAAAAATGGCGGCCATTTTGAATTTTCGAATTTTTGCCAAAAATGGCAAAACACTAATTTGCTTCTATCTCCTTAACCGTGCGAGATAGAGTGATTTCGTCGAAATTTTCGACCCACAGGGTATCTAAGGAATGCAATTTTTGCAATTTTCAAAAAATTTTCCCCTCCCCAAAAATGGCGGCCATTTTGAATTTTCGAATTTTTGCCAAAAATGGCAAAACACAAATTTCCTTCTATCTCCTTAACCGTGCCAGATAGAGCGATTTCGTCGAAATTTTCGACCCACAGGGTATCTAAGGAATGCAATTTTTGCAATTTTCAAAAAATTTTCCCCTCCCCAAAAATGGCGGCCATTTTGAATTTTCGAATTTTTGCCAAAAATGGCAAAACACAAATTTGCTTCTATCTCCTTAACCGTGCCAGATAGAGCGATTTCGTCAAAATTTTCGACCCACAGGGTATCTAAGGAATGCAATCTTTGCAATTTTCCAAAAATTTTCCCCTCCCCAAAAATGGCGGCCATTTTGAATTTTCGAATTTTTGCCAAAAATGGCAAAACAAATTTCCTTCTATCTCCTTAACCGTGCGAGATAGAGCGATTTCGTCGAAATTTTCGACCCACAGGGTATCTAAGGAATGCAATCTTTGCAATTTTCAAAAAATTTTCCCCTCCCCAAAAATGGCGGCCATTTTGAATTTTCGAATTTTTGCCAAAAATGGCAAAACACCAATCTGCTTCTATCTCCTTAACCGTGCGAGATAGAGCGATTTCGTCAAAATTTTTGACCCACAGGGCATCTGAGCATTGTACTCTTGGTAATTTTTAAAAAATTTTCCCCTCCCCAAAAATGGCGGCCATTTTGAATTTTCGAATTTTTGCCAAAAATGGCAAAACACAAATTTGCTTCTATCTCCTTAACCGTGCCAGATAGAGCGATTTTGTCAAAATTTTCGACCCACCGGGTATCTGAGCATTGTGCTCTTGGTAATTTTTACAAAATTTTCCCCTCCCCAAAAATGGCGGCCATTTTGAATTTTCGAATTTTTGCCAAAAATGACAAAACACTAATTTGCTTCTATCTCCTTAACCGTGCGAGATAGCGCGATTTCGTCGAAATTTTCGACCCACAGGGTATCTGAGCATTGTGCTCTTGGTAATTTTCCAAAAATTTTCCCCTCCCCAAAAATGGCGGCCATTTTGAATTTTCGAATTTTTGCCAAAAATGGCAAAACACTAATTTGCTTCTATCTCCTTAACCGTGCGAGATAGAGCGATTTCGTCGAAATTTTCGACCCACAGGGTATCTAAGGAATGCAATCTTTGCAATTTTCCAAAAATTTTCCCCTCCCCAAAAATGGCAGCCATTTTGAATTTTCGAATTTTTGCCAAAAATGGCAAAACACAAATTTCCTTCTATCTCCTTAACCGTGCCAGATAGAGCGATTTCGTCAAAATTTTCGACCCACAGGGTATCTGAGCATTGTACTCTTGGTAATTTTCCAAAAATTTTCCCCTCCCCAAAAATGGCGGCCATTTTGAATTTTCGAATTTTTGCCAAAAATGGCAAAACACAAATTTGCTTCTATCTCCTTAACCGTGCCAGATAGAGCGATTTCGTCAAAATTTTCGACCCACAGGGTATCTAAGGAATGCAATCTTTGCAATTTTCCAAAAATTTTCCCCTCCCCAAAAATGGCGGCCATTTTGAATTTTCGAATTTTTGCCAAAAATGGCAAAACACAAATTTCCTCCTATCTCCTTAACCGTGCCAGATAGAGCGATTTCGTCAAAATTTTCGACCCACAGGGTATCTGAGCATTGTACTCTTGGTAATTTTCCAAAAATTTTCCCCTCCCCAAAAATGGCGGCCATTTGAACTTTCGAATTTTTGCCAAAAATGGCAAAACACTAATTTGCTTCTATCTCCTTAACCGTGCGAGATAGAGTGATTTCGTCGAAATTTTCGACCCACAGGGTATCTAAGGAATGCAATCTTTGCAATTTTCCAAAAATTTTCCCCTCCCCAAAAATGGCGGCCATTTTGAATTTTCGAATTTTTGCCAAAAATGGCAAAACACAAATTTGCTTCTATCTCCTTAACCGTGCCAGATAGAGCGATTTCGTCAAAATTTTTGACCCACAGGGTATCTGAGCATTGTGCTCTTGGTAATTTTTCCAAAAATTTTCCCCTCCCCAAAAATGGCGGCCATTTTGAATTTTCGAATTTTTGCCAAAAATGGCAAAACACTAATTTGCTTCTATCTCCTTAACCGTGCGAGATAGAGTGATTTCGTCGAAATTTTCGACCCACAGGGTATCTAAGGAATGCAATTTTTGCAATTTTCAAAAAATTTTCCCCTCCCCAAAAATGGCGGCCATTTTGAATTTTCGAATTTTTGCCAAAAATGGCAAAACACAAATTTGCTTCTATCTCCTTAACCGTGCCAGATAGAGCGATTTCGTCAAAATTTTCGACCCACAGGGTATCTGAGCATTGTGCACTTGGTAATTTTTACAAAATTTTCCCCTCCCCAAAAATGGCGGCCATTTTGAATTTTCGAATTTTTGCCAAAAATGGCAAAACACAAATTTGCTTCTATCTCCTTAACCGTGCGAGATAGAGCGATTTCGTCGAAATTTTCGACCCACAGGGTAACTAAGGAATGCAATCTTTGCAATTTTCCAAAAATTTTCCCCTCCCCAAAAAATGGCGGCCATTTTGAATTTTCGAATTTTTGCCAAAAATGGCAAAACACAAATTTCCTTCTATCTCCTTAACCGTGCGAGATAGAGCGATTTCGTCGAAATTTTCGACCCACAGGGTATCTAAGGAATGCAATCTTTGCAATTTTCAAAAAATTTTCCCCTCCCCAAAAATGGCGGCCATTTTGAATTTTCGAATTTTTGCCAAAAATGGCAAAACACCAATCTGCTTCTATCTCCTTAACCGTCCGAGATAGAGCGATTTCGTCAAAATTTTCGACCCACAGGGCATCTGAGCATTGTACTCTTGGTAATTTTTAAAAAATTTTCCCCTCCCCAAAAATGGCGGCCATTTTGAATTTTCGAATTTTTGCCAAAAATGGCAAAACACAAATTTGCTTCTATCTCCTTAACCGTGCCAGATAGAGCGATTTTGTCAAAATTTTCGACCCACAGGGTATCTGAGCATTGTGCTCTTGGTAATTTTTACAAAATTTTCCCCTCCCCAAAAATGGCGGCCATTTTGAATTTTCGAATTTTTGCCAAAAATGACAAAACACTAATTTGCTTCTATCTCCTTAACCGTGCGAGATAGCGTGATTTCGTCGAAATTTTCGACCCACAGGGTATCTGAGCATTGTGCTCTTGGTAATTTTCCAAAAATTTTCCCCTCCCCAAAAATGGCGGCCATTTTGAATTTTCGAATTTTTGCCAAAAATGGCAAAACACTAATTTGCTTCTATCTCCTTAACCGTGCGAGATAGAGTGATTTCGTCGAAATTTTCGACCCACAGGGTATCTAAGGAATGCAATTTTTGCAATTTTCAAAAAATTTTCCCCTCCCCAAAAATGGCGGCCATTTTGAATTTTCGAATTTTTGCCAAAAATGGCAAAACAGAAATTTGCTTCTATCTCCTTAACCGTGCCAGATAGAGCGATTTCGTCAAAATTTTCGACCCACAGGGTATCTGAGCATTGTGCACTTGGTAATTTTTACAAAATTTTCCCCTCCCCAAAAATGGCGGCCATTTTGAATTTTCGAATTTTTGCCAAAAATGGCAAAACACAAATTTGCTTCTATCTCCTTAACCGTGCGAGATAGAGCGATTTCGTCGAAATTTTCGACCCACAGGGTAACTAAGGAATGCAATCTTTGCAATTTTCCAAAAATTTTCCCCTCCCCAAAAAATGGCGGCCATTTTGAATTTTCGAATTTTTGCCAAAAATGGCAAAACACAAATTTCCTTCTATCTCCTTAACCGTGCGAGATAGAGCGATTTCGTCGAAATTTTCGACCCACAGGGTATCTAAGGAATGCAATCTTTGCAATTTTCAAAAAATTTTCCCCTCCCCAAAAATGGCGGCCATTTTGAATTTTCGAATTTTTGCCAAAAATGGCAAAACACCAATCTGCTTCTATCTCCTTAACCGTCCGAGATAGAGCGATTTCGTCAAAATTTTCGACCCACAGGGCATCTGAGCATTGTACTCTTGGTAATTTTTAAAAAATTTTCCCCTCCCCAAAAATGGCGGCCATTTTGAATTTTCGAATTTTTGCCAAAAATGGCAAAACACAAATTTGCTTCTATCTCCTTAACCGTGCCAGATAGAGCGATTTTGTCAAAATTTTCGACCCACAGGGTATCTGAGCATTGTGCTCTTGGTAATTTTTACAAAATTTTCCCCTCCCCAAAAATGGCGGCCATTTTGAATTTTCGAATTTTTGCCAAAAATGACAAAACACTAATTTGCTTCTATCTCCTTAACCGTGCGAGATAGCGTGATTTCGTCGAAATTTTCGACCCACAGGGTATCTGAGCATTGTGCTCTTGGTAATTTTCCAAAAATTTTCCCCTCCCCAAAAATGGCGGCCATTTTGAATTTTCGAATTTTTGCCAAAAATGGCAAAACACTAATTTGCTTCTATCTCCTTAACCGTGCGAGATAGAGCGATTTCGTCGAAATTTTCGACCCACAGGGTATCTAAGGAATGCAATCTTTGCAATTTTCCAAAAATTTTCCCCTCCCCAAAAATGGCGGCCATTTTGAATTTTCGAATTTTTGCCAAAAATGGCAAAACACAAATTTCCTTCTATCTCCTTAACCGTGCCAGATAGAGCGATTTCGTCAAAATTTTTGACCCACAGGGTATCTGACCATTGTGCTCTTGGTAATTTTTACAAAATTTTCCCCTCCCCAAAAATGGCGGCCATTTTGAATTTTCGAATTTTTGCCAAAAATGGCAAAACACTAATTTGCTTCTATCTCCTTAACCGTGCCAGATAGAGCGATTTCGTCGAAATTTTCGACCCACAGGGTATCTAAGGAATGCAATCTTTGCAATTTTCCAAAAATTTTCCCCTCCCCAAAAATGGCGGCCATTTTGAATTTTCGAATTTTTGCCAAAAATGGCAAAACACAAATTTCCTTCTATCTCCTTAACCGTGCGAGATAGAGCGATTTCGTCGAAATTTTCGACCCACAGGGTATCTAAGGAATGCAATCTTTGCAATTTTCAAAAAATTTTCCCCTCCCCAAAAATGGCGGCCATTTTGAATTTTCGAATTTTTGCCAAAAATGGCAAAACACCAATCTGCTTCTATCTCCTTAACCGTGCGAGATAGAGCGATTTCGTCAAAATTTTTGACCCACAGGGCATCTGAGCATTGTACTCTTGGTAATTTTTAAAAAATTTTCCCCTCCCCAAAAATGGCGGCCATTTTGAATTTTCGAATTTTTGCCAAAAATGGCAAAACACAAATTTGCTTCTATCTCCTTAACCGTGCCAGATAGAGCGATTTTGTCAAAATTTTCGACCCACCGGGTATCTGAGCATTGTGCTCTTGGTAATTTTTACAAAATTTTCCCCTCCCCAAAAATGGCGGCCATTTTGAATTTTCGAATTTTTGCCAAAAATGACAAAACACTAATTTGCTTCTATCTCCTTAACCGTGCGAGATAGCGCGATTTCGTCGAAATTTTCGACCCACAGGGTATCTGAGCATTGTGCTCTTGGTAATTTTCCAAAAATTTTCCCCTCCCCAAAAATGGCGGCCATTTTGAATTTTCGAATTTTTGCCAAAAATGGCAAAACACTAATTTGCTTCTATCTCCTTAACCGTGCGAGATAGAGCGATTTCGTCGAAATTTTCGACCCACAGGGTATCTAAGGAATGCAATCTTTGCAATTTTCCAAAAATTTTCCCCTCCCCAAAAATGGCAGCCATTTTGAATTTTCGAATTTTTGCCAAAAATGGCAAAACACAAATTTCCTTCTATCTCCTTAACCGTGCCAGATAGAGCGATTTCGTCAAAATTTTCGACCCACAGGGTATCTGAGCATTGTACTCTTGGTAATTTTCCAAAAATTTTCCCCTCCCCAAAAATGGCGGCCATTTTGAATTTTCGAATTTTTGCCAAAAATGGCAAAACACAAATTTGCTTCTATCTCCTTAACCGTGCCAGATAGAGCGATTTCGTCAAAATTTTCGACCCACAGGGTATCTAAGGAATGCAATCTTTGCAATTTTCCAAAAATTTTCCCCTCCCCAAAAATGGCGGCCATTTTGAATTTTCGAATTTTTGCCAAAAATGGCAAAACACAAATTTCCTCCTATCTCCTTAACCGTGCCAGATAGAGCGATTTCGTCAAAATTTTCGACCCACAGGGTATCTGAGCATTGTACTCTTGGTAATTTTCCAAAAATTTTCCCCTCCCCAAAAATGGCGGCCATTTGAACTTTCGAATTTTTGCCAAAAATGGCAAAACACTAATTTGCTTCTATCTCCTTAACCGTGCGAGATAGAGTGATTTCGTCGAAATTTTCGACCCACAGGGTATCTAAGGAATGCAATCTTTGCAATTTTCCAAAAATTTTCCCCTCCCCAAAAATGGCGGCCATTTTGAATTTTCGAATTTTTGCCAAAAATGGCAAAACACAAATTTGCTTCTATCTCCTTAACCGTGCCAGATAGAGCGATTTCGTCAAAATTTTTGACCCACAGGGTATCTGAGCATTGTGCTCTTGGTAATTTTTCCAAAAATTTTCCCCTCCCCAAAAATGGCGGCCATTTTGAATTTTCGAATTTTTGCCAAAAATGGCAAAACACTAATTTGCTTCTATCTCCTTAACCGTGCGAGATAGAGTGATTTCGTCGAAATTTTCGACCCACAGGGTATCTAAGGAATGCAATTTTTGCAATTTTCAAAAAATTTTCCCCTCCCCAAAAATGGCGGCCATTTTGAATTTTCGAATTTTTGCCAAAAATGGCAAAACACAAATTTGCTTCTATCTCCTTAACCGTGCCAGATAGAGCGATTTCGTCAAAATTTTCGACCCACAGGGTATCTGAGCATTGTGCACTTGGTAATTTTTACAAAATTTTCCCCTCCCCAAAAATGGCGGCCATTTTGAATTTTCGAATTTTTGCCAAAAATGGCAAAACACAAATTTGCTTCTATCTCCTTAACCGTGCGAGATAGAGCGATTTCGTCGAAATTTTCGACCCACAGGGTAACTAAGGAATGCAATCTTTGCAATTTTCCAAAAATTTTCCCCTCCCCAAAAAATGGCGGCCATTTTGAATTTTCGAATTTTTGCCAAAAATGGCAAAACACAAATTTCCTTCTATCTCCTTAACCGTGCGAGATAGAGCGATTTCGTCGAAATTTTCGACCCACAGGGTATCTAAGGAATGCAATCTTTGCAATTTTCAAAAAATTTTCCCCTCCCCAAAAATGGCGGCCATTTTGAATTTTCGAATTTTTGCCAAAAATGGCAAAACACCAATCTGCTTCTATCTCCTTAACCGTCCGAGATAGAGCGATTTCGTCAAAATTTTCGACCCACAGGGCATCTGAGCATTGTACTCTTGGTAATTTTTAAAAAATTTTCCCCTCCCCAAAAATGGCGGCCATTTTGAATTTTCGAATTTTTGCCAAAAATGGCAAAACACAAATTTGCTTCTATCTCCTTAACCGTGCCAGATAGAGCGATTTTGTCAAAATTTTCGACCCACAGGGTATCTGAGCATTGTGCTCTTGGTAATTTTTACAAAATTTTCCCCTCCCCAAAAATGGCGGCCATTTTGAATTTTCGAATTTTTGCCAAAAATGACAAAACACTAATTTGCTTCTATCTCCTTAACCGTGCGAGATAGCGTGATTTCGTCGAAATTTTCGACCCACAGGGTATCTGAGCATTGTGCTCTTGGTAATTTTCCAAAAATTTTCCCCTCCCCAAAAATGGCGGCCATTTTGAATTTTCGAATTTTTGCCAAAAATGGCAAAACACTAATTTGCTTCTATCTCCTTAACCGTGCGAGATAGAGTGATTTCGTCGAAATTTTCGACCCACAGGGTATCTAAGGAATGCAATTTTTGCAATTTTCAAAAAATTTTCCCCTCCCCAAAAATGGCGGCCATTTTGAATTTTCGAATTTTTGCCAAAAATGGCAAAACAGAAATTTGCTTCTATCTCCTTAACCGTGCCAGATAGAGCGATTTCGTCAAAATTTTCGACCCACAGGGTATCTGAGCATTGTGCACTTGGTAATTTTTACAAAATTTTCCCCTCCCCAAAAATGGCGGCCATTTTGAATTTTCGAATTTTTGCCAAAAATGGCAAAACACAAATTTGCTTCTATCTCCTTAACCGTGCGAGATAGAGCGATTTCGTCGAAATTTTCGACCCACAGGGTAACTAAGGAATGCAATCTTTGCAATTTTCCAAAAATTTTCCCCTCCCCAAAAAATGGCGGCCATTTTGAATTTTCGAATTTTTGCCAAAAATGGCAAAACACAAATTTCCTTCTATCTCCTTAACCGTGCGAGATAGAGCGATTTCGTCGAAATTTTCGACCCACAGGGTATCTAAGGAATGCAATCTTTGCAATTTTCAAAAAATTTTCCCCTCCCCAAAAATGGCGGCCATTTTGAATTTTCGAATTTTTGCCAAAAATGGCAAAACACCAATCTGCTTCTATCTCCTTAACCGTCCGAGATAGAGCGATTTCGTCAAAATTTTCGACCCACAGGGCATCTGAGCATTGTACTCTTGGTAATTTTTAAAAAATTTTCCCCTCCCCAAAAATGGCGGCCATTTTGAATTTTCGAATTTTTGCCAAAAATGGCAAAACACAAATTTGCTTCTATCTCCTTAACCGTGCCAGATAGAGCGATTTTGTCAAAATTTTCGACCCACAGGGTATCTGAGCATTGTGCTCTTGGTAATTTTTACAAAATTTTCCCCTCCCCAAAAATGGCGGCCATTTTGAATTTTCGAATTTTTGCCAAAAATGACAAAACACTAATTTGCTTCTATCTCCTTAACCGTGCGAGATAGCGTGATTTCGTCGAAATTTTCGACCCACAGGGTATCTGAGCATTGTGCTCTTGGTAATTTTCCAAAAATTTTCCCCTCCCCAAAAATGGCGGCCATTTTGAATTTTCGAATTTTTGCCAAAAATGGCAAAACACTAATTTGCTTCTATCTCCTTAACCGTGCGAGATAGAGCGATTTCGTCGAAATTTTCGACCCACAGGGTATCTAAGGAATGCAATCTTTGCAATTTTCCAAAAATTTTCCCCTCCCCAAAAATGGCGGCCATTTTGAATTTTCGAATTTTTGCCAAAAATGGCAAAACACAAATTTCCTTCTATCTCCTTAACCGTGCCAGATAGAGCGATTTCGTCAAAATTTTTGACCCACAGGGTATCTGACCATTGTGCTCTTGGTAATTTTTACAAAATTTTCCCCTCCCCAAAAATGGCGGCCATTTTGAATTTTCGAATTTTTGCCAAAAATGGCAAAACACTAATTTGCTTCTATCTCCTTAACCGTGCCAGATAGAGCGATTTCGTCGAAATTTTCGACCCACAGGGTATCTAAGGAATGCAATCTTTGCAATTTTCCAAAAATTTTCCCCTCCCCAAAAATGGCGGCCATTTTGAATTTTCGAATTTTTGCCAAAAATGGCAAAACACAAATTTCCTTCTATCTCCTTAACCGTGCGAGATAGAGCGATTTCGTCGAAATTTTCGACCCACAGGGTATCTAAGGAATCCAATCTTTGCAATTTTCAAAAAATTTTCCCCTCCCCAAAAATGGCGGCCATTTTGAATTTTCGAATTTTTGCCAAAAATGGCAAAACACCAATCTGCTTCTATCTCCTTAACCGTGCGAGATAGAGCGATTTCGTCAAAATTTTCGACCCACAGGGCATCTGAGCATTGTGCTCTTGGTAATTTTTACAAAATTTTCCCCTCCCCAAAAATGGCGGCCATTTTGAATTTTCGAATTTTTGCCAAAAATGGCAAAACACAAATTTCCTCCTATCTCCTTAACCGTGCCAGATAGAGCGATTTCGTCAAAATTTTCGACCCACAGGGTATCTGAGCATTGTGCTCTTGGTAATTTTTACAAAATTTTCCCCTCCCCAAAAATGGCGGCCATTTTGAATTTTCGAATTTTTGCCAAAAATGACAAAACACTAATTTGCTTCTATCTCCTTAACCGTGCGAGATAGAGCGATTTCGTCGAAATTTTCGACCCACAGGGTATCTGAGCATTGTGCTCTTGGTAATTTTCCAAAAATTTTCCCCTCCCCAAAAATGGCGGCCATTTTGAATTTTCGAATTTTTGCCAAAAATGGCAAAACACTAATTTGCTTCTATCTCCTTAACCGTGCGAGATAGAGCGATTTCGTCGAAATTTTCGACCCACAGGGTATCTAAGGAATGCAATCTTTGAAATTTTCAAAAAATTTTCCCCTCCCCAAAAATGGCGGCCATTTTGAATTTTCGAATTTTTGCCAAAAATGGTAAAACACAAATTTGCTTCTATCTCCTTAACCGTGCGAGATAGAGCGATTTCGTCGAAATTTTCGACCCACAGGGTATCAAAGGAATGCAATCTTTGCAATTTTACGAAAAATTTTCCCCTCCCCAAAAATGGCGGCCATTTTGAATTTTCGAATTTTTGCCAAAAATGGCAAAACACAAATTTGCTTCTATCTCCTTAACCGTGCGAGATAGATCGATTTCATCAAAATTTTCGACCCACAGGTATTTCAGCATTGTATTCTTGGCAATTTAAAAAAAAATTTCCCGTCCCCTAAAATGGCGGCCATTTTGAATTTTCAAATTTTTGTCAAAAATGGCAAAACACAAATTTGCTTCTATCTCCTTAACCATGCGAGATAGAGCGATTTCGTCGAAATTTTCAACCCACAGGGTATCTAAGGAATGTAATCTTTGCAATTTTCAAAAAATTTTCCCCTCCCCAAAAATGACAGCCATTTTGAATTTTCGAATTTTTGCCCAAAATGGAAAAACACAAACTGGCCTTAACCGTGCAAAATAGAGTTATTTCGTTGAAATTTTCGACCCATAGGGTATCTAAAAAATGTACTCTTGGCAATTTTCAAAAAAATTTCCTTTTCCCAAAAATGGCGGCCATTTTGAATTTTCAAATTTTTGCCAAAAATAAAAAAACAGGAATTTGCTTCTATCTTCTTAACCGTGCCAGATAGAGTGATTTCGTCAAAATTTTCAACCCAACCAATGCAAAAAGGCATGAAGCTGAAATAATTTACATCTACACTAACAAATATTTAAGCATCATTGATATATTTTACAAATGAAACAGGGTCTTGTAAGACTACTGTACAATTTGGGCAAAAGGTTCATGGGTGGACATTACACATGATAATGTGTGTTCTTCTATGCTATCCTGTTTCTATTCGCATCTACTATCAACAGGGCGGCCGATTTCTAGTTAATTAAATAAATGAGTAATTGGCTATTTTGAATACTGAAAAAGGCAAAATGTGCTCCTATCTCCTAAACCGTGCGAGATAGAGCGATTTCGTCGAAATTTTCGACGCAGAGGGTATCTAAGGAATGTACTCTTTGCAATTTTCAAAAAATTTTCCCCTCCCCAAAAATGGCGGCCATTTTGAATTTTTGCCAAAAATGGCAAAACACAAATTTGCTTCTATCTCCTTAACCGTGTGAGATAGAGCGATTTCGTCGAAATTTTCGACCCACAGGGTATCTAAGGAATGTACTCTTTGCAATTTTCAAAAAATTTTCCCCTTCTCAAAAATGGCGGCCATTTTGGATTTTCGAATTTTTGCAAAAAATGGCAAAACACGAATTTGCTTCTATCTCCTTAACCGTGCGAGATAGAGCGATTTCGTCAAAATTTTCTAGCCACAGGGTATCTGAGCATTGTACTCTTGGCAATTTTCAAAAAATTTCCCCCTCCCCACATATGGCAGGCATTTTGAATTTTTGCCCAAAATGGAAAAACACAAATTTTCCTTAACCGTGCAAAATAAGAGTTATTTTGGTGAAATTTTCGACCCACAGGGTATCTAAGAAATGTACTCTTGGCAATTTTCAAAAAATTTTCCTCTTCCCAAAAATGGCGGCCATTTTGAATTTTCAAATTTTTGCCAAAAATAGAAAAACAGAAATTTGCTTCTATCTTCTTAACCGTGTGATTTCGTCCAAATTTTCGACCCAACCAATGCAAAAAGGCATGAAGCTGAAATAATTTACATGTACACTAATAAATATTTAACCATAATTGATATATTTCACAAATGAAACAGGGTCTTGTAAGACTACTGTACAATTTTGGCAAAAGGTTCATGGGGTGGACATTACACATGATAATGTGTGTTCTTCTATGCTATCCTGTTTCTATTCGCATCTACTATCAACAGGGCGTCCTATTTCTAGTTACAGTAGTCAAGTCGACTCCCAACCAAAGCATTGGCAGCCATAAGAGCAGCATGACATGTAAGATGGCCTCCGAGACACTTAAGATCCCGGATTTGAGCAAAACAGGACTTACAGATATTCTGGACATGCCTCAAAAAGGGAAATTCACTATCAAACCACACACCAAGGTTCTTGACCGCCTTCAGCTGGAGAGAGGAAATTGCCAAGAATATCAACTGGGAAAGATTTGTTGAGTGTTTCACATGTTTTTGAACCAAAAATAATGTACTCAGTTTTATCACGGTTTAGCTTCAACTTATTTGCAGACAACCACTATTTGACATCATCCAAGCAAGTTTTCAACCTTTCAAAGGCATGAGCCACATTCTTGTGTGTGAGATGAACATATAACTGAAGTCTGTGTATCGTCAGCATACAAGTGGAAACCTGGATGATTACAAATTACTTTGCTGAGGAAAGTAGTTGTAAGGAAAAGAGTATTGGACCAAGGATGGAGCCCTGAGGCACGCAAAACAAAAGCTTCTTTGCATTAGATAGAATAGAGCCAATCTTGACACACTGCGAACAATCAGACAGGTAAGATTTGAACCAGTCCAGAACTACCCTAACGCCAAACCAAGAACTCAGACAATCTAGGAGTGAGTCATTGTCAATCGTCGTCAAATGCTGCCGATTAGTCAAGCAGCATGACAGCATTGGCCTCACCTCTAGCCAGAGCAAGATGGACATCATTCTTAATCAACAGCAGTGCAGTTTCAGTGGAGTGACCCAACTTATAAGCCGATTGATATTATTGAGACCATTAGAAATGACATGGTTATTCAGTTGGGAGGCAACCACTTGCTCAACAAGTTTGGAGATAAAGCACAAGCCTGACACAGGTGAGTTGAGTTCTACTTTGATATTTTATATTTAGCACTGGTGAGAGGTAACAGGAATTACCATGACCTAGTATTAATCATTTGGTTGATTTTTAACATGTTATTCTGGCTCACAAATGATGTAGGAACTCTTTGAACTAGCCTAGGCTATATTCAAACAATGGACCAATAAATTCAAGGTTGAAGACCTATTGCCCTCCCTTGGTTTGCCCTGTATCTGTGACAAGAAGTATAGGTATGCCTCAATGTTTGGTCTTAATTGCAACCTTCCATAATGTTCAATGTTATCTTTGATGGGAGTTGTCACTTGTTATAAATTTCAATATCAATGTTTGCTGCATAGAAAGCCTTTAGATAATACTCCATCACCTATGTGTGGGTTCACTTCTTAAAGTGACAATACCGAGGGTAGCCTGGGGCCGGATTCATGAAAGGTCTCGAGTCTTAGCCAAAACTGAGATTTTGCTCAAATCTAAGATTTTGGTCCCAGCTGAGATTCTGCTTAAGTTGAGATTCATGAAAGGAATCTCAGCTGAGACCAAAATCTCGGCCAGGTTTTGAGTCTGGACCAATCAAAACTGATGTACCATTTTGTTGAGATTAGTGGAAAGTATACACATTTATATTTTACCACTCTACCATACATACTCACATTTTAGAATATTTTCAATCAAGCAAAACATTGTCTTTTTACTATAATTTGTACTGACATTCAAAAGAACTAATTAATAACAGCAAAACAAGCCACTCATGTAAATTTATAATATAAATGTTTACTGTTTTTGTACAAACATATAGTCATATTTTGTGTTACAAGTTAAATAATATGTCATGCTTCACTATTTTCATTTTGTTTTGTGACTTTTTATTACATATACTCTGTTTTATGAAAACTTAAGTCACCCCCTAAGCAGTCTTAGACTTTAGACCAAATCTGAGAAAAATCTTAGCCTGAGATCTTTTGTGAATCCCAGCTGAGCAAAAAGGTCTCAAATCTGAGAAAAATCTAAGAAAAATCTTAAATTTGAGACCAAAATCTCAGATTTGACACTTGAGACCTGGGCTTCCTGGTTGCAACTGTAATGCAACATGAAATATTTTTGCCATAATGCACACTGTATCAGAGACCTTTCTGATCTGGTTCTCGGCACGCTAGGCGAAGTAAATATATGAGAACACTATGAACAATACGGGGGGCGGGCGGCTTATGTCTGTTGGAACAAATGTAATATGTTCATTTACAATCATATGTACCTGACGAGAATGAAATAATGCAAAAGACATGTTAAATATATTTTCATTATATTATATGTATATATATTTCATGTGATCGAGATATGTATGTGCCATAAAAACTTGCCAGTTTTATATTCCCTGTGAATATTGTGTGCAATCTCTTCAGGATGCGTGGTATACGGTGCATGACTTCATACACTATTTATAGTGTCTGACACAATGCCAAAAGCGCTCAGCAATATTCATTAAAAATACAACCTAACATAATAATTTTATACCATTTATTTTCAGCACAAATTGAAGTGAAGTCAGTTTTTAAATATTATTGACTGGTTGTTTGGGTTTGGGTGAACTGGCGTATGTGTAATGTCACCTGTGATGCCCCATGTATAACATATTGTCAGTTATCTCGTCAAATAAATTTTCAAGCATCCACAAACCTCAAACCCAAATAATGCACACTGGTAACATATTTACAAAGAACTGCAGAGCCAAAACATTATCATATGTTGGATGTGTATTAGTCATGCCATCAATATGAAACTTAGCCTTGTGTAAGGCTCAAATTTGGACCATATCTTGTTCAAACATGCACACAGATATTTGGTATTCATAAAGTACTCTTACATATTAGGAGATATAAGCTCATCAGACATCTATCATAGTTGAATGCTAATGTAAAATCCCAGTATATGTATAAGTATATTATATAAACTGAAACATCGTTAACTGAACTGAAAATTTCCCTACTTGCAAAGACATTTGAGCCTTTAGCAAGGCTAGATAAAAATGAGCCATTGTGATTGGTCTAGGGCGTTTCCGTTTGAATGTATCAGACTCCGGGCAAGTGTGGCCTTTGTTCTGAAGTCTAGTCGAAAAAACCGCGCGCAGTATAAATAGGAAGTCTCTTCGCAAGGGCGCCATATTGAGGGAAACTCTCTGCGACTCTTAACCGGTCTTATTTGAGAGAAGATCTCTTTACAACATTTTTGCTGTGTTTTGGCTACTGTTATCACAATCTAGTTATCACCATGGTGAGTATAATAGTTATTGTACATTTTAAACTAGTTTGAAGTTGGGGAAAGAGTGTATTGAAGGAGATAATTAATGTTAATATTTTCAAGTCTGTGGGCCACCTTCCTGGTTGCATTTGACTGTTGATGAGTCATAAGGCTTGTATAAAAATGGCTGCCGAATAATTGGTTGAATGTTTGTGGATGGATTTGTTTGGGGCGAATTATTACAGTGAGAGGTTATTTTTTTTCTATTACCGGTGTACTGGTAATTTTCTGTTCTGTTTCAACTCAAAACTGCTCATCTTTTTTTATGCAAATATTAAAATACAGTTTTTGCCATAGATAATAAGTACAAGGTTCTACTACAGTACAGTAATAGACGTGGTTACCGCGGCCCTACTTGCGTGTAGAATTTTGATGAAAAGGTTGACTATGCTGTAAAAAATTATTAACTGAACTTTGAAGCGTTTGCCGTTGTTTAGACTGACATTAATATCAATTGTAAAATTAAGTCCTTATGGGTAAATCTCATTGGCAGCACTTTTTCAAGTATGTGGACATCTAACTGATGAAATTTAAAATATCTTGTGCTACAGCTATGAATCACCTTTTATATTTAGACGCTATTAACATGTGTTGATGTTGGTGCTTTTCAATTTGTTTTGTGATTTGATGATGGTGAACTATTAAATGTTCAATGCACAGATGACGGGTTTTGAATGAATTTGAATTATTTTTTTTTCAAGTTTGAACGAATCTGTCATTTAGCCATTTTCCTGCTTGTTCAAAAATGTACTCTTCTATAACATAATGGCTACTCTCCACAGTGCACTCGTATATGACATCACATGAGATCACAATGACCTCTTGAAGCATCTAAAACAACCATGTAATTGTGTCATGAAATTTCAAGTGTTTTTTCCATGTTCCTGTTCATAAGATCAGTCATCGTAATCCAATTGCATCAGTTAAAATTAGTTATTTTTGCATCCAGTAGAATTTTTTGGCTTTTTTCAACCATAAAAATAAGGCCAATATGGTATGTTCTCTCTTTTTCAAATTGTGTATCTTATCCTTTTATGTTTTGGTTTGTTTTTTTTATCCTTTTTTATTTTACTTTTAAACCATAAAATAAACTTCCTTGCCGATCGTTTTGCACTCAGTATCTAAGATGATATGATAACACTTTTAGTGCTTTGACTTATCAGAATACTTTCTCTTTCAGCGTGAATGTATCTCCATCCATGTTGGCCAGGCCGGTGTTCAGATTGGCAATGCTTGCTGGGAATTGTACTGCTTAGAACACGGGATCCAGCCTGATGGGCAGATGCCTAGTGACAAGACCATTGGAGGTGGTGACGACTCCTTCAATACTTTCTTCAGTGAGACTGGGGCAGGAAAACATGTGCCTAGAGCTGTATTTGTAGATCTGGAGCCCACTGTAGTGGGTAAGTATCCCTACAAAGCATGTAATGGGTTTCCATGACTGATTGCTGATTGACTAATAATTGCATGCAGTAGATTTGAAACAGTAATGATTGTACAATGTCATAACTAGATGTAATATTGTAAGTTAAGAATTAAAAGAGGAACTTGTAAATGATTAATATTGAAGCAACAAGACGTTTCTCATTGCAAGAGTTTTCCAAATACAATTGAAATATACTTGTGAAGTTTGATGGGTATTTGTTTCAACAGAAAACATGCAAAGTTAACATTATATAATAACTGTACAACATGCATTTACTGTTTTAGTGTACATAGCTTACTAAAGAGTTACAATTATAAACAAAAAATGAGAAGGGGACGACTTTCTAGAAGTGAATGCGCAAGTGGCAGTGACCAGATTGAAAATCACTGGAAATTCACCTCTTCTTATGGATATCAAACCATTTCATTACAGTACATTGGAAATAATAATGGCCTGTCCAATAATGATGCCACCTCTTGATCTGGAAATAATTTTTTTTATTACTTCGCATGTGCAAGTGTGCAACATTCATCCACCAAAGAAGTGCCCATAATATAGATCAGAATAATTGTGAAGTAGTATGCTCTAGTTCTCCATGTCGTAAACTTGAATTATATGTTTTAACCATCTAATTATTCTCGCACCATTACAGATGAAGTACGAACTGGCACCTACCGCCAGCTTTTCCACCCAGAACAGCTGATCACTGGCAAAGAAGACGCTGCCAACAACTATGCGCGTGGACACTACACTATTGGCAAGGAGATCGTGGACCTGGTTCTGGACAGGATTAGGAAGCTAGCTGACCAGTGCACTGGACTGCAGGGTTTCCTCATCTTCCACTCCTTTGGAGGGGGGACTGGATCCGGATTCACATCCCTGCTGATGGAGAGGCTGTCTGTAGACTATGGCAAGAAGTCCAAGTTGGAGTTTGCGGTGTACCCAGCACCCCAGGTGTCAACTGCAGTGGTGGAGCCCTACAACTCCATCCTCACCACACATACCACCCTGGAGCACTCTGACTGTGCCTTCATGGTGGACAATGAGGCCATATATGACATCTGCAGGTATGTAGAGACTAAACTGCTGGCATATTACTTTTGAGTATGTAATTTCGCTCATTATTTATACAAAACTATTTATAAATTTTAATGTCTTTAAATATTAGGTAATATAATACAGGGGCTTTTTAATTAAAAGTTTATTGATATTGATGGCAGCCTTGATTTAGTTGGTGTTCTGAAAAGTTAAGATATAATATTTGTCCAATTATTCTGTACACACAGGGACATTTGTAGTGACCACTAATTGTTGAAACCAATTACCAAATGAAGACACTAGACAAAAATAGAGATTCTTATTAAATCTTTGCTTATTTTACACCAGGCGTAACTTGGACATTGAACGTCCAACCTACACCAACCTGAACCGTCTGATTGGTCAGATAGTCTCCTCCATCACCGCTTCACTGCGCTTTGATGGTGCTCTGAATGTGGATCTGACAGAGTTCCAGACCAACTTGGTTCCCTACCCACGTATCCACTTCCCACTGGCCACCTATGCCCCAGTCATCAGTGCTGAGAAGGCCTACCATGAGCAGCTGTCTGTGGCTGAGATCACCAACGCCTGCTTTGAACCAGCCAACCAGCTGGTCAAGTGTGATCCCAGACATGGCAAGTACATGGCTTGCTGCATGCTGTACAGAGGTGATGTGGTGCCCAAGGATGTCAATGCTGCCATAGCAACTATCAAAACGAAGAGGACCATCCAGTTTGTGGACTGGTGCCCAACTGGATTCAAGGTGAGATGGTGTTTTATCGTAACCGGTTGATCACTCTAGAGGCATCCTCTTGTATCCAGTTGTACTTGCAAAAAATTACTTTTCTTGGTCATTTTTCCATATAGGTAATACTTGAGAGGAGGACTATGCCAACCCAGCCAAGGTTGAAAGTTTCTCAAGTTTACCTCATGTTTGAGATTCAGGAATTTTAAAAGGGATATAATTCCACAACTCCGATATTTGACCCATATGCAAAATGCATGGGCATCAAACATTGCATAATATGGCATTTAAATTCCTTAGTATTTGGTAAAAAAAAAGTATATTTTGACAGCTTGATGGGTGCCTTATATGGCACTGTACAGTCCCTGATGAGGATCATTTTGGATGAAATTTTATTTTTAAATAAGTGAGGAATAAAATAGGGGTTGTCTCTGGAAATTATCCAAAAGAGAAGTCACCATTTTTGTCAAGTATGTGTAAGCAAGGTTTAAGATCAGTCCCGGCAAACATACCATTCAGTATATTAGTTTGTAATGCCACATCAATAAGTTTTTAAGTTTGGTCTTCTTTCCATGCGATCTTAAGAAGATCTTGTGTATTAATATGTTACTTAATTTCACTCTGTAGGTTAACCATATTTACTGCTTTGTGAGCTTATTCAGTTGTGGACAATGTACGTCATACCAAACTTACTAAGCCTGTTGTTTTTCCCAGGTTGGCATCAACTACCAGCCACCCACTGTGGTGCCAGGTGGAGACTTGGCCAAGGTTCAGAGAGCTGTATGCATGTTGAGCAACACCACAGCCATTGCAGAGGCCTGGGCAAGACTTGACCACAAGTTTGACCTGATGTATGCTAAGCGTGCCTTTGTACACTGGTATGTAGGAGAGGGTATGGAGGAGGGAGAGTTCTCCGAGGCCAGAGAAGATTTGGCAGCCCTGGAGAAGGATTATGAAGAGGTGGGCGTAGACTCAGCCGATGGCGAAGGGGAAGATGAAGGGGATGAATACTAAACATCTGAAGAAGTTTCACAGCAAAGATAGGAACATCAGCATTGAACAGAAAGATGTATATAAGAACAGAGACAGTCTAGATTTAACAATTTTAGACATTTTGTGACAAAATTAGTGCACTTTCAAAAAGTTTAATCTTATTTAATCTGATACTTAAATCAGTTGTCTGTAGCACAAAACTGGAATGATCATTTAGATTTAACAAAGATAAAATATAATGAAGCCATTCTGTGAGATATTAAAGTGCACGTTTTGAAGATTGAAGCATAAAAAGAGAATGAAAAGTGTTACTGATGTATAATCTTATTGAAAGATCAGAGATCATAAATTTGCATGGTTTTGCAAAAATAAAATTTTTTACTTTGATTTCATCTTTTATTGTCATCAAATGTCATGGGATATATTTGTCCAATTGTCCCATAGGTGAAAACATGTATATATTGTGCTTGCACAGATGTCAATAGGTCAAACTGAAGCTATTTTCACCACATCTAAAAATAAATTAAAAAGTAGCAATTACTAAATATTTCACAATATTTGAGTAAGTGAACATCCAGCATAACTTGGTTAAATATTTGACAATATTTGACTAAGTGAACAACATCCAGCATAACTTGCTTTGTATTGTTCTATCTCCAGACGAAAGTCAGGGATATATTGGATTCAGGTCCGTCGCACCGCCACCGTAGAAATTTCCTTGTGTACGAGATAACTCCAAAACGGCTCAGTACTTTTTTTTCAAACTTGGTACACATGTTAAGGGTGCCCAAAGGAATTAAGGTGACCTTAAACTCCCAATAATAAAGAACTTATGTCCACCTTAAGGTCAGAAATTTGACTTTTGGCCACTTAGAGCCATCTAGGTCACAATCTGAGGCTCATCTGGTTAAAATTTTACCTGGGAACACGTGAATATATTCTTAGTACATGTGCTGAAAATCAAGACTGTTGAGGATAAAATTGTGTTGGAGGCCCATAGAGACCCCACTTAGCAATTTTTTTCCTACATTTTTCACATATTTTGCCCTATAATTTGGAAGTGGTAATTCTGATGAGTTTCAAACTGCACTAGGTATAACTTTTATATGTAATACTTTTCTTGTGAAAAATTTAAAGGTTTACCTATAAGTTCGACTTAAGGTCTCATAATTGCCCATAGAGACCCAATTTATGCACTTTTGCCACTTCCAAGCACTGTAGCTTTCAAACTATGTCTCTCGTCTAAGTGAAATATCATCTGGGAATATAGCGATATGTTTTCTTATATGTGCCCCAAAATTTAGGCCTTTAATAGACATTTAACCTGTGTATGAGGACCATAAACACCGTCCCGAGTGACACTTTTTAAGACATTTTTCACATATTTTGCCCTGTAACTTGAAAATGGTAAGTCTGAGAAGTTTCAAACTGCATTAGATATAAATTCTATGTGTAATCTTTGTATGTGACAGATTTTAAGTCTGAAGCATTAATTTGAAGGTCACATTGAGGTCTCTAAAAAGCCCACAGAGACCCAATATTTGGACTTTTTGCCACTTTTAAGCCCTGTGACTGTTAAACTATGTGACTGATAGGTCTGAAATCTCAACTAGGAATACATTATTATATTCTTTTTACATGTGCCAAAAATCAAGGCTTTTAGTAGACATTTAACCTGTGACATTTAACCTCACCCAAGTGACCTTTTTGACATTTTTTTCTGTATTTTGCACTGTAATTTGGAAATGCTAAGTGTGACAAGTCTCGAACTGTATTCTATATAATTTATCTATGTTATCGATGTCCCCAAAAAGTGACTGACAAAAAATGTGACTGATAGAGCTGAAATCCCACCATGGGAATATATTTTTATGTTCTTACATGTGCCAAAAGTAAAGGCTTTAAGTAGACATTTAACCTGTGCATGAGGACCATAAACACCCACCTGAGTGACCCTTTTAAGACATTTTTAGGCAGGTTGTGTGTAACCAACCCGCCTATTAGATTGATGTGTCCGACGTCCATCTGTCCACATTTTCGTTTCCGAACTCTAACTCAAAAACGCTTTGTCCAATTGAATTCAAACTTGACAGGGACATAGACCACCATCACAGCTAGGTTCCTTTCAAAATTGGTGTAATTTCGTCTGTTCGTTTGTCCGTCCACATTTTCGTTTCCGGACTCTAACTCAAACACGGTTTGTCCAATCGAATTCAAACTTGACAGGGAGATAGATCACCATCATAGCTAGGTTCCTTTCGAAATTGGTGTAATTCCGTCTGTTCGTTTGTCCATTTTTTGTCGGTCTGTCCGTCAAAATTTCTGTTTCCAGACTCTAACTCGAAAACACTGTGTCCAATCAAATTCAAACTTGACAGGGAGTTAGATCACCATCATAGCTAGGTTCCTCTCGAAATTGGTGAAATTCCGTCCGTTCGTTTGTCCATTTTTTGTCGGTCTGTCCGTCAACATTTCTGTTTCCGGACTCTAACTCGAAAACGCTTTGTCCAATCGAATTCAAACTTGACAGGGAGATACATCACCATCATACCTAAGTTGCTTTTGAAATTGGTGTAATTCCGTCCTTTCGTTTGTCCATTTATAGCACAGATACAATTATGTAACCTAGATTACAAGTTTTACATTTCTTAGTACGTCCAACACATTCACCTTAACTGGGTGACCTAACATTTCTTGTAGCCAACTTATAGGAAATCATGGGCTGGGAATCTTCTGGTGTGGTCAGATTTGACCTTTGACCCCTCCTTCAAGGTCAAACAAGGATAGCCCAACTTAAAAGTGCTTATAACTCGCATATTATTGGTCCTAAAAGTTTGGGATGGTAAACCAACTTATAGGAAATCATGGGCTGGGAATCTTCTGGTGTGGTTAAATTTGACCTTGTACCCCTCATTCAAGGTTAAGCGAGGATAGCCAAACTTAAAAGTGCTTATAACTCGCTTATTATTGGTCCTAGAGGTTTGGGATGGTAAACCAAACTATAGGAAATCGTGGGCTGAGAATCTTTTGGTGTGGTCAGATTTGACCTTGTACCCCTCCTTCAAGGTTAAGCGAGGATAGCCAAACTTAAAAGTGCTTATAACTCGCTTATTATTGATCCTAGAGGTTTGAGATGGTAAACCAACCTACAGAAGATCATGGGCTGGGAATATTTTAGTGTGGTCGGATTTGACCTGGGACGCCTCCTTCAAGGTCAAACAGGGGTACCCAAACTTAGAGGTGCTTATAGCTAGCTTATTATTGGTCCTAGAGGTTTGTAATGTGAAACCAACCTATAGGAAATCATGGGCTAGGAATCTTTTGATGTGGTCAGACTTGACCTTGGGCCCCTCCTTCAAGGTCAAACGACAATAGTCAAACTTAAAAGCGCTGATAACTTGCTTATTATTGGTCCTAGAGGTTTGCAATATGAAACCAACTTATAGGTCATGGGCTGGGAATCTTCTGTGGCTGGGAGTCGGATTTGACCTTGGGCCCCTCCTTCAAGGTCAAACGATGGTTCACTGGGTTTGGTGAGTTGTCTTTTCGGTGGATACAAATTTGCATTGGTTCTCCGTTGCGTAGGTCTAGTTTTGTGTGCAAGGAACTGAGAAGTGATATTGTCAGATTTTACTGTTTCTTCTGTTATAAATGAAACTGTGAAACCAGCTTTAATTGTAATCCACCGGAAGCATCCGGTGGATACTTTGTTTAGCGTTCGCTACGCCGCCGCCGCGCGTAGAGAGATTTTCGGCGTTAACGCTCTAAGAGGAAAACAACAGCAGCTAGGTTCACCAAATTTGCAGGATATCTTCATTGGGGGATAAGCTCCTCTGGGAAGGAAAATAGCCTCATTCTGAAAAACAAGATGGCTGCCACGGGCATTTCTTTGAAAATAATCTACATTTTTCTACTGGCTGTTCCTCATAGGTAGAAGGTTGAATCTCTTCATAGGTGATATGTATGACACATATACATGTCCTCTACAACCTTGCACACATTTGACCTTGAAGCTCCTAACTCAAGGTCATCCACGGAGTGCCGAAGTAACCCACATAGAGGACTTTAAAAGTGCCTATATCTCCCTTATTATTGGCCCTAGAGGTTTGCAATGTGAAGCCTACCTAAAGAAAATCATGTGCTGCGAATCTTCTGATGTGGTCAGATTTGACCTTGGACCCCTCCTTCAAGGTCAAACGAGGATAGCCAAACTTAAAAGTGCTTATAACTGGCTTATTATCGATCCTAGAGGTTTGGGATGGTAAACCAACATATAGGAAATCATGTGCTGCGAATCTTCTGATGTGGTCAGATTTGACCTTGGACCCCTCCTTCAAGGTCAAATGAGGATAGCCAAACTTAAAAGTGCTTATAACTCGCTTATTATCGATCCTAGAGGTTTGGGATGGTAAACCAACATATAGGAAATCATGGGCTGGGAATCTTCTGGTGTGGTCAGATTTGACCTTGGGCCCCTCCTTCAAGGTCAAACGAGGACAGCCAAACTTAAAAGTGCTTATAACTCGCTTCTTATTGGTCCTAGAGGTTTGGGATGGTAAACCAGCATATAGGAAATCATGGGCTGGGAATCTTCTGGTGTGGTCGGATTTGACCTTGGGCCCCTCCTTCAAGGTCAAACGAGGATAGCCAAAGGTAAAAGTGCCTATAACTCACTTATTATTGGTCCTAGAGGTTTGGGATGGTAAACCGACATATAGAAAATCATGGGCTGGGAATCTTCTGGTGTGGTCGGATTTGACCTTGGGCCCCTCATTCAAGGTCAAACGAGGACAGCCAAACTTAAAAGTGCTTATAACTCGCTTATTATTGGTCCTAGATGTTTGGGATGGTAAACGTGCATATAGAAAATCATGGGCTGGGAATCTTCTGGTGTGGTCGGATTTGACCTTGGGCCCCTCCTTGAAGGTCAAATGAGGATAACCAAAGGTAAAAGTGCTTATAACTCACTTATTATTGGTCCTAGAAGTTTGGGATGGTAAACCAACATATAGGAAATCATGCGCTGGGAATCTTCTGGTGTGGTTGGATTTGACCTTGGGCCCCTCCTTTAAGGTCAAATGAGGACAGCCAAACTTAACAGTGCTTATAACTCGCTTATTATTGATCCCAGTGGTTTGGGATGGTAAACCAACCTATAGGAAATCATGGGCGGGGAATCTTCTGGCATGGTCGGATTTGACCTTGGGCCCCTCCTTCAAGGTCAAGTGAGAACAGCCAAACTTAAAAGTGCTTATAACTTGCTTATTATTGGACTTCGAGGTTTGGGATAGTAAACCAACATATAGGAAATCATGGGCTGGGAATCTTCTGGCGTGGTCAGATTTGACCTTGGGCCCCTCCTTCAAGGTCAAATGAGGACAGCCAAACTTAAAAGTGCTTATAACTTTCTTATTATTGGTCCTAGAGGCTTGGCATGGTAAACCAACATATAGAAAATCATGGGCTGGGAATCTTCTGGTGTGGTCGGATTTGACCTTGGGCCCCTCCTTGAAGGTAAAATGAGGACAGCCAAACTTAAAAGTGCTTATAACTTGCTTATTATTGGTCCTAGAGGTTTTGGTGCATTGTCTTTATGGTGGATACAATTTGCATCGGTTTTCCGATACGCTAGGTCTAGTTTACTTTGTGAAAGGCTTGGAAGGATACATGTCTAATTATGAAGAAAAAAAGCCAAAATCTAATTGCATATTTGTTCTATAATATTTCATCTATCCACTAATACATTAAAACCTAGAAACAGATAAACATGTGTGCGGACCTTTGCCCACAAGGACTCTTGCCCACAAAGGACTTTGCCCACCACATTTTTACAGGGGAGGAACTTTGAACAGCTTTTTAATGTTTTATTGAAGTATAAGTGTACAATATCTACCATATTAAAGGTCAGCTTCTTATTAATATGTTATTGGATTATAAGTATGTAATGTTACAATGTAATAATATTCTCAATGACTGTTGGACTTTCTTGAAACCCTTTTTGTATACATGCATTCTTCATTGCAAAGGTTTTGGCCACCTCTGGTATTTTTATTGTTTCCATTTTGCAGTACTATGTAAATCCATCAACAGTGAATTAAATGCTAATGAAATCAACTTACATACATTATATAGTGCAACTTTAGTTCAGTTAATGTTTGTCTCAACACTTTATATCCTGAGTAGTTATCTAAATGGAGTATTGATTGATTGATTGATTGATGAAAAAATGTCTGGTTAGAAAAGTTTCTATTGTGGGTGAACATCCTACCCTATCCACAGGCAAAGTGCCTGTGGATAGAGTTTGCATTGGGCAAAGTTCTTGTGGGCAAAGTTCCTGGATGCACATCTGTTGTCTGGGAATACCACTTTGCTTGCAAAATAAAAATATTGTAGATTGAATTACTCAAGTTCTTGTATAAGTGGTTGATTATGTTTTCCCTCAAGATTATATCACACAGAAGGGGTCCCACAGAAAATACCCAGTCAAAACATGTTGCGCGAGTGATGACCTGTCTGGGGATATGTTGCACCGAGTTAGCCCAATCTAGTTTATATCTAAAATACATTGTGAAAAATTACCCAAGATTAACAAATGTGGGTTAGTTAGAATTATAAAAATGATGTATCAGAGTAGAAAATTTATCAGAAGTTGACCGCAATTGAATTATTATAAACCTTCCTTCCAATAACAGAATTTTTTCATGAATATTTGATACCACAATTATTGATTAAAATTTACTTTGAAAAAATAGTGAAGTAACATTTTTGTTGTACATGTAATGTCATTGACATATTCTTCAATGAATACCTTGAAATACCTTTCTAGTTGAGCCCATCTTCGGCTATTCTTTGACAAGGCCCTGAAGGCCTACATGGGTTGTGAAATGAAATAGTTCATCAGATTCATATCTTAAACTTGATTTAGCTTGTTGTATCAGTTGGATCCATCTCTAATTAGAACAATGAGCACTTGGCACTGGGAGCAATATAAATCATGCAATAAGTCATTAACATATGGTGTATGCCATTTGGGTAATCTGGAGAAACTTCTTACATTACTTCAAGTCAGAGAAGTTTACAAACTTTTTTTTCTTTCAAAACATTGTAAGAGGTCACATGATGATTGAGGTAATTGAAGAAAATTGCGCACGTTATTGCTCAAGAAATTGTGTGTTAAATTTCCAGGCTTTGATGGGCAACTGCCCTGAATAGTGAAAGAAAGGCAAAAACGTTATAAAGTGATTGGTGAGACCAAGTTTATTAAGTCGACACAGAATGGTACAGTTTAAATGTTACTACAAATTGAATTTAGTTGCATAATTAGACCTAGTGCTTAGGGAAAACAGGTGCAAATTTGTATCCACCAGAATTACAAAGCCCTATTTAGCAAACATAGTACTGGCGTTATCAGCAAAAAATAAATCGGCAATTTGGTTAGATCTCTGATATTAAACAGGCCATCCTCTCTTCCACTTCCTGTGCTGCCCTTTTTCTGTCTTTATCTGATTCTTTTGCCTTTGTTCTAGATAAGAGTAGAATAGTTTTCATGACTTCAAAGGTGAGAATGCCAGTTTCTGATACTGAGAAGCAGTAAGATGCATTTTGATTTGTGTGAGATTATCAAAACTAAATTAAAGCCATCCTAAATATCCAATTCTTTGATTTTGATTCATATAGATGATGGCCATTATTATGCCCAAGCTGTTGGACACCCTGCTGATCTTTAGTGAGCACACATTCAAATTTGACCACATCAAAAGAGTCCTGAGCATATGATTTTGCTGGTTTAGATCCCGAACCTCTTGGACTAATAACTGGTGAGATATAGGTACTTAAAATTTTGACCCAATCGCCGGTGTGATGTACTATGGCCCTCTATGGACGAATTTGAAATGAGAGCCTATTTGTTGCTGAGAACCAGCAACAGCTGGCCAGTAAAAGGTTGATTATTTTTTTTAAATCCTGCTTTAAAATAAAGCAAATAGTATGGAAGCCTGTGAGTGTCATGCTGAAACAAATTGTCCAAATTTTGAGATGAAATGTCAAAATTTGAGATCGTCAACCTGAAATTTCAAGTTAGTCAAAATTTGATTAACAGTTTTGAGATACCAAAGACAAAATGTTGAGATAAAATTCTTAATTTTGACTTACCAATTACTCTTGCCATTAAAGCTCCGGATTTATCTCAGAGTAAAGGGAGTGAATATTTTATGTTGGTAAATATCCCCAAAATGGACAAAAAATGGCCTCGGTTGGGTACTGCGGTGGTCTATGATTGACCTTGATGAGACTAAAGGTCAGATGTCTGCAAGTTTATGGAGGATATAAATATCTATTGTACATACCAATTATAAGATGTTCCATCCATCTGCAATTGAGAACCAGGATACAACATCTGGATTTTCAAAATGTGACCATTGGCTTTTATATTCAAAGCTACAAAATAGTCGTCCTAGCATTGCCCCGATATACCCACATACATCTCTGCAGTGGCGGTGTTACCATAGGAAATTCAAAGTATCCCCCACATTCAGAGGAAACAAATAAGTTTAGTAATTAAGTCAATTAGGTAACAATCAATAGGAAATATGAAAAAAGATTCTCTAAATATGTTCTTCATTCTTATTTAAATTGAAGCATTCGCTTCAAAGCTATTTGTCACAATGCAAGCTGTAAATTCCACCTTGAATAATCACTGTTGGTAATGTCTAGGGCACAACTACATACAGTTTTTTCATCTGTATGTGCCAGAATATTAATATGTTTAACATTTAAACTTTGCTATCTCAAAATTTTGGCATTTTATCTCAAAATTTCGACTTACTAGCTCAAAGTTTCAACTGTTTATCTTATAATTTTGTCTCTTAATTTCGACTCTTTATCTAAAAGTTTTGCTTTTTTATCTCAAAAGTCAACATGACCCTGCAGGCTTTCATAAAATGATGACACAATCTCGTTGCACAGCTACTTTTTACAACAACCAAAGCTATACAATTTGTGTAACAGTGTATTATGAAACTACGGAAAAGTTGAAGGGCCAACATGAAATTGTTTTTCTATTTCATCACTCAGTAACTTGACAAACCGACTTAGCTATCTTGATTTATTGACTTACTAATAACTTGATAAATCAACTTACTTTTAGTTATCTTAATTTATCAACTTAAGTTGATAAATAGACCTGCTGGGACCAATAACAAATGATACAAAGGGCATTAAAAGATCGCATTACACCTTAAAAGTAGGGTCCAAGGTCAAAGGTAATTCCCCTAAAAAAGGTAATCGCACCCAAAACATTCATTCAATGTGGTTTCCTATAAGTTGTCTTCACATCCCAACCTCTAGGATACCTAAACTAGGAGTTGGAAAAATCAGCCCTCAGCTAATTGGCCCCCTTAAAACTTGGCCTATGCATACTCCACCCAAGTTAAAAACAAACAATAAACTGCAATGCAATAAGAATGCTTTTATATCTTGGGGCCGGATTTGATGGGGTTGATTTGGTAAATGGGTAATTTGTATATGATTCTATGAAAAATTTAAATAGATTCTGTGGGTGACTTTAGTATCCCATGGATGACCTTCAGTGAAGAGAGGTCCTTCCTAAAAGTTGGATAAATGTGGCTATGCTCGGACAAATAGCAGCGACGTTAATTTTAATTTAGAGGAAATGAGGAAGAGGAGTTGGCCAGTGGCCTAAGTGAGTGGCGATAGAGGGGGTGGTGGCAATGAGAATTCGCCAACAGTTGATTGTCCAAAGTGTTTATAAACTATTGCTAGAAACCCCCAGGCATACCCTTGTGTCTCCTCAATTAAGAGTATGTGGCAAGCGACTGTAAAACTCGGAAAAGTGGGGAGGGGAGGGGTCAGTAAGGAAGGGGAGCTGGTCAGCAGTTATTTCCAAGACCAGAGGCAATGGCCAGGATGGCTTTAAATTTATAAAATATTGCTAGAAAAAACCCAGCTGGAGCCTTATGTTTCCTCAATACTGTCACTAATGTGTTGAATATTGGGTGCACAACTCCTGGACCTGTATTCATGAAAGGTCTTAGCCAGGGCTTAGGCTTAAAGTTGAGACTTTTGTCTCAAGTTTTTGCCCAAAACCTGCTAAGACTTTTGTCTTAGGCTTAGTGGTATTCACAAAGAATTTAAGACTGGTCTTAGGCTTAGCCAAGGGCTCAACTTTAAGACTGGTTAGTAGTGGGCTTAAATTTTGTAAAGAGGACTATTTACAGCCATTTCAAATTCTGAAGTGAAGAAAAGTTCATGGCGGCCATATTTAAGTCCTCTTTACAAAATTTAAGCCCACTACCAACCAGTGTTAAAGTTGAGCCCTTGGCTAAGCCTAAGACCAGTCTTAAATTCTTTTTGAATACCACTAAGCCTAAGACAAAAGTTTTAGCAGTTTTGGGGTAGAAACTTGAGACAAAAGTCTCAACTTTAAGCCTAAGCCCTGGCTAAGACCTTTCGTGAATACGGGCCCTGGCCATCGCCTTGGACAAACCCTCGATTGGTGGGGTTTTGTAGCAAAACATCCAATCCCATTGCCGCTATCGCTGCTTTGTCAAAGTAGATGTCCAACTTGTATACGTCTACATAACATTGAGATACCTAAGTCTATTTATTCAATAAGTCACTGAATCAAGATGGCTTACCAAGACACTATCTCGATAAATGGAGATAGTAAAGTTCATTTATGGAGATACTAAATCAATAATAAATCAAGATGGCTCAGTCAATTTATCGAGATAATAAGTCGAGATGGCTAGGTTGATTTACTGAGTTAGTTGATAAATCTAAATAGCTATGTCGATTTAGCAAGTCAGTAGATTGATAAATTGAGATATGTAAATCGATTTATCAAGTTACTGAGTCACATAGGAAAAAATTCATATTGGCCCTTCTACTCTTCCGTAGTTTTTCCTCAATTCATTACACCCAAATTAAACGTGATAGGTAAAAATCTTAAAAGCTTTTATTTGCTGCCTCACAATGTACTCGTACAATATGGACAAAATAAGTAGCATTTTGGAATTTCCGTTTAACCTTTTCTACGTCAAAGTTTTTTTTTCAGTCACCATTTCAGTACAATATGTTCAACAGTGGGTCTGCCCTTTTGGACCGGTCAAAACCATTTTAACAGCTAACTGTGACTTTTGCAAGTTTCAAACTCATGTTTTGGGAGGTGCAACTGTGAATGTATTTCTCCCACTGGTCACTACATGGCGCTGTACTCCATTATATACGTGAGACAGGAGTTCCTGAGTGTTTGGAGGTCGTGTGAAATGTGTAAACAATGTCCGTGTGGAGTACACAGCAGCTGAACTCTTAAATAGACATTGCTACAAGACAGGAAGACATATAATATCTCCACAGGACGGTATTAGGTGTATTTCAAACATGGATAAGGTATTCTGTAGTTGTAATAAACTGTCAAGGCCATTAACGACAGTAATTTGCCAACAAAGTCGAGTTTTGAGCAACATCCAGACGTCATTCTTCAGCACTAGCAATAAAGCTGAGAATAAAAGCAAACTTGTGATTGTTGGGGGTGGCTGCGGGGGCACGGCAGCAGCTAACATATTCACCAGGAAACTAGGAGCTGGACAAGTGACTGTCATAGAGCCCAGTGATGTGAGTGTTATGTATAACATGTATTTTGTGTGGACAGTGTTATATATTGACACGGCCGTAATCACGGATATACTAGTACTGTAAATAGTAATGAATTTTCCGTTTGTCAGTAGCAACAGGTACGTATCTCATTTGAATCATGAAGTTGCTTGTAACTCAATAATGACTGGATTTACAGGCCCTATGTATAGGTCAAATAAATCTGGTATAAGGTCTGGAGTTTGAACTGCCGACCTCAGAGGTGGGAGGCGAGTGTGTTACCACTGTGCCACCATGGCCTCCAGAGGTTCCTGGCCAGATCTCAAGTGGGAAAGCTGGTAGTTGCTTGCCGTTGGTCGGCAGTTTACAGTACAGAACCTTGACCAACTGTTGGTACTGGTTTCCTCTGCCCTTCCAACTACCTGTCGTGATATGACCTGTACAGTGTTGAAAGCGACGTAAAACCCCAAATAAATAAAATTTTAAAAAAAACATGGCCTCCAAGTTGTGTATTTAATCACTTGACCCTACTTGCTAGTGCCAGGCTGGTACTTACAACTAAATGCAGGCTATATGCTTTATGATCCTTGCGATGATATTTTTAAAATTTGAAGTAATTACAAAATCTTATTAATCAGAATCCCACAACTATTGACACCTTTGTGCATTGTTTATTGCACCTTTATATAAAACATTACATACCTACAGAAACACTGGTATCAACCCATGTGGACCCTGGTGGGTGGAGGGATAAAGAGGTTTGATCAGTCAGAGGACAAAACAGCCAACCTGTTGCCAAAGTCATGCAACTGGATCCAAGACAAAGCAGTGGAGTTTGATCCAGAAAATAACACAGTGAAGACCAGCAAGGGTGAGAAGGTAAGGATGAATTCACTTACTCATTTACTTTCAGTGTGAAACTTACTTAAAATGGAAAGTCTGAGACTGCGTATATGTGTATTTCATACCCTATTTCTACTCTTTACTAAAGCAAGTACTAAAACAGATTTGGTCGGTGATGGGGTGGGGGGTGGGGGTTTGTTGTGAAGTAGGTAACATACTCACACTCATCTTCCACCTCTGAGGTCTGATGTTCAAAACCCGGACTCTGTGGGAAAATTGGTAGTTGCTTACCAATGTTCAGCAGTTTATAGTGCAGAATGATGATTAACTTGTACATGTATATACTGGTTTCATCTGCCCATAAAACTACCTGTCATGATATTACCTAAACAATATGTTGAAAGCTAAGTTAAACCCTAATAAATAAACAAATCAAAACAGATTTGGGAAGAAATATGGGGTAAAGACAAGGACTGTGATTGTGTTCTTTTATAATTTTGTACTTTTTTATCAAAGCACGGTAAGATATGGTTTAGCTGTCACCAAAACAAATTGGCATTGGCACTAGTATAGGCTGTCAGTAAACAGGAAAAAAAAAGAAATTTTACAATACAACATAATATAGCCTCATTATTTGATTAAAGTTGTTTACAGTTACGCACTATATATATGACAGTGATTTATTATTGCATATCCTTACACAAAACTTAAAGTCATGGGCTTGTTGTATGTATATGATAGAAATCATAGCATTGATATTTGTTTGCATGTATTTGTATTTATTTTCAGATTACATATGATTATCTGTTGGTTGCTATGGGTTTACAACTGAACTTTGACAAGGTAAGTTTCATGGCATGAGAAGTGTAATATCTCATATTTACCCATTTTCATTGCAATGTACCCTGTTCTGTTGAATTCTGTGAGAAATACTTTGTATTCTGGAGAAATTTCAACTGTATGTACATCCTATGACAAAATCCTCAAGATAAGATCCACACTGCAGTCATCAATACCATCTTCAGTTACCAGACCCAACCCCACTAAAAATACTCTGTCCTCTTTCACACCTGTGTTCGAGGAAGAACTACTCCAAATTCTAAAATCCTCACCATCCAAATCATGTGACCTTGACCCGATTCCGACGTCACTGGTCAAGGAGTGTGCTGATATTCTCATCACCCCCATCACTAAAATTGTAAATTATTCAATCACAGAAGGTAGTTTCCCCAACTGTTTTAAGATGGCATATGTCACCCCCCTTTCAAAAGAAGCCGAGCCTTGATAGAAATATCCTCAAAAACTACAGACCTCAGCTTTATATCTAAACTTATTGAGAAGGTGGTGGCAAAGCAGCTAAATGAATTTATTTCGCACGAGGGGCTCTTAAATGTCAACCGGTCTGCTTACAAGAGTTCCCACTCCACTGAAACCGCATTGTTGAAGATTCAAAATGATATAGCTCTCTCAGTGGACTTGGGAAAGGCAGTGGTTCTAACATTATTAGACCTATCGGTGGCGTTTGACACAATTGATCATTCTCTTTTATATGACTGCTTGCATGACTGGTTTGGTCTAGATGGTACTGTTTTGTCATGGATCAAATCGGATCTTTCAAACCGTAAACAAAAAATTAAAATAGGTGATGTTTCTCTGAGGCGGTAATTCTCCCTCTCGGAGTCCCCCAAGGCTCTGTGCTGGGTCCTCTCCTTTTCACCCTCTACGCTAGTCCCCTCAGTCAAGTTATTTCAAAATTCAATGTTACTCATCACCTGTTTGCCGATGACACCCAGATCTACCTAGCAGTTGACTCTAGGAATTTTGACTCTAGCATGGAAGAGCTGACCTAGTGTCTCAAGTCTGTACAGGAGTGGATGGACGGTGTCAAATTAAAACTAAACCCAGAAAAAACCGAATTTATCATTGTAGGTCAAAAAGCCATCAGAGAGTCGCTTGCACCAAATTTCCCTGTTCCACTCCTCCAAAACAATATCTCTCCGTTGGTGGAAGTAAAAAATCTGGGTGTTATTTTCGACTCAGACAACTCCTTTGACAATCATGTTGCCAAGGTTTGGAGAGCATGTTACTATCATCTTCGTGATTTGCGACGAATTCGCAAATTCCTTGGAGTTGAGACAGCAATACTTCTGGCAAATGCTATGGTCAGTAGTCGTCTAGACTACTGTAACTTTTTACTCTATGGGGTAAGCAAGTCCAACATAGCCAAACTACAGAGAGTCCAGAATGTTCTCTGCCGCATCATCTTCAGACTTGACAAAATGAGTCATGTTACACCCTTTTTGAAAAAACTCCACTGGCTCCCAATTCAACATCGCATCCTCTTTAAGTATAATCTTTTGGCATTCAAGGCTATTAATCTTTCACAGCCACCGTATCTTTCAGCTTTAATAAGATCGAGCAGTCTCACTCGTGGCAACAGGCTATCTATCTCTTCAACCCGCCCTAAGAAGCACATAGGCAGGCGTGGCTTTGCAGTAGCTGCACCAGCTGAATGGAACAAGCTGCCACAGACTGTCAGATCTCAGCAAACAATAGATGGTTTCAGAAGCCAGCTAAAGACCTACTTGTTTAGGCTGGCATACCCCCCACCTTAGTTATACCCTGGCGGGCGCTTTTTAGATGTCAACCCATGCCTGTCCCTGGACTCTCCCTTCTTGGACTCAAGCGCATTAGAGGATTTGTATCAATTTTGCGCTATATAAATCCTATTATTATTATTATATCCCTCAACAATCAACACTAAAAGTATATAAGGTTTTACACTTATTGTGGTATAACTTGGTAACAAAAATGTGAAATTGCACTGACAGACTAACATCATGTCCAGTGAAATGTTTTTCGTCTCCAGCATTTTGTGGTTTGCAAACTCTGTCCCAAATATTCCCAGTATTCACATACATGTAATAGTTGAGCAATTACAAATTTGAACCAGGCATGTATTCTAGGTAAATAAAATGCTGCAAAAATCCTAAAGAAAGGGGTTTTGGAACAGAAGTTTATACGAACCTGGGGTCGTATTCACAAAAGGGATCAAGCTCAAGTTGAGCCAAAAGTTTAGCATAAACAGCTATAAAATTTGAGCGGATTCTTGGCTCAACTTTTAGTTGATAACTTTTCTGAATATGGGCACAGGTGTTAAATAGGTGGTAAGTCAAGTGAGTATTTATTTATTTATTTATTACAGACTCATGGTCCATATAATTACAACAATAGTATATACGTGTAGACAAAATTTTTGCAAAGACATATAATAGTTATAAAATTATTATTACAGCACTATCTACAACATTAAAGATGTTAAACAAGACTAAAACATTATGGTACACCATTCCTTGTAAAAAGTGGAATGATACAATAAATTTGTTGCTAAAATATGCTTTATGCGGTTATTCTCAGATGAGTTCAAACGATTCATAAAATTTTGCAAACATTTTCTTCTTAAAACTTTAAAACGAAGAACATTATTTTCCAGGAACATCTGACTGGCACTTGAATCATACAAAAATTTGACAGACAAATATAATCTCCTCTATGCACCTGAAGACACATCACTTCATGCACACACATCAAACTGTATGCACTGTTATATTTAGATTATCCCTAACTTTATCTACCTTTCAGTGAAGTGGTTAAGAAGTGCTTTTTTCAAAGTAATCTAATGGCCACTTCAGTATGCTAATGTTGACATAAAAGCTTCTGGTTTACATGTACATGTACTTTTTGCTGTGAACAAAGCAGTAGCCAGGTACATCCCAGAGCTCATCAGTATTAGTGTAATAACAATCCTTGGTACTGTGGGTTATTTTATGTTTTGTTAATACACATTACATAACACAATGGAAATTTATGACATTTAAATGTTGACACTCCAAAGAATATAACTCTCTTATAAAGAAAAATTTATTAATATAATTAGTGCCTTACATCAGGCCTAGTATTTATTGGTTATATTGTGATGGGTAGTTGGAAAGCCAGAGAAAGCAGTACATAAAGTTGGTCAAGGATTTGTACTGTAAACTGCCGACAAACAGCAATTATTAGAAATAACTATTAGATTTCCTACATGAGGTCAAAGGGGATGCAAACTCTGATCTCAGAGGTCAGAGGAGGGTTTGTTAACACTGCACCAGTGTGACCCCTCATAAAGAGAACTGTTTTCTTAATTTATAGATAGAGCTGAAGCCTTGCCGCCATTCACCGTCAGTGACCGTCTCTTTTGCACCCCATCACTGTTCATTTCAGTGACCTTCTGCAGAAAAAATTTTCATACAGTAACTAAAGGCGAGGTCCGCAGTTTATTTTAGTTTGTGGCTTGTTCTAAACAGCAGTCTGATGAGTGGTTGTCTGATTCGTATCGCATGGCTCGATCTCTTAGACGGCAATTTGAACGAAGGTGGAGAAAACATAAGTCAGAGTTGAATAGGTCAAGACTCCGCAGGCAAATTGCCTGGTGTAATCGACTGGCCAGTAAAGACAAGGGTTCATACTATACAAATCTCATAACTGCTAATAGTCGTGACCCCCAAGAAGCTATGGCAGTCATTGAGGAAGGTGTTGCATCGCACCTCCGAGACTGTCCTGCCTGCTCATAGCTCAGACAAAAGCCTCGCGGACATGTTTGCTTCTTTTTTCTCCAATAAAATAAGCAAAATCAGGGACACCTTCTCTACTTCTGGCTCTTTCAATGATGCACTGGATTCGGTGCCTCCTGCTTTCAATGCCTTTATGCCTGTCACTGAAGATGAGGTCTATAAGTGTATTAGTGAATCCCCCACTAAATCTTGCTCACTAGACCCTATACCAACATTCCTCCTTAAGGATTGTCTTGATATCCTCCTCTCTTCCATTACCAAGTTGGTAAATTATTCTCTCATTGAAGGATCCTTCCCAAATTCTTTCAAAAAGGCGGTTGTCACCCCCCTCATAAAAAAGGCTTCCCTTCCTAGAGACGACCTTAAGAATTATCGCCCAGTGTCTGGTCTTTGTGTCCTGTCAAAGTTGGTTGAGCGAGTCGTTGCCAGGCAGCTAACGTCACACATTAATAACAACAAACTGGACAATCCTCATCAGTCAGCATATAAGCCAGGACATTCCACGGAAACTGCTTTATTGTCTATAAAAATGAGGTTCATCTCTCTCTGGCACGCGGTGAACTCACAGCTCTAGTACTTCTTGACTTATCAGCCGCATTTGACACTATAGACCATAATATTCTCCTTGGTTACCTTAAATCCTGGTTTGGTCTTTGTGGAACAGCTCTAAGGTGGTTTGCTTCCTACTTAAGAAATCGTTGCCAGGCCATTAAGATAGGCTCCACACTATCTGAATTAAGCAATCTCATCTATGGAGTCCCACAAGGTTCTGTTCTCTGGGTCCGTTACTGTTTTCACTCTATACAACACCACTCAGTAAAATTATTCGCCTCCACCCGCATATTAAATTCCATTTTTATGCGGATGACACTCAGTTATACATCCATCTCTCCCACAAGAATGCTTCTTCGGCTCTCGCCAAGCTAAATGCCTGCCTTCGTGATGTTCAAGAGTGGATGTCTCTCAGTAAATTGAAGCTCAACCCTGAAAAAACTGAGTTTATTGTCTTTGGTTCCAAGGCTCAGTGTCAGAAGATTTCCTCTCACTTTCCTGTTAGCATTCTTGGTAGCCTTCTTCATCTGGTTGATTCTGTCAGAAATCTAGGTGTGTGGTTTGATGCAGATTTTTCATTCTTTGAGCATATCAAGAGGACTTGCAAAGTGTGCTTCCTTCAGATGTGTGACCTCCGTAGAATTAGAAAGTATCTCACTTCTGAAGTGGCAGTCCTTGCTGCAAATGCCTTGGTTAGTAGTCGGCTGGACTATTGTAACTCTCTGTTCAGAGGTTTGTCCGGTTTCAATCAGCACAAATTGCAAAGTATTCAGAACACCCTTGCTCGTATTGTTACAAATCATAGAAAGTATGCTCATGTTACACCCATTCTACAGAAACTCCACTGGTGCCTGTTAAGTATCGTATTTTCAAAACCGCAACACTTGTGTATAAATTTTTGCATAGTGGTTCGCCTTCTTACTTCGAATCGTTCTTGTCTTTTAGTAGTTGTCCCTATAGCACTAGGCATAGTCACCCAGATCGTCAATACCTTACAGTTCCTCCTTTCCATTCATCAGTCTTTAAGTCAGCCAAACATTTTGGCCATAGTTTTGCCTTTGATGCTCCTAAGATCTGGAATGACCTCCCTCAAGATGTTCGCAGTGCAACATCAGTTGCCTCCTTCAGAAAGAAGCTTAAAACTTACCTGTTTGCAAAAGCCTACCCACCATAGCCTCTCCCGTCACATCTGTGTCTCTTTGGTACGACCTGGCTATGTCCCTTGATTAATGCTAACTGCCTTGCTTTATGTTTAGATGCGCCTTAGAGTCCATCAGTGATAGAGATTAAGCGCTATAAAAGTCCACATTAGATTAGATTAGATTCTTGTTTCGGTAGTATGTGTTTGTTCAACAGCTACTGAAGGTGAGTAGAGGTTAATGGAGGTTACCTGTCAGTCACCAGCGTTTGTACTACTGCCATGTGTAGGTTACTCATGGTTACAAACCTTGTCCCTTCAGTGGCTGTAGGAATTGTACCTGATGGATGCCCCAAATCTCGGAAGATGTGAGGTGTCCTGGGAGGCAGTTGTACTGCCGAGTAAAAGTTCTAACCACGGGGTGTTGTGAATGGGGTATTAGAAAATAACTTCCCTTATGGCTTAAACAACAAGGTTAAAAGGTGTTTTGGTCCCCAATGCGAGTGCAAAGCCATCAGAGACACGAGTAGTGCACTAGAATTTACGAAAATCTCGTTACAGAAAGAAATTCCAACTTAGATACATCCCACAGCAGGTCCTGAACTGAGACGGTCACCCATCCACGTACTAACATAACCCATTGGCGCTTAACTACAGTGATCAGACAAATAGTCATCACTCTGTGCCACAATTTCTGAAAGGCTAATGTAAGAAGGACATATGTATGGGCAAAAGGCAAAAGGACATGTGGCCTTTTAGCTATTAGGAGAGCAAAGGAAATTCAGAATGCACAGTTAAATTTCATCAAAGTCCGGAGACAAAAAAAAAGTGATCTGTAGCGCTAGTGAGGCTCGCACTTAAAAACCTTTAGAAGGATGTCTTTTTTAAAAACCACTGTAGCAAAGGAACATTTTCCATTGCATCACATTTTCCCTATTTACTGTAGTCAATATTTTGTAGGTCAAAGGTCTGGTTGAAGCATTAGAGACAGACCCACAAGTGTGTTCAAACTACTGGAATAAAAGTGTGACCAAGACATACCCTGCCATACAGAATTTCAAGGGAGGTAATGCCATCTTCACCTTCCCAAACTCCCCAATCAAATGTGCAGGTGCCCCTCAGAAGATTGCCTATATTGCAGAAGAGTGTTTTAGAAAGGTAAACCTTGCTTGATGAGAAAAACTTATTCTGACCTTGGGCTGTATTCATAAGATTCTTTATCCATTCTTAGAGGCCTGTGCCATTATGGCCAAAGACTTCCCAGATTGGGCTACGATCCCAAAAATTGCCTTTTGGAAGCATTTAGGAAGTCGATCTTTTCATTTGAGATGTTTGTAAACCAAGATCTTAGTGTTTAGGAAGGACTGGTGGTAAACTTCACAAGCATTCAGGAGTGAATTGTGTGTTCCTGATGAATTCAAACTGTCGTTTTTCACCCCCTCTTCTTTTGTGGATCTTGACTGACCCCAATTTTTCCAAATGGGACGAGGTATATATATCCAATCCATTAAAATAAAGAACAAATCTTTAAAATAAAGAGGCAGTCCTTTTAATAAAGAGCAATTCTTTATTTATAGCTTAGCATAGGTAAAGAGTCTTCGTAGTTGTAACATTTGATCATCTGGCTCTAACAGTTATCGTTGTGTGTGTTGATGATCTAACATTTCTTATGTAATTTTCCTTCCATTGCAGAGGTGTGTGTTTTAGAAATATTAAAACTGCAAGAAATGATAAGGTAAACAGTCATCAAATTTCAGGGACAAAGAACAAACTTTTTTTTGGCCAAAGATGTATGGGTCTCGTTATTGTGATTGCTACCTTGATGATCGGTTCGAGTATTGTCTTAGACGTTCAGGATTCTCATTAGGTGTAACAGCAGTAGTAGTAGTAACTTGTAAACTGAAAATGTATTATCTGTAGAAAGTACTGTTAATGCTACTGTAAATAAGATTTGTAAATATTGGAGAAATCAGGTAAATTCTTTACCTTTAGTAAATATTTACAACCCCAATAATTGAAATAGAAAAAAAAATGTTTATGACTTTTCAGATGGGCAAGAGAGACAAAGCAGAAGTGCACTACATCACTTCATTGGGAGCTGTGTTTGGGATCAAGAAGTATGCCGAGGCTCTCATGAAAGTTGTCAATGAAAGGTTAGTCCCACATATTTCCAATGACATCATAAATATTTAAGTATAATTATGGTTCTGTGCCTTAGAATTAGGGCTGCGAACGAGTACTCAAGCCTCGGTAGACGAGTCGATCTTGGCTAGTACTCGAGTCCATTTTAAGTACTCGGTTACTCGTGACGTATTGTATTATCGCCCACATAATGAAACGTTTGTGTAAAATATGCTGCATTTCAGCATTTCTGTCACATAACATCAATTAAAATTATTGTTTTCCATTGAAAACGTATAATTTACTCCATAATCTATAATATCTGGTTAAACAGGAGACGTTTTTACCCCACAGCCCTTAAGGGCTGTCGGGGTATTATTTTCATCCATGGTGTCCGGATGGGCGGGCGGCAGGAAAAAGTTTGTCCGGGCTGTATCTTAGAAACCGTAAGGTGTAGGAAGTTGATACTTGGTAGGGACATTGGTTAGGGGGTGTAGGTGTGCAACGTCATGGTCTGACCTTGATTTGACCTTTGACCTTGCCGTAGTGACCTTGACCTATAAAATCTTGTCCGGGCTATATCTCGGAAACTGTAAAGTGTAGGAAGTTGATACGTAATAGGGATATTGGTTAGGGGGTGTAGTTGTGCAACGTCATGGTCTGACATTGATTTGACCTTTGACCTTGCCGTAGTGACCTTGACCTATAAAATCTTGTCCGGGCTATATCTCGGAAACCGTAAAGTGTAGGAAGTTGATACTTAGTAGGGATATTGGTTAGGGGGTGTAGGTGTGCAACGTCATGGTGTGACCTTGATTTGACCTTTGACCTTGCCGTAGTGACCTTGACCTATAAAATCTTGTCCGGGCTATATCTCAGAAACCGTAAGGTGTAGGAAGTTGATATTTAATAGGGATATTGGTTAGGGGGTGTAGTTGTGCAACATCATGGTGTGACCTTGATTTGACCTTTGACCTTGTCGTAGTGACCTTGACCTATAAAATCTTGTCCGGGCTATATCTCGAAAACTGTAAGGTGTAGGAAGTTGATATGTGGTAGGGACATTTGTTAGGGGGTGTAGGTGTGCAGCATCATGGTCTGACCTTGATTTGACCTTTGACCTTGCCATAGTGACCTTGACCTATTAAATCTTGTCTGGTCTATATCTCGGAAACCGTAAGGTGTGGGAAGTTGATACTTGGTAGGGACATTGGTTATCGGCTATAGGTGTGTATTATCATGCAGCATCATGGTCTGACCTTAATTTGACCTTTGACCTTGTCGTAGTGACCTTGACCTTTAAAATCTTGTTGCACCTTTGGGTCTGTCTTTTGATGCAGATTAAGCACTGTTAATTCATATTAGAATTTATTAAGAATTTTACTTTCATAACTTCCCATTGTAAGAGATAGAATTTCATCAAGTGAGCCACAGATTTTTCTCCAACACCACACATAAGCATTCATTAAATGTATTACCACTTCTGTATGCATGGTAATATTCAAACCATCTAAACCATAATTCGGCCATGCAGATGTAGATAAAGAGTGTTGAATTTTAGTTTACTGATTAATGCTGTCCTCTTGTTATTGAATTATCTTGTTTTAATACTTCATCTTTACATGCATTATCTTTCTTTTAAACATTATTTTCTCCATTTAAACATTGTTTGGAACTTTATATAACTGACAGTGCTCTGAAAGTATCCTGAACTTTGTACTGGTGCAGTACTTCTATATCTCATGGTGTTGAAAATATTTCCCTAGGCTGTGGGGTACGGGCATCTCTGATGCTATTTTTCTTCAAAAGTTTCATTTCCGGAATCGAATATTTGTTTACAGAAGCCTTCTAATGGTGGGAACTAAATCTCGCGGTTACTCGAATTCGGGCCGGTTGTCAGAGGGCGAGTACTCGATGCCGTTTTTTTGTACCCGTCACAGCCCTACTTAGAATCTACTGAAGTTAAGTGCAATAAACAGATGATTAGATTAGATGAAGTTGCAACAGATTCTCAACCTTGAAAAAAGTCTCATGAAATATGTTGAGGTCAGTGTATATTCAAATGATTCGTTGAATTCTTATAGGCTTCCAGGTATTGACCTCTTGTGAAATGTATCAGAGAAACATTTTAAATATTTCTGAATTTCTACCAGATTGTTGCTGTATTCTTAATCTGATTATGATAATATTGATGGAATTAATTGTATCCCCGGACGAAAGTCGGGGATACTTAGGATTCAGTACGGTCACGCCGCCGCCACCGCCGCCGCAGAGATTTCCTTTTGGACGCGATAACTTAAAAAATATTTTAGTTAGAACTTTCAAATTTGGTATGTGGGTATATATGGGCAATGCCATGAACGCTATTGTTTTGTGACCTTGACCTTCAATCTCAAGGTCACTGGTGGCCACTTAAAGGTCAGATTTTGGCCATTTTTGCACATTTTGGCCCAGTTCTCCAAGACAGAAAGTTAAATCATCCTATGGCTGGTATATATAATACATATATATGTCCTCTATAAGCATGCAGAAATTTGACCTTGAAGCTCTTCATTGAAGGTCATCCACTGACCGCCAAAGTACTTGACCGAGGGGCATTTTTGGCCTTTTTGGAGATATTTTCACACTTAACGCTGACTATATTGCATGGAAACTATTGAAAATGGCTTTGGAGGTTGAGTACATGATGGACTTCTGCCATCCAGGTTTACTGGTTACAGATCTTCATTTAAGGTCATCCACTGACCGCCAAAGTACCTGACCAAGGGTCATTTTTGGCATATTTGGAGATATTTTCACACTTAATGCTGACTACATTGCTTGGAAACTATTGAAAATGGCTTTTGAGGTTGAGTACATGACGGAGTACCAGCATCCAGGCTGACCGGTTACAGATCTTCATTGAAGGTCATCCACTGACCGCCAAAGTACCTGACCGAGGGTCATTTTGGGCCCTCTATTTGTTTGTTTGTTTGTAAACAAGATAACTCAAAAACTGACAGATGGATTTTGATAAAATTTTCAGGATATGTCCAAATTGGTAAAAGGAAGATGTGATTAAATTTTGGGAGTGATCCGGATCACTGTCTGGATCTTCTGGATCCATGAAATTTAATTTTTAAATACAGATAGCTCAAAAAGTTATGGGTGCATTTTGATGAAATTTTCAGGAGATGTCCTTATTGGGACGAGGAACAAGTGATTAGATTTTGGGAGTGATCCGGATCACTGTCTGGATCATCTGGATCCAGACTGCCAGATGTGTTTGTGTACAATATAGCTCAAAAACTTATGAACGGATTTTGATGAAATTTTCAGGATATGTCTGAAAAGGTAAAAAGATGAAATGGTTGAATTTTAAAAGTGATCCGGATCACTATATGGATCTTCTGGATCCATGAAATGTAATTTTTAAAGACAGATACCTCAAAAAGTTATGGATGGATTGTGATGACATTTTCAGCAAATGGCCTAAATGGTGCGAGGAACAAGTGATTAGATTTGGGGAGTGATCTGGATCACTGTCTGGATCATCTGGATCCAGGTTGCAGATGTGTTTGTGTACATTGTAGCTAAAAAACTTATGGACGGATTTTGATGAAATTTTCAGGATATGTCTGAAAAGGTAAAAGGATGAAATGGCTGAATTTTGGAAGTGATCTGGATCACTATATGGATCTTCTGGATCCATGAAATGTAATAAGACAGATACCTCAAAAAGTTATGGATGGATTGTGATGACATTTTCAGCAAATGACCTAAATGGTGCGAGGAACAAGTGATTAGATTTGGGGAGTGATCTGGATCACTGTCTGGATCATCTGGATCCAGGTTGCCAGATGTGTTTGTGTACATTGTAGCTAAAAAACTTATGGATGGATTTTGATGAAATTTTCAGGATATGTCTGAAAAGGTAAAAGGATGAAATAACTGAATTTTGGAAGTGATCCGGATCACTGTATTGATCTTCTGGATCTGTGAAATGTAATAAGACATACCTCAAAAAGTTATGGATGGATTGTGATGACATTTTCAGCAAACGACTTAAATGGTACAAGGAACAAGTGATTATACTTTTGGAATGATCTGGATCACCGTCTGGATCATCTTGATCGAGCCTGCAACATGATTTTACGATGAATTTTGATGATATTTTTAGGCTATGTTACAAATAGTAAAAGGAAGAAGTGGTAAAAGGATGAAATGATTGAATTTTGGAAGTGATCCGGATCACTATATGGATCTTCTGGATCCATGAAATGTAATTTTTTAAGACAGATACCTCAAAAAGTTATGGATGGATTGTTTCAGCAAATGGCCTAAATGGTACAAGGAACAAGTGATTACATTTTTGGAGTGATCTGGATCATCTGGATCCAGGCTTGCACATAATCTTGGAATGGATTTTACTATTTTCAGGATATGTTACAAATGGTAAAAGGAAGAAGTGGTAAAAGGAAGAAATGGTTCAATTTTGCGAGTGATCTGGACCACTATCTGGATCTTCTGGATCCGTGAATGTAATTTTTAAAGACAAATAGCTCAGAAAGTCATGAATGGATTTTTATGAAATTTTCAGGAAATGTCTTAAATGGGACAAAGAACAAGTGATTAGATTTTGGGAGTAATCTGGATCACTGTCTGGATCATGTGGATCCAGGCTGCCAGATGTGTCTGTGTACAAGATAACTCCAAAACTTATGGATGGATTTCGATGAAATTTTTAGAATATGTCTGAAAAGGTAAAAGGATGAAATGATTGAGTTTTGGAAGCGATCCGGATCACTATATCGATCTTCTGGATCCATGAAATGTAATTTTTAAAGACAGATATAAGTGAAACAACTAGTGATTAGCTTTTGGAAGTAATCTGGTACTATGGAGAATCCTGACCTGGTGCTCCAGGAAACAGGCTCAAGTCCGACACATTCACGCCTTAACTATGTCCCGTCCGGGGATACACTGCGTCGAGACGCAATCTCTAGTTTTGATAGAATTTATCAAAAAAAAACAACTCTGTACTGCAATAAATGATAGATAATTAATGTTTCAAAAATATTGAATCATGGAAAATTTGCCTCCTAGATAATTGGCCTCCCCCAAATTTGTCAGGGTGGAAAATTGGCCTCCCTGAAGTTTTTTTTAAAAATAATAAATAATAAATCATTCTTCATGTAACTTTAACAATGCAATTTAAAAAAATAAAATATCACAGGGCAAATAAAAACAGTTCCTCCATATATAAGATCGAAGGTACTCTTTCTTTAATTGTTATTCAGATACCTACTAAAGATTACAAAACCAAAGAATTTAAACGCCTTTGTATAACTACTCATAATTAAAAAAAAAAATTAAAAAAAAAAACATAATGCAAGTGTATGTACCTTTTTTCATTTAATTTCAGAGACAGCAGAAATATACTCATTACCCATTCAAATACATACACAGGATTGTATGACCAAAGGTTTAATTCCTATTCAAGGAGGCAAATTTTCCACCCTACATATTTGGGGAGGCCAATTTTCTAGGAGGCCAATTTTCTGTTTCCCAAATTGTCAGTTATAGGAATTGTTTATATATTTTGGTCTTACAAGGTTTTCCTGAAGGTGCCTTGTGAAAACTTTGGTGACATTCAATGAAATAACATAATTATGTGTAAGATATGACTAGGATAACTGTACTTTTCAGAAATATTCATTTGACAACCAGAACTCACCTAATTGAAGTGAAGCCATCATCTAGAGAATGTGTATTTGAAAATTTGGACACAAATGAGACTTTTACCATGCCTGTAAGCTTGTATTTGTTTTTATCACTTTTATTTGCTATGTTTGTATCTTCTCCATCATATGTACACACTTGAAAGCTATCGCCCTCTTGTTTAAAGTTAATGCAAGAAGAGGTGTTCTCATATTTTGTAGTTTGTGTAACAAGAGTTTATTTTCACATGTTTGAAGAATTTGTATTAGTAAGTCTAGGTTATTTTCACCCCAGGAAGTAAGAAATGGGAAGCTTGTCACAGTATGTGACATTCAAAGTGAGGAAAGCCCCTGCTCTTTCCATGACATGTGGGAAAGTCTTTACATATTTGTGATTTTTGTCGCTATGTTAGACCTCTTATCTCCACTGATGCAAATTCAACATAAGTTTTAATGATTACTGCTTGCCGCCGTAACTTGGCACAACTTGGACACAAAAGCCTCATTTTTGCATGTTTAGGTACACTTATGTAGATTTCTTTTGATTAAAATATTCATTGACACAAGCACAAGTTATACAAGTATTTTAGCAACATAAAATCAAAACAGTGAAACTTTTTTACATTGCTGTTTAAGTGGCAATAATATAGTTTCTCCTTGAAATCAGCACCCCAACTTTTATCGAGTTTTATCGATGACAACCAAATGTTAATACATATTCCGGTATGTGCTACGATGAGGCTTGTGCCATGATATGGCGCCAAGCAGTATGTTTAACATTTAAAGGACCCCCCCCCCCCCCCCTCTCTAGTGGTGAATTCAAATGTGGCAACTTTCAATTCTCTTACTCTATCTGGCTTACATAAGCAAGGGTTTATTTCCATAGTATGAACTGCTCCATGTGTCACCGCCCATGTCTACACCCGACTCACTACGTAGCAGCCCTCTGGTGGATGAGACAGGCTTTGTGACAGTGAATAAAGAGACGTTACAGCACACTAAGTACCCCAATGTGTTTTCTATAGGAGATAATGGCAACACTCCCAATGCCAAGACTGCTGCGGCCGTTGGTGAGTGGAATGTTTACTTTCTCATTAGAGGCTTTTCACTGTGTCAGTCAAACCACTGCATGTACGCATACATCCTGTTAACTGCAATAGCAGAAACTAAAAATAATGGCATTTCTTACGTCAAGGACAACTGCCATTTTTAATCACAAAAATGTGACAATTTTCTCTTACATATTTCTAAATAATATATTATTCTCATTGGGAAACAAAAAATAACCACCATAGTGTTGGTTATAAAATGTGAATCAGTTTAAAATGTTGGTTATGAATGGTCACTTCAAGGTTCCAGATTATCTGATTTTTCCCAAACCAGAAAGTATTTCTAAATAGATAAATTGGTGAGTAATCCTTTTTATTATGTGGACCGCAAGTGGGCAGAACCCTATGAAATGGTCCATTGCTTTTGATTTCAGTTCAATTTTAATGATAAACCATCTTTCTATACTAACGAGTGCCTAATCTGTAAAGTATTACACATTACCATAACCTTACAGCCTAGTTGTGGTTTTAAGACAAAGTAAGCATTTTCAGTACAAGGGTGGACAGCATTGTACCAAAGAAGTAGCTATGTTTTACCAAAAAAAAAATTATTTATACATTGCTTTTTGACAAAAAGTAAGATAGAACCTCTGTATTCTGAACCATTTGAGATTGTTGCATTTTGTTTGGCTGGTAAAAAAATTAATATAGTAGAGGAAACATGCTGGTCTGAAGAGTAACAAAGTATATATTTCTAACAGTGCAAGTGTGTCTGTAAAATCATAATACATTAAAGAGAAGGTAGAAATATAGTAGGAAATTGCTGAAACAAAACTGGTACCAAAGTAAATACAATTATAATCATGTACTTATATCATTTTAGTATTCAAGGAATTGTGTATGGTTTGTATTACTCTATAGCCTCTCAAACAAAAGCACTGAAGCAAAATCTTGGTGCAGTCATGGATGGAAAACCAACTGGATTGAAGCCAGTAAGTATTTCACCAGTGTGTAACATACAAGTTATTGAACTTAATCTATGAGGTAAATACTTGACCAACAGAAAGTTTGTTTGTGTGTGTGTGTTAGCAGGATCACACAAAACATACTACATGATGGGGTGTTACCCAGATGTGTATTGTAGTCCCAGGAAACACTGCCTAACTTTTGGTGATATTATGTATACATCTGATAAGTACATATTTATGGATTATTTAAGCGTCCCTTGCGGGACGCTTGTTTGTGTATGGGAGAGCTTCCGGCTCCGCTGGCTCCTGCGGCTCCGCCGGCTCCGCATTTTGTTTTCCTTATAACTCTGTAACCGTTAGGCGGATTCTTCTCAAATTTTGCAGGTTTAGGCAGTAGCCTTGGGGAATTTTTTTGAATATGCTGCAGTGACATTTCAACCAATCAGAGAGGTCACATGACCAAAAATGTCTTTTTTCGATGGGGAAGCTTGTCCGGATGATAACTTGAAAGGAATTTTATCAATTCACCTGAAACTTGGCAAATGCATTCATTCTATTAAAATCTGGAAATCATTAGATTTTGGCATTGATTGGTCAAGAAATGGCCGAGTAATTAATGATTAATTAATCATTACGAATTTTCCAAATAAGGAAAACACAAAAATGCTTATATCTCAAAAACCCTGCTAGATAGAGCGATTTCGACGAAATTTTTGACCCGCAGGGTATCTCTGCAGAGTAGCCATGCCAATTTTCAAACAAAAAATTTCTCGCAAAAAATGGCGGCCATTTTGAATTTTCGAATTTTTTGCAAAATTGCAAAACACAAAAATGCTTATATCTCGAAAACCGTGCTAGATAGAGCGATTTCGACGAAATTTTTGACCCACAGGGTATCTCTGCAGAGTAGGCATGCCAATTTTCAAAAAAATTTTCTCTTGCCAAAAATGGCGGCCATTTTGAATTTTCGAATTTTTGCGCAAAAATTGCAAAACACAAAAATGCTAATATTTCGAAAACCGTGCTACATAGAGCGATTTCGACGAAATTTTTTATCTTCAGGGTATCTCTGCAGAGCAGCTATCCCAAAGAGCTTTCACTTGGTGAAGTTTCAGACCCATAGCTAATTGCTCACCTACTCAAAAAGAGTAAATGCGAATTACCTCTAAAAGTATTGCAGATGGCCAATTTTTCTCAAATAACTCATTCACCTACTTTTGGAAGAGCTTTCACATGGTGAAGTTTCAGACCCATAGCCAATTACTCACCTACTCAAAATGAGTAAATGCGAATTATCTCTAAAAGTATTGCAGATAGCCAATTTTTCTCAAATAACTCATTCACCTACTTTTGGGAGAGCTTTCACATGGTGAAGTTTCAGACCCATAGCTAATTATTTACCTACTCAAAATGAGTAAATGCTAATTATCTGTAAAAGTATTGCGGATACCCAATTTTTATCAAATAACTCATTCATCTACTTGTGGAAGAGCTTTCACTTGGTGAAGTTTCAGACCCATAGCTAATTACTCACCTACTCAAAATGAGTAAATGCGAATTATCTCTAAAAGTATTGCAGATAGCCAATTTTTCTCAAATAACTCATTCACCTACTTTTGGGAGAGCTTTCACTCTGTGAAGTTTCAGACCCATAGCTAATTACTCACCTACTCAAAATGAGTAAATGCGAATTATCTCTAAAAGTATTGCAGATAGCCAATTTTTCTCAAATAACTCATTCACCTACTTTTGGGAGAGCTTTCACTCTGTGAAGTTTCAGACCCATAGCTAATTACTCACCTACTCAAAATGAGTAAATGCGAATTATCTCTAAAAGTATTGCAGATAGCCAATTTTTGTCAAATTAATCATTCACCTACTTTTGGGAGAGCTTTCACTTGGTGAAGTTTCAGACCCATAGCTAATTACTCACCTACTCAAAATGAGTAAATGCGAATTATCTCTAAAAGTATTGCAGATAGCCAATTTTTCTCAAATAACTCATTCACCTACTTTTGGCAGAGCTTTCACTTGGTGAAGTTTCAGACCCATAGCTAATTACTCACCTACTGAAAATGAGTAAATGTGAATTATCTCTAAAAGTATTGCAGATAGCCAATTTTTCTCAAATAACTCATTCACCTACTTTTGGGAGAGCTTTCACTTGGTGAAGTTTCAGACCCATAGCTAATTACTCACCTACTCAAAATGAGTAAATGCGAATTATCTCTAAAAGTATTGCAGATAGCCAATTTTCTCAAATAACTCATTCACCTACTTTTGGGAGAGCTTTCACTTGGTGAAGTTTCAGACCCATAGCAAATTACTCACCTACTCAAAATGAGTAAATGCGAATTATCTCTAAAAGTATTGCAGATAGCCAATTTTTCTCAAATAACTCATTCACCTACTTTTGGCAGAGCTTTCACTTGGTGAAGTTTCAGACCCATAGCTAATTATTCACCTACTCAAAATGAGTAAATGTGAATTATCTCTAAAAGTATTGCAGATAGCCAATTTTTCTCAAATAACTCATTCACCTACTTTTGGGAGAGCTTTCACTCTGTGAAGTTTCAGACCCATAGCTATTTATTCACCTACTCAAAATGAGTAAATGCTAATTATCTATAAAAGTATTGCGGATACCCAATTTTTATCAAATACTCATTCATCTACTTGTGGGAGAGCTTTCACATGGTGAAGTTTCAGACCCATAGCTAATTACTCACCTACTCAAAATGAGTAAATGCGAATTATCTCTAAAAGTATTGCAGATAGCCAATTTTTCTCAAATAACTCATTCACCTACTTTTGGGAGAGCTTTCACTTGGTGAAGTTTCAGACCCATAGATAATTATTCACCTACTCAAAATGAGTAAATGTGAATTATCTCTTAATAGTATTGCAGATAGCCAATTTTTCTCAAATAACTCATTCACCTACTTTTGGAAGACCTTTCACACACGAAAATGAAAAATTGTGAATATCTCGGAAAAGCTATTTCTTCTGCTTTAATGCTCGGCGGGAGATACACACCACGGCAGTGGTCTTGACAAAAATTTTTGTCTCCCCAAAAATGGTGGCCATTTTGAATTTTCAAAGTTTTTGCAAAACACAAAAATGCTTATATCTCGAAAACCGTGCTATATGGAGTGAACTCAACAAAATTTTGGACCTGCTGGGTATCTCTGCAGAGTAGCCATGCCAATTTTCAAAATATTTTTGTCTTGCCAAATATAGCGGACATTTTTAATTTTTTTATTTTTTGCAAAACACAAAAATGCTTATATCTTGAAAACCGTGCTAGATAGAGCAGACTGCGCTGACTTTGGTTGCCACAACAGTATAAGGCTAGAAACGAAGCATTTTCTTAATACTTTAGCACTCACCTTTATATCCTTTTCGGGACGCTTTGTTTTTGCTATGCAAAAACATTATCTTTTTTTTTTGCGAGCGATCCTCTAGTTTTAATGGCAATTGAAATGACAGTTACCGGTGAAGGTACTTACCTAAGAGGTTTAATCCACCCCTACACCTCTTTTAGAAATACAAGGCGAAGTACCCCCAAACTCAAGTTCCTTCAAACCCCCACTTTTGATCATAGAGTTCACAAATCAATTAAACACTTTTCTAATTCCTTCAGTCACTATGCCCCAGTCCTTTGGAACTCTTTCCCTCTCCATGTAAGAAATAGTCCCTCTGTTGCATCTTTTAGGAAGCACCTCAAAACTCACCTCTTCAGCTCTAGCTTCCCAACTTAGTCTTCCTTCCCTGCCGGTCACACCCACAATCCTGGATTACCGACCTTGACCTTGACTTCCATATGATAATGATTTTGTTTAATTAGCGCACTGAGTTCCTCATTGTGGGGAAGATATTGCGCTTGCAAAGCAGTAGATTAGATTAGATTAGATTACTATGCATAGCAATAATATAAGTCTGATAAACGTATACATAGAATAAATTTTTACTTGTTTTAAAAGATTGGATACACATTCTGCTCCCTGCTGAGATAAATGACCAGGCTGGCAATATATAATGAGAACGTAGTTGTAAGAAGTGGATGAGTTTTGTATGTATTTCAGTGAAAGTGTTACAGAGGGATAACGCCATGTCAACTTGTTTCAGTACAATGGTTACACATCCTGCCCGCTGGTGACTGGTAAGAACAAGGTGATTATGGCCGAGTTTGACTGGAATGGAGAACCTATGGAGACCTTCCCTTTTGACCAGGGCAAGGAAAGGTTTACCATGTACAGGTTCAAAGTGGATGTGTTCCCTCAGCTGTACTGGCACTTTCTGGTCAAGTAAGTAGATACTCTGGGCCCTACTTTCTACCAAGTAGCCTTCTAGACACCAGTGTTCATCTAGGTCTGTTCTATCTGTTTCACTGATTGAAAGAGTATAGTCCACTAAGTATTATGTAGAAACATCTAAGTAAGCTTCTGAAATATTTAATAGGTTTCTAGATGTAGTGGGCTACTAAATGTAATGTTTACAGATTATGGGACTTTGTATCACTTGGATATATAGTAAGCTATCCTTAGTGGAACCCTACATCTCAGATTGTAGGTCCTGAGTATTACCTCAGTGGCACATATAAATAGGTTTTACATTAGTGATTTACTATCTTGTCAGTTTAGTGGCACATATTCTTTATTTAATAGGCCCTTGGTGAATCTAGTCCCTTTCATCTGGACTTGTGGACAGTAAGAACATTGTATTGATAATATGGTTCTAATTCTAATAGCACTTTTATAGCGCTTAATCTGTGTCAAAAGACAGACTCTAAGGCGCACCACACAAAAAACATTGTTCAATATTCATAAACCAGAGACATTGATAAACTTCTAGTGTAAGCAAAATGAATAGATTACTGATTTGATTATTACAGCAATTAGTTTGTTGCATTTCATGTATCCTCTAGGGCTACTTGAACATTTCATTTCCAGTTATCCCATTTAAAAAAATATAATCAGCTTCTCTATAGGTGTTGGAGCTTTAGAGAAGTGATGTGCCCACTTCTGTGAAGTACCTGTTTACTGTTCCAATTTGCAGGGTTAGGTTTCGGTTGTCTAAGACTTGTTGTGTCTTTTTCAGGGGATGGTGGCCTGGTCCAAGCTTAGTGAGGAAAATCCTTCATTTGGGAACAAAGTGAAGAAGAAAGTGTATACAAAAGAAGCCATCTATTTACAAGCCACCTAACTGGATTTGCCTGAATTTTATATCTCAGAGTTTATGTTGTGTAGATTATATTGAAGGTGTAAATGGTGGAGAAACAACTATATTTTGAATATATTCTGGGTTACTACTAATCATGTTACAAAATTTAATGAAACAATAAAAGCATAAACAGTCCATTGCGGAGAGATTAACCTCTTATTGGTGTACTTTCAGTAATTGCAGCATGTATAGTACACTGCCTGTATGGTACTAAAACAGTTAATTGTCTTATGCTGATTGTTGTGTGGGTCCTGTGCCTTTGTCAGGACTCTTTGTATATCACTAATTTAATGGACTGGTGGATTAAATGGCAAAATCAAAATTGACCTAATCTTAGACTGCATATGTAAGCTATGGACTACATGTGGTTGTCAAACACATTAATGTGAATAACCTAAGTATAGTTGGAGTCATACTTGAAGAGTGTAACATAACCTGTTATCAATGTCATTATCTCTTGCCAACTCCATTGTACTAGCTTTTCTGAAACAAAACTGTTTTAAGTTTCATGTTACATCACAGTTAATATATTGACATTCTCTCACTTGATCAGTCTTTAATATTTCAAGATAATATCTGAAGATTAGCCTTAATAAAGTGAACATATTTGAAAGTCACAATGCTCTGTGTGTAGTTTATGGTCACATGTTTCAGACAGTGCATACTGTGCTCTAGATAAGAGAACAGTGAAATGACCTGGGAACTGTAACAATGCCCTACTTAATGTCAAGGTTGATAAGGATTTGTAGTAAATGAAACTCGAGGTATTCTTGGGTCAATCATCGATAATCACAGTTAAAACATAAAGATTTCAAAGTAACTTAAATGCAGTATGTTTAGTATTCACACACAAAAATAGCTTATTCATTGCTTTTGTTGGAAGTTTATTTCAAATATTTCAAATATTTTAGATGGTAGTGACTTCTCATAAATTCATCTTTTGTACTTACTTGAGTTCTCGGCACTTTGCTTGAGCATGATAACAAATACTGTTGGAGATTAAATTTTCTCAACAAAGTCCATGGTCACATGCAGGAAACAAGAGGAATCTTTTTTGAGTTGATAAGTTATGTGAGAAAGATTCATTGGTAACTGCTGCAGGCTACTGGTTTACGATGTTGATGCACTAATTCCCTCTATCTCTAAACCTGAGTTTGCAACTATGATCTATGCTGTTCAAGAAAACCTTAAATAAATTAAATATTTGTAAATTTAGGGCTTATCAAAACAAAATCACCTTGGATTGTGACTTTATGTATTGGCCGAACATTCATATAAATTTTATAATGCAACAGTAAGAATGGGTTCATCTAATTGTGAAAAAAGTTTGGTGAAGCAAATGTTCAGTTGTTATACTTGTGCATATATATTGTACTTTATTGAACATTTAACACCACGTAGGACACAGTAAATAGAATGAATCTGTTATCAGGTTTAATATATATCAAAAGAATGGAGGAAACAATTGAGCTACTTGTCTATTCATGTGCTTAGTGTGTGTTAAAGAGATAAGGAGTTACTGCAAGTATAATACTGTACAGAAGCAGATAAGGTTATGGGTTACATCTTCAGTACAACTTGATGTAAATTATTGTTAATAATATTTCTCTTTATGTAACAGGGGTGTTCCACTGGGGCCGTCTTGTCAGTAACTATGGATTTTTGAAGAGTCGGGAGCAATGTTTACAGCATTGGGTAGAGTCGATTGTGATTTCCGGCTTGTCGTGGAGGGTTGACAAAATATCAAACATGTTTGATATTTCACCGACTCTCCCTGACTCTTGTTCCTGAGCATGGCTCTGCCTACCTGAAAACTGGCTTGTCCTAATCACTTCACATCTTGTCCTAATCACTCTAGTCTTGTCCTTACTCCTTAGCACTTCCAGTCTTGTCCTTATCACTTCCAGTCTTGTCGTATCATGAAACCCATTTGTCTTTGTCACTTAAGCTTTATACTGCTCACTTGCAGCCCATTTCCAGTATGATGTGACAATATGATAATGAATTGTGTTAAGAATGAGATAAAAACAGTGTAAGTTATCAAAATCCTGAACTTAACAGGAAGAAAAGAATGGCGGACAGAACACCAGAGGACAAAACCCCAGAATAATGTAGCTACTAGGACAAAACCCTGGAGTTAATTTTAAGGGGTGTACAAAACCCCAGGCTCTTTTAAACTGCCATGCTATTTGAAATTGATATACATATGTGTATATTTGTATAGTTCTTTTTACAGAACATTCATGCACATATTGGTAGTTAGTAGGTTACGCTTTTCAGTATGAATATATTTCCAATCCCCATGTTGAAAGTCCTCTAATATTTGCAACCCATTGAAAATCCCAAGATGGGGAATTGAAAATCCCCAACACAAAAATGCAATAATGACGTGGCTTTTAATTCCCATCATCTTCAAAAAAGACTTGTGTGTGATGGTTATGTGATGTGGCTTCCAATTACTGTCATTGTCATAGCAGAGTTGCACCCCTTCCCTATCCTTTTGTTATCAGTGAAAGTGGATTTCAATTGCTTCAATTCAGTTTTCTTTCAATAAAGCATTGTATATAATTGTTAAGTTATTCGCTTTATTAACTTTTCTCCTTTTTTATTGTTTTCCAGTATAACCAATTTGTATATAAATATACTGTAAAAAATGCTGTAACTACCCTTTTTTCATCTACAGTTAAAAGCCAACTACTTGAACAGACTTAAATAACCAGAGTAGTAAATTCTGACTTCTAAATTTACATCAGGATTTCTTTAATCTTTTAACTAAACTCATTTTGCCCAAGTAGATTTCAAGTGTGAAAAGATTGAAATAATCTTTAAATTTCTTTTGTGCTTTATCATATGACAATTTATCTGGAGTTTCAACTCTGGGGTTATGTCCACACCCCTTAAAAATTAAAGTTAATTACGGGGTTGTGTCTTAGTAGTCATATTTTTCTGGTGTTTTTTCCTCCAGGGATTTGTCCATTTACCGGAAGAGAAGGTCCACATTTATGCCGTAAATATTAAGAGGGGTGAAAAAATTGTGTTTTTTTTTGTCAAATAATAATCAAATTCTCAGCTTATTTCAACAGAGCAATTTCTGGGGAAAAATGGAATCAAGTGTTGCCCAATCAAAAAATCGAGAATATTAGGTCAAGGAAAGTCAACTACGGCTCTTCCTGATAGTTTCCTGATAGTTTCCTGTCTAGTCGATCCCAAGTCAGGATCTGAATCAGAAAAGCTGAGATGTATTATGTTCGGGGAGGTGAAACCCTAGATTTTTCCTGGACATTTTTCTGGATTTTTTGTCCCCGACTCCCCCCCCCCCCCGACTCTGCTAACCGACTCTAGAGTCGTAGGGGCTGTGGCTTTCTCTGGTTCCTCTTTATTCCAAGGTTGTCTTTGAAAAGACTCTTGGTCCCATTAACGGCATGTAATGTTGTATTAAGACTGAATATAAAAATAGGTATAAATGTTTTAGTTGTTAATCAAACGCAAATGCATGTTCCTCTGCTACAGATGTGCTTATTTTTGAACACTGAACTAACATGTGATATAAATTTTACTGCAAAAGCTTAAAAAGTTCTTTCAAAGCATAAAGGGTGTATAACTTTGTCAGCCTTTCCTCAATAAACACCTAAAGTGCATTACATTAATTCATTTCATTTGACTTATTGTCCCTGCTGTTTAAAATCGAGATTTGATATATTATTATAGCTGTTATAACTCTATTGAAAGAAAATCAGCTTCAGCAATGCATCAGATCTCTGAATGTAACAATTGGTCTCAAACGTCCTCTTCAAACCTACATCTACAGACTGGCCTCTCCCCATGCTTGGTCTTTATTCTGTCCGACAAGTTCCCTGACCAGTACAGCTTTTTCTTATGTGCGGCCTTTTACTTTAGATAATATCTGGAATAAAATTAAAGCAGTATTTCATCTGCCACTGTGGCCTAGTGGGTAACACACTCACCTAGGAACAGAGAGGACATGGGTTCAATCCTAGGTACAGGCAGTTACATAGTGGCTCGGATGACCACTTAAAATGGCAGTCCTCTGTCATTGGGTCCTATCCCTAGTGGCAGGTTAAAGAACCTCTAGGACGTTGATCAATGGTCATCCTTGAGCCTCTGTCTTTCAGTTTGGGGAATGTCAGTAATCTGAGAGTTGGACTGTACTTGTACAGTTGGATGGGTCATATAGCGCTTCGAGTCCTGTAGTACATGGGAGATATTGTACTGAGTACAATACAAATACATGTACATACAAATATTTCCAAATAAGTCTGTCATGTTCAAGGTTTTCTCTCTGTTATTTGGTATACAAATCAAACATTTTAACTTCTACAAAGTGTCAGGGTTATTGAGTATTGTATTATTATTGAACTATAATGTACTTTATTTTTATACACCAAAAGTGGCAGTTACAAAACCTTGCATTTTATACAGTTATGGGTAATTTCCTTTAAGCATTTCCAATTAAATTTACACTTTAACCTGGAATTCGTGGTTTAGTAGACCACAGTGTACTTTTGTTATGGTCCCTTAAGAGTTCACTTGACAAGGTTTCACTGTTTGTTATACATACTCAAAAAAGAAACGCAAGTTATATAAAGAATACATTACAATATATCTTGTGTTTCTGTTTTCGGTAAGTATATCTTGTTCATGTGGGCATTATGATTCTTGCTTTATTTAGGCTTGAGGATCTTGTAAATTAATTCTATATTTATGCGCTGAAGTTCAATATTTCAAGGTAATGGCAGTACTTTTATCCGTACAGTTCTGGTTCGAGTTCAGGGAGGCAATGAGAGAGATGCTACATTTGAATGTTCTGAAATTTTTTGTAAGCTGTACATTTTTCCATAAATTTATCTGCAACGAAAGAGGACTTCATGGCAGCATTGTTGGCTCGGTTTACTTCCTTTAAAGTATTTTACCCAGCAATTGAAGTTTTCTCTTGACTGCCCAGACAGGTGAAAAGGTATACATACTAAAGTGATTTAGTGAATGCATAGGAAGATTCAGTTGAGGTATTTAGAGTGAGAATGTTTTTCCTTTTCAGTGCGTGATCATGAATAATGCCCAATGTCTGTACACACCTTGTGAACTGTCTCGACTCAGTACTATTTATGTCCCAACTGTAAGAACTATACAGTTCTCAGAAACTTTTCAAAAGAATTTAAATAATGTTTTGGGCAAGATTTAAATAAGTCAAATCCGTATAAACTTTAGTACAGTATTAATACACCCAGGAGTTTGTGCTTTCTGTATATTGTGGGGCTATAGTTATAGAGATATCTCCTCGTTTTCATTTACTAGAGATGTTTAGTCTGTCTTTTTCTATTTCTCCATAACAATATTGTAGTTGTACATTCCAAGGCAACTTCACCTGTAGTACAATTTTTTTTCTCCCAGTTTACAGGCAATGGTATGTACTTTTGAGTAATGAAAGGCTACAGTATTCCTGAGTTGAAAAAAGTGATTACATTGTGTTAGTATAAAGTAAAAAAAAATAATAAACAGGACAATGGCAAAATGTTTAATTCTAGTTCTGCTGTGTATAACTAGCAAAATTTGCTGGTTGTATACAGGATATTGCAGGCTAAATACCAGTAGTTACAGTATACAAGTGACCAGTGGTTGACTGTAGCAGTGACCACTGGTTTAGAGTGAATTTGTGACCATTAGTTTATGGAGTATCAGTGATCGTTGGTTTACAAAGTATCAGTGACCAGTTTTTAACAGAGTATCTGTGGTAAGTGGTTTACAGAGTGTCAGTGACCAGTGGTTTACAGAGTATCAGTGACCAGTGGTTCACAGAATATCAGTGACCAGTGGTTCACAGAGTATCAGTGACCAGTGGTTTACCGAGTATCAGTGACCAGTGATTTACAGAGTATCAGTGACCAGTGGTTTACAGAGTATCAGTGACCAGTGGTTTACAGAGTATCACTGACCAGTGACCACTACAATATGCTGAATAATTGAATACAAGTAAATGTATTCAAAAACTAAGCATCACTCTTTTGATTAGTTTTATTTGTAAACTAAAACCATGGTCACAGAGTTCCAAATTATTCTTGTACTCATATTATTTTTGTACTCATAAAATTACACCCATGGTCAAAAATAGATGCTAGATAACATTCTTCCTGGGTTTAGAATTTCCACCTGCTGGTCAGGCAATCCATCGGTGAAGTGGATGTAGATTCTGAAAAGGATTTTGTATGTTTAAAAAGAATATTAAGTGAAAGTTTATGCTTCAAAATCTCAGTAGAAATATTTATATTACTTAAATGATGTAAAGAGTTCACAAGATCAGCTGTACTGATGTATAACCGACAACTAAAAATATTCAGGATCTTTGCATTGGATAATTACCTCGGGCAAAGAGGTATTAGATTCAAAACCTTTATTGGTTTTCTGTTGGTTAGCACGATTACGCAAACTAATGAGATGAGTTGTGATCCAACTTGGATCCCATTAAATTTTGAGTGACTGGATCACCTAGATACAAAAAATTCAAAGATCTAGATTTTCCCATTTACTTATTTTTGAGCCATTTGCAAAACATCATACAAGCCTTGGCAGACGTTTGCTGTTTTTGAGTGTTACTTTTTACTTTAAATTCTTTCCCTGTAAAATATTTTGGACTGCATGTTTCTTGGTGTAAACTTGATTCAAAATTAGATTATCTTTGGTGCTTTGAAACCACCATAAAACAACCGAAGCTCTGAATCCTTTTATTTAAAAAAGACAATTTTTTGAAAAGAACTGTGATACACAAGTCAGGCATATCTAGCTAGAGTAAAACTATGGTTAGATAGATGGTGTTACGGTCACGGGCAAGCACGGTAGCAATTACCGGTTGTCTTTAAGTTGTAACAGAAAAAGCAAAAAGTTGAACTTAACAAATTTATTTAGGGATTAACAATAATGATTACAGTCAACTGGTATGCCCTTAACTAAGCACACTAATACAATAACAAGATCTAGCTGACCTGACCACTGAGATTAAGAATAAGTTTATCCGCCGTATCCCACAATCTGTTCTGTAATCCCTCCTGTGGTATATTCTGTGATCTGTCCAATGTCCTGTGGTCTGTCCTGTGATCTGTCCAATGTTCACTCACACACGGATATCTATATCTTGTGACTTGTCTCACACTCAACAACACAAAAGGTTCTTGTCCTGCTATTCTTTATATATCCAGTCACACAGAATGTCTGTCTGGAGATATTTAGAGAGTTAACACAACTGTACTGTCTGCTCCAAGATGTGGACAATGTCCAAAATGCAGTAAATTCACTCTCTGTTATATGAATGTACAATATCCAAAATATCCAAAGTACAATAAATCTGTCCAGATGATGTATCCAGTTCACTCCAGTAAAAGTTCACAGTGATATAAGCATATATTATACTCCAAAACACAATAGCTCTCCTTGTAGCAAGCGAATACAAAGTTTTTTTGTGGTCAGATGTACATTCCTTATATACATTCACAGATTCCTCTGGAATTGTACAGAACCAACTCAAAAGAAGATTGAGCCATCTAGGCCAAATGAGGAAGTTCTAGAAACTACTGGCAATTGGGTTTCGACAAATCTAACATAACCACTGAGGGGGGGATTTCCCCCAGTCTGTGAACAGATCAATAAACACTAAAGCACAAAAATCAATAACTCCCTTACTTTAAATGTTAACACACAAAAAGAACCAACAACACAATTATCTTTTATGACAATGTATAAACATAAAGCTTAAATTAAACAATGCACCAATATAGTGCCTATGTAATATACAATGTACTAATATAGTGTCCAATATATGTAACAATGGGGACAGTTAACTAACCATGACTGCTGATAAAATTAATAGTTTGAACCGAGTCTTGATACCCCAGTTCCATACTTGCAACTTACTGTAAGAGCTAGCCGATTTATAGCTTAGGAAACTGCCAAAAACAGTACTTTGACAAAAGGGCCTGAAAACTGGCAAAACACATGTCTTGTCCCGACTGAACAGATGAGTCATTAAGCAAAAAAAAATTTGCCTATATGACCTGACAAAGAATCCATAAAGATTAAGGCCATAACTAGGGCATCGATCAGTGAACTTGTATGAATAACGTTCTCATTGGGATAAGATTGTCCACTTCATTTTGCAGATGATTGTACATAATTAGCCATAACATCATAAACTTGAGGCAAAGGAACGTCAAGATAAGTCATAAAACACAGCAGTATGTCAACTTACAACCAAGGAGATCAGTCTTGGGACCCAAAAGCTAACTTGCAAAGATTTTTAAACCTGTTTGCAAAATCGAATGAACATCTAAGATAACACCCACCGCACTCCTGACATTTTCTAATGATAAATCACCAACTGATAAGATTACGCTTGGGACTCTATTATTGGGTGGTCAAGAGGCAAATTCGCTATGGTGGAACTTCAGTATAACATAGATGTAACACTAAGCAAATGATCTCTTAAAAGAGTAGCTTTATAAAGCATGGGATGAGAACACTTCATGAGAACATATTTGTGCAAGTGAGCAAGATAATTACATTCAAACATATCTTTGGACAAGTTGTGACCATGTAATTTTCACAGATTACAGTCATTGTATCGTATGGGGGTATTCCACTGGAGCCAACTTGTCAGTAACAAGGTATTTTTCAAGGGCCAGGAGCAATGTTTACAGTTGGTTAAACTCGGTTTTAGTTTCCCGGCTTGTCGCAATGGATTGCATGTTTCATATTTTCACTGACCATCCACGACTCTGTATCCAGACTGTGGTTCCTCCCACCTGGAAACCGACCAGTTATGGATCTTTACAGCTTGTTGATCACACTTTCTGTCTTGTCCTATACTGTAACCGTCTTGTCTTGAAAAACTTGCCGTCCTGTTGTGGTTATTTACCAGGACTCCACCTCCAGACAGTCTGTCAATACTAACCGACCATAATTGAAAGCAAACATGCCTGTCATAAAAAAGCTTACCGACCTGACTTGGACACTTCCCGTCAAGACAGGAAGTCTCCCAGTCTTCAACCATTGAGTCGGTGACATCTCAGCAGGACAAACCTGGGAAAACAAACATACAAGCTCTAAACACTAAACCGATGATGGTTATACAACAGACATGCGGGGAACTGTGTAGGACTAGCCAGCTTCATTTTTACAATCCACGGCTTGTCTGCTGAAACCTCTGTCTAAATAAGACGAGTCGGTTTGTGCAATGCATCATTTGGAATCTTGCATCTGACGGATTACATCTGGCAGTGTTTCAAGAATAGGAGTTTTTTTAACAATTATCTAGGGCAGTGTTGAGTTGAAGTTGGCTGCCTTTATATTTTAAGATTTTGTTTTTTTTTACTAAACGCTGCTTATTTAACAACAAATGGGTCCTAAGAAGACCAGAAGAGTAAGAAAGACATAACTTCCCACTAACAGTGTTCCTGAATTTAAGCTGGGGGACACAGTGGCAGATATCCAGTGGAGGAGGGAGGAGAGAGAGGCAAGAGAAAGGGAGGAGGCACAGAAACAGAGGAGGCCAGGAGGGAAGAGGAGGCAAGAATGGAGGAAACACTCGCAAGATGAAGAAGTTGCAGACAAAAGGCCCAGAAGGCACTGAAACATAGGCTGGAGGAGAGGCGGGAACATCACAGTCATGATACAAAAGGGGCACGTGACTAACATCTACCTGACTGACTAGGATGAGGAGGCTCTTGTGGACTTTGTGAAGGACCACGAGGAGTTGTACGACAAAACTAATGAACGTTTTAATGACAAAGCAAGGAGGGAGTATATCTAGAAGAGGTTTACCAACTGTTGCAACCTGTCTACCAATGTGTGCAAGACCTGGTGTGAGTCGCACAGTACACATTACCGCAAGCTGACGCAATCAAAGTCTGGACAGACCCCAAAGGAGATAATGGAACATCAGAACTGGATACAGGATAAATTTTGATTCCTGCGGTCACACATTGGATGCAAGGGACTCTGCAAATCATCAGGCTTCAAGTCCCAGGCCTGAGGGGCCAGTGCTTCAGCTGCTTTAGCACACAACAGCTCCAGAGCTTCAGTCAACACGGACAGTATGGAGATCAGCATGCGGTCAACAGACACCACATTTCACCACCGCAGCTTCAGGGCACTCTTTGGTTGACCAGCAGGTCATGGACCAGTTCACACAGATAAGAATGATGCTGTCATCATTCCTAGGTAAAAGCAGGAGACAACAACATGTACAGCCCTCTGCAACTATCTGGCGTCATAAGTGGAGGGATTAGAAGAGACAGGCTTTCAGACATTTAGAAATGAAGCTGTAAAGCTTCTTAGCAGCATTCAAAGCCATGCAGAAGAATGCAGTCGTCAGCCCCAGTAACCACAGCAACAGACACTTTCACGAAGCTCAAATTCAACTTTAACATTTGCATCACAGACATTTCAACAGCCCCAAGGGAATACATCTTTACCATCCCAGAGACACGGATGCCTGCAAGCAAGGCCAACCAAATGGACAGCAGCAGCAATCCAGAGGGCAGCCGAATTCCTTATTAGTCATTGATGATCAACAGGCTGGACCTTCAAAACCACTTGCCTTCACATTGATGCTGAAGAAGCATTTCAACCCTCCATCAGTTGCCTCTGCTACAGGTGAAGAAAGTCAACACAACATGTCAGGACTTTCAAGCTTCTTCGGACATATTCCCTCAGTGCTGAGCAGACTGACACACTGCAGTCGTTTTCATCAGCTGACACACAATCACCAGCCACCTGTCCTCCAACCACCACCCACTCACAGCAAAAACATCAGCAGCTACCAGCCCAGCCTCAGCCTCTTCCATAGTCAGCCGACGCCAAACAGCAGCTGCAGTAGAACCACTGCCATTGCCTCCAATCAGTCCTTCTCAGGACCACTGCTGTAAACAGTTTAAAGGTCCTTTTCAGGACCACCTGAATCTTCCAAAAACAATTAATAGCTGCTGTTTAAAAAAATTCCCAAACAAGAAGCATTGCACCACCCCAGACAAAACACATTGTCCACAACACAAAACAAAAAAATAATGAATAATTGTGTGATTGAAGAAAAATTTGAAGTTAAAAGAAACTTAAAATGCTTAAAAAATCTGAAAAGATTTCAAACTTAGAAAAAAAAAATTGTATTATAACTTAAAAAATAATTAAAAAAATAATAAAAAATTTTTTAAAAAAACTTTGGTTAAAAAAAAAGTGTGGGCAAAGGCAATGAAATTTTGGCCCGCCCCCCAAAATTAAAAATGTTCAAATAAAAAAACCTTTGACTTAACTCTTACAAGGTTTAACTTTTGGGGAAGTATTTTGAGCTTTGCGTTTGACCTTGTGACCTTTGCGCCTTTGAGAAACTTTTTAGCTTTCTGTAGGATTTGGGTTATTTTGAACTTTAAAATATCTTGAAAAAACTTAAAGGTTTACAAATTTTAAAATTTAAGGGGGAGGGATTTTCACATAACTTGGGTTGAGTGTTTTTAACAAGGGACTTGTGATTTAGTTTGAAATAGTTTTGGAGCTTGTTGGAAATGGATTGGGTTTTGTTTGGAAATTTGAGCAACACCTGCTTAAATAAAAGTTCTTGGAATAATTGGTTAGTCCTGAAAAGGACTGATAATGGTCCTGAAAAGGATTGATAGATGCCAGCTTCTGCCCCAAGGGTTGTTAGTTGACACATCTCAGATCCTGTCCTCCTGCCCAGCCAATGCCCCCACATGATTACAGTAGTCTTTCAGTAGTTCTCTTTCATGTTTGGCCTCCCATGAAGGATTCCTGTTGTTCTCATTAGGCACATACACCACCTGTTCATTTTGTAGGGCTGCTAAATCATTTGCTGGGGTTGGTGCCTTGTCTACCCGAGAATGTTGTGCAACGCCACACAAGTAAACACAATGTCTCTGACAACCCTTGGCCTTTGCTCCATGGTGACCAATAGTACCCTGAAATTGTTCACTAAGATCCTAAGGTATTTTCCATCACCCTCTTACCTCTGGAGATCATGCAGTTGGCTATTCTTTCTTCCCTAGCCAGTTGCATTCTGCTGTAGGGTTTCACCATCCATGGCATCAGGGCAAAGGTCTTGTCACCCAACAAGGAGTAATGCATGGCATGGCAATATGCTTTCCGTCTATTGCCCCTACAGCATGGGGGACATTCCATCAGGTTATGAACTTCTCCACCCTTTTCCACTCCTCAGGGCTATCAGGGCAGCAAAAATATTCGTCCTGGAATTCAGCAAGAATGGCTTGGCAGACCTGGGAGATGAATTTACAGATGCTGGTTCGGCCAACCAGCCAGTGATAATGCTAGGAGGTGTTGGTCTCTCCTGTTGTAATGAGTCTCCGCATTATTGCCAGTTTCATTTCAACTTCTAATGGCTTCCTGAAATTGGTGACTGATTTCTCGATGCGGTGGTGTATGCATTTTTCGATGAGGTCTAAAAAGGCAGGTGGCATCCTGACAAAATTCTGGTATCCTGGGATTTTGGTGTGTATGAGGTTGGCCAGAAGGTTGCTGTAGCGGCCTTTTACTTGTATTTGAAGGATCCAGGGCATGACCCAGGGGTTTGGTGGCCTTCTTCTTCTCCTGGCGGCTGGCTGTGGCTGTGGTGGTGGCTACAGGGCAGGTGGCGGTGCTGGGTTCAGATATGTCCTTCTCTGTTTGCCAATCATGATGCGAATCAAAATATTAAACTCAGTAAAAACCAAAAGTACTTATATAGTTTTTGGATCAATCCTGACTCTTGGATCCAGACTCCAGGATTTAATCGGTCCAGTTGGGGTGAGTCTGGAAAATACTCCAGTCCTGTCTGTTGGTCAATACGGCTTGTCAGGGGTTGCTACAGCTTGTCTGTTGGGGGTTTACGACTTGTTGCGGTAGTTTCCCATCTTGTTGTGAAGTAAATGATCCCAACCCCAAGTCAGGTCGGGTCTTGAGCAAGACAAGCCGGTATGTGCTACATTCTGTTGGGGATATGTAACCAACCCAGCATCTTCTCGTGCTTTTTTGTGGTTTTTGTCCCCCACTCCCCGACTTTTGCAACTGACCCTAGAGTTGTAGAGTCAGTTATAAGGTCGGTTCCAGTGGAACACCCCCCATTAAACTCCTGTACCCATTATTCTTACTGTAAGAATTGCATTTTCAAAGATTTAACATCCAACTCACTGAAAATGGAAATCATCTTAAGAGAACAGAATAATAGTTTACTGATGCTGAAATGTTTTCACAATCAGTGAAAAAGTGTGCTTTGAATCCTTGACAAAATAAGAAAACGTTCAGTGATCAGTTAGACAACATACTGGTAAAGCAGGATAATCTGGACCTCTAAAATATCAAAATAAGCTTTATCCTTGCTTTATTATTTCCATTGATAATGTATTGAATATACAGGGCTCTAATTCTATTTGATATTTACAAAGAAAAATGACATTGCAATGTCAACGATTGTTATTGTTGTTGCTCTTTGGCATTTATTTCTTTATTTTATTGTAGAAGCAAAATACTGTTGTTTTCTTGAATATTTTTTAATATTAGCCTTGAACCAAACGTAATCACCATCTGCTGTGAAAACATTTCATACAAAAACTGATACACAGGAACCTATAAATATTGAAACTGATGTGGTTGTAATATTTCAACTGTGTCTATATATCCATAGTTTACAGTAACCTTTACAGCTGGTGCCTTTTTCCATCTAAATGAAGTTGTGACGCCAAATAATAAATCTGCCCATTTATTGATGGAGTTCAAAGCTGTTGAAACAAGATGTGAGGCAAATAAATGTCAGAACTGTTTGTAAGCTTGAAATTACCATTTTTTTACAGGATAAAGTTTGGAGGATAACAGAAACCTTATTTGGAGAAGGTATGTAATCTGGGCTAATACTTGTAGAGTTAAACACCAAATAAAAATCTGCATATTTTAATTAAGTGAAATCAGGGAAATTTAGCAAAATGCAATAGAAATTAAGCAAATAAATATGCAAAAATTAGCATGTTTTTGTCATATCATTAAGGAAATATTTATCTTTTCAATTCAGTGTAAAGTGTACTATTACATGCATTTGTAAACTGATGCTCAAAATTATCAGTAATGTCATCTGCGATGCACTCTTCATCTAATTTCTCTTTTTTTCAATTTGATGATCAAGTTCGGCTCTTTTACTTATTTAATTAGGGAAGTTTTGGTTCCTGGACAAAAATCCTCTTAAAAATCTGGCGTGAAATGACATCTGTGATAATGACCATTGCTATGCTAATGAACTTGTGAAGTTCACAACACTGCTTATGATTGTTGCGTCTCATAGTCTGCTTAAATGCAGTGAGTTGCACTTTAAAATCCAGTATATAATACTATAGAATAGCGTGTACTTTAAAATCACATTAGATCCAGGAATGAGTGATTCTGAGTGTCCTGTATGCTTCAATTTTAAACTTACAGATTTACACTTTAGTTTATTGTTTGGGCTTTTTGATCTGATGTATTATTAAAGGTATTAACGGAATTATACCCCAACATGATCAAAGTCCCATGGTTGCATTCGGTCAAGCTTTGCCATTAGGTTTGAAATGTGCAGCTTATTTTAAAGTAAGTCTGGTTACATTGACGTTGCATCAATACACTCACCAGTCTACAATAGACCACAAAAATGACCCATACTCTTGAAAATTGTCATACAAAAGACCACCCTGACAAACGATTTGATAATTTTAATATACTTATAATTATATAGCATATAATTTCTGGATGTTAGACTGAGCAAACTGGTCAAACAAAAACAACAAATAAAAACATGATCCATTTTTGGCATCCAATTTGTCAAAATGAAACCCAGAATTTTCACATCACGACCAAATATGGGGGCTGGGAAAATGGAAAAAATTCAGATAATAAGCTACTTAGTAAGGGGAAATCCAGTACATGAAATAACAGCAGTAAAAACCAGCAGAGTAATTGGGTGATGGCCTTCTATTTCTTAGAGCTCTCAGGCTAAGTGATAACACAGGAGTGATGGGTCCCGTTTAGGTTTATTGTGAGGTTTGAAATCTATAAATCTGGGCATGTCACTGAGCTGTTCTAGAATGTTTAGATCTACCTTAAACACAATGATTTTGATTTATTAGTTTAGTATGGCCCTGTTGGTTTTAAAGTGAATTATACCTAGAGTTTTAAAAAAAAAATTAAATATGAAGCATTAGTATTACTTTGTTAAATCTGTAGAGTATATCTTTAGCTTTGCAAAAGACCTTTTTGCTTCCGTCCTAAAAATATTTCACGACATTTTTGTGACAACTAATGTCATAGAAACACTAGCCCTCACATGGCTCAATATTTTGTCGGAAAAGTTTGTTTTTCTACATACAAATTTATTATTCACAGTCGACGTGTGTTTAACTTCTAGTGCAGTTGATTTTTAAATCGTAGAAACAGTTTGTAATTTTAGAATAAAAAGTGTTGGTATTTTAAGGGTTTATATTGAAATTTTCTGTTTTAAAACCCCGTTCTCAAGGGAATGTTCCAATGATGTCCACAAGTTCTAAATTTGGTGTAAAAAAATGTATTGCCTATTGATGATTAAGATGTAGGAGATATTAGGTGAACATATAACTACCTTTGATGAGGATCAGTGTTCTGAACTTTCAATTGATAGACATGTAAAGATGTAGTAGCTTAAAACCACTCTATGTCATTTAAAGCTAGCTTCTGCAGATGACTCACACCTAAATTCAACAATCTGATAGGCTGGGTAGACTTGCTCCAAGTCTTTGTATTTCTCTCGCCACCAAATCCGACATACATGGAATCATTATGAATTCACCTGATGAGTTGGGAACCTTATGTCTAATGAAATTCAGCCCCAATTTCTGATAAAAAGGTCATTCAGTCCTCATATAATACCTTGGACAAAAGGATTTGAAGAAAATCTTTGGGCTAGGGTTTCACATAATAGACAGAGAGACTTGTGTGTTTATTATTATTATTATGCATTGTTTGAAAATACTTACGAAACAAGATGTAAATCGGTTAGGAAGAACATAATGGAAGTATAATCGATATAACAATCTGAAGCTCTGTACCTTTGTATAAACCAATTTAAACAGGACATACATATCTTTCGTTAATTTTATTGGTTAAAAATTAAATATATAGAGGATAAATGCATTCATGACCTTTTCTCCACAACCAAGATTTAATATAGGCATAGATAAATATTTAACACATGGCGGATTTAATAAGCTAGGCCATTTAATTAAAGGAGATATAAGTTTCAATCCGATTTGCATTTACCATAACAAAATTATTAAACTGAACACAAGTATGGTAAAATTATCAAAATCGCACCAAAACTAAGGAAAGTTATAATCATTTAAAGTCCTGTCAAATAAATTTTCCATCTCATTACTGAAACAATTCCAGAGCTCGAGAGTGAGATGGGACGTCTGGGAACTTTAACCCAAGGAAGGCTATGTTTCACTGCAAACCATCCAGGACCAGTTTGTCTCCTGAGAGAGTGTCTGGGGTTAATTGAACTTGTTGCAAGATGTGTGATTTCTTTCTTTATTCTTCATTAATTCTGCAAGTACAAATTGATGTATTTTTCAAAAGGAAACAGCATCTCCAACTATGTCTTTTTTTCCTTTTTCTTTGAATTTAGGCTCAAGATTTACTGAGCTGAATGACAATAGTTGTAAAAGTAAAAGGCAAGTTAAACGGATTCTGTAGAACAAGATCCTTGTGGTAAAATTCAGAGCTAAAATATTTTACTCAGAAACAAGGACAATTACAAACAAAATTGTAAGATATTTAGCAGTGTGACATAATTTAAGTATAATATTATAAAAATTCATGATCACAACATACATAGACAAATTTTTTTGTTCATTACTTCCACAGCCAAGAAAAAAGAATATTTTATTGATTTAATGTGTGTTTTTGCAATAGTAGCTTCGAGACAACTGAGCGCTAATTTATTCTATTTATTAATTATATTAACAAACAGTTTGTGTTATATTAACTTTTATAAGCACCCACAGCAAAAAAACCTTACATTAATTCATATAAATAAGAGAAATATACACATTCTTTCTAGAAGAGTGGTATTTCAGAAGTAAATCAGAACTACAGGTAACTGTGGACTTTAGTAGCTCTCTGAAAAAAATAATGGAAAATTAACAGGAAAGTTTCATCCAGGTATACCCAAATGAAGCAAATGATATTAGCTTTATTCTAGATATATGCTACTTCAAAAAGCCACAAAGCATTGCGTAGACTTGCATGTCTAACCAGCAGAAAAGTTATCAACCAGCTAGCAAAATAGTTGCTATAAAGAAAAAATACTTTCTCTTTAATCATTCAGAATTACCTGAAACTGAAGTATGTTTGAGCAATGTCTTTATAGACCCTTAATGTAACAACATTATGTTTTCCATCTTGCCACAAAATTAATCATGTCTCTACGCCTTTGAAGAAATCCAATCTTGGTAAAAATAATATAAACTTGAAACACATTTTCAAACATATTGAGAAGGCAGTTGCTAAAGAAATAAATGATTTTATTGTAGTTTATTGTATTGCTTCTTATTCAAACCAGGTAGCTAACAACAGCTTTCAATGAACTTAAACTGCACTGCTATGGGTACAGAATAACATCCTTCCTTTTGATGATGGTAGGAAGGCAATTGTTTTTACATTATTTGACCTGTCAACTGCATTTGACATTATTGACACTATTGATTAATTATGCCTTCCAGTTTAAGTGTTAGGCAAAATTTTTGGTGATGGTGGTACAGTCCAACACCTGGCCCTACCGAGACTATTGCAAGTTAAAACAAGGCCACTGCTGCTGCGGTTATCTCCCGCCTTAGAATCAGTAATAATGGAGAACTAAAGGAGATATAAGGCCTTTGTAGTAAGATAACCCCACTTGACATTGAAGAAGGGGTCAAAGGTAAAAGTCAGCAATTGGAAAAGAGTCTTGATTTCCTTTAAGTTGTTTTCACATTTGGAACCCCTAGTAGCAAGGATAAGGGAGATGTAAGGCTTTTTAAATAGGATAATCCCATTTAACATGTGATATGACGGCCATTTTGTTTTCGAAACTAGGCCAAATTACTATCAGGCTAACTTTCCTAGCCATATATATTTTGTTCTTATTTGATGAACCTAGCTGCAATATTTCAAGTTTTAGAGCATCTTAATGATTTTTAAATAATTGGCTATGGCGGCCATTTTGTATTTCAAAATAAGGCTAAATTTTTTCTCATTCAAAACATTTGAAGGCCAGGACCTTTGATGGTCTGTCTTTATATTCTGAAGCCATAGCACCAACAATAAGGGTGAAATAAGGACATTTTAGTGTGACAACCCCATTTAACCTTGAAGCAGGGGTGAAATGTTAAATTCAACACATAGAAAAGATTCCCAGGCCATGACTTCCTACAAGTTGTTTTCACATTCTGAACCTCTAAGAGCAATATTAGGGGAGATATAAGGCCTTTTTAATATAATAACCCCATTTGACATTAAACATGTGATGTGGCGGCCATTTTCTTTTTAGAACTAGGTCAAAATTACTATCACGCTAGATTTTCTAGCCATATATCTTTGTGCAAATTTGATGAAGCTAGCTGGAATATTTCGGGATTTAGAACAACTTTATGATTTTTAAACAATTGGCTATGGCGGCCATTTTGTTTTTCAAAATGAGGCCAAAATTTTGCAGAGACAGGTTTTTGTAGCCATAAACATTCCCTGCAAATTTGATGAAGATGTCTTAAAAATAAATGAGATGTTAAGGTTTATGACCTGATGAACGGATGCACGGAGAGATGCACATATGGAAGGCATTTATAATCTTTCGACCACGGCCTTTGCCTTTCATGACCTGAAACGACCTAATTTAACCTTGAAGCAGGGGTCAAAGGTCAAATTCAACACCTGGAAAAGATTCCCAGGCCATGACTTCCTACAAGTTGTTTTCACATTCCGAACCTCTAGGAGCAATATTTGGGGAGATATAAGGCCTTTTTAATAGGATAACCCTTTTTGACATTAAACATGTGATATGGTGGCCATATTTGTTTTTGAACAAGGTCAAAATTACTATCAGGCTAGCTTTTGTAGCGATATAGCTTTTGTGCAAATTCGATTAAGCTATCTGGAATATTTTAAGATTTAGAGCACCTTTATGATTTTCAAGCAATTAGCTATGGCGGCCATTTTGTTTTTCAAAATGAGACTAAAATTTTGCAGATACAGGTTTTCATAGCGATAAACATTCCTTGTAAATTTGGTGAAGATATGTTTATAAATGAATGAAATATTAAGGTGACGAACGCACGAACAGACGCACACATGCGACGGAAGGCGTTTTATAATCTCCTGACAAAGGCCTTTGGCCGCAGGCGGGTGATAATAAAATTTGTGATAATTTTTCTGGTGTTTCTTCATTCCCCCATGCTTCCTCAGAGTCAGTTTTAGAATCATTTTTCCACAATATACATCTTCACTCTTAAATATAATTTCAAAGTTTAAATTAAATCACTTCACATTAGTACATGACTTGAATGTCTGTAGTTCTTGACGTGATAAACTCTGGCATGTCATAACTACGGAGATGCATCTAGGCTGTGCAGAAATTGATAGTTAATGAAAAACACAACCAGGTTATAGTGATTTGGTAGAGTTTGAAGCGATAATTTCAAATCACTCTCTTTGGGAAAAATGTTTTACCTGTTAAGGATATTGTTAAGGAATCTAGGTGTCACCTTTGAGAAATGAAAATTAATGCAAATGCCTGCCATGCCTGCCATTACCATTTATGTGGTTTCTGGCGAAAAGTTCAAAATCAATACTGGTGCTTTGCGTACACTGTACATTATATTAGCCATGTTTCATTATGCCCAAGGAAACTGGATTAAGCATTAAAAAACCAATGAAAAGTGCATCCTGTTTACATACAATGTCCTTATATACAAATCCACCAAAATGAACATTAAAATCTATCTTCACTGATAAAGACAAGACACCTTATCAAGGGAACTCATTTCCTCTTTTTATCAAGCATTTCAAACAAAACTGGCAGACACCGCTTTTCTATCCCAGTGTCCACTGTATGGAAGTGATGTATATTTGTCTTGTTCATCTGTCAATGTCAGTACATTTTCATATCAACCAGGCTGATCATTGAAACCTGAAACTACAGCTGGTCAATTTGAACCTGCCCTGAAACTGGCCATATTGACATTTTGAAAAAAAAACCCCATGGAATCTGATCTCATTATTTGGCCTGAAGGTTACACTCTTTCAGACTAACAGACAAATATCTTGAGCACTTGATTGTAGACTGACATTGGGTATGTTTGGTTTAATGTTACTTTAAACATAAAAAAGGGTGAAGGGTAGGTGATGTCCATAGTACTGGTAAGAGGTGTCTGTACTACTTACCCAAAATTCTACACTTTAAATCACAGGGAAACAGCAACTATCTTTCAGCTTCCACACTTAAGGTTTGGGTTGAGATTCAAGCCAATGACCTCAGAAATGGGAGGTGAGTTATTGATGCTAAAGAAAGCTTTTAAAGTGTACAGTATCGGTGAAATATTCTGTGGCTCTGTTTAATATGTTACTATAATGGACATCTTGAGTGTACAAAGCTGTATTTTCATCACTATACTTTATGCTATACTTAGGTACGCTGTTACGCTATCCAACATCATACAGATTTGGATCAAAGGTGCAATATGAAAAGTTTTATTATTTTCTCCAGTCAATATGCTTCAAAATTTCCTCTCTCCTGCTGAGGCAGTCAGGAAACCTGATGTGTAACTTGATTGTGATTTCTCTTTTTTAGGCACATGTGAGGCTTGTTTTGTTCAAATCAGGGATTTCAAGTTTCTCTGATGGTATCTCACACAAGATACTCTTATGGCTGCTTATGCTTTGGTTGGTAGCTGACTTGACAGCTGTAATTCCTTGTTTATAACTGACCAGAGTCCCTCTGATCTTGAACTTCACAGGCTGCATTGTGTCCAGAACAATCTTGCTAGAATTGTTGCAAATACCAGCAAGCACTCACACATCACTCCTTTAAGAAAGATTCTCCATTGGTTGCTTATAAGACATTACTCTGTGTTAAAGATTGCCATACCTGGTGTGCAAGTTCCTACAAAGTGGTTCTTCTAAATATTTTGAACCTTTTCTTACACCTAGAGACAATGTGTACAATACCGTAAAAGTCAAGCTGATGGTGTATTGCTTGAGTCCCACACTTTGCCTCATCAGTATGTAAGTCTACTAAGCATTTTGCTCTCAGCTTTGTGTATGATACTTCAATGATTTGGAATGATTTGATCGATTACTTACATTCAACCATTTCGCTCTTCGGTAAAACTTTTCTCTTTGCAAAAGCTTACCCGCCCTATTTTTGGGGGCTTCCGCTGGTGTTTCTACTAACCCCCACTACAGCTCTGGTAAATTGATTATGGATCTCTGCTTTTCTGTATGACACACCTTAGAGTCTGTCTTTAAGATGGAGATTAAGCACTATAACAGTACAATTACAATTAGAATACGGGAAAATACTTTTCAGGAATGATATTTATCCGAAGCCATGTGAGGAAAACAATCATAAAGTATGGAAACACTAAAACCAAACTCAATCTTGTACTTTACATGTCAGAATCTTAAAACACTTAACTGGCCTATGGAACTATCAATCCAGTTCTCATCTTTAACAGTGAAAAGTTCTATAGAGGTTTGCTTAGCCGAATACTCACATTACTTGGTTTTGAGGAGCCCATAGAAGTCATGAATATGAAAAAAATTTATTATCAAAAGATAATTATATTGTCCATATGACATGATCTTGTGATAACAAGATGATCTTATGTACACAAGATGATTTTGTGAACAAAATATCAACTTGTGATAAGGAAATTATCTTTTGTGCACCACTTAATTATCTTGTGATAATGAGATGCTCTTTTGTGCACCACTTAATTATCTTATGATGAGATAATATTTTGCACATCACTTAATTATCTTGTGATAGCGACATGATCTGACCTGCACAAGATCATCTTGTGATCACAAGATAATGAATTTGTTGGCACGGTCTAACAAACTGCTGATCAAAAGAAGATCTGGTGTACTAGTACTTGATTCAGCACCTCGTATATATTCTGAAATTTCCTAATGCAGACTCCATTACAAGTAACGCCAGTGGAGTTGGTTAAAATTCACTCTCCCATTGCGCTGATGATAATACTCTAATTTCTGAGACCCTCTCAGTTATTGGCACAGGTAGAACACAGAAATGCTACACAGACACACACTATATATCTTTTGTTTGTTTTTCTCTGCTGTGTGAACTGTGCATTGTCTGTAAGTGACAGGTGAATAACTGGAATATCATTTGGTTCTATGCTCTACAGGACTTCACATGCCTATGCATTATGGGGACTTGTTACACCTGAACGCTGTGGAAATGTCCCAGAAAAGTTGCAGATTGGAAAAAAAGAGGAAATATGACTGAGTTCCCATTAAATCTGAGTAGTTTTATGCTCTATTCGATGTTTCACATTGAGAACTTAATTTAACTGGGTAAAAATTTGCAAACTCATGACTGACACTGGGATATGCCAATCTATTGGAAAATTTAATAATCTCTTGGTAAGGTAAGCAAAGGTAGCTTCTAAAGAGAAAAGCCATAATTATCTAAAATGTACAAGACAAAAACAATGAGATTAGTGATAAACTGTGTGGCTTAATGAAGCAATGTCAACCAGGCACTAACAAGGAACTAATGTGTAGAATTTATTAGTTTGCTGCATTTATTCTTCCATATTAGTCTATTTAATTATTCTACCTACGTTTTGGATTATTATTATTATTATTATTATAATGTGTTGGTAAAAGTGATCACAAAAATAAGTTATAACATAAATTATTGTAGTGCTTGAAGATATAACACATCTTTAAAACCCACAGGATAACATAGAGTTCTCAAACATTTCACAAAGCTTTGTATTCCACAAAAACTGGCTATGGAAGTTTGAACACAAGCTGAATGCTACATCTAAGACAGCATGTGGAATTTTATTTGAGCCATTAGTTAACAATGGACACTTTTGTGCTGCCTTGTGTAAGTTCATTTCAGCAAATCCTGAAAAATACTACACACAAAAAACCTCTTTACAACAACTGTAGCACGGTACATGTATGTACCTGTGACTGGATGGGAAGAAATCCATTTGGGTTGACAATATTCCATTAGGGTTTGTAACAATAAATTCTCCATCAATACCATGAAATGTGATCCTGTTTAATGTACACAAAACCCTTTAACCCCCTTCTACTGACAGAAAACTACATCTCCATCTGAATTAGATCTTTCCTTTTACTTTAATTTGTTTCCTAGTACTTTTAAAACAATGTCTCACATAATTTTGATTTACTTTTGTTTAGATGGATATATTTCCCAAGAAATAAAGACCTTAGACCAAATAAAACCCAAATCTTAGAAATATGATTTCACCCACGACTTAAACTTAAGATATCCTCAACTAAGGGATACAGTGTTCTGAGAAATTCAAAGGCTGATGAATGAAATGGATTAACATAATCTGTCACATGTTCCCTTTTGTAACCAAGGGCTATGCTGTGAAACATCCGGGATTTAGTGTACATTTACATCCCAGATTTACTATAGTGTTTTCACTTCACCAAACAGTTATTTCATTTCACCGCACCAATTTTATCACTAAGGAACTGTCATGTGAATTTGTAAAACAGTGTTAAGTTTGACAGGTTTATGACTTTAAGCGGAAACTTAAACTTTGCTTGGGGCTTCAAATGTTCAGGTTTCCGGTGTAGCATTGTATTTAAGGGGTTTCATGATATTGGATATCTGTGCACAGTTTCACATCCTAATGAGCTTGTATTGTTGGTGATTTCTGCTTCAGAGGCCGATGTCCCTACAGACACCAGTGAAATAACCCGACAGTCAGGAAGTTGGCACCAAAGCATGGCACAGGGCACAACCACAGGCTCATCAACAACAGATTCAGAAAACAAAGCTTATGAATAGCTAGATGGAGTACAGAGAGACACTGATATAAACATGCTTGAAGGTGTTACATTTTGAACATTTTATTTTTACAGACAAACAGCAAGCCAAAAAAATCAATCAATGAGGATAAAGGGCAAAATATCGTGTCAAAAAGATTATGGATATGTCAAGTAGTACAAAGTCAACTAAGGACGGAATTCCTTGTCATTTTGTTCATTAAAAACTTTTGGACGGCTTCCTGAAATTAAGCCAAAGGTTGTCACAATCTGGACTATGATAATAAATATCATTTAAAAAATATTATTCTGAAAGGAGATATTAATTGAGCAGTGATCAGATGGTTTAAGTATATCACAGGCACTGTTATATGGTCCACTACAACTGATCAACATGGCTGTGACCTCTTTGACCTCTGACCTGAACCTTATATTCCGGATGACAACAGAGGCTTATGTTGTGATGAATAACACTGAAACGTACACACGTTGTGATAATCACGCCCAAGGTAAGTCGCTGAGCTTCTAGAATATTCTAGTTATTAGTTTAAAAACATTATTGAAAGTTTTTCATGGAAATGGGAGGTCTGCTAATGGCAAAATACTGATATGGAAATTTTAGTCAATAACTGTTTTCTGTCAAAAAGGGTTTAGTTTCTTTTTAAATGTCATTATTGGTGATCAAAGAACAAAGTATTTAAATAATGTATACTGCTCTATGATAACCATTACACAATATTATACTCTGTTTATTTTGTATATTTTATCGAATTTATTTTTGCCTATATTAAGTGTGTTATTTTCTATGGTCTAGTTGTAGTTATTTTATAAAGTGCTTTCTTAGGATCATTTTTTTAAAAACTTTTTTCACAAGTATTATATGTATTTATAATCATATTAATTTTTTTTTTGGAAATACTATTCCCTTAGTGTACTTATTAATTTGATTGGCGCAGTATGACACTGAACTGTCGATGCATGTCAATTTATTTATTTGCAAATATAAAATTTCTAGTTTTACGTTGCCCGTATCACCAGCTGAGGTTACAGCATGGGGAGCTTTCTGTATATCTCTCATGTTACTATGAGGTGGAACATATTACCATGGGCATATGAGTCGACCACAGGGACATTCAGCAACTAGACAACATCAACTGGCTTTCTCATACCTCTGGCTTCAGCCACACCAACCATGTTACAAAATCAATACAGATACCTTAAAATCTCATGTATACATTCTTTATTAATCTTGATCAAAGTGTAAATCATAACCTGAACCGAAATTCATTGACAGTCTTATTCTTGGTATATTCTGTTTTCAAGAATTTTTCTTAGAAAAAAAATAAGAACCATTTTTTTAAGAATAAGAATTTTTCAGGATTCTATTTACAACACAGTTTTCTCACTGTCTGTTTTTTTAAACAGCCACCATATCAAAATGTCAGCAATATATTCAAAAAGTCTGAAAATTCTTATTCTTAGAATATTTTTTTTTAGAATAAGAGTAATTCTATCAATAGATCTGGGAGAGAATACATGCCTAACACATGTAGATAATGACAAAATACCACTTTTTAGCATCTTTGGGGATGTCTCAATGAATACGGCACTTTACAAACACTCCCTTATTATGATAGTTTCAAACACACTCGTGTCAGTGACATGGGGTGGGAGACCATAAAGTGACTTCATAAGTCATGGCATCTACAGTTCCAGAGAAGAATATGAAAGAAAAAAATTCGTGACTAAACCATAAGCAAATTGATTAATTTATGGCACCCAATGTTAACCTATAATGGCCCTGGTGGTGAAAGCATTTAATACAGAAATGCTGGCATCTTTTCAGATCCAGACCCCTCTTTTATTCTTTATGTGCTCAAGAATTGTCAAGTATGTACTATTCATAGTTGATCTGCAGTCATAGCATTTCCCCCTTTGACAAATCTGACCAGTGTGTTATGACTTGGGGCATTGATAAGGACATAAAACCCTTGTCCGTATTGCACCAAATTGACTTCTTTGCTGGAAATAAACTGTATATCCATTTGCACCTTGGTATCTTGGTTCAGATAGACATTTTTCTACATTTACAGAGTTCATGAGAGGACTATATTATTGCTGTGTTATTATATTATTATTGATATTTTTTGCTGTGTTTCCTCAGTACAGTAACTTGCTATAATTATGTAATGTACACTGTTCAATAAAGATAGGATTTCCCAAACCATATAGGCTCCCTATTTTAAGGGGTAAATTACCGTAAAAGTAGAAATTTTAAGCAGAGAAAAATGTCATTGTCACTTTAACAAAAGGCATGACAATTAATTTTTAGCCATGGTTATTCTCAAGCTTATGCCCCTTCACACCCTAGCTGGTACATCCAGTGGTTAGAAGTTTTATTCGGCGGCAGAACCATCTCCCAGCTTGCCCAATTTTGTCTGAGTTGTTTAACTGTCAATAACAGTAGGATGACAGCACTACAAACATTGGTCACTGAGCAGTAACCTTCATTAAGCTCAATTCACCTTTGGTAGCCATTGGACGAACACATGGCAAAAACAACCAATACCTCCACTCACCATATGTCGTCTTGTTATGCCGAAGGACGACCGAGTCACAACCATATATACACCGTGGACCACAACTTTGGTTACCGTAGTAAGAAGTTCATACGTACCTGGACGGAATCATCTGCACATGCTCATGGTTCCGAAATCAGAGGAGGAAATTTTAACCTTTTCAAAACTTCTGTGGGGTGCACAAGGATTGGGACAGTGGGTCGCTACTCGCAAGTTTGCAAATGGACGTCAGATGGTGATCCAAGGACAGGGACGTTTCATGAAACGTGGGTTACCATGGGTGATACCGTCTGTAGTGTGAAAGGGGTATCTGAGATTGCCACAGACATATATTTCTACTGGTATTCTATTTCCACTGCCCAAGCACATTAGCTTAACTAGCTAAAATTAGTTACAGTGAACTTTGCATTAATTAATTTATAGTTTTTGAGTAACAGAAAAGAAAAACAAATTCCACTAGCCTTGCTTTTTATAGGCCATTAAAAATTATGTATATAGTTCCATTGCTCGCTGATTGGTCAATGAACAATGTTGGAGGCTTGCAAATCCTTAACAACACTTCTAAAGAATAAAATCAGAAGAAAATTTTTACACTACTCAATCGTTGAGATTAATTACTTGACTCTCACACATAAGGTTGTGGGTTCGAACCCAGCTCATGCCAACATGTGAGATGTGGTTAGACTCTCTAGATATAACCTCAGTTATTTAGGACATTTATTACCCTGAATAGTGGGAACTGGACAATCATCCAAGGAGTGCCCAGAAGATTGATCAATTATTTGTAATTAAGACTTATTTCCCACCTGCTGTTTGAACATATGCAATGTATGGGAATCCCCATTTAATACTAACACGCCCTTCAACAGTTAATAACCTAGGTCCTAACATTTTCTATTGCACATATAAACATGCTCATTGATCAAGTTCTCTCCTAATTACAGGTATTTGGGCTCAACCCTGATTACTTTTCTTTATTTCAGCCGAATACAGCAAGAGAATCATCTCAGTGTACAGTGTTGCACCTGTGTATTTTCTATTTTTTTGCCAGCAGTATGACATTTACTTGTAACATTTTGTTTGTGATGGGTGTTTGGTGCTGGTTGAGAACTTTCCTCACTTATCATTGGCTGCAAACCCCACGAGAATTAGAATTGTAGAATTCTGAATTTTTTAATTATAGACGTGTATTTACTAAATTGTATTTACTTGTTCTTTCTCCTCCAGTTAATTGGAAGACTTTTATATTGAAGTGTTATGCACTGTGTCTCAGCCGCAGTTTATCATTATTTAAAACTTCAATGGCTTCTTCATTTTCAGAATTTGATACTTGTTTATAATTCAGCACTTGGTCATTGAATGCTGCTTCACATGACTTTATGATTTCAAAAGAAATTACATGTGATACATAATGTGAACTTTTAAGATTCGTTTGCAATAAATGTTAATTTAAATAGACACGTTTACTTATTGAAAAGAAAACCAAATGAGACCAGATTTGTAACACTGTCATATTCTATGTTTATGAAGCAACTAACAGGATCATAAGTTTAAAATATAAGTTAGTTAAAAGTTACAACTTTACAATCAAATCCCAATTGATAGTGATATTTAGAGTACTGAAACGTTCCACAAAGCATTTTTATGTTAGTTCAAAAACCCAAATACCTTTCCAGTGTTACTGAAAGTTAGTTTTGACTGTTTTTTTCGCATCCATGAACTAAATATCACTGCATTTCAACAATTTCATTATTGTCCACTACTATAACATTATGACTGTTGTTGTTATTGTTGCCAATAAACAAGTGTAACTCTGTATCTGAGATTGAATAAGAACTCCCTTATTGTTGTTCATTTAATAGAGGAAGCCATACTATGACCAGTGTGACTAGAATTAATGTGAAAGGCAAGGATGAAATCCAATTGTGGGTTCACTCACCTTTCCAGAGTGGTCTACTAGAATGTGGTTTTGATCAAGCAGTCAGTATCTACATTAAAGTCAAACACAGGGCAGAAATGGCAAAACATTAACCCAAAGCTAAAGTAAAATAAAGATACAACATGTACTATAAACTAAAACTCTGTGCTTAACTAAAGTTAGTTTTGACTGTTTTTTTCGCATCCATGAACTAAATATCACTGCATTTCAACAATTTCATTATTGTCCACTACTATAACATTATGACTGTTGTTGTTATTGTTGCCAATAAACAAGTGTAACTCTGTATCTGAGATTGAATAAGAACTCCCTTATTGTTGTTCCTTTAATAGAGGAAGCCATACTATGACCAGTGTGACTAGAATTAATGTGAAAGGCAAGGATGAAATCCAATTGTGGGTTCACTCACCTTTCCAGAGTGGTCTACTAGAATGTGGTTTTGATCAAGCAGTCAGTATCTACATTAAAGTCAAACACAGGGCAGAAATGGCAAAACATTAACCCAAAGCTAAAGTAAAATAAAGATACAACATGTACTATAAACTAAAACTCTGTGCTTAACTTAATCGTCTTTAAGTCTTTAATAATACATGCAAATTTACTTGGGTGTCATTTACTTTGTTTTAAATGATAAGGTAAAATTATTATTGATTGCAGTACACTTATGAATTATGTAGTCAAAAATTTCAAACTCAAGTTTAAATTGATGTCTAAAACTTTTAAGTTATTTCAAATAATACACTTTTTACCTATCAGTCACATATAGGCTGGTGAAAAGTTGGTTGGCTTTTTAATCATTCATAGGAATGCCATAGGGCTATGACCCCTTTGTAGCTGTTAGACTGACAACAATATGACGTGAAATGACACATCTGCATAAGTATGTATTCGTATTTACTGATTTCACATTTACATTACAATTTATTTTTCCTATAACATATATATACTATTATGGAGATAAATATCTTAAAGATGTTATTTCATGTTTTAACTCCCATATAATGTTTGGTTTAGGTGAGCAACTATCAATCATTTACATAAAGTATATGACATTCTGCGCAATGTGAGTATCATTAGGTTTAGCCTCCATAAAAGGTAAAGTGTCTACAAAGTGAACGGTATACTCAGGAGGTATAATTTTACATTTCTATAATACTCTATCTATTAAAGCTGTTTGCACTGCAAATGTATTTATTTCAGCATCTTTTAAAGGTATCTGAACTTGATATATTTTTTCTCATATTATTGATTTTTCCAATAAAAACTGTTTGCAAAATGTGAAAACATTGAGATTAATGTATTTGTTTCCATTGTGTAAAAATTATCTCTGTTTAAGTTCCAATGCGTGTCTTGTTACATACTGTAACGGAAACAGCATTTTAATGAGCAACATCTTGTATCAATAACAAAGAAAAAACTGCAAAAAAAATCATTAAATAATTTTTCTACTGAAGTAAGGATTTGAAATGACTTGGCATTTATGATGAACTGTACAAAATCCTTTCTTTATTTCATGTTTTACGTCACGCCTAGTACCATTTTATCGGTTATACTGTGGTAGGTAGTTGGAAGGGTGGAGTAAATCAGTACATACAGTTGGTCAGTGGTCTATACTGTAAACTACCAACCAACAGCAAGCAACTACCAGCCTTTCCACTTGGGGTTGGACTGGGACTCAAACTGCAATCTCCGAGGTGGGAGTCAAGTGTGATACCACTGCATAACGTGTATCTTATAGTTTATGGGTTCATGATTTCAGTGTACTGTGGCCTACTTCATCTCAATCTCGTCTCAGTTATAAATTACATACATATAGAATAAACTAGGAAAATGTGCTTTTAAACAAAAATGAAGTGTCCAGAAAGCATAAACGTAATGTCATTGAGGAAGCAGAAAATGCAAAGATGGAATTCTTAAAATACTTTTTGCAGAAATACTGTAGAAATGAAATTAAAATGGTTGACCGTGCATTCTTAAATAGTATGCTAAAACCTATTTGTTTGTCTTTCTTCTATTTTTTTCTTTAAATTTTCTTTAAAATCCCTGCATAAGGTTTCTTATTAACTCTCAATGCATTTGGAAGCTATATATGGAGCTCCAAAAATGGAGGAGATTCAATCAATAAACATGAAACTGTGACTCCAGTTTGAACCGGGGGAGGAACTGACTGGCTTTCTAGACTCTCTGCTTCTGATATCCCAAAATATTATAAGGAGATAATGTGGGTGGGGCTCAGATGAATTTATTCTTTGTGATTTTCCAACCTGATATAAAAATGTTCAGAAATTGCTTAATTTTGGTCCAATTGCTCCCAGATCTTGATAGCATTAACATGTATGTAAAATCACAACCTACTGCTGTGAATTGTTCTTGCTAAGCAGCAATGGTGAGCAAGTATTCCCAAAAGAGCTTCTTTTTGATAATTAGACCTAGATGAAGGTCAAATGTAATATTTGAAAAAAAAATGTTCCCGCACTAAAATTGGTTGGAAAGCACCCAATAATAAGGGAGATATTGAAGGGCGATCATAATGTGGCCGCGCAACAAGGGATGTGCAATAAATAATTCTCACTTGTACTACATATGGTACACCTGGACAAAATATGTAAGCCATACCAGTATCTGTGGATCTTCATACAGATGTGATATTGGACACCACCATAATGCAGAAAGTAACCTCAATAGTCTGACATTAAGTTAAGGACAAAACAAATCCTTGCAAATAATCTCATGAAAACAAAGAAAGATCTCGTGTTGGTTTGAACTTTTTGGATTTAATGTAGCTTTAACCCCATTGCACTAGATATCTCTTGTGACACGGGGTTGAAACAGTAGGTGAAAACATATAATTTTAACAAATTCTACACTGCAGTGATTTGGTTTTTGATACTTTAGATTATTGTCGAGATTTGAACTTGCATTCCCAAAGGCGAGAAGCCAGCATGCTATCCTGGAAGTGAGTTATCACTGCAGGACCCTGTCTCCCACCAAGTTAAACTGGCTATTAGGCCTGGAAAATTGTCATTGTAAATATTGAATTTTTTCTGCCTTAAAGACAAGTGATGGATTATATATATTTCCATCCCTATTTTCACCATCTGTATATGAAAAGTCTCATTTGCCATCACAAGTTCGCAAATAAGACAATCAACATATTGCGACTGGATAATTATGAAATAATTTTAGCTGACACTTTTCACCTCATTTTCTCCCAATAATCAAGGACAATGTGAGGTTGTATTACCAAAACAAATCAAGGGAGATGGCACTTCGTCCTATTGAGTACCTCACTCACATGCACTGGTAAACTAATTTCGTCCCATTTTATAGTGTTTGTAGTCTAAACAATTAGACCATTCAGTTGCTATTTACATGGTCACAGCATGAGAAGCTATGAGGCCAGAGTTGATACAAAAGAAGAATCCATAATATTTACTCTTTGTGTTTTTCGTCCACATATTGAGTATTCCGGCCTCATAAAATCGAATTCTGTGTTTGACAAAAATGTAACTTGTCCTACACCAAATATGTCAAAAGTTTGTGAACCTCTGAATCCAATTCTGATACAAACTGAGAATGTAATATAGACAACTGGTACAGTTAATAAGGGGGGGGGGGGGCATGATCATAGTTTTTATAATTATTGGTCAATTGACTCGGGTTTAATGTCAACTTTAAACCCAAATCAATCATGTTATCAGGGTACAATATATTTAAACCACGTACCTCGCCAAGACATTCAGCACTTCAGAATTAAAACATACAAGATTCTGGGGAAAATATTATTAATTACCATAAATAAGCAAAAACATATTGTCATTTTGTATTAAAACGAGGATCTAGTTACACGCTACTTTTGTAATACTATGTTTCACCATAAAATATCAATGTCCTCAGCTGACCACTAAGCAAGCCAGACATCTAATTACAGGCGGTCACCACTGTGAAAGTACAGTTCCCACATGTGGCAACTGTTGAGGGTCTGTCCCAACATGACCCTGGCAGTTGAGTGGGACGTTTTTTTTACCTTTAACATACAATAAATCTCGGTGTTTTGCCTCTGAATTAAATAAGAAATATGATAGCTGCTTTTTACAATTATTCTTTACATATTTAAGCTTATTATTTTTCTCCTGAGGCATAAAATTACCAATTCAGTGAATGTTACCTTAAAGAGCTTTAGACACATTTGGTTCAAATAAATGCAATGGACCAGGAAGTGTGATTCATTTTCAGTAAGACTAGATTTACAAAATGTGTCTTAAGTTTGTGAATCTCAGATTCTGATACAACTATAGAATGTAAGATAGAAAAGTGGCATAGCTTTTTATGAAGAAAGTGTTGACATTAAATCCCAATCAATCAATCAATCAATCAATCAATCAATCAATCAATCAGTGTATTTGTAGCCCCAAGTGTGTGCTTACCACAAGAGAGTGGTTTACATATCTACAGTACTGCTTTCATCCACATATAAAATATAGAAATTACTGTATATTTTCTGTTGAACATGACGCAAAACCCAAGTCAGTTTATTTGTCTGGATTATGGCATCTTGTTCTCTCTGATTTGGTTGTGGTTATTTTGGAATGTATTCAATCCATAAATTATCTAAAACAAGAGCCATAATAATTATAAACAGGACACAACGACAAAAAAAGTTCTAGTCCAATTCAACAAAGTCAGGCACAGATTCCCTTGATGCAAAGCCTTGGTATCACTAACCGTATTTTATGGCTTCCACCATTATAAACTTAGTAACTCGAGTCTTTTTCTCTTTCTTGTTTTCTTTTGAAAATGAAGACAAATTACCTGATGACATGCGAACACTCCTATTGTCGAAGCCAAACAAGAACCTTACTAAATTTGCTCTATAATGAGTCCATTTGAAAGAGAGTGTCATCAAAAGTGACCTTAATAGGCCATTTCAATTATTGACCATTGACTTTTTGAGTGAGAAAAGGTCAGACCAAGAAAGCCTAAATAATGTAGCAGCTTTAGTAAAACTCACCTGGGACTGAGAGGGCGATATTGGGTGAAAACAGTGCCTTATCTTAAGACACACCTCCTGTCTTAGGAACATTTTCTTTTTCAATTTTTATGTGCTGTTTTTCTGAATTATGTCATATCTCGATGGTAAAGGAAACTAGTTAATAGTATATTTGGTCAATGCTTCTGCAATTGTAACTGCTTACCTTCTGTTAGACATTTTGCAAAGATTTTTCGCATGTAAGCTTTAGACAAGACCTTATGTGAAAATATGACATGGTCTGATATTTAGTGTTCAGCACACAAATGACCCCAATGACAATTCACCGTTCCCTGTCCTTTAGATGTGAGCTAAAATACCAGAAGGTAAATATCACGGTTAATAATTTACCATGTAGCACAAAGTTAGAAATGATAAATGTTTATCCCTTATTTACTACCTTTCTCTAAGTCATAAAATTACAAAATTTATTATTTATATTACTGGAACCTTTCCCTGATAAAATATAATGTTTTGGTAGCTTTGTCCTTATAAAATATTAAAGATTATGTCATAGTAAGTGTAAAGTTACCCATAAAACAATATTTACAAACGTACAACTCTCTTAGAAATCTCTGTCATTAAAGTGTTAGTCTGGTCTCAATGTGAAACTGATGGCTGTCAAATTTTGCCAAATAATTGCTTCATTTTTACCTTCTCAGACGTGGGTTTAACATGTAGATTTGGAAATGTCAAATGTCCGTCCTATAATGACTTACAAAGTGAGCCAAGGGATTATAAGAACCTATCCTTTAGCCCTTTAAGTGATTTAGTCAAGTATAGGTATATTAAAATGTCGTATCTATATGGTATTTAATTCCTCAGAAACAAAAATACTACAGAATACTTTAAGCCATCATTGCATTGCAGTCTGAATTCACATGTTTTGCCAATTTACCAAATGTAAAATACACATTCAGAGAAAACCCAAACACTTTGGCAATAGCATGCAATAGTATTAATCTTATGTCGTTCGCAGACAGCTTGCTTTTCTTAGAGCAACAAGGAAACTGGTAGCTATGGGGACAACAGAAACAAACCCTAAATATTGTGTAATGGATGGAGTCATGCAATGTAATCATTTAGCATATTTCATAGAAAATGGCTTGATGTTTGAAAAGCAGAGGAAACCATTCAGGTATTTATAAAAGGTAAAATTCTTTGAGGAATGACTTATACAACTCCAAGACATGAAACATCAGTTTCAAATTTACTGGGGAAAATTTACTGATGTCTTTAGGAAAAAGATAATTTGACAGAATAAGATCTTGGAATGTTAAAAACATATCATCGCTTAATCCCTAGGTTCTTTTCTTTAGGCTTTATCTCAGTGATAGTCTTTTGACTAATAATTTCAAAGAAGCGAAGACAGTACTTTTAATTTACCATTATTACTTCCACAATTGTGCTTATCCTCTGTATTGACAAAAAAATCTAAGGGGCGACAAAGACATTTAAATTTGTAAGTTTTACTGTCAATGGTACTGAAAATCCTCAATAAATACATAATTCAGAATCTATCAATTTTATTTCTCTACAATATATAGCTTACTATGTGGAACTGAATGCTATTTCGGATGGCCACGGCATCATGACCAACGTCCAAGAAAAATAGACACATACTAGCATGATGCCTACATGTTGAGGTGATCCGGATGCACAAAACCACTTCTGCTTCCTTCTTCTCATTAGGTGTATTCCACAACTTGAGATCTGTGTGATCTTTGTGATCCAGATCGAGATCGAGATCGTTCATATCAGTAGAATCTGTGAAATGCAAAAATTGCAGAAATGATGATCCAAGATGGCCACTGAAATAGCATGCTTTGTATCTTTGGAATTACTTTTTGACAATAATGTTAGAAGGAAAGGAAAGAAATGATATTTTAGTGCAACTGTTAACAATAACAAGAGGACTACTGGGAGAAAATTGTCCCCCTATACAGTGATATCAACAATTAAAATTATAAATGAAAGTTTCAAACCTCGTGTTTTCTGCCATCTTTACAAAGAATTGTGGGATATCTCGCAGATCTGATCTCTCGAATCCACCTTTTCATGAGATCACTCAGATCATGATCCGGATCAGTCAGATCAGGTTCTTTTGACCTGATCCATTGATCCGTCGAATCTGGATTATACAGATCACGGCTGTGGAATACACCTAATATTGGCCATACTGCATATGGAAGCATTTTATATCGCTCATTTATTTTCTTGAAATTCTAGTGGATATACGTATTGTTTGACGTTTATTTTATAACAGTTTTATCTTTTTATTGCATAGAATAGCTTACCCTACCCTTCAAATTGAAAGGCAAAGTATTTTATAATTTGAAGCCAGTTTTTAGTTTCCGTCTCGGTCCTGACAAACCGCGCTCTTTGAAACGTCGTCACTTTTGCAATGAATCTGATCTCCTGTAGGGAAGCAGGCAAAGGTGACGATGCTTGTGTGACTGGCAATAGAACATTTCTTCTATGCTCAAACTTTACAGAAGAGCAGTTAGCAAAGATTGCCAATAGAAAACGTTGCACAAAAAGTCTCGCAAATCTACTGATACATCTCGGGATGAATCCGAGATTTTAGGTGAAGAAGGCAAGATCTTCAAGAGAAGAAATTGAAGAGTCCGCCCTTCAATATTAAACTTCACCTCCTCACCCCTCTAATATTGCGAAGACTGGTACCCCAGGTTCTGGTATGGAGCCCTTGTCGCCCCATTCCCCTAAAAAGAAAAACCACTTCAATTGAAGCAAGAAATGAAGATTTTCAAGCTTCTATTCTGGAAGCTTTCAATAAACTTTCTGATCAACAGAGATCCCTTCAAGAGCAAATTAATAAACCGAGGGATAGTGATACTATTTCAAAACCCCCCTCGCACTTTGTTGATCAGCTTGATCCTGATCCTCTACCAGGCACCAGTCAGGTCTCGGACCCAAACCCGAGACCTTCTGACCCAAGTATTACTGGGGTAGCTGACTTTACTGGGCCTCCTCTCCCACCACATCTTCAAAACCGAGGGTAAGTCTCAGACTCCCCCCCCCCCCCCTCGGATCTTGAATCGGATCACAGTTACCACAAAAGAGGAGCAAAACCCCAAAAACATAAAACAAAAGAAAGCACAAGTCTACCAAATATATTTCTTCCTCTTCAGAGGAATCAAATTCAAACTCTGAATTATTCAAGTCCTGCACAGGTGATCAACCTGGAAAAAATAAGGGTGAATCTCAGGAGGCCCACAAACCCATGACCTTTGGGGACCTCAAACAAAAGGACCTTGAACCCAAGTCTCTACTTACCCCAGACCCCATTATTCCAAGGGAAGTAGACATGTCAGACTTGCCCTCTGATTATACTGAAGATATTGAACTTTTCAGGCAAGTACTCAATATCCCTGACCCCAGGGACAGTATGCCTGTTCCTTCTGCCTCAGTATGGGGCTTAAATAAGGTAGCTCAACAACGGGTACTTAGGCCTAAAGGCCCCTCTGCCATGCTCCCAGTTAGTCCTACTTTGAAAGAGGCCCTAGACAGGTTTGAGCAGGACTTTAAAGCTGCTAACCCCCCAGAAGAGAGTTTTATCAAGCCTCCTCCTTCCACTGCAAAGCGGTACAAGTTGGGAAATTCTTGCCTAGAGGAGAAGATGCAGGAGCTCAATACAGACTAGCATCTGTATATCTCCCAAACTCTGTGGAACCCCTATGGGAAAGGTCCCTATGCAGGTAGTCAAGGAATTTGAACACCAGGCTAGGCAGAACCTCAGCACCCTCAACTTCTCAGTTGCATTCAATCATGTTATCTCTGAATGTAACCTGATCAAGGAGAGTTGTAGGAATAGCCTTAAGGCTACATCCAAACGAGTCAAGACTCAGATCCAGAAAGGTGCCAACCTTGGGCAGTCAAAAATGGCTATGAAAGGACCTATGACTATCTGGACGTCTTAGATAGAAGGATCAATATCCAGAAGAGAGCCCTGGCCTGCCAAAGCAAGGCCTTATCTCAAATGCTCCAGAGGGAGCTTTACACTATGGGAAACTCTGTCCTCATCAGAAGAGAGGGTGAAATATCCCATTTACAACCTCATTTAGGAGATACCAAGCGGCAACAGCTGAGGAGCTCCCCCTTTACTCCTACTCCTCTGTTTCATCCCCAACTAGTGAAGGATGGCGAGGAGTTTTTCCTCAAAACAAAAAGGCACCCCAAAACCACTCAAAATCAGCCCTTTTGTGGTCCCTCCACAACAAGAAAAGAGGCTCCTACTGGAAATGTCTCTATGGGGGACAATCCACAAGCAGTAACCAATCGTTTTCCTCAGGTAACAAGGGTCGTTTTCGACCCCACTGCAGGGGCAGAGGGAGTGGTAACCCTTCTCCCCAATGACTACTTAACCTCAACCAACCCACCAGTAGGAGGTTACCTCCATTCGTTCAGGAGAGACTGGCTAAAAGAAAAGTGCTCAAACAACATGCTAAACATTATTACCAATGGCTACGTTCTATCATTCAGGATGAAGACAAAATTAGCCAGATTTCCCCTGATTCTGTCAGGATACAAGGACCATCCAAAAGACCTAGCTTTGGCCTCTTGTATCCAGTCTCTCCCAAACAAGAACACAAGAGAAAGGGTAGAAAACACAAAGTCGCCTGTTTCTAGTCCCCAAGCCCAACAAAAAAATGGAAACCGGTCATAGACCTCAGCAGGCTCAACACTTTTCTCGTAGTAGGGAAATTCAAAATGGAGACCCCAGAGTCCATCAGGGCCTCTCTGATTCCAGGGGACTGGGTTTCGTCAATAGACCTGTTGGGCACCTTTCTCCATATCCCAATTCATCGAGCCTGAAGGAAGTACCTTCGGTTCAGCCACAGGTCTCAACTCTATCAGTTTACCTACCTTTGACCTGATCCTGAAAATAAAGTCAAAGCCTGCTTTGACTGCAAAATGTTTGATGTCGCTAATTGGGTTGCTCGCCTCATCAGAGAAAATGGTCCCAGAGGGTCGCCTTCACATGAGACCCTTCAGTGGCATCTCAAGGAGGACTGGAGATTTCCTCAGTCATTGGAAACCCTCCTTCCTTGGTCAGAGACCATATCAGTTCACCTAGAATGGTGGCAAAACCCTGTCAATGTTCTGAAGGGCGCAGACCTTCATCTCAAAGGTCACAATATCCTGCTCTTTACCAACACCTCAAACGTAGATTGGGGCGCTCACTCAGGGCAAGACTCATTAAAAGGGCTGTGGTCAGACAGGGAGAAAAGCCTACACATAAATGTTCTAGAACTGAAAGTGGTCTTCCCACTCCTGTTACCAGCGTCCAAAACACTTCTGTATCTCAATATCTGAACCTACACGTCTGGCCTCTAGGAGTGAACAGCTCCAAGAACAAGGCTTCTCTGTGGAAGTGGCAGAGAGAATTGCTGCCCCTCAAAGACCATCAACAAGGACCGTCTACAAATCAAAGTGGGCTCTTTTGAAAATGGTGCAGAGAAAATTCGGTGGATTTCTCCACATCATCTATAAAACAATTCTCTGACTTCTTCATGTATCTGTACCAAGACCTAAACAGGAGACCTTCAACCATTGATGGTTATAGTATGGCCCTTGTTGATACCCTACTCCCAGCGGGCCTTAATATCTCTCAAAGCTCAGACCTTAACAGGTTACTGTCCAGCTTCCACATGGACCAACCCCCAAAGTTTCAGAAACTTACCCAAGTGGAACCTTTCCGTCATTCTCAACAAGCTCACAAAAGCACCCTTTGAGCCTATGAAAGACACAGACCTCAAACATCTTACTTTCAAGACTACTTTCTTGCTAGCCTTGGCCTCTGGCAATCACTGCAGCGAAATCCATGCCTGGGTTGCAAACAAAGTATCCAATTTAGGCCAATGGAAGAAGGTAGCCCTTTTCCCTTCCTCATATTTCATAGGCAAGAACCAACTAGCAAGAGAGGGTTCCCAAACTGTGTCTCCAGTGATTTTTCCTGCTACCATCATAGATAGACAATTCAAAGAAGACAGGACCTCGTGTCCAGTGTGGGCCTTGAGGTACTATCTGGATCACACCAAAGACCTGAGAGGGTCACGATCCCTACTCTTTATTTCCTTTAAGAAAGGACATACCTCAGACATCAAACCTGCCACACTCTCCTCTTGGTTAAAACAAACTATCCTACTTTGTTATAAACAAGCCTTGGACTTGGTCCAAGTTAAAGCACATTATATCAGGGCCTTCACGGCCTCTAAGGCCTTTTATGGGGGGTTTTCGGTGGAGCAAATCATCCAAGCCTGTCACTGGAAGGCACACAATACATTCACAAATTTTTACCTAAAATACCTGACTTGGTCAGACAACAACAACAATATGTATCTGGGCCCACTAATCGCAGCTCAACAAGTCTTGGACTTGGGGACACATCACCTGCAACCAAGTCTTCCAAAGTCTAAAGCCCAGTGTTGTGAGGTATTGGTGTACCTACCCAGGATGTAAGAGCTAATCCATTCTTCATTGTTAAATTATATGTCGTGTTACTTGTGTCTCGAGGTGACCCTCTTAATCTCCCTCTTATTATAACTTTTAATAACAGTATTCTTTAGTAATTGATGAGATTCTCCAAGTCCAGGACTTGTTTTCCGGGATGTTTTTAGCCCCTCGGGCTACTGCCAATCAAGTGAGCATGTACTACACCCGTTCCTTCACAAAATCCAGATATCCAGATGGTACCTGTACTGTCTCCTTTTAGATCTTTAATTTTGTTTTTGCTTTTTCACAGTTCCCAGCCCCGGCTGAGGCACTGTTAATGGGACTCAGACTGGTACCAACTCTCCTAGTAAATCATGTTCCCTAGACCCTTGGCCTAGTTTCCTTGTTCTGGATTATCTGGATGTTCTCATTACCCCCATCACTTCAATAATCAATGCTTCTCTTGAGCAAGGTAAGTGTCCAAATTTTTTCAAGCAGGCCCATCTTACCCCTATCCTCAAAATATCATCCTTAGACAAAGAAGTTTTCAAAAACTATAGGCCTGTCTCAAATTTAAACTTTATCTCAAAGATACTTGAAAGGGTAGTAGCCTTCCAGCTACAAACTCATCTTGATGAAGCCGGCCTTATGACTGCCTTCCAATCGGCTTATAGAAAACACCATTCTACTGAATGTGCCCTCCTTAATATTCATAACAATATTCTTCTTAATATGGCCAAAGGGTCTGTCACTTCCCTTACCCCTCTGGATCTATCCGCTGCTTTCGATACCATTGACCACACCATTCTCCTGGACAGACTCAATGTTTTTATGGAATCAGTGAGCTAGCACTTGACTGGTTCAAATCATACCTGTCAGGAAGGACACACTCAGTCAAGGTAGGTAGTACACTCTGGCATCCTGCTGCACTCCAGTATGGAGTTCCCTAGGGCTCCGTCCTTGAACCAATTCTGTTCTCTCTCTACACTAACCCAATCACCTCAATCATTCATTCCCACAGTAGCATCAACTACCACTTTTATGCCGATGACACCCAGTTATACATAACACTCTCACCAGCAAATTTTTCTCACTCTATGCAAAAACTAAAGAACTGCCTAAATGACATTCAAAATTTCATGTTTACAAATAAATTAAAACTTAACCCAGACAAAACCGAGTTTATTCTCATAGGCTCCTCAAAAAATCATAAAGACCTCCTCCCTCACCTCCTTATCAATAATCTGGGAAATCAGGTCTCACCTGCACAAAGTGTCAAGAACCTCAGAGTGGTGTTCGACTCCAATTTCAATTTCTCAAACCATGTGTCACAGGTCATAAAGTCCACTAGAGTACATGCAAGAGACCTCTACAGAATTCGTCCCCTTCTAGACCTTAATACATCAGTGCTGTTAGTGAATGCTTTGGTGAGCAGCAGGTTGGATTATTGCAATTCACTCTTCTTATCGCTCACTGATTTTGAGTTAAGGAGATTGCAGCTAGTCCAAAACTCACTCTGCAGGGTTGTCACCCGTTCCTCTAAATTCTCTCATATTACCCCTCAACTAAAAAACTCCATTGGCTACCAGTCAGATACAGAGTATAATTTAAAATTGGCCTTATTACATACAAAATTCTCAACCAAGGTCAACCAGTTTACCTAAGAGAATTAATCCACCCCTACAATTCTTCCAGAAATATAAGGGGAAGTACTCCCAAACTCAAGTTCCTTCAAACCCCCATTTTCAATCGTAGAGTTCACAAATCAATCAAACACTTTTCTAATTCCTTCAGTCACTATGCCCCAGTCCCTTGGAACTCTTTCCCCTTTCATGTAAGAAACAGTCCCTCTTTTGCATCTTTTAGGAAGCACCTCAAAACCCACCTCTTCAGCTCTAGTTTCCCAACTTAGTTTTCTTCCCTCCTGGTCACACCCACAATCCTGGATTACTGACCTTAAACAACCCTATGATAATGATTTTGTTTAATTAGCACACTGAGTCCCCCTTTGTGGAAAAGATATTGCACTTGCAAAGCAGTAGATTAGATTAGATAATGCGATTCAAATACAGATTAATTCAATTCAAATCCAAGAAAAATTGACGAAATACTTCCAGTCTCAGCTGTAATCCTTCCGCCTAGTAGTTGGATTCAGCATTCAGTTCCACATGGTAAGCTATTGTAGCACAGTAAAATTGAAAATTTTAATTACTTAAATGTAGCTTTTATAAGCTACAAGCTTACGATGTGAAACTGAAGAGAGTCCCACCCTGCCTCCCTGCTGTATTACAGCTGAGGGGGTAGTGGCCAAAAAACCATGATGCCGTGGCCATCCGAGATAGCATTCAGTTCCACATGGTAAGCTTGTAGCTTATAAAAGCTACATTGAAGTAATTAAAATTTTCAAATTCCTATGTACAATAGGGCTGAGAATTTGTTTCTGTAGTTACAATAATAATAATAATAATAATAAAACAAGAATAAATAATAAAATAAATAAATGAAAAATAACATATGTTTAAAGCACCACAGTTAGATTACCAGTAACAAGAAGATTTGCATATAAGACACTATTTACAATCGGATAAATAACCTTGCTGGATAGTGTGAAGCCATTACATTGGGTACTACAGCCCTCTAGTGGTTTTCATCGCATTGAAGTGCAGTGTAGTTTTTTTTTGTAGATATCCTCAGTAAAAATGTTTAGTTGAGTACAGGGATGTCACTTTATAATACTTGTGTGGTTTTAAGTCTCTGTAGTACATCCCAAGGGTAACAGTAATATATTCGGGTGCACTGGTGTAAAGAATGAAACAATGCGAAAAAAACTACACATTTGAGACAAAACTGCCCACCTTTAATTAGAATCTGGCTCCTGCCAAAGTTGCCTGTAATTAGGAGGCAAGGCCAAGTGAGATGACTAGCTTGAACTGGTTGACTTTTTCATTCCTGAAAGAATTTAAAGATGACATTGATAAGGCACAAGTGCGCTAGAACAATTAAATGAGTTGATGCTTTATGATACAACCAGGCCTACTTATTTTCAGTTTTTAGTGTTGTTGTCTTTGAACTTAATGTGAATTTTTTTAAAAATAAAATGTCTGATGTAGTTGAATAAGCATGTGCTTAGATACAAAATATAAGGTTATGTGAGCAATTGATTGGACAATACAAAAACGTCTTTTGGGCTTTAAATCAAACTGAAAACATAAACAGACAATTTATTTCTGTCAATTGTCAATGTAGCATTCAACTTATGACAGGTTCAATACTCTGGATAAATTCAATTACATCTACTCCACTAAAAAGTGACTTTGCTTATTTATTATTTATGGAAAACTGTCATCAGGTTTTCCTCATCAGCTTTTTGAGTAATTTTTTCTTCCATCCTCCCCCAGATATTGCTGACGTTTCAATAATTTTTATGGCCTCTGGGGTTGTCTTGGCCTTTTTGTGGTCCTGTGTGATTTCTTTTGATTTAAAAATGGCAAATTCCCTGATAAAACATTATGCTCACTACAGAATGTTTGGGTATTGGAAAGGTTTGGTCTGTGGATATGGAGTGAGTAGAAAGCAAATAGGACTGGGACTATATATTCATCAAAAACATATATAACTGCTCATATGATTTTTGTCTATTTCCAGCCTTTTTTCTATTTCCAAAAGCACTTGGGGGTGTACCTCCGCCAAGGCCCAACAATTCCAATATTGCTTATGACTGCAATGATAGAAATAGCTTAAAATTCCTGGATCCACACAGTGAGCTGGTTCATCATAAAAACAAACGAACAAACACACAGACAAACAAACAAACAAATGCTACCAAAAGCATATCCTCGTTGGAGGTGGTAATTATACCAGTCTCCCATGCACAATGTGATAGCAATTAAAACCGAAAGGTCACTTGACTCGATACTGGAACTTTAGGATTACATCTGGTTGTAAAAAGTTCCAATGCCTATCCTAAAAAGGCTGAAAGGATAACAATAAATTTACTTAAAGCCTTGCAACTTCCTTGGAAAGCATCTGTATTTCCCCATGTACATTAATAATGTATTTCCAAAATCATGTCACTGATTTGAGATCTTTTATAAGAAGATTAAATCCAATTGCATTTTTTTTTGTATTCTCCTAGCTGTGTCAGATGCCCCGGTAAACTTCACTTTGCTTGGGATCTTTACCACCACAGTTCTTCTCCAGTGGAACGTCACTTGTGACCTTGACACAGGCATTCAGCTCAACTCCTTCTCACTCCACGTCAACCCTCTGACTTCAGACTGGATGAGTGATGCCGACCTCCTATCCTTTGTGGTCACCATGATCTCTGGTGATACACGGCAGTACAGGCTACAAAATCTCATTCCACAGACACTGTATAATGTGTACCTGACATCCGTAAATAGATTTGGAAGCAGCAATGCTAGTGAAGTCATCTCATTCAGGACTTTATCAGGTGAGCTGACCCAATATGTGTTCTGGTGTACTGGCAGGATGTTAAATAGAAACATCTTTGTGATTTGGTAACTTCTTCAATCATACCCTCAACTATACATGTGTTTAAAAATGGTCACAATTGGGACGTAATCTCTGGTTTTCAGCAGAAAATCATGACCAATATGTATGCACAGACGTAATCCATGGAATCTAGATTCTTCAGATTAACTGATTCACTTGTGATGTGACTAGAATCATGAATCTGTTCATCTACCTCAGGAGATTTATTCTCATATTCCGATTCATTGGATTACCCATAATTCTTTGCAAAATAATGGCAGCAAATTGTGACAGCAACCTTTAAGAATTAGGAAATTTTTATGATTTTATAGTGGTTTATATTATTTTTAATTTTAGGATTCTGGTCTAGAGAAAATTACATTTCACAAATCTAGCTACCCTTAAGAAAACCAATCTGAATCTGGATTGCACAGATTATGACTGTGAAATACGCCTAATCCATCTGAACTCCGATAACATGTCATATTGAAATGCCATATTGAAAGCAGAATGAATTCTTAGCCAATCTAGTGACTGATACAAATATGACAATTAAAGCAATTTGCTGGCCACTGGTTTTTCATCTAGGGTCATAAACAGTGAAATGCATATTTTACAGGGTTCGGTGTGAAATGGTCGACTTATAGTCCATATTTTTATTCATCTTTATATATTTACTAACATGTTCTGAGGATTTTGTTGTCGAATTTTGATTCTTTTCTGTGGCAGTTAAAAGACGTGGACTACTAAAATCTAGTGAGAAACTGACTTCAGTCCCGTCTAGAATTTGCTGCTGCCATGCAATGGTGTTTATATTATCTTTCTATGTAGACTCTTTACCGATGAGTGAAAACTTCTTCTGTGTGAATCAAACAAATATTAATCTACCCACTGGGCGTGGCGAGGTGCTATTGATAAGAAAGACTAATTAATCTGACTGTAAAGCAACCCCAAAGGGGGAGAGAACATTTTATTGCAGATTCTGGAACTTTGATACAATGCCTTTCCAAAGACAGAAATTTTCTGAGGTCAACTATTCCATCCACTTGATTACCTGTTTTGTACCAAACTATGGTTTACTTCCCAGTGAATGTTACAACTTTATTCCTAGGGTAAATAGTTCTATCCAAACTCAGGCTTGAAACACTGTCACACAAGTCTTAACTTAAGGGATGAAAGTATTATGGATTTGAAATCTTTCTTGTAAAAGGGGAATCTATTTCAAAAGGGGGATTATTAATCTCCATAAATGGAAAGAGCCTCCTCCAGTATGATTGAATAGCTTAGGCTCCTATTTTCTCCCTATTAGTTTTTTTCCCATTTATGATTCATAGCTTAATAGCTGAGATGTTGGCAGAGAGAAAGGGCTACCAGTCTACTTTCAATAGTCTCAGTTTTAAAAGCAGTTTCCGGTATTAGAAAACCACTAGCCATATTGTAAGCTGTTGCTAATACTACTATTACTACTTAATCCCAAAATTCCACAAGTTGTTGTATTCCAGGCCCAAAACTTTGAAACAGGTTACTAATTGTGATTGATTGTAAGTCAATTATCACTCGTTAGCATTGGTACATATCTGTGGAGAGAAGAAAACAGCTTTCATTTTATTATTATTTTGTTATTAATATTTTATTTGATATAGTTGGATGCATAGTAAGACAATACAAACTTTGTTTGTAATACACAGAGTTTCATACCCAGCCTTTTGATAGGCCTTTTGATAGACTTATATGTCACTTCAAATCATATGAATATACCAATTTTCAGTGGAATACTGTACCACTCTAACAACGTATTTCTCTTACTCGAAAGAGCTTTAATAAAAACTGCAACACTTTTACAACATTTCTACATTATACAAATTGGTAATTCTTCTCAAGACATATAATTTAAGAAATATTCCTTTCCAGCTTTCCTTTGTCAGTATGTAAATACAAAGTTGTCTGATCTCATACTGTTTAGTGTAGTTTAGGAATAAGCACTGAAAAGTACATTTAGAGTCACTTTGCATATATAGTATGTGCCATGATAAAACCTATTAGGATTACCCAGTAAAGCTGCAGATTTTTTTCTCTGTCTTTAATAATCTTATTTAAACACCAGCACAACCATAAATATCATTAGTAATGACACAATATTTTTGTTGTTGCAGCTACTTCGGTGGAGTATCACCAAATAGTGGTGAAGCCAATTGAAGTGATTCTTGTATTTGGTATTCTGACTGCCTGGTTCATGACCATTGTCCTATTTCTAAGAAAATGGGGAACCATAAGGATATCACAGCCTGGTGGCCACAGTAAATATCACCAGCCAAAAAACTTGGAGAATATCAAAGTAGTGAATACAGCCAATGACAGTGTGATCTACAGAAGCTATGGCCAGGGTTATCACCGAACCATGCAAGCCAGGCAGAAGCATCTGGATAAAATGCATACTGTACCAAATATCAAATTACAAAACATTCCAGGAAATAAAGCCAAATATCTATCACAAGATAACACATCTTTTAAAAACACTTCAACATTGAAGAGAACTGGTTTGGAAAACTATCCAAGGCCAAGTGTGAGTAATTTAACGTCTCCTTTGGCTACTGGGATTAAATTGAAACCAAAGCGGAGTGCAAATGTTGGCAACATGGAAAACTATGTGATGGATATGTTTCCAGAAGAACTAGTTGAGCAGTCTGACAAAGAAGGATCTTCAGACAATTTGGTGCATGCTGAACAGAATGTGGACACAGAGTTAAAGTCACAAATCAAAGACAATAACAACAGAAAATGCATAGATAGTATCGATGAAGTGCAATCGGAAGAAAATGTAGACAACAGCAAATCCTCTGCAATTGCTGTACCGGTGAGAAGTATGGAATATGATAAGAACACATCTGAATCGAGACAGGGAGATGTAAGCTGTCCACAGGCGAGCTCAGCATCGAATCCTGGATCAGAAAAGGGCGAAACTACTGATTGTTCAATTCAGTTTAAGAAAAATGCAAATGTTGATGATGAATGTGTTGAAGAAATGTACAGATCTACAACAGTGTGATGGTTAAAATGTATTAACTAAAATTAATTATTTTTATATCTATCTTTGATGAATTATAGGATTTTGTTTACATTTTGTCTTTTGTTTATGTTGTATGTAAATAATTGAATTTATATTAGCTAAGTTAATACATATTTCAGTGTTGTATATGACATATCCGTCCAATAGTGATTTATTTGAATTTAATTACACCAACTTATGTTTCCTCCCACATTCCATATATTGAACAATGAGTTTAAACATGTTTGCATTGTCCTTAAATACATTGAAATTGACCTTATTTTGTACTTAACATAAATGCAAGAACAAATAAACAAATGCCACATGGATGGTACATGACCATAAGAGTTAACTCGTAGGTTCAAGCAATTGGCCACATGGCATCTGCTTGGCAATTGTTGAACTCACATTTAAAATAAATGAATTCCATTAAACAACTTTTTAATTCCTGTTTCCTGTAATATTATCTTATATTAACATGTAGTTTCTTAAATAAATGACAAAATATTTGAAACAAGGCCACTGCCGCAGCGGTTATCTCCCGCCTTAGAATCAGTAATAATGGAGAACTAAAGGAGATATAAGGCCTTTGCAGTAAGATAACCCCACTTGACATTGAAGAAGGGGTCAAAGGTAAAAGTCAGCAATTGGAAAATAGTCTCAGGCCTTGACTTCGTATAAGTTGTTTTCACTTTTGGAACCCCTAGTAGCAATGATAAGGGATATAAGGCCTTTTTAATAGGATAATCCCATTTAACATGTGACAAGATGGCCATTTTGTTGTTGAAACAAGGCTAAATTACTATCAGGCTAACTTTCCTAGCCATATATATTTTACACAAATTTGATGAACCTAGCTGCAATATTTCAAGTTTTAGAGCATCTTAATAATTTTTAAATAATTGGCTATGGCGACCATTTTGTTTTTCAAAATAAGTCAAAATTTTTCTCAGGCAAAACATTTGAAGGCCAGAACTTTTGATGGTTTGTCTTTATATTCTGAAGCCATAGCACCAATAATAAGGGAGAAATAAGGATGTTTTAGTGTGATGACCTCATTTAACCTTGAAGCAGGGGTCAAAGGTTAAATTCAACACCTGGAAAAGATTCCCAGACCATGACTTCCTACAAGTTGTTTTCACATTGCGAACCTCTGGAAGCAATATTTGGGGAGATATAAGGCCTTTTTAATAGGATAAGCCTGTTTGCCATTAAACATGTGATATGGCGGCCATTTTTTTTGAACTAGGCCAAAATTATTATCAGGCTAGCTTTTCTAGCCATACAGCTTCTGTGCAAATTTGATGAAGCTAGGTGGAATATTTCAAGATTTAGAGCACCTTTACAATTTTCAAACAATTAGCTATGGCAGCCATTTTGTTTTTCCAAATGAGGCTAAAATTTTGCAGAGACAGGTTTTTTATAGCCATAAACATTCCCTGCAAATTTGATGAAAATATCTATATAAATGAATGAGATATTAAAGTTTATGCAAAAACGTGATGAACGGACGGACGGACGCACGGAAGGCGTTTTATAATCTCCCGACAACGGCCTTCGGCCACCTGGTGGGAGATAATTATTGGGAATCATAAGATTTAAATTCATAATAGGAAATAGGCCATACCACAATATGGAGATTAGCCAGAACAGTTGGTTAGGGTATATCAATCACAATTTGATAAGCTTAATTAATAAGATAATTATTGGGAATCATAAGATTTAAATTCATAATAGGAAATAATCAACCAATATATATATGGTAGGATAGGCCATACCACAATATGGAGATTAGCCAGAACAGTTGGTTAGGGTATATCAATCACAATTTGATAAGCTTCAAAAAGGTCTAACACCAACTTTCTATACATGGGCATTTGTCCAGATTTGCATTCTATCTTATAGGTGCAAGGTATGTGACATAACCACAATATATTTGAGCATCCCACTTTGTATGTCAACCCTGTAGAGTGTTTTTGTAATGTCATTCATGCACAAATGAGAACTGGGTCAATTGATACTTATTTATATGGAGGTTTTAAGTCGCTTTCAACACTGTACAGGTCATATCACAACGGATAGTTTTGTGGGCAGAGGAAACCAGTACATACAGTTGGTCAAGGTTCTGCACTGTAAACTGCCGACCATCGGTAAGCAACTACCAACTGTCCCACATAAGGTGCGGGGTTTGAACCACTGACCTCAGAGGTGTGAGGCAAGTGTATTACCACCATGCCACCAAGACCCCTCAATGAATTGACAAAACTGCATTTAAAGTTACACTATTCATAGCAAAATTTAACACTAGTGCATCTCAGTTTTACATTTTACATCCCTCAAAGCTAAGCTCATATCAAAACAGGTCCTAAGTGAAGGACACATGTCACCATGTATTGAATTCAAGCCCAAAACGACAAAGGTATGAGCCAACTTAAATAACTCAGAATTTTAGAAACTTCAAAAAATTAAAAGTGTACACCTCATTTCCAGCTGCAATTATTTGGTTAAATAGCTTATATTTAAACAGCACAATACCTTTTAATGCACTCTGTATGTTGAACATATGTTCCACAATTTAATTCAATGGTTCCAATCTATCCAGGCCTTGCACCTGAAAAAGGTTGGTTGTATTCATGCCAAAACTTGGTGGTTCACAAAGCCAAGGAAAAAGGACAAAGTTGCTTATCTAGTTATTTGTACTAATAAAGCTCGATCATCTGTTGTTTTTCCATTTAATGATATAGAAAGTGTGTGTGTGTGTGTGGGGTGGGGTGGGGGGGGGGGGGTGGGGTGGGGTGGGGTGGGGGGTTAAAAGATTAATTATGTTTCACAATGATCATCAACGCATACTCAACCACCAGTTGTAGTTCAGGGGGTAGAGGAAAGTACTGCTCTGCACTGTAATGCACTGTAGTAGGTATAGAGTGCACTGATACAGTACACTGCTGTGGACTGGCTCCGTTAGCACCATTTTACTGTTACATATAATAATATGACGTCTGTCCAATAGTTATTTATGTGAAGTGAATAATTTAAACAAGTAATATCAGGGGCGGATCCAGTTTTTAAGTAAGGTGGGGGTTCACATCAGACTCACCATAACTAGGGGGGTCGGGGGGAATCTTCTATCTTCTATTTACTTTTTTGGTCAAAAGAATCCACTTGTTTAACATATTTTTGCATTAAATTTTATGAAATCTTATTTTTAAAATTTAAGAAATAAAAACAGAATAATTAAAATTAATGAAAATAGTTGGTTTAAAATTTATTTTATAAAAAGAAATAACCAATTTTAGAGAGATTTCAGATGAATATAGTATGCCCTGAAGGGAAGGTCATACCACACTATTGAGTTAGGTTCTGGATGAATCAACCAGAGCAATTGGTTAAGATATATCCATCACAATCTGACAACCTTCAGAGAGACTGACACCAACTTTCCAATACACTAGGTAATTGTCCAAATTCAAACTTTAGCTATAGAGGTGAAAGGCACGTGACATAACGACAATTATATATTTGAGGATCCTATGCATGCATTAACCCTGAACAGTGCTTTTATAAGATCGTTTGCTTTCAATGCATACTCAACCAGCACGAGTAGATTTTAGTTCAGGGGGTTCAGGAAAATAATTCACTGTAGTAGGTTTAGAGCGCACTGACATAGTGCACTGATATTGTCTGGCTCAGTTAATACATATTACACCGCTGTGTATTAAATGACATATCTCTCCAATAGTTATTTATTTGAAGTTAATAATTAAAACAACTTATTTTTTTCTCCCACATTCCATATTTTTGAATAATGGTTATATGTAAAATATCTGTGTTGTCCATAGATATTCTGGGATTTACCTTTGCTTCAATTCAACAAAATTTATGCAGATGCAAGCAAACTAATATCATATAGATGTTACAGGAAAATAGAAATTATCTTGAAGGTTTAAACAATTGGCCCCATTACATCTGCTTGGCAATGATGAACACACATCAAAATAAAAGAACTTCATGAAAACAAATTTTCATTCCTGTTTCTCAGTGTATTATCTTGTATTTACTTTTGGTAAAAAAATCACTTGTTTAACATATTTTGATATACATTTTTTTCCTTTTGGAAAGGTCATACCACAATATTGAGATTGTTGGTGGATGAATCATCTAGAGCAGTTGGTAATGATGTATCCATCACAATTTGATAACTTTCAGAATGTCTCACACCAAGTTTTCATTACATGGCTAAATTGTCCAGATTCAAACTCTGACTACAGAGATGGAAGGCAGGTAACATAAAAACAATATATTTGAGTGTGTCACTTCAGGTCATTCATACTTAAGTGAGAACACTGTAATTCAAAGGCATCACTCGTGCAGCACAAATGACTTTACATCCCTTCATACACAAGGTATTATCAGACAGGCCCTTAGTGACCATGCGTTGAATTCAAACCCACAATGATAAAGGTGAGAGCCAAATGATATAACTTCATGGAGTATTTGAAGCTTCAGAAAAATCTCAATGATGTTTCTTCATTTTCAGCTAGGAGTTTTTTTTGTTTAAATAGCAAATATTTTAAAAGATAAACACATTTTTTTATTAATTATTTATGATGAGACCTATATTGTGCTGTGAAAACATTTGCCTCACAATCTCTTTCCATGGTTCCAATCTACAGAACTTGCATCCGTAAAGGTTGGTTTTATACACACCCACAATTGATTGGTTCACGAAACCAAGGAAAAAGGACAAAGCTGTTCATCCACGTATTTGTAAACAACACTTACTGATGCTGCTCATTTTTATTCTGTTTAGTGACATAGAGAAGGGTTGAATAAAAGAATAATTAGGTTTAGCAACCATTCCAACCAATGCTTGCCATATCAGCAAGAGTAGCTCAGTGTTGGGGAAGGAAGGTAGTGTGCTCTATAGCTAGTTGCTTTAGATTTTGAACGATATGTGGCTGAAGTTTGTCTTATATACATTACAACTTTCTCACTTTCAGTGTCATAAGACTGAAAGTCTCCTTTCAAAATAATGAAGAGATTCAGGTAAAGTAAATTCTTGATTGTGCAGAAATGAAAAGAAAATACTTTTAATCACAAAGCAGTAAAAATCTCTCCACACATGTGCTCCAGGTTCACCATGACTATTTGTATCCCTATTTGTAAATTCCCACTGCTTAATTCCAGTTTCGTTACCCAGAACAATTTTAGCAGACAATTCTTACAAAGCATATTGTTTTTGTTGTTCATTAACATGTGAAATCATCCAGCAATTCAATGAACTGCAAAATGAAAATAAATGGATCCATGTCCTAAATTCTTAATTTTAATTAACAAGGCCACTTGTAACTAACCATTGTAATGTGTTTGTGACTTTTAAAGTTAATGGTATGGTCTCTCCAACTATAATTTGGTTCAGAAGCATTTTCTGCAGAAATACGAGGGACCAAATAGGATATTTTGACATAGTGTGCCAATTCATGATATGTCTCTTGGTACATTCATTTTGATGCTCTTACTTTCTTCATTCTTGGCTAGTTTTTATGGATTATCTATGAATTAAATCAATGTAAAACCCTGAAGATTTGTGGATCAGTCACTATTGGTGCTATTTAGCTAGATATTTCCAATATTGATACTAACTTTCAAGCGGCATCTTTTACAAGTTTATTTTGAATTATTATCCAACACAAAATGCTTTGTGCGGTATTTCATGTTGCATTCTTCTATCTGTTAAATGTTTGCAACTCATTTTATCACATAAAACCTAAAATATTTGGAAAATACCAACAAGCTATCAATCTAAATTAAAAACAAAGCACATAAAATTCTAGCACACGTTCTTGCAAATGGCTTGCATAAAACTCTTCCTAACATTATGTCCCAAGATCAGACAGGATATATGAAGTAACAATACATTGGTACCAACATTCGGAAAGTTCTTGACACTGTTGAACATCTACAGAAAACAAATATAATATGAAAACAACACTCTGATAGCAGACATGACATATGGCGGATTAAATCTAACTGACTTTCATTTAAAGGTAAAATCACTCAGAGTTACGTCGATCTATAAGAGTTCTAAATGAAACAGCAGATTGGAAACTTTTTGGGAAAGCTTACTTTAATATTGTTGGACGTGAAAATCAAGTTTGACACTTTAACTTTACTGAAATGTAAAGAGTTTTTCCTTATTAAACATTACCAACTTTTTATCAGAGCACAGTGCTTTCATTTAACAAATCTAAACAGGTTAAAACTCAATCTTCACAATTTGCTTAGTCAGGTATTGTGGAAAAATATCATATTAACGCAATACAATAGGATGACAAAAAAAAAAAAACACCAAGAAACTTTATTTTTTTAAAAACTGGATTAATGCAGGGTTTGTTTTTGTATAGTCTCTCAGGTTTGTAGACGACGTTCTTGATGAAACGTACATATATGATAAAGTCATTGACAAGAAAAATATATATTGCAAAATACTTACTGCAAGGAAAACCCTGATACGTTATAATTATACACTTAGACAGTGCTCCCAGAAGTTTCCAAGCAATTTCATTGATCAAAATGAAACAAGTTCTAATTCTTTTATAACTGAAAGTCTCACAAGTAAGCTTTTTACGAACATATCATATGTAATACCTCTTAAAGGTATGGCAGAGAATAGTAGATGCTCACACAATTGACTTTGCAATCGTATATTTACATTTGCAAATTTGTAATGTTACCCATGGTATTCCCCATTTATTGTTTTTTTTCTGTCCAAAGACTTTGACCATGTGCAATTTGATTGATCAGATATTTAACCTTAACTCTTCCTTGAAAAATATAATCATTACCAAAATGGAAACACCAATGTGTAGGCTTTTTTCCTTTTATTAGGTATGTGATATATAAAGATTGGTTAATAAATGGTGTAAAAGAAAATTGACAATGTAACAATATCATTTTGTACATAAAATATGAATGAAGTGGAACAGTAAAAGTTAATGAAAAATAAAATTGGATTGTATGAAAGAATCAGTGAAGTTAATAAAATATGTTGTACAAAACTTTATTGTAAATTGAGTAAAATAAGTCCAACTGTTGAAAATGCTGAAGCCATAAAAAATGTGTTCCTAAAATATATTATAGCCATTGTGTGACAGATCTGAATTGTACATCTCTATGTTCAAATACTAGGTGTTAATATTTATTTGTGTATTACTACCAATGTACTAATGATATGAATCTCATGTCTTGTTTATATTTTGTTCCAGGTGTCAAAGCAGTTTGCACACCCTCTCTTTTCTGTATTCTATATTATGGCTAATTAAAATTGCAAAAATGTTTTGAATAGGCTGTCTGCTGATCTACTTCTAGTTAGAAATTTACCTGTAAATAATGAAGTGCAGAAATTTGACATATACACTATCAATCACCTGGTTTCTATGAATAAGATCTATCTGTATTTGTAATGCTCACTCACTCTTCACTTTATTTATATTTGTGGTAAATGTATGGTAGACATCCTGTTCATGGGAGTAGAAATACTATGAGCGTCCACATTTGACAGAAACTGGAATTACATAAGCACTAGTCATATGGGCCTTTAGGTTGGTAGAATAACTTCACTTATACTACCATGGATTCACTGACTACAGAATACCAGTAGAATTCAGTAAATATTTGTTTAGAAAAATAATAATTGGAGCTAGCCATACGTGTTTTGATGCACATTTTTGAGGATAGGTTTTGATTTTATCCGATTAAATAAATGTTTTTTTTAAAAACTTGACACTTACACGAGGCTATAAATATTGTCAATAATAAAATTTGTTGACAAAGTTTATGTATATCATTTTATAAATTTTTATACCTTCTTATGGCAAATATTAGAAGACAGGTATCAAACCAACTAACTTATTTATGTAGCTAGCTGTACTGCTCAGCTACTGAAGTTCGTAACCTACCCAAGTTCGTCACTTGCATTTTTTGACAAGCTTAAGCCTCTTTACAATTATCTTTATTTGTACAGTTATACATTATTATTATTAGTAGTAGTATGTATTCCATTTGTTCTGGTATAAATATTGTTTATCCTTAACAATTTATAAGGTGGGTGACGAACTTGTTAGGCGACGAACTTAGGTAGCTGAGCAGTGTGACATGAAGGAAAAACCTGGACAATGGATTTTTAGATTTGTTACCATATATTCAAAAGCCTTAACAGCAACATATGTAATCCAATATAGAGTCAAATGTGTTTAAGCATTTTTAAAAGATATCTCTGTTGGCAACTGTGTTTTTAAATATTCGCATTATAACACTGGGGATGGGGATGGGGAGGGGATATGTTTTACAGTACTAACGGCTAAAATGCTAAAATTTTCCGCTATTTCTAGTTACCCGGAAAAATGGCGTCCAGGGGAGAATCTGAAAATATCAAACTTCGTCGAAATATAGAAGAGCAGCTTGATCGTTTGATGCAACAATTGGCAGACTTAGAAGAGTGCAGGTAAGGTTTTGTTCTGTGCAGAGAATAAGTGATGTCAATTTCTTCTTATGCTTTACACTGTCAGATTGCAGAAGACTACGAAAGCGTTACCATAAATTGCCAGTCACATGACAGAGTATACAGTAAAGACGTTTGTAGATGGCTAAAGCTTGTTTATGGTATGACTAAAGGTAAGATTGAAAAAGGTTAGTAAAATGAGCTATAGTTATAGTATAATACTGTATATTAGACCGAGTTTTCTGTCCCAAAATTAGCCCTAAAATAGGCCGTTATATCTAATAGCGGTGAACCACTGACTTAACGTCCTATCAGCTTCCATTTGAAAATCTCAGGCATTTCAAACTTCGACTTTATAATCTTTAAATAGAAAGAATATTTTTGGATACTCACTGGTTTTACGTTCAATGCCAATAGTATTAACAGTCTAAAACCAAACATCCACTGTTTATAAGATACAAATGCAATATTCTGCTATTATATTCAGCTCATTCTGTAGCTGTAATGTAGCCCGTTAGTAAATTTGCGTTACCTTCATTGAATGAAGCATACACAAGACACCTTTATATTGATATTATTATGTGGATTATAACTGCTTTATTGTTTTAGATTGATAATACATACAAGGCATATTAAAACTGTAAGTAAACAATATTTATTTGATACATGTAAGAGTATAAAGCCAAAGTTTAAAATGCCTGAGATTTTCAAATGGAAGCCGATAGGACGTTAGTATGCGGTAACGCAAATTTACTAACGGCCTACATTAGGACTATCCCAAAATATGCCTTTTTAAAACTGATGGATGGCATTTTGGGACAGAGTTCCTCGCCACACAAAAAACATCAATATCTGAAAATTACTGTCACTTTAAACTTTAAATATCCACTTAAATGTATTAACAGTATAAAGCATTTAGATGCAGGAACACAATTTTCTGTGTTTGCAGTAATATAGACACTTTTTCTGCACTTCCTGTTTGTATAAACAATGATGAAATTTTGCAAGTGAAATAAATTTTGGTAAATTTATCAATTAACTATGCAAAAAGTTTATTTCTTTTAATACGGGGCACATCCTTGATACTCAAGGTGGAAGCCTAGAACATGTTTAAAGTCGGGATGTGTGCCATTTGTTGCCCTTCAGGATGTTTATGTTTTTTGCATACTTATGCCATCTGTCTCTCGCCAATACATCCATCTTTTAAATGTTGGCTGAGAGACAGATTAATCGGTCTAACTGTATATAGTACAATCATGATTTAATCACCGGACCGCCTCCCTGGCAACGACTCGGAACATGTCTAATGTCTCATGATTTATGCCTTACGGATTGGATGGTGTGCCTTAGAATCCGTTGATACGGAGATTAAGCACCTGGACAACTGATTGATTGATTGATTTAATTCTTCCTTCATCCAATGTTAGATGTGGTTACTTTTGCTCTAGTGGCTTTCTACCAGTAAATGCCCATGCTGTGATTAATATTTTGAATTTAAATTATATTAGCAGCTTTACATGTATATTATATTATTCTATGACCAAAATGTTAAATGACATGCACTACAATTAATAATTTGAGTACACTGTGCAATATTTCATAGAAGGCGTCATATTTAAAAAAATTATCTCTATTATCGGCCGTTTTACAGCAAACCAAAAATACCAGTGAATGCCCATTTTGTAAACTTATAGAAGCATTTGTCCTTGACCTCTAACAAACAAATATAAGGCGTGCATTCTCTGGTAGGTGGCTGTTTACTGGTAGAAAGCCACTACTCTGTTAGCATGTTTAAAAAGTGTCAAATGAAATAACTGTCAAATAAAGAATTAGTACTACTCAATCCTGTGGTTATGATCATATGGGGGTGTTCCATTGGAACCGATCTATAACAGACTGTTGCTGTGGTTGACGGCTTCTTCCCTCTGCCCAGCGTTGGATGCTGCTAAAAAGTTTCACAGCCTTGTTTTCTGAATGTTTGAAAGTCTTTATCTTCTGAGGCCTCTACTTCCAATGTCAAGTAGTTGCAGAAGGCTGTTATTGTTGTCTCTGGTTTGCTTTCAAGTACGGTCGGTTAGTGTGGATGGCCTGTCGGGAGGTGGAGTCCTGGTACTTAACCACGACAGGATTTCAAGTTCTTCAAGACAAGATGGTAAGAGTTAAAGGACAAGACGGGAAGTGTAACGACAAGCTGTGGAGATCCACAACAGGATGGTTTGCAGGTGTACGGAGCCAAGGTCCGGATACAGAGCCGTGGAGGGTTGGTGAAATAACATTTGATATTTTGCCAATCCACTGTGACAAGTCGGGAAAATACCACCAATCCTAACCGACTCTGTAAACATTGCTGCCGACCCTCCAAAAATACCTAGCTACTGACAAGTCGGCTCCAGTATTGTTGATATATTTGTGTCAAGTCAGCGCAATATAGTTTCACACATTTTTCAACTATTGATGTTTATATGCCTGACTCATATTTTTTATGTATTTAAAGAGATGAGCTAGATGACGAAGAATATGAAGAAACGAAAAGTGAAACACTGGAACAGTTAAAAGAATTTAATGAAACATTACAAGACATGAAAGGAGGGGATCTTAGTTTGGTTAATGAAGTCAACAGAATACAGCTGGTAATGTTTTCTTATAAAAGTGTTAAAAAAAATTAATTTCCTTTGTTATATTGTTCAATGAGAAATTAGGAGTTTTATTCCCAAATTAAGCAAAAAAAAAACAAAAAACTTTTGTAACTCAAATGTGAGTCAGGTAACTTATGTTTTTTATGGTTTTTATGTTGCACAATAAAGTTTAAAAGTTGAATCATTAGCTTTACAAGTTTCCTTATTCTCAGACAGGTGTTATCAATTATACATGGAATATATTGTTGTTACTCTGCTCATTTCTTTCCTCACAGCACATCATATCAGCTGTGAACTTAATAACGGCCACTTAAACAGGTAAATTTAACTTAGTACCACATCATCATGTAAGGACCCTAATAACTTTTTGAGTTATTATGTTTACATATTATGTAAATATTAATGTTTTGCTTGAAATTTACTTTCCTGTTCCATAAGAATTTTTCTAGCTATTTTAGTTGTATTATAATATAGGCAATCAGAGCTGCAATAAGTGAAGCATTTAAAACACCAGAAGTGATACGCATGTTTGCAAAGAAGCAACCAGGACAGCTTCGGCAAAGGTTGTCTGAGGTAAGTAAAGCAATGCTAACACTTCAGTTTGAGTTGGCTATATCAATATTTAATGAGATATAGGGCTTTGACACAGCATATCTGATGTTATCATCAAGTGAGAAACAAAGGCTCCAAGGGTATGAGGATTTTATTTGACCTTGAGTCAGATATCGCAGGTCAAATCTAACCATCGCCAAAAGCCATGTTTTTCTGCAAGCTGTTTCACATTCCAAGTTATTTGAATCGGTGAAAAGAGATGAACTACAAAGCCTTTATGTTTAGTCAATTCTGTTTCACCTTGAAACAGAGGTCAGCTGTTAAATCTGACCCAGTACAAAAGATTCACAACACACGATTTCCTAGAAGGTGTTATCACATTCCAAATCTCCGGAGTCAACAAAAATGGGAGACAGATTGACTTATGGATAAGCCAGTCCTGTTTGACTTGGAAGCAGAGGTCAAACGTCAAAGCCAAACATCGACCTCGAAGCTGTCTGCTCTTAGATATATATTTACTAACATATCAAATTTGAAAGCACTAGATAGAATACTTTCTGAGTTATCGGGTCCGAATGAGAATCTTTTCAGCAGGATATCATGCTCAAAACAAGTATCCCAGACTTCAGTCAAACAATATAACAGTTATATCCCCAGACGAAAGACGGGGACATCCTGATATCACATCTGTCATTCCACCACTGCCAAAATACACTTTGACTTGTTTGCACAATAACTCAAAAACGCTTCATGGATTTCGCTCAAACTTGGCATGCACATGTACTTGAGTAAGGAGAGGAACCCCTTTTTAAGGTGACATTAAACTGACAATAGTAAAGAAGTTATGGCCATTTTAATGTTAGAAATTTACCTTTTGGCCACTTCTTGCCTTCTAGGGGAAAAACCATGTGTCTCATCTGGCTCAAATTTTACCTGGGACCACATTAATATATTCTTCTTACACATGCTAAAATTCAAGATATTGTGTTAAGGTTAAACTTGTGTTTGAGGCCATAATACCCTACTTTGAGATTTTTTTGCACTTATTTTTCACAAATGGTGTCCAGTAATTTGGAAATGGTAATTCTGATGAATCTCAAACTGTACGTAATATAACTTTGATATATAATCATTGTCTGTGGTAAGTTTGAGGTCTGTAGCTTAAATTTTAAGCTCACCTTAGGGTCTCCAAAATGCCCCGTCGACCCAATTTATGGATTTTTGCCACTGTTAAGCCCTATAGCTGAAAAACTATTTGCTACATTCACATAAAATCTCATGGGGTAAATTAATATGTTCTTACATGTATCAAAATCAGGGCCTTAATTTGACACATAACCTGTGCATGAGGCCCAAAACAATCTCACCTGGTGGACTTTTTTCTGCATTTTTCATATATTTGGCCATGTAACTTAAAATGGCAAGCATGACCAAACTCAAACTGTAGTATATATATCAGTGCTATATGTGACCTTTGTTAAAAAAATGAGGTCTGTAGTTTTAATTTTAAGCTCACCTTAAGGTTTTTAAAAATGGCCACAGGGACCAATTTTATGACTTTTGTCCCACTTTAAGCCCTATAGCTAACACACTTATCCCTCATCCTACTAATATCATATCTAATATTAATATCTTCCTTTTCTGTATGCCAAAAATCAAGGATTTATGTTGACATTAAACCTCTGTGTGATACTCATTAGATCCCAGCCTAAAGGCTTTTTTATTCAGAAATTCTGCTTTGTAGCATGGAAATGGAAAGTCTGAACAACCTCAAACTGTACTAAATATGCCTTGTGTATGTGATATTTGCCTGTGGAAAATTGTACAGTAAACCATTTAATTACTTTGAGAAAGGAACAATCGTATTATCACCCAAAAATGAAATAAATCATAATAGATGTGATTCCCACAAAATTGGGGCTACAAAAATATACCTAATGAATGCCTGTGGCATGAGAGATGGCCAGTCTCGGCATATGTTGGTGTCAGGTTGGAACTAACTAGTTGACATATGATATCCAGACTGATTAAAAGTGGTAAAGGTTAAGTGAAATGTAATTTAATTCAGTGTTCAACTGCAGAGCTAAAAATACGACACAATAAATGTACAATTGTATTAAGATTAATCCATACTGAGAAGAATAAACTGTGCACCCTTTTTTCTTTTGAGCACATTTCTTTGTTTCTGTTTGGTTTATTTTGTGGTGACATTTTAATAATCGGTTCTCAGTTTATTATCTGATCCAGGATTAAAACAGTGAGATCACATGGAAACAGTTTATTTTTATGCTTTTTAAAGTAAAGTGCACATATTGTTGCGATGTTTCATAGGACTTCGCATGAAAGGGCAAAGTCATGTGATGTAAAATTGTAAATACATTGTAGATCAAAGGTTTATGGTAGTTACCAGTTAGAGGTACCTTGTAGAACTGTTCAGTGCTTCACCAATCTAATTCTGCAGCATAGCAACATCTGATTAAAACTGATGCAACTCAGTGTCCGTGTTCTAAACTTCCTAGTGGATATTTGTTTTATCTACAGGTTGAGCGAGATGCTAAGATAGGAAAGTTGTCATCAGATCTTGCAGTACAGCAGAAAGTAGAGATCTTGACAGCTCTGAAAAAACTGGGAGAAGGTCTGAGTGAAGAGGAAGACACTTTCTTACAGAACCACTCCAGCTCTAGTCTGAAACAGTTTGAACAAGTATCTGATGACATAGGTAACACATCTATTGCCTTTACATTTACTTGCAAATTTTAGTGACTGCACACACAGAAGGGACTTGTCGATACATACAAACAAGTATCAGATGTTTCAAGTACAAAATATATACTTTGAAAAATAGAAAGGTTATTTGCAAATGAAAAAAAAGGAAAGGAAAAAAACTTCTTTTAACAAAACTAAAAAATTCCGTCAGGTTCTCAGTTGATGAATTCACATAACCAGAAGTATTGAATTTAATTTATCAGCACTATATATGTATACCTGTACCTACAGCTATAAATATTCATATCATGTACAAAAGTAATTTCTAGATTAATATCTTATTTAACCTAAAAACACCATATTTTTATAATTCCCACTGGTGTGCCAAGTGTATCAGTATTCAAAGTGTGATATGTGAAAGCTATTACTCACAGGTAACTGACAAAGCACTTAGAACAGGATAGTATTTAAAGAACTATTCACAGGAGACCACGATAATCCAGTGATAGTAGTGGCTTGGGCACATATTCATTAACATTCTTATTCTTAGAAAATAAATTTCGGAATAAGAAAATTTTCTAAAAATAGGAATATTTCAAAATTTCGTGGAAAAGGCATTTCTAACGCATTTTTTTTTGCAAGTCCTACCTTTATGTTAATCAGCCACTCAAATGTTGACACCGTTTTTTCACTGTTTTAGCAATTGCATCCAGTTAAAGGTCTAATGATTGCAATGAATCTGAAAAGTCTTTTAAGATTTCTAAAACCTCTTTCACACTACATGTGGTATAAGCCATGGTAATAGGCATTTTGTACAACACCCAGCCCTTTAACTACCTTCTGACATCCGTATATGAACTTGTAACACAGTGGCCGACCATCCATTTTCTTGAACTTCCCACAAAAGTTTTGGGAATGCTCAAAATTTCTGCCTCGGAGTTTCTAACCCCCATTCACTGTTGGTTACCATCTCTTTTGCGCCCTATCATCATTCCTTCAGTGACCTTCTGTAGATAGTTTTTATTATTCAGTAACAGAAGGTGAAATAAGGTGTGACTCGGATGACCACTGATGGTATATAGTGTGCAACAGTAGAATGACAGTCGTACAAACTTTTACTACTGAGAAACAACCTCCATTTACCTCCACTCACTTTATTTAGTCATGGGACGAACACCTGATACTGAAATAAGAATGAGTCACAACCTTCAAAGGGTGTGGCATTGTCATTACCATCCATAAACCACAAATATCACTGTGACACCACAGTGCCCACCCTGTGGGTATATGAAATCTCGGAAGATATGAGGCATCCTGGGAGGCAGTTCAGCTGTAACTGTCTGTAGTGTTGAATCGGTATAAGAATACTTTGTAGAAATTTGTTGTCTTCTAAGAAAATTCTAAGAATAAGACTGATTCAAAGTATAAGAATTTAAGTGAATATGGGCCCAGGAAACCTGATTTGAAATGAACAAGGGTGACTTTTTAAGGGCTTTGGGTGTATGCAGTATAAACTGTCAAAATAAGAAGGGAAATGGATGTTTGTACATTATAATACTACTCTGTGGTCCAGACCTTTGACTGTAGTAATAGTGACTTTATAAAAGTTGTCCATTTAACTTGAATTTCTAATTTGTTGCTTTTCAGGAGGCAAAGTCCTAGACATGGTTGGATCACAAGTGCAGGAAGCCAGCAGTAAATAGTAATTCTGTATATAGACTTGTACTATAATCTGTAATTCTGTCCACAATCTGTGTGCTCAATATTTGTACACGTGCATCTATTTGCCTGCATTCAAAATGCACATGCAATGGAGTATAAACATTAACCTGTATCTCACAAGATTGTGAGACTCTCCAACGTTCTGCAGTTATGAATATTTATGCAATGAATAGATGACACTCCCTCTTATTTTCAGTTTTAACTATGACTCTCTGTAATACAAGAGGGGAATTTTAATGGAAATGCATGGACACTCTCCATGAAGCATCAGGAGTTCATATGCAGAAAAAACGTTTTTTTGTCTAGGTCCTAATTTGAAAGTGTGGCACTCCAAAGTGATATGTTAACACAGGTAGATAAACCATGTGTTGGTGTATTTATGAATCCAATTTACATATCTTTATTACAATCTTGCATTAATTCTTTTTTTTTAAAGTCTGGAAGAAGAGGTTTAGATTTTAAAGTGTTGTATCCCAAAATGATTTTGAACAAGGGTACATGAATCATACTCATTATTTTACCTATTAAACATGTCTCTACGATCGGGCATATAATTCTTTTCAAAGTCTGGTACACAAGGCCTCAGTTTTACCATGTGGTATGCCAACATGATTTTGCAAGGTTACATAAACCATGTGCAAATTTATTTTTTAACCTACCTTTACATATCTGTACAATCTGTCAGCATATCTTATCAATATATGGTAGACCAAGCATTAAAATGAAAGAAGTATAAACTTAAAATAGAAATATGTTGCGGCAACTTGTATGGGTGTTTTGTTGAACAAGGTGATCATTTAAAATTAACATTAACCCCTTAAAGACCTTATCTGTCGACTAGCAGTCGACAGCAATGTGTATTCTACAGTACCATGTCTGTCGGCTAGCAGTCGACACCCCCATATGATATGCCAGCTTTCCTTCAGCACTGTAGAATTAAACGTCTTGGTATACTGAAATACGCTATTTAAAATATTATGTACGAGGACGTTATGGACAACGTAAATCACTTGTGGTGTGTGTTTTAGCAACCTAAACTGTCTGTCGGCTCTTCATCCCGGATTTTCCTTCGGTATAGTAGAATACTGCTCCCTTGGTGGCGAAGAGGTTAATTTGGAAAAGAACAAGTGCTTTTATCCAAAAACTCTTCTAGCAAAGCAGACAAGTCAAGCTTTAACAGCTTGGATTCAAACAGCAATTTTTTTTTTTTTGAAACTTATTATTTGGAGTACGTGACCTTTCTCTATCAAAGTGGCAGATTATAAATGGTTCAGAGTAGATATATAGTGAGTAAAATTATATTTATTTGCAGTATATTGTGTTGTGTTATTGTATTTGTATGAAAGTATTTAATAAACAATATTTAATGAACCAGTGTATGTATTATGTTGAATTTTGCATATTGCCTCTACCAAGTAATGAGGTCCTCAGTGGCCTAGTGGTTAGCAAGTTTGGCATCTAATCATAGGCTGTCACCTCTGTGGGTTCGAGTCCCACAAGTGGCAATTCTGAGGACCTGTCCCAATATGACCCTGGCTGTTGAACGGGACGTAAAACCCCAACTTTGACCTTTGTCTACCAAGTAATGTAGGTTGCTTGTGCTTCAGTGTTGGGATTATTGAAACTCCTAAATGAATTTTAATAAAACATACCAGAAACCTGTATGTATAAGGCAGGGTGGTTGAAATCTTGTTGACAATCTGAATAAGTGCCCTGTGTGTGTATATGTAAATAAGTTGTGTGTAATATGGGGAAGACAACATTTCAAGAACTGTGGGAAATTAGTGAAAGTCTGCACTTTGTATGCTCTTGTTTGGCATATATGTCCTATATTAAAAGTAACCCAACAATGATTTTGTAATAATTAGGTTGTGGTTATATTTTCTGATAACTGTACATGCATTTTACTTTATGCCCAGGTGAGATAGTGGTGATGTTTAATGATGAATAGGTAAGAATTCAATGGTGTCCTTAGTGATCTCTTGTTAATCCTGGTTGCTCTGCTTCCCACTTGATCCATCACTTCACTGTTACATCAACCTGCATTTCAGAATTGTGTTTATTCTTGCTTTGTGATGTTTGTATGACCAGCTCCAAAATTAGTAACATTCTGTGATGTCATAACACCCTCACTGGAACAGTTGCCAAAAGAGGTCTTCAACACTTCGTCATGTCATCTCTTTTTCTGTTTGTCAAGGCCTCCTGGCTGCAGATGTAGAAACTATGAATTTTTCCATCACCTGACCCCAAAATTTCTGTCCCTCTTCAGTAAATGTTGGCAATTTTTAGATTGCTTTCATTTGTTCACCATCACTATTGTACCTCTTTCTCCACTGTGTGACCTGGGCATTACTAGATGGCATTTAATACAATGGCAAGTTATAGAATATTGTAAATATTTACAGTTTCACTAAATAGGATTAATATTTATACACGTTATACACGCAGTGACTGTTCACTTTACTTTTTAATCCCGCTAACATATAAAAGTTTGTTGTGATGTCTTCACATTAGATGACAGGAGGTAGAAAATAAGGTTATAAAGTCATGGTTGATTTATGTAATTATTTCCTGTACATGTTTATTTACCAGAGTCAAACCATGTACACAGAACTTGAAACACTACATGTTCCTATATCAAGTTAACTTCACCCAGCGTCAATTCATTTTGCATAAGCAGAAGTAAAATGCATAGTGTACAACTTGTCTATTTTATATAATGTAACATATATTATTAATTTAATCCTGCAATCAAAACTGTATTTGAATAAACAATACAAAAAGCAGAAGTATGCATATGTGATATTAAACACACCAAGTTTTTTTTTCACCCCGCAGTTCTAAAGGGTTGTCGGGGTATTGTTTTCACCCATGGTGTCCGGATGGGCAGGCAGGCATTCGGGCGATGGGAAAAAGTTTGTCCAGGCTATATCTCAGAAACCATAAGGTGTAGGAAGTTGATAATTGGTAGGGACATTGGTTAGGGGGTGTAGGTGTGCGACTTCATTGTGTGACCTTGATTTGACCTTTGACTTTGCCATAGTGACCTTGACCTATAATATCTTGTTTGGGCTATTTCACAGATATTGTAAGGTGTAGGAAGTTGATATTTGGTAGGGACATTGGTTAGGGGGTGTAGGTGTGCAACGTCATGGTATGACCTTCATTTGACATTGCCGTCACTATGGCAAGGTCAAATCAAGGTCACACCATGACATTGCACACCTACACCTCCTAACCAATGTCCCTACCAAGTATCAACTTCCTACACCCTATGGTTTCCGAGATATAACCTGGACAAGATTTTATAGGTCAAGGTCACTACGGCACTATATCTTGGATGCCCTAATAAGATGAAGTTTCACTCTGTCCAGGTTACGACCTATATTTTACACTCTACTGTGGAAATAGAGCCCAGTGATCATATCCCAAGAAAAGATTAGTAGTAAATTCAACAGATTACTACAAAACTTGACCAGGGCTTAAAATTATAAGTGATTGTGAATCGTAGTACATTGTAGTTATATATACAGACCTTGTTTTTTTCTCAATTGAGAAAAAAAGATGCAATTTATCAGAGATCTGAGCCCTTATTCACTCCTTTATTCCAAGGAACCCTTAAAAAGTAAGGATTTCCTTTATTTCTTACTTCGTTTTTGTATTCATTAAACTTCCTCCAAACAAAGGAGGCTAACTCTTTTTTCCTTGAATTTAAAGGAAACCTTAAAAATCTAGGAAATCCTTAACTTTCAAGGAAATCTTGAAATTTAGTATTAACTAAATTTCCTTTACTGAGGAATCCTTGTATTTTTTCCTTAACTTTCTAGGTTAGTGTGCGACTACCTTTATCATAAAGAGGCGTTTTGGTGGTATGACTTTTTAAGTAAAAATCGAGGTAATTTTTTGAAGTGTTATGATATTTGCACCATTTCTTGTCCATACCATATCATTTATATCGCCATACATCTTTCTTTCTAAATTATGGGATATTTAGTTGATATGGGTCATCAAACCAAAAGAAAATGTATTTTATTTGTGTGTCACAATATCTATATGAAAAGTGGCTATTACTATAATGTGGTATGCAATACCAAAACCTTTAAAATTTAGGTATTCATTTCTTAAAATATAAAACATTACATTAAACAACAATAGAAAACATATCATTACCCTAGTCTTATATGGAATAATTAATATGGAAAGAAGAAAATAGAAAAGTAAGGGAAAGCTAAAGGAGCCTTTGTGAAGAAACTTTTTTTAACCAATCAAATGATTGAATGCACTCCTTTAAAAATAGCCAGGCTCGGCAGGGAAGAACCCCAGCCCGCAGGTACAGCTAAATGGCCAACAACATTGAGATTTGGGAAAATCTTAGGAACAACTTCTGTTGTAAGAAGTATAGAGAACCCACAAGATGTTCTATAAAAGATTCACAGGCCAAGATTTCTTACAAGTAGTTTCATATTTTGAAGCCAAAGAAACAATTACAAGGGAGATAGATATAAGGCCCTCCTATTTGGCATTAAAGATTGATATGGTGGCCATTTTGTTTCCAAAACAAGGACACAATTACTGTCAGGCGAGCTTTCCTATCCATTTGCATTTTGTGCAAATCTGATGAAGCTAGCTGCAATATTTTAGGTAACAGTAAACATTAAACATTTGAGGACAAAAGTGTGACCATGGCAACAGTTGCTGCTGGATACACTCAAAACCAAATCAGCTGTAGATCCTCTTGGGTAAAATACCCTGAAAATTTGGTGAAAATCCGTGCAGAGGTTTAGTCTATGGAACACCCACAAAGTTTAAGACCTGAAAATCTTAAAAGTGTTGCCATGGAAACAGTTGTTACCAGATACCCCCCAAAACCTAATCAGCTCTAGATCCTCTTGGGGTAAACATCCGCTGAAAATCTGTGCAGGGGTTTAGGCTGTGGAACACCCACAAGCTTTACGTCCGCCGCCTGGACGGCATAGGGGACAACTATAACCCATCATTTATGGGCTGGGATTAATAAAGGATCCTTTATTTAAGGTCTCCTTTGGTGAGGAAACCACAAAGGAGGTTTCGTGAATAGCATTTTAAAGGTCACCTTACCAAAGGAGATTTTTCTCCTTCCTTTAATAAAGGAACCTTAAAAATAAAGGAGGTTTAGTGAATACGGATCCAGATGGGTGTTGCAGTTAAACTTGACAGTGGGATAGCAGTTTTCCTGATTCATTGGCCTATGAGCTGAGTAATTCACTTCGAGTCATAATTTATAACACAACACAAAACTTTAACCCAAAGGCAGTACAGTTCTTATTCTTTTTTCGCTAATGTTTATCACATGATTTTGACAAAAGTTCCATCTACTTTCAAAGTCAATAAGAGGTTTATGCCAGTGGCCTTTCAATGGTAACATTCACATGTACTAAGTATTTCTGTGAAATATTACGCCTGTCTTAAAGGTAGAACTTAAACCTCAGAATAAACAGACATATCAGGATTTAGACCATTTCCGTACATAGTATTAGTTATATACTGTAAGTCAAGTTTGATTTGAACTATTCTGGAGTAATAAAAATAATCCCAGGGAATCCCAGCCTGCTGATATAACTGGAAGAGCACCAAGTGGACATTTGGGAAATTGTGCACCATTTTAAATGTAAGAGATGATATAATACATGTGTCTTGTAAGGGTTTTAGCTGCAGAGCACCTACAAATTTATAAGTCTAAATAAAAGTAAATAAAAGTCTTCTGCCAGTCATGAACACCTGGTTAACAAAATATACATTCTTTATTTTAAATGCAAAATGTTACATATTACAAAAGTCCAAGCTGTTATGTCAACTAAATTGGGACATAGCGACCACCTTTATTTCCTTGCAATACAGTTTGCTGTAGGGTCTTTTTGAGTGCTGTCAATTGTCTGCAGTGGCTCCCTCCCATCATGGCTTTACCTCCTTCCATCAATACACAGTTATGATGTCATGATCTGATGCAGGTGAGGCCTGCTTTTAAAATACCCTGCAGATTGCTGCCAAGTTCTTCATCCTGAATATACATTGAATACTTTGTTTATACTTTGTGAAGAGAAAACCAGTTTGATTTCAACTGTCAAGACAGCTGTTTTAGAGATCCACAAGAAAACAATGTTGGTTTTTCAAACACTAAAACCATCTTTTGCCTCTGGGGTGGGATTAATCAAATGTTTTTGTATGTTTTTCATTTGATCTTAGCTCATTCCTTTTTAACAAACTATCCCTCTTATGAAATGTTCTTCAAGCTACTCTTTCTTAGGCAACATATGAAAGGTTAAACTTAAAGGTTGTGATTCTTATTCAGGTTCAAATGTATAATATGTCCAGGCCTAATAGTCAAAATATCCTGACTGTAATTTCAACAACTTCTCTGCCTCTCAGCCACAGTAGTTGACTGATTAATAAGTTGACTCTCGCCTCTTTGAGGGTTCAAATCCAACACCTGGAAAAGTGGGAATGACCTTAGTAGGACCCATGACTGATACAACATTAGAGGCTGAAAGGGATGCAAAACCTAACTTTTAACTAGAAATAGGCTGCCCTGTTGATAGTAGATGCGAATAGAAACAGGATAGCATAGAAGAACACACATTATCATGTGTAATGTCCACCCATGAACCTTTTGCCCAAATTGTACAATAGTCTTACAAGACCCTGTTTCATTTGTAAAATATATCAATGATGCTTAAATATTTGTTAGTGTAGATGTAAATTATTTCAGCTTCATGCCTTTTTGCATTGGTTGGGTTGAAAATTTTGACGAAATCACTCTATCTTGCACGGTTAAGAAGATAGAAGCAAATTCCTGTTTTTCTATTTTTGGCAAAAATTTGAAAATTCAAAATGGCCGCCATTTTTGGGAAAAGGAATTTTTTTTGAAAATTGCCAAGAGTACATTTCTTAGATACCCTATGGGTCGAAAATTTCAACGAAATAACTCTATTTTGCACGGTTAAGGCCAGTTTGTGTTTTTCCATTTTGGGCAAAAATTCGAAAATTCAAAATGGCTGCCATTTTTGGGGAGGGGAAAATTTTTTTGAAAATTGCAAAGATTACATTCCTTAGATACCCTGTGGGTTGAAAATTTCGACGAAATCGCTCTATCTCGCATGGTTAAGGAGATAGAAGCAAATTTGTGTTTTGCCATTTTTGGCAAAAATTCGAAAATTCAAAATGGCCGCCATTTTTGGGGAGGGGAAAATTTTTTGAAAATTGCAAAGATTGCATTCCTTAGATACCCTGTGGGTCGAAAATTTCGACGAAATCGCTCTATCTCGCACGGTTAAGGAGATAGAAGCAAATTTGTGTTTTGCCATTTTTGGCAAAAATTCGAAAATTCAAAATGGCCGCCATTTTTGGGGAGGGGAAAATTTTTTGAAAATTGCAAAGATTGCATTGCTTAGATACCCTGTGCGTCGAAAATTTTGCCGAAATCGCTCTATCTCGCAAGGTTAAGGAGATAGAAGCAAATTAGTGTTTTGCCATTTTTGGCAAAAATTCGAAAATTCAAAATGGCTGCCATTTTTGGGGAGGGGAAAATTTTTTAAAAATTACTAAGAGTACAATGCTCAGATACCCTGTGGATCGAAAATTTTGACAAAATCGCTCTATCTCGCACGGTTAAGGAGATAGAAGCAGATTGGTGTTTTGCCATTTTTGGCAAAAATTCGAAAATTCAAAATGGCTGCCATTTTTGGGGAGGGGAAAATTTTTTAAAAATTACTAAGAGTACAATGCTCAGATACCCTGTGGATCGAAAATTTTGACAAAATCGCTCTATCTCGCACGGTTAAGGAGATAGAAGCAGATTGGTGTTTTGCCATTTTTGGCAAAAATTCGAAAATTCAAAATGGCCGCCATTTTTGGGGAGGGGAAAATTTTTTGAAAATTGCAAAGATTGCATTCCTTAGATACCCTGTGGGTCGAAAATTTCGACGAAATCGCTCTATCTCGCACGGTTAAGGAGATAGAAGCAAATTTGTGTTTTGCCATTTTTGGCAAAAATTCGAAAATTCAAAATGGCCGCCATTTTTGGGGAGGGGAAAATTTTTTGAAAATTGCAAATATTACATTCCTTAGATACCCTGTGGGTCGAAAATTTCGACGAAATCGCTCTATCTCGCACGGTTAAGGAGATAGAAGGAAATTTGTGTTTTGCCATTTTTGGCAAAAATTCGAAAATTCAAAATGGCCGCCATTTTTGGGGAGGGGAAAATTTTTGGAAAATTGCAAAGATTGCATTGCTTAGATACCCTGTGGGTCGAAAATTTCGACGAAATCACTCTATCTCGCACGGTTAAGGAGATAGAAGCAAATTTGTGTTTTGCCATTTTTGGCAAAAATTCGAAAATTCAAAATGGCCGCCATTTTTGGGGAGGGGAAAATTTTTGGAAAATTGCAAAGATTGCATTGCTTAGATACCCTGTGCGTCGAAAATTTTGCCGAAATCGCTCTATCTCGCACGGTTAAGGAGATAGAAGCAAATTAGTGTTTTGCCATTTTTGGCAAATATTCGAAAATTCAAAATGGCCGCCATTTTTGGGGAGGGGAAAATTTTTTAAAAATTACCAAGAGTACAATCCTCAGATACCCTGTGGGTCGAAAATTTTGACGAAATCGCTCTATCTGGCACGGTTAAGGAGATAGAAGCAAATTTGTGTTTTGCCATTTTTGGCAAAAATTCGAAAATTCAAAATGGCCGCCATTTTTGGGGAGGGGAAAATTTTTGGAAAATTGCAAAGATTGCATTCCTTAGATACCCTGTGGGTCGAAAATTTCGACGAAATCACTCTATCTCGCACGGTTAAGGAGATAGAAGCAAATTAGTGTTTTGCCATTTTTGGCAAAAATTCGAAAATTCAAAATGGCCGCCATTTTTGGGGAGGGGAAAATTTTTTAAAAATTACCAAGAGTACAATGCTCAGATACCCTGTGGGTCGAAAATTTTGATGAAATCGCTCTATCTGGCACGGTTAAGGAGATAGAAGGAAATTTGTGTTTTGCCATTTTTGGCAAAAATTCAAAAATTCAAAATGGCCGCCATTTTTGGGGAGGGGAAAATTTTTGGAAAATTGCAGATTGCATTCCTTAAATACCCTGTGGGTCGAAAATTTCGACGAAATCGCTCTATCTCACATGGTTAAGGAGATAGAAGCAAATTTGTGTTTTGCCATTTTTGGCAAAAATTCGAAAATTCAAAATGGCCGCCATCTTTGGGGAGGGGAAAATTTTTTGAAAATTGCAAATATTACATTCCTTAGATACCCTGTGGGTCAAAAATTTCGACGAAATCGCTCTATCTCTTACGGTTTCTGAGATATTAGCAAATTACTCAAAAGTAGTACTGAAAATACACAATGAAGTACCTAAATGGCTATTACTCATGTACTGACAAAGCTATCAGTCCCAAATGCAATACCAAGCGAGCTATGGACATAACAATCTTGTATTCAAAATTGTAGTAAAATATCTTTAATTATTTTGGCTTAAATGCACGGAAACCAATGGGTACTGAAAATAGCTGTACTTAAGTATTACTCAGTAAGCAAAAGAGGTACAACAGCCAAAAGCAATCCCAAGCAAGCTACTGACCCAATAAGCCTGCATACCAAATTTGGTGACAATAGCTCTAATACTTTTCCTTTAAATGAGCGGAAACCATGCATGACGCCGGACATCGGACGCCGGACATCGGACGGCGAAAAAAGCAAAAATAATATATCCACCCCCCAGGGGGGTGGACATAATCACTGACCTGTATTGACCAGGACACCAAGACGTCCTTCTCTGGATCATCATCAGAACCTGACACTTTGATTAACACTGAGTCTCCCATATTAATACTGCCGTCTGCACTGTGTAGAATATGTTCTCCTCCCATCTCCCTGCAAATCAACACATTGATTTCTGTGTCTCCATACAATGGAAGCTCTCTTATATAAGCTTCAATTATCTGAATACTCAATGCCATGTACACAAGTCGACTTTCCCACATTTATTATTAACAATCGTTGTACACTGAACACCTCACAAGCACATGCTGCCCTGAATGGTTTTGTACACATTTCTTTTGAGTTTTAACAAACCACTTCTATCTGACTTAACAATTCTTGGAAGAAAACAAACACATCTTTGATTCCTCTGACTTGAATGTTATACCAGAAATCAATAGTTAGGATTACCTCCTCTTATAATCAGAGGACTACAAGCATGCTGAATTTTTAACATAGCTTATCCCTAAATGGCCAGGATTACCTACACATCTTATAACAAGAGGTTTAGGAGCCTGTTTTAAAATAGCATCAGAGATGCCCGTACCCCACAGCCTAGGGAGATATTTTCAACACCATGAGATACAGAAGTACTGTATCAGTACAAACTTCAGGATACTTTCAGACCACTGTCAGTTATATAAAGGTCCAAACAATGTTTAAATGGAGAAATAATGTCTAAAAGAAAGATCATGCATATAACTTTGTATATAACTCATGTATATGACTTTAATCTAGATCATGTCCATGTTCCTTGGGATGCTGTCCATTGTGGTAATATGTTTTGTAATGAGCACCATGATGATATCCAGTCACTATATGATAATATTATAAATGCATGTCTCGACACTACTCCTAAAGTGTGTAACAGGCTAGATGAAAAATCCACCAACAAACTCCCAGGCTGGAATGATCTAGTCCGTGATCTACATCATACAGCCATGTTTTGGCATTCAATCTGGAAAAGTTCTGGATCTCCTAATGTGGGGATCATAGCTAATATCAGACGTTCTACACGTGCAAAATACCACTACAGTGTGAAACTCTTAAAAAGACAGAAGGATAACACTGCTGCAGATAAGTTGGCACATGAATTGTTAAATAACAACTATACTAACTTTTGGAATGACATTAAAAAACTCAGTAAAAAGGTTACTAAACTTCCAAATTCTATTAATAATACTAGTGGTGATTATAATATTGCCGAGTTATTTAGGGAAAAATATTATAATCTTTATAACTGTTCTACATGTTCTCCAGTGGAGATGCAATCAATAAAGCAGGAAATTAGTCAAGGAATTAGTCATTCTTGTCTCAGAGGTCAGTGTTACCATAACCATAATGTAGATGTTAATTGTGTTAGTACAGCAATCAAATTGTTAAAAAAGGGAAAAAGTGATGGGACTTGTAATATTACTACTGACCACCTAATAAATGGTTCTGGAAAACTAGTTGTATACTTATCATTGTTATTCAATTGTATGATAAAGCATGGTTCTGTACCATCTGGATTCTTAGAATCCCAAATCGTTCCTATACCAAAAAATAAAAGAAAATCATTGAATGATATTTCAAATTACAGAGGCATTGCAGTGAGCTCAGTCATAGGCAAGATATTAGATAGTGTGATTATTCATCTACATGAAAGTGTTCTTCAATCATGTGATATGCAGTTTGGATTTAAAAAAGGACATTCAACCACTCAATGTACTGCAATTGTTGAAGAAGTTGTAAATTATTATAAAAATAGAAATTCTTCAGTTTATGTATTAATGTTGGATGCAAGTCAAGCCTTTGACAGGGTGAACTATAAAAGTCTTTTTTGTACTCTTTTGAATCGTGGCTTGTGCTTTTTAACTACTAGGTTATTGTTTAATTTATATAACAATCAGTTATTGTCTATTAAATGGGGTAATTGTATTAGTACAAAATTTAAGCCATCCAATGGAGTTAAGCAGGGTGGAGTTTTATCACCTTTATTATTTACCCTATACATTGATAATTTATTCACAGAGTTGAAGCATTGTGGCTTTGGGTGCTACATAGGGAATTTATTCTCAGGAGCGTTTGGATATGCTGATGATATTGTTTTATTGGCACCTACTGTTTTCTCTTTAAACAAACTCTATAGTATATGTAAACAATATGGACATTCTCATAACATAGTTTTTAATCCTCAAAAAAGCAAGTTACTCATATTTGGAAGTGATATCCAGGGTTTTGTTATTGACAACAACTTTTTAACATGTCAGCCCACTGATAAGCATGTTGGTCATGTAATTGGTCCTGGTCTTGTTGATCAAGATATCAAAAGTAAAATCAATGAAATGGTTATAAATACCAATCATTTAGTATCGACTTTTAGAAATGCATCATATGATATAAAGTACAAACTATTTAAAACATTTGCAATGCCACTATATGGATGTGTTCTATGGGACTACTCTTCAGTGTATATCGAAAAGTTATTTGTATGTTGGAGAAAGTGTATTAGAAGACTTTTAAGTCTCCCTTACAATACCCACTCTATATTGTTGCCTATCATTTGCAGTGATTTACCAATAGAATGTCAACTACACAAAAGAGTTATGAAGTTCTTTATATGCCTGGCAAAGTCAAATAATATTTATAATAACTTAGCATTGCAGTTAATTGTCGAGGGTAGTAAATCTCGTATGTCTAATTCATTAAATTATATCTGTTATAAATATGGAATATGTAAATATGATTTAAGTAATGTACAATTGAGTCAGCTAACTTATGTCATGAAACACCTTTTCAGTACAAATGTAGATGTAGATACCTTGGTGTATGCTGATGTGATTATTGATATGCTCAGTTTTATAGATCAGAATAAGTTTAACATTTTGACTCCAACTCAAACACGTGAATTACTGTCCTTTGCCTGTACAATATAGCCTGGTTGTGTTTTACTTCTGTGTGTATAATGTTTTGTTTACATTTTTTTTTCTCTCTGTCTTTTCATTCCTATGTTATTTTGTGTAAATAATTAAAAAATAACTGTATCAATCACATGCAATTGTATACGAATAAATAAATAAATAAAATAAATAAATAAAGATGAAGTATTAAAACAAGATAATTCAATAACAAGATGACAGCATTAATCAGCAAACTAAAATTCAACCCTCTTTATCTACATCTGCAAGGCCCGAATTATGGTTTAGTTGGTTTGAATATTACCATGCATACAGAAGTGGTAATACATTTAATGAATGCTTATGTGTGGTGTTGGAGCAAAATCTGTGGCTCACTTGATGAAATTCTATCTCTTACAATGGGAAGTTATGAAAGTAAAATTCTTAATAAATTCTAATATGACTTTAATAGTGCTTAATCTGCATCAAAAGAGAGACCCAAAGGTGCAACAAGATTTTATAGGTCAAGGTCACTACGACAAGGTCAAAGGTCAAATTAAGGTGACGCCATGATAATACACACCTATAGCCCCTAACCAATGTCCCTAGCAAGTATCAACTTCCTCAACCTTACGGTTTCGAAGATATAGCCCGGACAAGATTTTATAGGTCAAGGTCACTACGCCAAGGTCAAAGGTCAAATCAAGGTCAGATCATGACGCTGCACAACTACATCCCCTAACCAATGTCCCTACCAAGTATCAACTTCCTACACCTTACGGTTTCTGAGATATAGCCCGGACAAGATTTTATAGGTCAAGGTCACTACGGCAAGGTCAAAGGTCAAATCCTGGTCAGACCATGACGTTGCACACCTACACATCCTAACCAATATCCCTACCAAGTACCAACTTCCTACACCTTACGGTTTCCGAGATATAGCCCAGACAACATTTTATAGGTCAAGGTCACTACGGCAAGGTCAAAGGTCAAATCAAAGTCAGACCATGACATTGCACAACTACACCCCTAACCAATATCCCTACAAAGTATCAACTTTCTACACCTTACGGTTTCCGAGATATAGCCTGGACAAGATTTTATAGGTTAAGGCCACTACGACAAGGTCAAAGGTCAAATCAAGGTCAGACCATAACACTGCACACCTACACCCCCTAGCAAATGTCCCTACCAAATATCAACTTCCTACACCATACGGTTTCCGAGATATAGCCCGGACAAGATTTTATAGGTCAAGGCCACTACGGCAAAATCAAAGGTCAAATCAAGGTCAGACCATGACGTTGCAGACCTACACCCCCTAACCAATATCCCTACCAAGTATCAACTTCCTACACCTTACGGTTTCCGAGATATAGCCCGGACAAGATTTTACAGGTCAAGGTCACTACGGCAAGGTCAAAGGTCAAATCAAGGTCACACCATGACGTTGCACACCTACACCCCCTAACCAATGTCCCTGCCAAATATCAACTTCCGACACATTACAGTTTCCGATATATAGCCTGGACAAGATTTTATAGGTCAAGGTCACTATGGCAAGGTCAAAGGTCAAATCAAGGTCACACCATGACGCTGCACACCTACACCCCCTAACCAATATCCCTACCAAGTATCAACTTCCTACACCTTACGGTTTCCGAGATATAGCCCGGACAAGATTTTATAGGTCAAGGTCACTACAGCAAGGTCAAAGGTCAAATCAAGGTCAGACCATGACGTTGCACAACTACACCCCCTAACCAATGTCCCTACCAAGTATCAACTTCCTACACCTTACGGTTTCTGAGATATAGCCCGGACAAGATTTTCAAACTCAAGGTCACTACGGCAAGGTCAAAGGCCAAATCAAGGTCAGACCATGACGTTGCACACCTACACCCACTAACCAATGTCCCTACCAAGTATCAACTTCCTACACCTTACGGTTTCTGAGATATAGCCCGGACAAGATTTTCAAACTCAAGGTCACTATGGCAAGGTCAAAGGTCAAATCAAGGTCAGACCATGACGTTGCACACCTACACCCCCTAACCAATGTCCCTACCAAGTATCAACTTCCTACACCTTACGGTTTCTGAGATACAGCCCGGACAAACTATTTCCCGCCGCCCGCCCGCCCATCCGGACACCATGGGTGAAAACAATACCCCGACAGCCCTTAAGGGCTGTGGGGTAAAAATGGCTCATCTCTAAATTCCCAAATAAATCGGTGCTGAAAGTATTCAACAATGAAAAGACAATATGCAGCTCTCCATGTTACATTAAAGTCACAAACTACTTTTGTAATGCTGTTTTGCAATTTCATTTCTTTGAAAGACTCCGCAAAAGTAAAGTTGCATTGAAAAAATAAAAACAAATATTGGCATATTTTGTAGAATATGTAAACTTGAAACTGATTAAATGTTTGATTGTCAAACAATATTGAGGTGAATTTTTTTCCATTTGCACATATTTGGGTGCAACAAGAATGAGTTTGTACCTTTTTATGAGGTTATATATTTTCTCTGTTGTATTATTGGGTGGGCCACTGTGTTCAACAGTAATTGTGGAAGTGAACCGTATCTGATGTTCTTGCAGCCCAAGCTCCTTCATTGCTACACTTGGCTCCAAAATACGCATTTTCTGAAATTGAACGAACATCGTCTAACATGAATGAAATAAATTATACTAAACTAACATGTATGTTGTTAGTATTCAAACTTTATGATGGATATTGAGTATAAATTACTTTGTTCTGTAATACATGAAATAACTGAACTGAATACATTAACATGAACATTAAAATGTTGGTAGTAGTAGACTGTATAAGTAGAACCTCCAATATCCATAGGATTTGGTTTTAGCAATGGCTAACTTCCACTTGTATGGCGTTTTCTGATAGTGTGACCTTAAAACTTGTTCAACTGCTGTTTTTGCTGTGGATTCTTTAATGTAACCATTTATACACCCCCACACCTCAAAAATGAAAACAAGTAACATAAATATAGTGGAATAGCAGATATATGCATGTTATTTATACAATCATCCTAATAACATAATTTCTTCAGCCAGTTCCTATGCTTCATGACACTATTATATACATTACGCCGCTCTAACACAGCATACAGTTTTATGTCTCACTATCATTTCATATCATTTTGTGTCAAAGATCTTATATTAATTGGATATACCCCTTTCAGAAGGTTTCAATACAGTAATGCACTTATTTTTACTGGCTTTAAAGTTGTTCACACTCACACTATCTTTGATGACCAGAGCTCCATGTAACACACATGACTTTTTGGGGACTGGTTGAAGAGAGCTGGGTTGTGTGAAGCCTCTCTTCAGTAAGGACACAGACATATCAACCTGGATGTCTGGAGTGACAGGAATACTTACTGATTCCCCATTGGCTGGCATGTAACAACCCATATTCTCTGTTACAAACACAAAATAAATTTAATGTAAAGTATCAATACTGACTTAGTCCGTTTAATGAAAATTCAAAAAAAATTAGATGGGTCTACCTTAATTTCAACAGTTTTTCTCAATGACATAAAAGAGTTTGTAGAACTACCAATAAATGACACATTCTCAGACAAGGGAACCAGTGAGATATTTCAATTAAGTATATATATATATTACATACATTTCCACTGCACAAGTGACTACTGGGTGACAATCACAAAAATTTGGCTTAATTGATGTGCAAAAATCTGTCCTGATCCTGGTATGAGGAAATATAAAAAATAAATTACAACTAAAGTACCAGTGTCTTGAATAAAAGAATAAAACAAAACCAGAGGAAAGAAGAAAGGCAGAATCTGGGTACAAATTACATTTGGTATGATCTGACTGTCCTCAGTACATCGAGTGAGAAATTTTAAAATGAAAATAATAAATAATGGTAATACAAAATTTTAAGGATTTTACATATAGAGTTTCAGATACCTGCCATTCACACTATTCTATGTGGTCATATCAAAATGTATTAGAATGTTGGTTTATGTCCTTGTCTTTATTGTTTCATAAATGGACCTAGCATGTAGGTAGAGCATATTTAATAACAAGCCGTGACATAAAGCAATACTGCATATACTTTTTAGTTTGGTAAGTCAGAGCTTGTGCCACATGCTGAAAATACTGTCCGTATTCTGTTGAACACATTTTACATAAACACAAATTCTGACCTACTTTTATTTACTGCAACAAGCAGAAACTCCTAAAACATGAAAGGCATCAAATAACACCCAACAAGTTTAATATTTTACACTTGTCTGTAGCTTGAGAAGCCAACCCGGAACAGTGAAACCTAGGTATTACTTGTCACAGACATTACACAAAATAACCCTTAAGATATGTATGTACAGTTATTTTTTATTATACCTTCAATCAGACAACATTAAACCAATTTGGCATGAGTTCTGAGCATGTCAATATCTTTTCTATTTATTTCAAATTCCATCATTTAATTTCAATGATGTTATGTGAACTTTGTCACAGTATGCAAATTTCATCATGGGGGGGGGGGGGGCATTCTTAAAAAATGAGACAAAACTAGAGGATCGCTCGCACAAAAAAAAGATAATGTTTTTGCTATGCAAAAACAAAGCGTCCCGAAAAGGATATAAAGGTGAGTGCTAAAGTATTAAGAAAATGCTTCGTTTCTAGCCTTATACTGTTGTGGCAACCAAAGTCAGCGCAGTCTGCTCTATGTAGCACGGTTTTCAAGATGTAAGCATTTTTGTGTTTTGCAAAAAATTCGAAAATTCAAAATGTGCGCTATATTTGGCGAGACAAAAATATTTTGAAAATTGGCATGGCTACTCTGCAGAGATACCCAGCAGGTCAAAAATTTTGTTGAGTTCGCTCCATCTAGCACGGTTTTCGAGATATAAGCATTTTTGTGTTTTGCAAAAACTTTGAAAATTCAAAATGGCCAGCATTTTTGGGGAGACAAAAATTTTTGACAAGACCACTGCCGCAGTGTGTATCTCCCGCCGAGCATTAAAGGAGAAGAAATAGCTTTTCCGAGATATTCACAATTTTTGATTTTCGTGTGTGAAAGCTCTTCCAAAAGTAGGTGAATGAGTTATTTGAGACAAATTGGCTATCTGCAATACTATTAAGAGATAATTCACATTTACTCCTTTTGGGTAGGTGAGTAATTACCTACGGGTCTGGAACTTCACCAAGTGAAAGTTCTGCCAAAAGTAGATGAATGAGTTATTTGATAAAAATTGGGTATCCGCAATACTTTTAGAGATAATTAGCATTTACTCATTTTGAGTAGGTGAATAATTAGCTATGGGTCTGAAACTTCACCAAGTGAAAGCTCTCCCAAAAGTAGGTGAATAAGTTATTTGAGAAAAATTCGCTATCTGCAATACTTTTAGAGATAATTCGCATTTACTCATTTTGAGTAGGTGAGTAATTAGCTATGGGTCTGAAACTTCACCATCTGAAAGCTCTCCCACAAGTAGATGAACGAGTATTTGATAAAAATTGGGTATCCAAAATACTTTTACAGATAATTAGCATTTACTCATTTTGAGTAGGTGAATAATTAGCTATGGGTCTGAAACTTCACGGAGTGAAAGCTCTCCCAAAAGTAGGTGAATGAGTTATTTGAGAAAAATTGGGTATCCGCAATACTTTTAGAGATAATTCGCATTTACTCATTTTGAGTAGTTGAGTAATTAGCTATGGGTCTGAAACTTCCCCATGTGAAAGCTCTCCCACAAGTAGATGAATGAGTTATTTGATAAAAATTGAGTATCCGCAATACTTTTACAGATAATTAGCATTTACTCATTTTGAGTAGGTGAATAATTAGCTATGGGTCTGAAACTTCACGGAGTGAAAGCTCTCCCAAAAGTAGGTGAATGAGTTATCTGAGAAAAATTGGCTATCTGCAATACTTTTAGAGATAATTCGCATTTACTCATTTTGAGTAGGTGAGTAATTAGCTATGGGTCTGAAACTTCACCATGTGAAAGCTCTTCCAAAAGTAGGTGAATGAGTTATTTGAGAAAAATTGGCTATCTACAATACTTTTAAGAGATAATTCGCATTTACTCATTTTGAGTAGGCGAGTAATTATCTACGGGTCTGAAACTTCACCATGTCAAAGCTCTCCCAAAAGTACATGAATGAGTTATTTGATAAAAATTGAGTATCCGCAATACTTTTACAGATAATTAGCATTTACTCATTTTGAGTAGGTGAGTAATTAGCTATGGGTCTGAAACTTCACGGAGTGAAAGCTCTCCCAAAAGTAGGTGAATGAGTTATTTGATAAAAATTGGCTATCTGCAATACTTTTAGAGATAATTTGCATTTACTCATTTTGAGTAGGTGAGTAATTAGCTATGGGTCTGAAACTTCACCATGTGAAAGCTCTTCCAAAAGTAGGTGAATGAGTTATTTGAGAAAAATTGGCTATCTGCAATACTTTTAAGAGATAATTAGCATTTACTCATTTTGAGTAGGTGAGTAATTAGCTATGGGTCTGAAACTTCACCATGTGAAAGCTCTCCCACAAGTAGATGAATGAGTTATTTGATAAAAATTGAGTATCCGCAATACTTTTACAGATAATTAGCATTTACTCATTTTGAGTAGGTGAATAATTAGCTATGGGTCTGAAACTTCACGGAGTGAAAGCTCTCCCAAAAGTAGGTGAATGAGTTATCTGAGAAAAATTGGCTATCTGCAATACTTTTAGAGATAATTCGCATTTACTCATTTTGAGTAGGTGAGTAATTAGCTATGGGTCTGAAACTTCACCATGTGAAAGCTCTTCCAAAAGTAGGTGAATGAGTTATTTGAGAAAAATTGGCTATCTACAATACTTTTAAGAGATAATTCGCATTTACTCATTTTGAGTAGGTTAGTATTTATCTACGGGTCTGAAACTTCACCATGTCAAAGCTCTCCCAAAAGTACATGAATGAGTTATTTGATAAAAATTGAGTATCCGCAATAGTTTTTGAGATAATTAGCATTTACTCATTTTGAGTAGGTGAATAATTAGCTATGGGTCTGAAACTTCACAGAGTGAAAGCTCTCCCAAAAGTAGGTGAATGAGTTATTTGAAAAAAATTGGCTATCTGCAATACTTTTAGAGATAATTCGCATTTACTCATTTTGAGTAGGTGAGTAATTAGCTATGGGTCTGAAACTTCACCAAGTGAAAGCTCTCCCAAAAGTAGGTGAATGATTAATTTGAGAAAAATTGGCTATCTGCAATACTTTTAGAGATAATTCACATTTACTCATTTTGAGTAGGTGAGTAATTAGCTATGGGTCTGAAACTTCACAATGTGAAAGCTCTCCCAAAAGTAGGTGAATGAGTTATTTGAGAAAAATTGGCTATCTGCAATATTTTTAGAGGTAATTCGCATTTACTCATTTTGAGTAGGTGAGTAATTAGCTATGGGTCTGAAACTTCACCATGTGAAAGCTCTTCCAAAAGTAGATGAATGAGTTATTTGAGAAAAATTGGCTATCCGCAATACTTTTAAGAGATAATTCGCATTTACTCATTTTGAGTAGGTGAGTAATTATGTACGGGTCTGAAACTTCACCATGTGAAAGCTCTCCCAAAAGTACATGAATGAGTTATTTGATAAAAATTGGGTATCCGCAATAGTTTTAGAGATAATTAGCATTTACTCATTTTGAGTAGGTGAATAATTAGCTACGGGTCTGAAACTTCACCGAGTGAAAGCTCTTTGGGATAGCTGCTCTGCACATATACCCTGAAGATCAAAAATTTCGTCGAAATCGTTCTATGTAGCACGGTTTTCGAGATATTAGCATTTTAATGTTTTGCAATTTTTGCGCAAAAATTCGAAAATTCAAAATGGCCGCCATTTTTGGCAAGATAAATTTTTTTTGAAAATTGGCGTGGCTACTCTACAGAGATACCCTGTGGGTCAAAAATTTCGTCAAAATCGCTCTATCTAGCACAGTTTTCGAGATATAAGCATTTTTATGTTTTGCAATTTTGCGAAAAATTCAAAAATTCAAAATGGCCGCCATTTTTTGCGAGAAAATGTTTTTTTGAAAATTGGCATGGCTACTCTGCAAAAATACCCTGCGGGTCAAAAATTTCGTCGAAATCGCTCTATCTAGCACGGTTTTTGAGATATAAGCATTTTTATGTTTTGCAATTTTTGCGAAAAATTCGAAAATTCAAAATGGCCGCCATTTCTTGCGAGACAAAATTTTTTTGAAAATTGGCATGGCTACTCTGCAGAGATACCCTGTGGGTCAAAAATGTTGTCGAAATCGCTCTATCTAGCAGGGTTTTCGAGATATAAGCATTTTTATGTTTTGCAATTTTTTGCGAAAAATTCGAAAATTCAAAATGGCCGCCATTTTTGGCGAGACAAAATTTTTTGAAAATAGGCATGGCTACTCTGCAGAGATACCCTGTGGGTCAAAAATTTCGTCGAAATCGCTCTATCTAGTACGGTTTTCGAGATATAAGCATTTTTATGTTTGCAATTTTTGCAAAAAATTCAAAAATTCAAAATGGCCGCCATTTTTAGCGAGACAAATTTTTTTAGAAAATTGGGATAACTACACCGCCAAAAATTTCATCGAAATCGCTCTATCTAGCACGGTTTTCGAGATATAAGCATTTTTGTGTTTTCCTTATTTGGAAAATTCATAATGATTAATTAATCATTAATTACTCGGCCATTTCTTGACCAATCAATGCCAAAATCTAATGATTTCCAGATTTTAATAGAATGAATGTATTTGCCAAGTTTCAGGTGAATTGATAAAATTCCTTTCAAGTTATCATCCGGACAAGCTTCCCCATCGAAAAAAGACATTTTTGGTCATGTGACCTCTCTGATTGGTTGAAATGTCACTGCAGCATATTCAAAAAAATTCCCCAAGGCTACTGCCTAAACCTGCCAAATTTGAAAAGAATCCGCCTAACGGTTACAGAGTTATAAGGAAAACAAAATGCGGAGCCCGAAGGTCTCCCATACACAAACAAGCGTCCCACAAGGGACGCTTAATAACCAAATTACGTATCAGGGAAGATCAAATGCTGAAAGTAGTCACAGAAATAAGTCACTAATATATACAGAATTTCCCATAAAAGAAGAAAATTTCATGGAGTTTCCCTGCTACTAATTTTAGTTACTTGGGCGAATTTCACATTTGTTGCTTCACCTCCAAGTTCCTGCTTAATTTTTCCAATGAGGAATTCCATTTTCTGGGCTTCTCCATGCACCAACATCACATTACGAGGCTCACACATACGAATCAGCTGCATTATTCCTTTTGCATCTGCATGTGCACTGAAACTCATATACTGCACCTGCATTTTTACTTCAGTCTAAAACAGCAGAAAACCACGCCATGGATATTGAAATACAATGTGTATTTTCATGTTTAACAATTATTTCTATACAAAAATTTATATTAAAATATCCAGGAGACACACAAAGAAACATTTGTATTTTAGTAATTTTCATGAAAATCCCCGAAATGATATAAGATGCCAGTTCTAAGGCACATGTTAAATTACCTGAAAACTGGCAAAAACCTGTTTTAATGCCAACTGAAACGGCACACTTCAATATTTCATTTCTTTCCCAACTAATTTACCACTAAGATTTAAAACAATGTGATACTTATTTTATAGTACACAATTACAAAAACTTAACTTCTGCTATTGGTTAATGACATGATTATATAAAATAATATTAGAATCATTAGATTTGCAAAACAGGATAAATGTTTACCAAAACTTCAGCTCAGTGTAAACATATCGCATGAAATGTTGTTCCTTACCACTTGTTTAGAATTTGGGTCAAACTCAAATTTCCTTTGACCATTAAGCACTTTCCATCCAATTGTACCAGCAACACAATATCCAGGCATTATTATCTGAAATAAAATAGACCTAACATTCAGACTTGTAGAAACAAGAACAGGAAGTATTCAGAAAGCTATCATGGCAAGAATACAAATTTTCACAATCACTTACAAAATATTTTGTGAAATATATAAAACACAAAAACTTTATAGCATTAACAACTGATTTTTAACAGATATATATCAATGCTGCATAGATTTATTTCTCACTGTGTATTTTTTGTAAAGACATTCATACAGTAACTGTCAAGAGGCAATTTAGTCGAGCCCTGTTCAACACAGAGAGTGAACTCACAGAATGACTTAGACTTGCTCACAAGTCTTTACTTTTTTTTTTGAGTGAAGCATCCCTGTCCCTCAACTACTGTCCAAGGTTTGTATGCAAACTTGTGACACAGTGACAAAACATCCAATACCTTGTGCATTCTATGAAAGTATTAAAATGATTCTGCTTCTGACCATCTCACTGTGAGCACGCTCAGACAAATGTTTTGGTATGGTAACTGAAGGTGTAGTTCATGGTGTATATGTTACAAGCAATCTGTGTAACCAGGCATTACACGTAATGACTGAACATTTCAGTCATTTCGTGAAATGCCTAAACAGTTTAGCCATTTCGCGAAATGCCTAGGCATTTCATGTAATGACTGAAATTTAAGGTTCAGTGTTACACAGATTGCCTAAACAAGTATTTGAGATTTCAGGCAATCTGTGTAATGATCTTTTGAAAGTATCTTTTTGATAGAATATGATTAACTATGTTCAGGCATTACGCGTAATGCCTAGAGCTCATTTTCAGTCATTACATGAAATGCCTAGGCATTTCGCGAAATGCCTAAACTGTTTAGGCATTTCGCGAAATGACTGAAATGACCAGTCATTACGTGTAATGCCTGGTTACACAGATTGCCTGTAACATATATAAGGTGTTGACTCAATTGTGCCTCAGTGTAACACAGCGACATAAGGTGAGGGGAGGTATTGGATGTTTTGCCATTGTATCACAACTTTGTACACACACCTCAGATGGTAGTTGAATGACTGGGACATTTCACCCAATGTCTATATCTGTGGATTACACTGCCTGTAGTGTGATGGAAACACCAAATCTTAGAAGATATGAGGCATCCATGGAGGAGGCTCTGTCACCAAGTAAAACCTAAAACCGCGGGATCTACTGCCTGTAGTGTGACGGGAGTATACTGTAAAATCTTACAATCTGCTAAAAATATGGTAAAAACCTAATATACATTGATAGTTTGGATGTCACCATATTCTTAACATAAAGTATGCTTTATTGTTGGGTGAAAATAACATCTTTCATGCCATGTTGGTGATTTTTGAATATTTTGCGGAGTCTGAATTTCAAAACATTTGAACTGAACTTTGTTTTTGGGACAGTTATCTAGGGAGTTATTGAACTTCTACAAACACTGTCACAGCACTATGTTGTGCACAGGTTTCTTTGTGAATACAAACTTAATCCTGATCCATTTCTATGACAACTTAAGCTGGTTTTTGGCTCAAGTTGATCTTCATCCCTTTTATGAATATGGCTACAGAGGTTTACATGTACTTACAGCATTTTTTGAATCTGTGCACCATCTTTTGAATATATTAAGTGACTGGCCAGCATGTAACATTCCAGGTGTAGAGAACACAACCATTGGACCAGGGTTGTCTGTATAGGACTTGTCGAAAGGCTTCAAATAAACAAAAAAAAATTGCACTTTAAAAGGTATTCTAGATAATACTGTAAATTTTGCTGTGGGCTTTTGGTGTAATAAAACCTTTTGAATAAAACTTATGAAAAACAAATGCACATCTAAAAGGGATATACTGTGAACACATTTATCTCAGTGATCATTTAAAATTTTTTAACAGAGTAAGCCTAGTTCAAAGTATGAAAGTTCAAAGTTGGTTTTAACATCCCTTCCAATAGCTCAGATCATATTTAAAAAGGTCCTTATTGATACCCACTTGTTGTCATGAGTTGGATTTGAACTCATGAACACAGAGGTGAGGAGTAACTACATTGCTAATACTGATTTTAAACATCACATAACCTTTGAAAACTTTAACAAAGTTAAAGTAGGGTATGAGAGCTTCAAATTATCTTTTTGAATAAAACTTGTAAATAAATAATATAAATATATATAATAAATAAAAATATCAATAAAAATACTGCACAAAAATAGTCTGCACAATTTAATGGGCGGAACATATATCTTTCACTAATCATTTTAGTGTAAGTGTTTTACAATTTTTTTTATAAAACTTTACAGATTTCCTCAAAAATATGCCTTTGCTTATTGCATCAAGAATTACTTTAAAAGACATTAAGATTCTGGAGTCTATTTAAAAAGTTTCAATGATCCGTCAGTAATTTTATCTAGCTGATTTTCACCCTTCCACATAAATTGAATCAACATGTTAGTCATTTGGTCTGATTCCAACACCCCAGAATCTGTCAAAAGAACTTATGGAAAAGCTTAAAATAAAGTGGAATCTTGTTCAATCAACTGCTAAAGAGTAAAAAAAATTTTATACATTGCAAGGTTTTCCACATAAAATATTTAATCTTGATGGAAATGATCCTCCAAGAACCTGTCATTTTATTCTACTTAAAAGGGAATGTTTGATATCAGACGGACTGAACTGTACAGTAGGAAACTTCCCAACTGACTTGTACAAACAATATCATGACAGAAGATGACTTTAATTAACCCCCTCTCAGACTTTACAGTGTGAGGTATAGTGTCCAAATGAGATACTACTGTAAGTAGTCAGAAATAACAGGTCTTATAGCTAGGTCATGTGACTGTGTTTCAGTGAAAAATACAGTTCCACTTCTATTATCTGATCATATTGGGAGTGCCAAGATTTTTAATAAAATAAGTCATACACTAGTACAGGTAGTTTAATATGAAACGATATGGAAATATATATCAAATGCATGTACAAATTTGGCATGGTGGAATGAGGTCATAATATGAGAATTTGGATAATTGAAGGTGGTTGGATAATAGAGATTTACTACATAGCAACATATTTGTACGCTTGTATCTTTTAGTATTTGCAAGAAATGGAATTAATGACATTTTATAAAATTAAAGGCTCAATCAGTTTATCAAGGAAAAACAAAAAGCTTCAACTTACTCTAATGTGCTTGAAATCAAATGCATTCCTCTCAACAAAGGTGTTTTTGATGTTTTCATTTGTCCACGTGATAAACAATTTGTAATAATTGGTTGCCTAAAAGAACAAACAGCAGAAATGTAAAAAAAAATTTTTTATACACATTTTTCACCCACATTAACTGACCCAAAAAAAAAATGTTTTGGCAAAACTCTAAAATTGAGGAAAAGTTTAAACTTAAACTGCAGAATCTTTATGAATATAAATTCTGCCCAGGTTACCAAAGTCAGACTACTTGGCTATCATTGCCCCTCTCTCCAGTGAACATACATAAACCCCACCCTGACTAAAGTCATCACAGGGTATATGATCTTCCCCAACCCACCACTTCTCAATTTTTTTATTGAAAACAAAAACTCCATCTCCAAAATAAAGCTCTTCCCCATGATTACTTATCCAGATTCCCATCATTTAATGCATCCCTATTTTATATGTAGGAATAAAAAAGTTCCTGTTTTCTTCTTCAATCAAAAGACAGATATGGATGTATTCTTACCTTTTCTGTAAGTCCCATTGAGAAGTATATCGGAGCACTGAGATTCATTCTCTCCCAGTAAGTCTCTAGCAGTATACACAATTCCTGAGCTCTCCCTAATGCAAAAACTGGGATCAACACCTGTGGTGTAGTAATACACGTATACACAATACTGGAAATAAACTTGCTGGGGAATAATACACACATATATTTGTTTTATTCAGTGTTTGACGTCACGCTTAGTACCTTATCAGATATATTGTGACAGGTCAGTGGAAGAGCAGAGGAAACCAGTACATACAGTTGGACAAGGTTCTGTAATGGAAACCATTGACCAAAGACAAGTAACTACCAGCTTTCTCACATTAGGTCAGGCTGGGATTCAAACTCTGACCTCAGAGGTGGGTGTATGTTAGCACTATGCCGCCATGCACCCCCCCCCCCCCCCCCACACACACACACACTAGTGGGTACATTGTTTATTGATATTGGCAATATTTATTGTTTTGGGACAGGGATGTCATTATCGATGTCTAAACATGAATTATATTGCAATTTTAAGTAAAACTATAAACTTACACTGCAAATAATTTAAATAAAGCCTAAATCTGAAGAAATTGTGCACTTATATCTCGCATTTTTATTGTTTTCACTGCATTTTCTTACGAAAACTGCCAAGTTTTGTTTTGGTCAATTTCACTTCCTGTTAGCAGTTGGGGATATGCTAGAATAAAATGTTTTCGGTATCTCGGATTTGGTCTTTTTGACTATAAATATTAAACATATAATGAATAAATTTAGAAGTATTCATGGCTATATTCATGTGTTTTCAGGCAGCCACATGCAACTTGCAAGAGTATATACATGCTACCAAAATAAATCTACAACAGAAAGTGCTTCCATTGGCAATTTAGCACACCTTAAACACAATTTTTATTAGAATATTTTTATGTACTAAACTATGTAATGTACGTAACTATGTCCAAATTGTTCAGTCAAATTGAAGAGTTACAAAATAATTTGGCTTGCATTATGATGAATGAATTTGAATTGGAGTTTTAAGTTAAAACATCGGCATATCAAACAAAATGCCACATATTTACATAAATCACTTACCATACCCACAATCTGATTGAATCAATCACCATACAGATTTACAAAATTAGTTTTTTTAGTGGGAATGTTGTTTCTAACATGTAATTCTTCACTGAGCTGATTTAACATGGATTGAATTCAAACCCAATGCGCTACGTAGGAACTATAAACATAAGTACTCTCCAGTAATGTCACAATCTAACTACAAGTTTGATATCCTGAACATAGGGCCTAAAATGCTAGAACAAACCTTTCCTCCTTTTTCCACACATTCATGCACTTTCTTCAGGAAGTCTCTCTCTCGGCAACGCTTGGAGTCTCTGATTGTGGTGGCGTAGGTGGATTCAGAGATAAGAACATCCGGGCGACACTTGTCAATCCATGCCGCCCCAAGATGTCTATCTGGAGTCATGTTGTAATCACCCTGAAATACATAAACATTACAACTCCAGAGATTTTAGAAAGCTATATTAAATATATACTGACATCAATTGGCTATTATGGAAACTTGGGACACTTGGTTAATTATAAAGAGATGTTGAAGTCTGCAAACAGAAAACCATTGACATACAAGGAACAAGTGAGTTTTACATTGTGCTAGGAATAAGTTTAAAAATCAGAATCGATAAATCAGCAATTCTTGTTGATTGATAATACTCATTTTACTACATGTTTATTATAGGGCTGCAATGAGTCTTCGGTTACTCTGAAACAAAACGATTCAGTTTACTACTCGAGTCAAGAAAAGTGAACCAGGTCTTCGAAAACAACTAAAAATAGACGTAAAATCTACTACAAAGTTTGATTTTTCTTTAAATATATGAATATATTTATATGTTTTTCTAATATAAGATGTTTCCATTTTCACTTTTTACGTTTTAAGCATTTACCAAGCTTAAATATGTGAGTAACAATGTTTTTATATGACGGCATTTTAATAGAACATATTTCGAAGACGCCTCATATCTCGCTTTATAAAAATGGTTAAAGTTTCCTGTATTTTGCATTATAAATGCGTCTTTATTTCAAAATTCCATGAAATATGAACATTCTTTCCTGTTGTAGGTATTTCAACTGTTTTATAAGGTGTAATATGTCAAAATATGATGCAGTTTATTTCGTGGGCAATAATGAAGTGATTAACCGAGTCCGAGTCGATTCTTCCAAAATGAGGAATCAAGGTGCATTTTCGGCCTCGCTTGCAGCCTTAGTTTATTATGACTTCAAGAAAAATTTAAAATTCTCTTTTTTTTATTAACACCAATATGTACTGTACTTATAGAAAGTACCAGTGATATGCTTTCAAATCAAAACAATTTATTTCAAACTAATATTACTTTTACAAATGCATATTTAGGATTTTGTTTTGTTTTGCGCCTTAAGAGTCCTTTTTGTGCCTTAGAGTCCTCTTGTATGGGGAGATTAAGTGCTATAAAAGTCTAATTAGAATTAGAATTATGTTTTAGTTGCAACCATCAGAAAGTACCAGAACAAAACAAATATGTTAAATATCTGTAAAAATCAGGAAAATTACTTCAAAAGTTAATATAAGGTAACTTATAATCTTATTTTTGATTTATTATCGATGCTTAAATCAAGAATTGATTCTTTGCATTGAAAACTTGAAAGGGATGTTAAATCAATTTTGTGTCGAACTGTCTAGCTACTAGTTATAAGCCAATCATTTTCTTAGTGAATATGCTATACTACATACAGTGTACACAACAGACTGTGAGCCAACTTTGACTTGAAACATAGCAGCACCCAACACATGACCCGCATAGTAGGCTTTAATCTCCAATTCATCATCAACCTGGAAAAACAAATTGCACAACAATTTACCACTTTAAAATGTAATGCTTTCTCTGCACATATGCTTATTTCAAATGGTGCTGAAACTTTGGATACATAACAATGGGTACACACAAAGCTTACACTATTTTTATTATCCACCGCTAGTCACATTTAATCCATACAGGGGGATACATGGAGTGAGATACATTTTTGTTGTATAACAGAGTGCTTCCATACCATGGATAATAAGTGTCAATAACTTTCAGTTTTTCACTAATATCTTGGCAACTCTGTCATCTACAAATACGTATTATATTTATATATCATTAGAAAGGTCTTTTTACAGCACTTCTGATTGTGTTTGTTGCATAAATATCCATGCAGAAATGACTCAGATATTGCAAGTTTAAGATTGAACTTTTTATTTTCACTGTTGCCACTGCTTTTTGACAGCCTTTTACACACTCTCTCATTAAATATTCATTTATTTAACTCATAAATCATACAAGATGGTTCAGAATATATTGTATCATCTTACCTGCACAGTTTGGTGAAGATTGACAGTTACTACCTTTTTCATGCAGGTTTTAATCATTTCTGATGTGAAAAAGTTTGTGTCTCCCTTCCTGTCTACTGTCACTTTTCTATAGTCCTCCTGTGTCAGATTAGAATCCAGAAATAAAACTATATTGTATGTGGAACAACATGGAAGTAGTCGAGATTTGCACATAGCTTTTGCTCTTAATTAATGAAACACAGTAAAAGATAGTGCTCTTACATTACACAATCTACAAAATTTGAAAATGTTGTTAAAATGTGAATTATTCTAATTGGTTGAAAATAAAGTATATTTCTGGAATCACTTACCAGCAGAATTGGACATATAGCTTTTGTGGGATGGGTCATATAAATGGGGCCATCAAATCCCACCATCTCTGACATGTAAGGCAAAGCACCACAATGGTCAAGATGAAAATGACTAAAATAGCAAAGCAACCATGTATACAGATGGTATGTTACTGTATTTAATACTGCATTAAAGCAAAATACAACAAGTTTAAATTTGTGAAATGACCACTATTAACACGCTAATTTTTTTTAATTTATTATTTTTTTTTTGCAACTGCAATTGGAATGATATAATAAATTCCACTTGCAGTCGCAGAAAAAGATAACTTGTTTTAATAACTTATTAATAATTAGACTCAATAGTTTAATTGTTTATTAAAATTTACACGGACAATAAAGCTATCACAACATTTTTATTTGATCAAAAACTTCTTTTATAAATTAATAGTATTTATACATTCAAAAGTAAACAGACAGTTATTAAGACCATACTGTAAAATCAGTAATAAACCAGTATAGTAAGTTGCAATATGTAGGCATAACATCCATGTTGAACAAATGACACTAAACTTTCTGACAAGTCTGTCTTTGGCTGTTTTCATTTATGACTGTTTAAAAATGTTTCATATGTTTGATGTACTTAAGCATTAATTTTATGAATATTTAAAGAATAAGTATGACAAGTATCCATCAGTACTACCCATGAAATAGTGGCTCTTGTTATACATTTGCACTAACCTTACAATGACACAGTCCAGATATTCATTGAGACCCCCTTCATTGTTTATGTAAGAAAAGTCAGGAAATCTTCTCTGAAATAAAATTATAAAAGCAATAATCTGTAGGTATGAATAAATAGCATGAAATAGGATTTTAAAAATTAAGTATTAACGTCAGTCATCCTAAATTATCTGGTTGATTGATTCCATTAAAAACTAGAGGATCGCTCGCAAAAAAAAAAGATAATGTTTTTGCATAGCAAAAACAAAGCGTCCCGAAAAGGATATAAAGGTGAGTGCTAAAGTATTAAGAAAATGCTTCGTTTCTAGCCTTATACTGTTGTGGCAACCAAAGTCAGCGCAGTCTGCTCTATCTAGCACGGTTTTCAAGATATAAGCATTTTTGTGTTTTGCAAAAAATAAAAAAATTAAAAATGTCCGCTATATTTGGCGAGACAAAAATATTTTGAAAATTGGCATGGCTACTCTGCAGAGATACCCAGCAGGTCTAAAATTTTGTTGAGTTCGATCCATATAGCACGGTTCTCGAGATATAAGCATTTTTGTGTTTTGCAAAAACTTTGAAAATTCAAAATGGCCACCAATTTTGGGGAGACAAAAATTTTTGTCAAAACCACTGCCGCGGTATGTATCTCCCGCCGAGCATTAAAGCAAAAGAAATAGCTTTTCAGAGATATTCACAATTTTTCATTTTCGTGTGTGAAAGCTCTGCCAAAAGTAGGTGAATGAGTTATTTGAGAAAAATTGGCTATCTGCAATACTATTAAGAGATAATTCACATTTACTCATTTTGAGGTGAATAATTAGCTATGGGTCTGAAACTTCACCAAGTGAAAGCTCTCCCAAAAGTAGGTGAATGAGTTATTTGAGAAAAATTGGGTATCTGCAATACTTTTAGAGATAATTCGCATTTACTCATTTTGAGTAGGTGAGTAATTAGCTATGGGTCTGAAACTTCACCAAGTGAAAGCTCTCCCAAAAGTAGGTGAATGAGTTATTTGAGAAAAATTGGCTATCTGCAATACTTTTAGAGATAATTCGCATTTACTCATTTTCAGTAGGTGAGTAATTAGCTATGGGTCTGAAACTTCACCAAGTGAAAGCTCTCCCAAAAGTAGGTAAATGATTAATTTGAGAAAAATTGGCTATCTGCAATACTTTTAGAGATAATTCGCATTTACTCATTTTGAGCAGGTGAGTAATTAGCTATGGGTCTGAAACTTCACCAAGTGAAAGCTCTCCCAAAAGTAGGTGAATGAGTTATTTGAGAAAAATTGGCTATCTGCAATACTTTTAGAGATAATTCGCATTTACTCATTTTGAGTAGGTGAGTAATTAGCTATGGGTCTGAAACTTCACCAAGTGAAAGCTCTCCCAAAAGTAGATGAATGAGTTATTTGAGAAAAATTGGCTATCTGCAATACTTTTAGAGATAATTCACATTTACTCATTTTCAGTAGGTGAGTAATTAGCTATGGGTCTGAAACTTCAACAAGTGAAAGCTCTCCCAAAAGTAGGTGAATGAGTTATTTGAGAAAAATTGGCTATCTGCAATACTTTTAGAGATAATTCGCATTTACTCATTTTGAGTAGGTGAGTAATTAGCTATGGGTCTGAAACTTCACAGAGTGAAAGCTCTCCCAAAAGTAGGTGAATGAGTTATTTGAGAAAAATTGGCTATCTGCAATACTTTTAGAGATAATTCGCATTTACTCATTTTGAGTAGGTGAGTAATTAGCTATGGGTCTGAAACTTCACCAAGTGAAAGCTCTCCCAAAAGTAGGTGAATGATTAATTTGAGAAAAATTGGCTATCTGCAATACTTTTAGAGATAATTCGCATTTACTCATTTTGAGTAGGTGAGTAATTAGCTATGGGTCTGAAACTTCACCAAGTGAAAGCTCTCACAAAAGTAGGTGAATGAGTTATTTGAGAAAAATTGGCTATCTGCAATACTTTTAGAGATAATTCGCATTTACTCATTTTGAGTAGGTGAGTAATTAGCTATGGGTCTGAAACTTCACAGAGTGAAAGCTCTCCCAAAAGTAGGTGAATGAGTTATTTGAGAAAAATTGGCTATCTGCAATACTTTTAGAGATAATTCGCATTTACTCATTTTGAGTAGGTGAGTAATTAGCTATGGGTCTGAAACTTCACCAAGTGAAAGCTCTCCCAAAAGTAGGTGAATGATTAATTTGAGAAAAATTGGCTATCTGCAATACTTTTAGAGATAATTCGCATTTACTCATTTTGAGTAGGTGAGTAATTAGCTATGGGTCTGAAACTTCACCAAGTGAAAGCTCTCCCAAAAGTAGGTGAATGAGTTATTTGAGAAAAATTGGCTATCTGCAATACTTTTAGAGATAATTCGCATTTACTCATTTTCAGTAGGTGAGTAATTAGCTATGGGTCTGAAACTTCACCAAGTGAAAGCTCTCCCAAAAGTAGGTGAATGATTAATTTGACAAAAATTGGCTATCTGCAATACTTTTAGAGATAATTCGCATTTACTCATTTTGAGTAGGTGAGTAATTAGCTATGGGTCTGAAACTTCACAGAGTGAAAGCTCTCCCAAAAGTAGGTGAATGAGTTATTTGAGAAAAATTGGCTATCTGCAATACTTTTAGAGATAATTCGCATTTACTCATTTTCAGTAGGTGAGTAATTAGCTATGGGTCTGAAACTTCACCAAGTGAAAGCTCTGCCAAAAGTAGGTGAATGAGTTATTTGAGAAAAATTGGCTATCTGCAATACTTTTAGAGATAATTCGCATTTACTCATTTTGAGTAGGTGAGTAATTAGCTATGGGTCTGAAACTTCACAGAGTGAAAGCTCTCCCAAAAGTAGGTGAATGAGTTATTTGAGAAAAATTGGCTATCTGCAATACTTTTAGAGATAATTCGCATTTACTCATTTTGAGTAGGTGAGTAATTAGCTATGGGTCTGAAACTTCACCAAGTGAAAGCTCTTTGGGATAGCTGCTCTGCAGAGATACCCTGAAGATAAAAAATTTCGTGGAAATCGCTCTATGTAGCATGGTTTTCGAAATATTAGCATTTTTGTGTTTTGCAATTTTTGCGCAAAAATTCGAAAATTCAAAATGGCCGCCATTTTTGGCGAGACAAAATTTTTTTGAAAATTGGCATGGCTACTATGCAGAGATACCCTGTGGGTCAAAAATTTCGTCGAAATCGCTCTATCTAGCACGGTTTTCGAGATATAAGCATTTTTATGTTTTGCAATTTTTGCGAAAAATTCGAAAATTCAAAATGGCCGCCATTTTTGGCGAGACAAAATTTTTTTCAAAATTGGGATAACTACTCTGCAGAGATACCCTTTGGGTCAAAAATTTCGTCGAAATCGCTCTATCTAGCAGGGTTTTCGAGATATAAGCATTTTTGTGTTTTGCAATTTTTGCGAAAATTTCGAAAATTCAAAATGGCCGCCATTTTTGGCGAGACCAAAATTTTTTGAAAATTGGGAAAAGTACTCCGCAGAGATATCCTGCGGGTCAAAAATTTTGTCGAAATTGCTCTATCTAGCACGGTTTTTGAGATATAAGCATTTTTGTCTTTTGCAATTTTTGCGAAAATTTCGAAAATTCAAAATGGCCGCCATTTTGGGCGAGACAAAAATTTTTTGAAAATTGGGAAAACTACTCCGCAGAGATACCCTGCGGGTCAAAAATTTCGCCGAAATCGCTCTATCTAGCACGGTTTTCGAGATATAAACATTTTTGTGTTTTCCTTATTTGGAAAATTCGTAATGATTAATTAATCATTAATTACTCGGCCATTTCTTGACCAATCAATGCCAAAATCTAATGATTTCCAGATTTTAATAGAATGAATTTATTTGCCAAGTTTCAGGTGAATTGATAAAATTCCTTTCAAGTTATCATCCGGACAAGCTTCCCCACCGAAAAAAGACATTTTTGGTCATGTGACCTCTCTGATTGGTTGAAATGTCACTGCAGCATATTCAAAAAAATTCCCCAAGGCTACTGCCTAAACCTGCCAAATTTGAAAAGAATCCGCCTAACGGTTACAGAGTTATAAGGAAAACAAAATGCGGAGCCGGCGGAGCCGGCGGAGCCGCCGGAGCCGGCGGAGCCGGCGGAGCCTGAAGCTCTCCCATACACAAACAAGCGTCCCTTGCGGGACGCTTAATAAAGATATATGAATGTTGAATTTACAATATTTATATGACTGTTCAGGTTTGATTATACAATGTTTCAAACATTCATCAAAACTTTTTGTGCCAAACTATTTGTTTATTGTTGCTTGATGTCTGTATCAAGGAGAGTATATTGCTGCAAGCATCAACTTAAATAATCATATAAATTGTGTGGAAAAAAACTTTGTGCCTAAGAATCAAACTGAAAATTATAAACAACCATCATCTTTATATCAAAAACTATGTACATCATCGTTAAATCCCATGTGCATTCCACAATCAAACATAATGTTCTTCATTCCAATGCTGACAAGTACACAACTTCTTCCAACATCCTGACCAGCACCTGTTTAAATATATTCCAAAAAATAATTCTAACATCTAACATGACATGGCTGTGTCCGCGATTTTGATTGGCTAATAAATAAAAAATTGCTCTGTAAAACCCCGCATAACCTTATGAATTCTATTTTATCGCTCACAATGCTGCTCCGCAAAAAGAAAACTTGAAGTAACAGCCTGAATTTTTTTCACTAAATAGACAAATAATGGTAAATACGATATTCAGGGATTCTTACATTTGAACATAGAATATACTGATATGAATGTGCTAAAGTTTAACGACGTTTAACAAAGAAAAGGTTTATCTTATTTTGTGGATCTTCCAATAATTCAACTGCAACCTTCGATAAAAAATCTTTACAGAATATTCGTATATTTTTGTACAAAATAGCTTCAAAACTAAATTTTAAAAGATCTTTTAAAATGTCATGTTAGAATAGAAATAGACAACTCCGAGCTCGGGGTTATAGGAGATTTTAAAATGATTAGCGCATTAGAATCACTCTGGCTCCGCCTTCATGATCCTAATATTGCTAATCGTTGTAAAATCTCCTATAACCCCTCGCTCGTCATTGTCTATTTCTGTAACAACTTACTCAAAAGACTGTTACATATTCCAATATGCATTTAATGAAACACCAATGCAATATTTTGAAAACCTTTCAAATCTTTCTGCAAATAACAGAAAGATCCTCAGGTAATTGTTGCATATTATTTATATAACCCCTCTTATATGGCTGAAAAATTGCACAAATATTTGCTATAAGTGTTGCAGTCTTTAATTACTGTTTCTAAAACTATACTGTTTCATCTTAAAACAAATATTTTATTCTTAAACTGTACTGTTGCCAATCGATCAATGCATTTAGCATGCTTTTTACCTCTTATATATGTGATTTAAAATAATCAAGATTTGTAAAATTTACTGAATAAATATATAGATACCATCTGTGGCTACGAACATCCCCAGAGCCATGGAAATGTGACCTTAATCTTCTAAGATTTCATTGTACACAGTTTGAATTCAAAAGTGATCAGTTGTAAATACAATACCTCAAGATGTTTGACTGCCCAGTGTACTTTCAGAAAAAGTGTCTAAGCTGTGTTGAAATACACACCTAGACTTTCCTGGACTCATAATGAACTTGTCAACCATACCAAAGAATGTTTTGTTTTATGGACATCTCAGCCAATTTCAAAATTAGCCCCCTACAGACTCACATCACATAATATAAACTAGACCTACGCATCGGAGAACCCATGCAAATTTGTATGAACCGGAAAGACAACTCACCAAAGCCAGTGAGCCATCATTTGACCTTGAAGGGGGGCCCAAGGTCAAATCTGTCCACTACAGAAGATTCCGAGCCCATGGTTTCCTATATGTTGGTTTACCATCCCAAACCTCTAGGACCAATAATAAGCGAGTTATAAGCAGTTTTAAGTTTGGCTATCCTCGTTTGACCTTGAACGAGGGGCCCAAGATCAAATCTGACCACACCAGAAGATTCCAAGCCCATGATTTCCTATATGTAACTTTACCATCCCAAACCTCTAGGACTAATAGTAAGCGAGTTATAAGCAGTTTTAAGTTTGGCTATCCTCGTTTGACCTTGAAGGAGGGGCCCAAGGTCAAATCCGACCACACCAGAAGATTCCCAGCCCATGATTTCGTATATGTTGGTTTACCATCCCAAACCTCTAGGACCGATAATAAGCAAGTTATAAGCACTTTTAACTTTGGCTATCCTCGTTTGACCTTGAAGGAAGGGTCCAAGGTCAAATCTGACAACATCAGAAGATTCGCAGCACATGATTTCCTATAGGTTGGTTTCACATTGTAAACCTCTAGGACCAATAATAAGGGAGATATAGGCACTTTTAAAGTCCGCCATGTGGGTTACTTCGGCACTCCGTGGATGGCCTTTATTTATTTGGGGTTTTACATCACTTTCAACACTTTTGTCACTTTCAATGACGTTGCACACCTACTGCCCCTACCAAGTATCATTTACTACACCTTACGGTATCCGAGATATAGCCTGGACAAGATTTTATAGGTCAAGGTCACTACGGCAAGGTCAAATCAAGGTCAGACCATGACGTTGCACACCTACACCCCCTAACCAATGTCCCTACCAAGTATCAACTTCCTGCACCTTACGGTTTCCGAGATATAGCCCGGACAAGATTTCCAAACTCAACGTCACTATGGCAAGGTCAAAGGTCAAATCAAGGTCAGACCACGACGTTGCACACCTACACCCCTAACCAATGTCCCTACCAAGTATCAACTTCCTACACCTTATGGTTTCTGAGATACAGGCCGGACAAACTTCTTCCCGTCGCCCGCCTGCCCATCCGGACACCATGGGTGAAAACAATACCCCGACAGCCCTCAAGGGCTGTGGGGTAAAATTTAAAGTAGGAATTACAATACCTTAAAAGTGAAATAATTACTCTTATTTTGATATTTATTATTGGTGCAGCATGTTCTCAATCTTCAAATTTATAAAAAATATTAGAACATAAATATCTCAACTTTGTAAGACATGGCAGGCTAGCCGTCCTCGCCTACCCAGTATGCATTATTCACTTGTGTAAAAAAGGGTAGAAAAATATAACTAAATGGAACAGCATAGTCCCATCGGTGGAGGACTTTTGTACTCCCTGGCTGACCTTAAACAAGGAAACTCAAGGTCAAATAACGCACTGAAGATTTATGCATAAAAACCTGACAAGCGGATGCACGGATGGATGCACAAACAGACACCCGTATGGAAGGCGTTTACAATCTCTGCTTTTCAGGGTCTGTCTTTACAATCTGAAGCCATAGCACCAATAATAAGGGTGTTTTAATGTGACGACCTCATTTAACCTTGAAGCAGGGGTCAAAGGTCAAATTCAACACCTGGAAAAAATTCCCAGGCCATGACTTCCTACAAGTTGTTTTCACATTCTGAACCTCTAGATTTGAGGAGATATAAGGCCTTTTTAATAGGATAACCCCGTTTGACATTAAACATGTGATATGGCAGCCATTTTGTTTTTTTTTTGAACTAGGGAAAAATTACTATCAGGCTAGCTTTTCTAGTGTTATAGCTTTTGTGCAAATATGATGAAGCTAGCTGGAATATTTCGAGATTTAGAGCACATTTGCTGTTTTCAAACAATTAGCTATGGTGGCCATTTTGTTTTTCAAAATGAGGCTAAAATTTTTCAGAGACTTCCTACAAGTTGTTTTCACATTCTGAACCTCTAGATTTGAGGAGATATAAGGCCTTTTTAATAGGATAACCCCGTTTGACATTAAACATGTGATATGGCAGCCATTTTGTTTTTTTTTTTGAACTAGGGAAAAATTACTATCAGGCTAGCTTTTCTAGTGTTATAGCTTTTGTGCAAATATGATGAAGCTAGCTGGAATATTTCGAGATTTAGAGCACATTTGCTGTTTTCAAACAATTAGCTATGGTGGCCATTTTGTTTTTCAAAATGAGGCTAAAATTTTTCAGAGACAGGTTTTCATAGCCATAAACATTCCCTGAAAATTTGGTGAAGATATCTTCATAAATGAATGAGATATTAAGGTTTATGCAAAAACGTGACGAAGGGACGGACGGACAGACACACGGAAGGCGTTTTATAATCTCCCGACCACGACCAGTGCGACTGAAAAAGAATAGTAGGAAAATAGTACAAAAATATTGTACTATAATTATTCATCTTTTGAGTGGATAAAGTGCTATAAAAATTAGTTAATTAGAGTGTGTATATATATATTTATATATTTTAATGAGTACTTATTCATTATCCACCAGTTTCTTTAAAAATTAAGTAAAATAAGTCCATCTATAAAAAAATGCAATAAATGTCTAAAACATAGGGGCATGAAATTAAAAAAAAAAATTAAAAAAACTAGATTGGGCCAACTCGGCGCCAACATATCCCCAGACAGGTCATCACTCACGCCACAGGTTTTGATCGGGAATTTTTTAAAACATAATTACCCATTATTATATGAACTTCAGCACATCAATCTACTCTGTTTATATCTCCCCAAGGAAGATGGTGTATCCCCAGACGCCGAATACATACCTCAAATTATATTTTCAATCTTCCTGCAATGATAACTCTAAACCTATTTTCAAAGTATTTAAATGATTGATGATTGAATGTCCATTCTAAAATAATAATCCCAAAAGAGCATATCTGTTTCTATATTTGTTGACAAATAAAATATTATTTTTAACTCAACTCATCATATTTTTCAATCTTCCTTCAAAGTATTTAAATGATTGATGATTCAATGTCCATTCTAAAATTCATAATCCCAAAAGCACATATCTGTTTCTATATTTGTTCAGAAATAAAATATTATTTAAAAAAAAATTATTTATATTATTATTTTATTATATTATTTTTAGAATTTGCAAATTGTTTTCAGTTATTCATTTCCTCTATACCTATATATGTGGTCCATATATATGCAACCTAAATATGTGACACAATTTCAGTTCTGACTCCCCTTTGTGTTATATGTAATGAAGCCCACCACCTCCCACCCCCACCCCTCTCCCCTTCTCCACACCTCTCTCACTATTACACAAGATCTGCAACCCCATTGAGTTCTTTGTTTCTCATCTGATATCACTAAATACCTTTGTTTATTTAGTGTCACTCAATATAGCTGGAGGTCCCAGAGGTGGGTGGGGGGAATCCGGGTGGGGGATGTGGGTTGAGCATAAATGGTAAACAAACAATCTATATAAAAGGGGTACTCAAATACAAAAAGAATTGAGAATTTTAAGTATGTGATTATCAACTGAAATGAGTTCATAACTGTAGGAGCTGTGCCAAAATTAACTGAGGCAAGTTGAATAAAACTGGGCAAGTTGAGGGTTAAAAATCCCCTAGTTTTACTACATAAGGATATAATTTCATTAATATTGGGACTTAAAGCTCACTTAAAGTGTCCATTTTGTCTACTTGAATATGTTTAACCAGTTTCATTTTAAAAAGTGAAAAACTCAGCAAGCAGAGGTATAACACACAAAAATAAGTTCTTAAAAGACTAAGATAGCCATAACATTATTAATATTCAAAATTTAAATAGACAGGCATTTCCTTTTAAAAATTCAAAGATTTCAGCTCTATAACCCACATAGTTTGACAGTTACTGGGCTTTAAAGTGGCATAATATCCATAAATTGGGTTTCTGTGGGCATTTTACAATTGTTAAAGAGACCTTAGCAATTAAACTACAGATCTGAAACTTTTTGGGGGACATACATAACAAACAAAAATTATATATAATACAGTTTAAGACTTGTCACACTAAGCATTTCCAAATAACAGGGCAAAATACGGAAAAAATGTCAAAAAAGGCACTTGGGCGAGTGTCTATGGCCCTCATACACAGGTTAAATGTCTACTAAACACCTTGATTTTCGGCATATGTAAAAAGGACATAATAATGCATTCCCAGATGGGATTTCAGCTCCATCAATCACATAGTTTAACAGTTACAGGGCTTAAAGGTGGTAAAAAGTCCAAATATTGGGTCATTGTGGGCCTTTTAGAGATCTCGATGTGGCTTTCAAATTAAAGCTTCAGACTTAAAATTTGTTACATACTAAGATTACACATAGAATATGTATCTAATAAAGTTTGAAACTTCTCAGACTTACCATTTCCAAGTTACAGAGCAAAATATGTGAAAAATGTCTTAAAAGGGTCACTCAGGTGGGTGTTTAAGGTCCTCATACACAGGTTAAATGTCTACTTGAAGCCTTGATTTTTGGCACATGTAAAAAAAACATAATAATGTATTCCCAGATGAGATTTCAGCTCTATCAGTCACATAGTTTAACAGTCACAGGCCTTAAAATTGGCAAAAAGTCCAAATACTGGGTCTTTATGGGGCCTTCTAGAGACCTAAATGTGGCCTTCAAATTAAAGCTTCAGACTTAAAATTTGTCACATACTAAGATTACACATAGAATATGCATCTAATACAGTTTGAAACTTCTTAGACTTACCATTTCCAAGTTACAGGGAAAAATATGTGAAAAATGTCTAAAAATGGTCACTCGGGTGGGGATTTATGGTCCTCATACACAGGTTAAATGTCTTCTTAAAGCCTTAATTTTTGGCACATATAAAAATAACATACTAATATCTTCTCAGATAGGATTTGAGCTCTATCAGTCACATAGTTTGACAGTCACAGGGCTTAAAAGTAGCAAAAAGTCCAAATATTGGGTTTTTGGGAGCCTTTTAGAGACCTCAATTTGACCTTCAAAATTAAAGCTTCAGACTTAAAATCTGTTACATACTAAGATTACACACAGAATATATATCTAATACAGTTTGAAACTTCTCAGACTTACCATTTCCAAGTTACAGGGAAAAAGATGTGAAAAATGTCTTATAAGGGTCACTCGGGTGGGTGTTTATGGTCCTGATACACAGGTTAACTGTCTATTAAAGGCCTAAATGTTGGGGCACATATAAGAAAACACATAGATATATTCCCAGATGATATTTAACTTAGATGAGAGACATAGTTTGAAAGCTACAGTGCTTGAAAGTGGCAAAAAGTGCATAAATTGGGTCTCTGTGGGCACTTTTGAGACCTTAAGTCGACCCCTTTGGGTAAACCTACAGCCCTAAAATTTTCTACAGACAAGGATTACATATCAAAGTTATACCTAGCGCAGTTTGAGACTCATCAGAATTATCACTTCCAAATTATAGGGCAAAATATGTGTAAAGTATAGCAAAAAATCCCTAAGTGGGGGTATTTATGGGCCTCAAACACAATTTTCTCCTCAACTTAAAGTCATGATTTTCGGCACATGTACTAAGAACATATTAATGTGTTGTCAGGTAAAATTTCAGCCAGCTGAGCATCATAGTTTGTGACCTACAGGGCTCTAAGTGGCCAAAAGTGCAATTTCTGACCTTAAGGTGGCCATAAGTTCTTTTTTACTGGGAGTTTAAGGTCACCTTAAAATAGGGATCTTCCTTTGGGCACCCTTAACATGTGTACCAAGTTTGAAAAAAAAATATTAATTTGTTTTTGAGTTATCGCGTCCACAAGGAAATTTCTACGGCGGCGGCGGCGGCGCGACGGACCTGAATCCAATATATCCCCGACTTTCGTCTGGGGATATAATAAAAATTTAACTTATGATTCCTTCTTCATTGATTTTAATGTAATAAATCGAGCAGAAGCTGTCTAAAATACCTTTCAAATGATGTATATAACATATTTGTAAGTTACATATTTTTTGGAAATATCGAAGAAAAATGAGTCCTTATTGACAAATTTACAACTCCAGTTAAGCTGCAACTGGGCAAAATAGGGGATTTATGCTAAAACTAGGTATGGGTCGGTACCAAAAATGTGTATATCGGGAGGTTGTCAATGCAAAGCCGTACACCCGTGTTGCAAACTCTGGACACTTTTTGAACAAATAGTGTAAATACACAACAGAAAATAATGGAATATCTGCTTATCCTTATCATATGAGAAGAACAGTGACAGTCTAGCAGTCACAGAAAATTATACTGTAGAAGTTTTTATCCCTTTTACGTTTGGGTGTCCTGAGTTAACAACACAGGTGTACCAATTCTGGGACTCCGCGTTTTAGTACACCCCAAACAACATGGACCTTTCCTATTACTGACATCACAATAAAATTCCCAACATACACAAAATATGAGATAAACGTGTACAGTTTCTTCGGATTTTAGGTTTGTTCCCAATATTTTAAGTTTTCCTTCAGTTATATGGTTTGACATCGATATTAAGTTTATAAAGTGTCGTAACCAAAACATGGCAGTTGTGCTTGATGTATTCGCTAGTGTATAAAAGTCTGCAAAATGCACAAAAATATGGGATAAAAGCTAAAAATTTCTTCAGATTTCTGGTATGTTTCTAATATTTTAACCCTTCCTTCCATTATATGTATATATATATATATATATATAGTAATCACATAAATTAAGTATTCGCTACTTCCTACTTCTTCTGTCACAGACATTAGGCGTATTTCACAACCGTAATCCATCGAATCTAGATTCAGATTTGGATTCATGGATTAGTTAGATCCGTGAAATGCAATTTTCTGTAGATCTGAATCCAAATTTAAAACATAACATAAACCAACATATATATCATATATTATTACAAACTAAGATGCCATAATATAATATTATAATTTAACAATATAATAAAAATTCCCCAAATATTAAAATTTCCTGCCACATGTTGCAGCCATTATTTTACAAAGAATTATGGGTAATCCAAGGTCACTGAATCTGTTGATCTACCTCTCGAGGTAGATCAACGGATTCATAATCCAGATTCAGATTCAAGTCACATCACAAGCGAATCCGTTGATCTGACGAATCTAGATTCGACGGATTACGGTTGTGAAATACGCCTATTTTTGTTTATCCGATACCTTCCCATGATCCTTTGCGAAGATCGAGATGCTGATTTAAGGAATAACACACGGCTTATACCACAGTGGGGGACTGTTTAAACCGAGTTTCTGTCCCGTCACCAATTGCTATTGATATACTGATGGACACAATGGCGAGGGACAGAGCTCACATGTACCTGTTTTCTGTGTAAATCTTGAACAGCAAACAATTTTTGCATTTACTTAATAATGCCCTTGCTATGACTATACACATACATCCAGTTTATAATACATATGTTGTTACATTAAGCTGATTTTGCATGCCAGAAATTGTTTTTGTACATAACATACCAGTGGTGAAGTTTTGCTGACATTTTAAAAATGTGCTGAAATATACACATACCAATAAGATATGCATTAAATATTAGTGAACAGCACACATACATACCTCAAAGAATGCACCCATATAGCAAGACTCTGTAGGGCCACCACTGGCCCACCGGCGGCATAGCTGTTGGTCCGACATTGGCTATAGGTGGTGGCCAGCCATTGGCGTGACTGGCTGATAGGCAGTGGTAGCCGACAATAAGGTTTTCTGGTGGTCCATCAGTGGCCCACTGTTGGCAGCCAATGATAAGCTTTTCTATTGGGCCACCAGTGGATCACCTTCATCAGCCGACAACCCAGATAGCATGCAGACGTTGGCCCAACATTGGCATATCCGTCGGTCCGACGTTGGCAGCCACTGTTTGCCCAATGGCTTTTTGGCTGGTGGATGCTATGTCGGTCTGACATTGGCAAGCCACTGGTAAAATTTTACTACCACTATAATATAGCATTAGCCAATCAGATTGCAGCATGAAGATATGTGGCCATTGTTTAACAGAAAGCAAATAATTGACAGATTGTGGGTGGATTTTTGTTAAGGGAATCCCTGATAAGTCACATGACCAAACATAAACTAGAGGATCGCTTGCAAAAAAAAAGATAATGTTTTTGCATAGCAAAAACAAAGCGTCCCGAAAAGGATATAAAGGTGAGTGCTAAAGTATTAAGAAAATGCTTCATTTCTAGCCTTATACTGTTGTGGCAACCAAAGTCAGCGCAGTCTGCTCTATCTAGCACAGTTTTCAAAATGTCCGCTATATTTGGCGAGACAAAAATATTTTGAAAATTGGCATGGCTACTCTGCAGAGATACCCAGCAGGTCAAAAATTTTGTTGAGTTCGCTCCATCTAGCACGGTTTTCGAGATATAAGCATTTTTGTGTTTTGCAAAAACTTTGAAAATTCAAAACAGCCACCATTTTTGGGGAGACAAAAATTTTTGACAAGACCACTGCCGCGGTGTGTATCTCCCGCCGAGCATTAAAGGAGAAGAAATAGCTTTTCCGAGATATTCACAATTTTTCATTTTCGTGTGTGAAAGCTCTTCCAAAAGTAGGTGAATGAGTTATTTGAGAAAAATTGGCTATCTGCAATACTATTAAGAGATAATTCACATTTACTCCTTTTGAGTAGATGAGTAATTAGCTATGGGTCTGAAACTTCACAGAGTGAAAGCTCTCCCACAAGTAGATGAAGGAGTATTTGATAAAAATTGGGTATCCGCAATACTTTTACCGATAATTAGCATTTACTCATTTTGAGTAGGTGAATAATTAGCTATGGGTCTAAAACTTCATGGAGTGAAAGCTCTCCCAAAAGTAGGTGAATGAGTTATTTGAGAAAAATTGGCTATCTGCAATCCTTTAAGTGATAATTCGCATTTACTCATTTTGAGTAGGCGAGTAATTAGCTATGGGTCTGAAACTTCACCAAGTGAAAGCTCTCCCAAAAGTAGGTGAATGATTTATTTGAGAAAAATTGGCTATCTGCACTACTTTTAGAGATAATTCGCATTTACTCATTTTGAGTAGGTGACTAATTAGCTATGGGTCTGAAACTTCACCATGTGAAAGCTCTCCCACAAGTAGATGAATGAGTTATTTGAGAAAAATTGGGTATCCGCAATACTTTTACAGATAATTAGCATTTATTCATTTTGAGTAGGTGAATAATTAGCTATGGGTCTGAAACTTCACGGAGTGAAAGCTCTCCCAAAAGTAGGTGAATGAGTTATTTGAGAAAAATTGGCTATCTGCAATACTTTTAGAGATAATTCGCATTTACTCATTTTGAGTAGGTGAGTAATTAGCTATGGGTCTGAAACTTCACCATGTGAAAGCTCTTCCAAAAGTAGGTGAATGATTTATTTGAGAAAAATTGGCTATCTGCAATACTTTTAAGACATAATTCGCATTTACTCATTTGGAGTAGGTGAGTAATTATCTACGGGTCTGAAACTTCACCATGTGAAAGCTCTCCCAAAAGTACATGAATGAGTTATTTGATAAAAATTGGGTATCCGCAATAGTTTTTGAGATAATTAGCATTTACTCATTTTGAGTAGGTGAGTAATTAGCTACGGGTCTGAAACTTCACGCAGTGAAAGCTCTCCCAAAAGTAGGTGAATGAGTTATTTGAGAAAAATTGCCTATCTGCAATACTTTTAGAGATAATTCGCATTTACTCATTTTGAGTAGTTGAGTAATTAGCTATGGGTCTGAAACTTCACCATGTGAAAGCTCTTCCAAAAGTAGGTGAATGAGTTATTTGAGAAAAATTGGCTATCTGCAATACTTTTAAGAGATAATTCGCATTTACTCATTTTGAGTAGGTGAGTAATTATCTACGGGTCTGAAACTTCACCATGTGAAAGCTCTCCCAAAAGTATATGAATGAGTTATTTGATAAAAATTGGGTATCCGCAATAGTTTTTGAGATAATTAGCATTTACTCATTTCGAGTAGGTGAGTAATTAGCCACGGGTCTGAAACTTCACCAAGTGAAAGCTCTCCCAAAAGTAGGTGAATGAGTTATTTGAGAAAAATTGGCTATCCGCAATACTTTTAGAGGTAATTCGCATTTATTCATTTTGAGTAGGTGAGTAATTAGCTATGGGTCTGAAACTTCACCATCTGAAAGCTCTTCCAAAAGTAGATGAATGAGTTATTTGAGAAAAATTGGCTATCTGCAATACTTTTAAGAGATAATTCGCATTTACTCATTTTGAGTAGGTGAGTAATTATCTACGGGTCTGAAGCTTCACCATGTGAAAGCTCTGCCAAAAGTAGATGAATGAGTTATTTGATAAAAATTGGGTATCCGCAATAGTTTTAGAGATAATTAGCATTTACTCATTTTGGGTAGGTGAATAATTAGCTACGGGTCTGAAACTTCACCGAGTGAAAGCTCTTTGGGATAGCTGCTCTGCAGAGATACCCTGAAGATCAAAAATTTCGTCGAAATCGTTCTATGTAGCACGGTTTTCGAGATATTAGCATTTTTGTGTTTTGCAATTTTTGCGCAAAAATTCGAAAATCCAAAATGGCCGCCATTTTTGGCGAGACAAAATTTTTTTTTGAAAATAGGCATGGCTACTCTGCAGAGATACCCTGTGGGTCAAAAATTTCGTCGAAATCGCTCTATCTAGCACGGTTTTCGAGATATAAGCATTTTTATATGTTTTGCAATTTTGTGGAAAATTCAAAATGGCCGCCATTTTTGGCGAGACAAATTTTTTTTGAAAATAGGCATGGCTACTCTGCAGAGATACCCTGTGGGTCAAAAATTTCATCGAAATCGCTCTATCTACCAGGGTTTTCGAGATATAAGCATTTTTATGTTTTGCAATTTTTGCGAAAAATTCGAAAATTCAAAATGGCCGCCATTTTTTGCGAGACAAAATTTTTTTGAAAATTGGCATGGGTACTCTCCAGAGATACCCAGTGGGTCAAAAATTTCGTCGAAATTGCTCTATCTAGCAGGGTTTTCGAGATATAAGCATTTTTATGTTTTGCAATTTTTGCAAAAAATTCGAAAATTCAAAATGGCCGCCATTTTTGGCGAGACAAAATTCTATTTGAAAATAGGCATGGCTACTCTGCAGACATACCCTGCGGGTCAAAAATTTTGTCGAAATCGCTCTATTTAGTACGGTTTTCGAGATATAAGCATTTTTATGTTTTGCAATTTTTGCGAAAAATTCGAAAATTCAAAATGGCCGCCATTTTTGGCGAGACAAATTTTTTTTGAAAATTGGGATAACTACTCTGCAGAGATACCCCTGTGGTTCAAAAATTTCGTCGAAATCGCTCTATCTAGTACGGTTTTCGAGATATAAGCATTTTTATGTTTTGCAATTTTTGCGAAAAATTCAAAATGGCCGCCATTTTTGGCGAGACAAATTTTTTTTGAAAATTGGGATAACTACTCTGCAGAGATACCCCTGTGGTTCAAAAATTTCGTCGAAATCGCTCTATCTAGCACGGTTTTCGAGATATAAGCATTTTTGTGTTTTCCTTATTTGGAAAATTCATAATGATTAATTAATCATTAATTACTCGGCCATTTCTTAACCAGTCAATGCCAAAATCTAATGCTTTCCAGATTTTAATAGAATGAATGTATTTGCCAAGTTTCAGGTGAATTGATAAAATTCCTTTCAAGTTATCATCTGGACAAGCTTCCCCATCGAAAAAAGACATTTTTGGTCATGTGACCTCTCTGATTGGTTGAAATGTCACTGCAGCATATTCAAAAAAATTCCCCAAGGCTACTGCCTAATGGAAAGAATCCGCCTAACGGTTACAGAGTTATAAGGAAAACAAAATGCGGAGCCTGAAGGTCTCCCATACACAAACAAGCGTTCCACAAGGGACGCTTAACAATGGTGGAACAGTATCTTAGGATGATATGTTCCATAATCAAATAATAAAATTATAATGTTCAGAAACAACTTTTCTTACTGTAAATTTATAATGAGAATGTTATTTTTATGTCTAAAATTGTTAAATAGTTAGTTAAAAATTGTGGGCTCACTGAAATATGATTTTTAGATACCATAACAAATCATTTTTCACTAAGTGTCTCAAAATCCTATTATTGCTCACCACCATCTTGAATAAAAAGCTACCATTGGCCCACCGTTGGCCCAACCTCGGCAGCCTGAGTTTTGTTTGGCAAGCCTTCAATGGGCCAACGTTGGCATGGGTAATTCAGCCACTGATGGGAATATATTTCAAGGGTAATTCAGCCACTGATTGGAATATGTTTCAATTTAATTATTCCTTTCAACTTAAGAAACTTTATATTTTATCGGACACATACATATTGCAGCTAGTGGACCAAGGGTAGTCCAGTAGTAGCTACACCTCAACCCCAATTAACATGGTTTTGATTTAATATCATATTTTTCCCCTGTACATGTTTTATGGTTTGTTTACAGGGGAAACTTTCACTTCTGTTAACTTTTCTGTGTAATTCTCAGATGATTTTATTGATTCGATCTAAAATCCGGGTGAAAATTAGAAAATTCCCATCAGTGGCCCATCGATCATAGCTTATATACCACTGATATAGTTGGTGGGCTGCCAGTGGTAAACCTTAGAAGAAATTTGTGGCACAAGAGTGGGAAAAAAGAAATATATATTAATGCAGAGTTGTAACATCTGTTATTTAAAAATGTCGGTGTCTCAGTGATATACACACACATACATAAAGTATCCACTATCCAATTACTTTACCGTCTGTGGGCCATCGGTGGACCAACAGTATGTGTATCATTCAGGCAGAAGGTGGACCACTGATGGACCACCAGTGGCAAATCTTACAATTTTTTTTGTGTAATAAAGTTCAGAACAACTACTTTTGGAAAGTAACTCACTTAAAACAAATGAATTTAAGCCAAGACAGTCACTTTTCAAGATCTGTCAAAACAAATGCTGTTCAGCAGAGCTTGAGGTGTAGCCACCAGAGGACCACCATTGGTCCACCAACTAAGTATAGCTCTTACAGATCATAGTTGCATGTGTCAGATAAAAAAAATTCTGGGATAGTTTTAGGTTTCATCAAAACACAAAATTATATCACATGGAAAAAAAATGAAGATATTTTTCTGTAACCGTCACTAAAATATTTGCCACCAGTGGCCCACTGGGTGCCAATCATGGGTCCTGTACTACTTATGTAGTGGGTGGACCATTGATGGACCACCAGTGGCAAATATATAACCAAGTAATACATAAAGTAATAAAGTGGAGGAAAGACTGACTGAGCAAAGTGAAGGAGTACAGAATAAGTTTGTTATATAAATGACACTAACTTATGTTAAGTGAAAGAAAATGCACACTTTATCTAATTTTTCCCAGAATTTTACACCAGTGGGCGTAGGCTGGTCCCTGAGCTACAGCCACTGACTTTGGTAGTTGGTGGGCAAACAGTGGGCCACGCAATATATTTATATTTTGAAATAATATGTTTTTAACATTGAATATGGTTAAATAATATGTCAGAAAGCAATAGTTGAGGTTGCTTATGAAGTAATTAATAATGCTATAAAACATTTTTAAAAAATGCAGTCAGTGGTCCAGCAGTGGCTCGGTGGTGGCCCACTAGCTATATTTTGCCACCCATAGCCAACGGTGGCCCACTAGGGTCTTGCTATCTGGGCAAATAACACTTTATATTTGTGGCAATATGTGTAGAAATGTGCGGTTTAAAATTTACACAGAAAACAAGTACATGTGAGCTCTGTCCCTCGCCATTGTGTCCATCAGTACAGTATATCAATAGCAATCGGCGACGGGACAGAAACTCTGTCTAGGGACTGCTATCCTATTATCACCCATCAAGAAAGTGTACACTGACCCAGTGGGACTATTTTAATTTCTGTCATGGTTTATTTCCACACTTATCTTTAGCTATTTATGGTCTTAGATATATTTAAGTCACTATAAACATAGTTTCTGTGTTAAAAATCAAAATGTGCACAATATTCCTTCTCTTTCCGCACACAATAAACGTAGTTTAGCTGAAAATATGATTACCGGTAATATAAAATTTCGCAGAAAATAATGAATAATAGAGCAAGCCTTTTTAGATATTTAGGAATTTTCTAGTTTAGATTAAAACATTAATAGCTGTGTTAGGTACACATTTTATTGACTAGTTTTTATGTAAAGTCCATATATGAAACTATTCTGATAAATAAAATGGCTATATTTTGATGAAGCAACAAAAAATTTAAACCGTTTGATGCCTTCTTTATCAGTTTTTTTAGAGGATGCAGTTATAATAGATCTAAGAGAATTTATGTTTACCCCAAAAACTTCTCCAAAGATTTAACTTTTTGTTTCAAGTATTTAAACACAAAATATTTGTTTAGTTTAAGACTTTGGTTGAAGTATGATGTTCACATCCATTTTACTCTCTTTCTTGCATGTGGTAACACCCCAGTAATTATTTTTGAGTTTTGCAAACACTGAATGAAAAATTTGGTGAAGGTTAAAAAACGATGGGTACAAAACCCATTTATAATAGCATGTTTTCAAAACATTTTATGTATACCGTTCATCAAGCGTTTATTGACAAACATTAGAAAAATGCTACAAATGAAAAGCTAAGCAATATTAACTTTAATTGGGATCAGAGGTCAAATTCAATATTACTTCACTGATAAAAATATTATTTTTATGCCTCAAATTGTAAGATAGCAGATCATAATATGTGTCCCCATTCAATTTTTACTCTTAGGGATTGCATGTGGGGCAATTTTAAACAAACTTCTCTAAAATCCACTATTATTGCTCACCACCATCTTTCTTTGAAAATGTTTAAAGGTCAACGTTTAATAAGCATTTGGAAAAATGGGTATAAAAATGTTTGTGATAGAATATTTTCAAAATATTTGATAGAAAACATTCCAAAAACGTTTTAAATTATGGGCAAGAAAACCAGCTGCTATTAAGTGTTTGTAAAACATTTTTAGGGCAACCATTTAAAATCATTGTCAACAATTGTTTTACAAATATCTTATGTATACTGTTTATTAAACATTTCATGATGAATGTTTAAAAACATTTCCAGCACAACCTTCATTTCTTCAGCTATTTCATAAAACACATCCAGTTAAACCTAATTTCTTGAGTTATTTTACAAATGTTTAAATGTTTTCAGCAAAGACGTTTGCATAGAGAATGTTATGAAAATGTTTTTTAAACTTTACATAGTAAATTTTAACTTGGAAACATTTGGTGACACAAAAGGTAGAGTTTAAATAGGGTTTAAAACCATTTTGTAAACGTCATTTTAAAACGTTTTAGTGTTTACTCTGATTAATTAATATCATACCTCTCTCTGTTCTTCAGTTGATATTCATGGGGTTTTGAAAAGTTCTTTTCAGGTGTCGTATATATAATTTATTATAATGCACACAAAGTTCAAAGTTGTGATTTTATGTCTCATTCATCAGCCACAAACACATATTTATAGCTGCTAGGAAATTAATAATAATTATGTGTATGTGTATGCTAAAATAAAATTGCAGTATTTCTTCACTCATCACCTGCAGATTCAGTATCGTATTTGTTATGATGGCAGAAGTGGCTGAATGAGATCATTCGGAAGCATTTTTTAACTGAACTAAGACTGTATCTTAACCTTTAACATAAAGTGTTAAAGGACCACACAAAGCTCAATAGAATTAATTGTAATTATAAAGACCGGAAATGCGCAGTCAACGAAAATCCCTGCAGTGCGCAGATAGTTCCCGTGAAATTATCTACGAGTATAATTGTACTCTGGCCATTCCGTTAAGTGAATATCTACCCTACACTCGGAAACGTCTGGTAAACTATGGCATGAAAATAGATAATTATTGAATCAGAATTTTTTTTAAATGTAACAGTTTGTGTAAAATAATTTTAGAAAGCAAATTGTCCGTATTACAGTTAAAGTGTTGAAATAGTAAAATAAAGTTTGAGAGATTTAGTGATTGTCGTTTATGTGTCACCAGGCATGTTTGCAAGGTGGAACAGCCACAACAATAAAACAGCAAAAATAGTGTCCAATGCAAAAAAGGTTATGTAGCCATAATTATTACACTTATGATATAAAAAATACTAAATGCGGTCTTTATAATAGAAATAAAGTCCTCAGTTTTGTGATTTATAACCCCAGATAATTCACAAATTTTCGGCGAATAACGGACGAGAGCGCAGCGCGAGTCCGTTATTCGCCGGAAATTTGTGAATTATCTGGGGTTATAAATCACAAAACTGAGGACTTTATTTCTACAATATGATGCTCCAGTTCCACTGGTATTAGCTTCTCTGTCCCACTTTTTGGGGGCAACAACTGACCCTCTCCGAACAAGCCAGAAGAATGCTAACAATTATAGAATTGTCAATTGACCCAGAAATTTCAATTTCATGTGTTCAGGTACTCATGAAACACAGGTTCCTACACTTTACATTTCTCACTAATAGGCAGGATTCCTTGTGTGCATGGACAAAAAGCAAGGGATGCAAAATGCTGGCCATTTTTTTGGGACAAGGACAAAATGCCGATCTTATCAAGAAAGTTAATATACTTTTATTTTTATCTTTTGGGATTATTATATAACATTGATACTTTTACAAATTTACTGGCTTCTATTTCCTGTGGTTGAAAAATCTTGTTACTTTGAAACTTAAGAAGCCAAAATAAATACAGAATTGAAATTATTTTTTTATTACCAATATAAGCGGCTGGAATAAAGTTTCAGATAATGTTTTTGAGCGATAAAGGCAGATTTCAGTAGTTGTCAGTTGTGAATTTGTTGTCCTTGCTGTCAAAAACAGCTGTTTCAGTTATTTAAATGTGAATGTTGCTTGTCATTGAGCGTTTTTACGACAGATGAGGAATTTCACTGACTGTCCAGTAACATTAAATTTGCTCTGGGTTCAAGCCTGTCGCAATGCCCTCTTCAATAAGACAATTATGTTAAAAGTGTTTCTTATGCACTAGGCGTATTTCACAACCGTAATCTGTCGAATCTAGATTCAGATTTGGATTCTTTGGATTAGAGGAAGTGATGTAAATTCGCCAGTGGATGTAAATTCGCCACTTTTTGGTTTTTGTCAATTTTACAGCACAAATGTGGAAAACCTGTCATAATAAGCCTAATCACAGTTTCGTCTGCGCATGCTCACGCATACGTCCTTGAAGGGTCAAGTGGGTAAAAACAAACGTAGAAATCTAAACCAGGAAGTGATTATTACATGGGAAAAAATGACAATAGCATATGTTTCCCTTCATAACACACATTGGAGTCAATTTTTATTAAAAATATAAATATGGATCTACGAAATAGTAGTTTTTCAGCAGGAAAAGATATTTTAAAATATGGTTATAAGCCATCTAAGGTGGGCGAAAATAGGGGTTACCAATAGCATTACAAATGCATGAAATGATCCCAGATATTTATTTAATGTCTTTGAAGCTCAGTAAGATGCAGATATGTTATACACCTCATTAGAAACGTATTTTAACAGAGCTTCTTCATTTTTATTGCATTAAAAACCAGAAATAGCGTAGAAATTTCAAGGTAAAAAATAAAAAATAGATTTTTAAATATTCAGTGGTTCCCCTAAATATTTTAAATATGGTACCCAAAGTCAACAAATACCAAAGAGCTGATGTAAATGCCTAGGGATTCTCTCAAATGTGTTTACAGAAAATGGACAGTATTTTATTTTTTTGATGATAAAACACACAAAACCTCGATTTTTGGAGGTATTTTTGATTCTATAAATGTATCAGTATGGCCAGCTTAAGTGGCAGACAAAATTGATTTTATAAGCACTCAGAATCCTAAAGCAAGGTAGAAATGTGAAAGATTGTGAAAACTATCATGTGTACTTGAATACATCAACATGAGGTCCTCTGTGGCTTTAAATACCAGAACAATAAGTAAAAATACCCACTGTATGAGACAGATTGCTGAAGGAATTTTTTCATATTTTAGTTACCAAAAAAAATTGTGACGGGATCACCATCTAGTAGTCATCTGGCTCACATTGGCCCATTTCTGGCCCCCAAATCAGTCGCCCATCCAAGTACTAACCAAGCCCAGTACTTCAGTTATCAGATGGTAAATGGCCAAGCTACACAATTAACAAGCAAATACCCAAAGACTATTGCAACATTGGCCCAATGTTGGCCCAACAGAGATCAGATCTAGAGACATGCAGCCCAAAATAGTGGTAAGAAGGTCACAGATAGCCCAATATGTTGGTCCAAGGGTAGCAGAAACTGAGCATATATTATCAATAGCCAATATCAGTCACATGGAAAAAGATAGAAAATTCTTCAAAAGTTGAAATAAATTAATAGCATCATTTTGATTACAGTTAAAGGCATAAGCAAACTAAAACATTTGCCCTGGGATTGAACCCAGTTAACATACCATTTATTTTAGTGAATTAATAACAATATAATTGTTATTTATTTAAAATATACATAGAAAGTAAATACATAGCCAATATTTATACTGATATGATAATAAATATCATATCTCAAAAGCACTGTGATTTAAATATAAGCCATGTGGTTTTTCACAGGTGGAGATTATCTATAGTTTCATAAATTAATAGAGGTTAAAACAGTCTTGTTATTGTATGGTATTCATCTTTTCAGCAGACATTAAGTGCTATAAAAGTTTATTAGATTGAGAATAAAATCTCCATAAGTGAGACATACATTTTTTTTTGTTTCTTTCTCATGAGGCATATTTAACTTTTATTATCTACCATTTAGTTTGAATAATAAGTAAAAAAATATTAGTATATAAAAATAACATAAAAAGTATGTCACAAGGGGCGCCAATGGATGTAAAAACTATATCTCTAATGAAATTATATAAAATTATAAATATATAAAATTATTTTTGGGTTACAGTCTCAGAAATTAATATTAGCACTAATGTTAATTTTTGAGAGTAGGTAGATTTATATGCGTAGTGTTCACCAGTAGTGGGCGAAAATAGATGATATTTTACAAAAACTGCTGCAAATAACTTGCATAAATTCTATATTGTACATAGAACTAATTTATATAATTTATTTCACAATTTCCAGTATAATTTTTATTATTTACATGTGTATATGTATAGTATTCACATAAATTACATTTTCGCTACTTCCTGGTTCTTCTGTTTGTTTTTACCCACTTCACCTTTCAAGGCCGTTTGTGAAAACGAGGCATCTCAAACTGTGAATTCGCGTATTATGTTGCATATACATAAAAAAATACTTATATCTATTGCTCTGCAAGATTTCATGGTCTAACATTTTATATTTTCACAGTATTAAGTATATTTTTGAATAAAACTTTTGTACAAATGACTTTAGAGAGTGTAAATTATGCAATTTTTAACAAATACCAACCAACATTTTAAACTTCTCTGGGACAAACTTTTAAAAATTTACATCTATGTTAATAATAATTTTTAGCTAGAAAAGATGTAAAATAATTATTTAGCTTAAATTTTTCACAGTATTGTAGGTATTATGCTTGAAAAACAGTTTTTTTCAAACAATGGCGAATTTAGATCCATTTTCATAAGTAATACATATTTTTGTATGAAATAATAACAGCTCTCTAAGTGAACCTAGGTCCAAGTGGGTTAATTTTTTTTCCAGGTTTGGATAATGCAGGGATGGGCCATATTTATTGAAACAAAAAATTGAAAAAAAATTGTGATTTGATGTAGCAGAACCAAAAGTGCAAAAAAACTGGCGAATTTACATCACTCACTCATGAAATACAATTTTCTGCAGATCTGAATCCAAAATGAAAACATAACATAAACCAACATAAATATCATATATTAATATAAATTAATATGCAGTAATATAATATTATCATATTACAATATAATAAAAATTTCCCAAACATTAAAATTTCCAGCCACATGTTGCCACCATTATTTTACAAAAAATTTTGGTTAATCCGAACTTAATCCAATGAATCTGAATCCGTTGATCTACCTCGAGAGGTAGATCAACAGATTCATGATCCACTTTTAGATTCAAGTCACAACACAAGCGAATCTGTTGATCTGAGGAATCTAGATTTGACGGATTGCGGTTGTAAAATATGCCTATTAATAATATAGTAGTCATATTGACTTGATTCTAGGTTTTTATAAATTAGAGTACTGCTGTTTTTCGTCGAAGTGAAAGCAAGTACATGGACTTATACTTTCCGAGGACCCATTTTAACCTATGGATCAAATAAAAGTGGAAGGGAAAGGTTTGAGAAGGAACAATATATGGAGCATTGTATGGTCCATTGTTTGCTCTGTGAAACTGTGCTAATCTGACTTAATTTCATCTGACCTCAATTGGACCACAGTATGAAGTTGTTTATGATAAAAGTACATTATTATTAAAGACCATATCAAAATAGCAAGAGTATATCGATCGGGTCCCTGATCATTAGAAACGCTAGCTATCGATCGGGTTCCATGTCATATTTTACAAGTATTTCATAATTTACCCGTGAATACAAAGTGTAAGAATTTTTTTTAAACATCTAACTTATCACCGATATTGAAGTAGATCAAACAAAGACACTGGCTACCTAATGATTTAAATATTAGCAATGTTATGGTCATCTTAAGCTTAAAATGCAGGGTTTTTAGCCTTCGGGTCAGTATTTACCCGGTAAATTTTTGAAATAAAACTTGGCATATTTATAAAGGTTGACAAAAGGGACATTCTTATTTTATGGTCACCTTAAAGTATCAATATGAACGAAGTTATGGCCACCTCACAGTGAAATAAGGGCGCTTTCAGTCTCAATTTAAGCTATCTTATTCTTCACTGACCTCCGTTAAACTTTGAAAACTTAAAAAGGATGACAAAAGGGAAAGTATTATTTTCTGGCGACCTTAAAGTTCCAATAAGAGTGAAGTTATGGCCATCTTGCAGTAAAAATGTCTAAACATCTAACTTATCACCGATATTGAAGTAGATCAAACAAAGACACTAGCTACCTAATGATTTAAATATTAGCAATGTTATGGTCATCTTAAGCTTAAAATGCAGGGTTTTTAGCCTTCGGGTCAGTATTTACCCGGTAAATTTTTCAAATAAAACTTGGCATATTTATAAATGTTGACAAAAGGGACATTCTTATTTTATGGTCACCTTAAAGTATCAATATGAACGAAGTTATGGCCACCTCACAGTGAAATAAGGGCGCTTTCAGTCTCAATTTAAGCTATCTTATTTTTCACTGACCTCCGTTAAACTTTGAAAACTTAAAAAGGATGACAAAAGGGAAAGTATTATTTTCTGGCGACCTTAAAGTTCCAATAAGAGTGAAGTTATGGCCATCTTGCAGTAAAAATGGAGGTTTTATGCCCATGCAAGACATGGATAGTTCAAATGCAAAGCCAGTCTACCCCAGGGCCTTTGACTTCTAAATCAGATAAGAAATTTTGGCCTTAGTTTCAGAGAATCATTCTAGACAAACTTTATATCCGATATAAATGGGATATGATACAAATGTGTCTTTTGATCAAGGTGGCTACAGTAAACAAAAATGTTTTTGTTGTCTTGTTTACTCATTATGGAAGTATATTCCTGTGTGAAAATCGTATTGTAATTTTCTGATATATTCAAGGAGGTTTATATTTTTCAGTATACATGCTACGGGCCGTTTCAGCTCCATGCGCCGTTTCGACCTGGCGCACTCAATATGTGCGCTGTTTCAACACCGTTATAACATATAGAGGTCATTTGAAGGGAAATGGCACATAACAAAAGGGTTTATGTAGGTTTTTAGTTTTTGATTTTGTTCTATACCTTTATGTTTTTCATGCCAGGCAGGAACAGCATATACCAGTTTGAGAAGATCGAGAAACTCTGCAAGCTGTCTGTTGATTATAAACTCAGCTGTTATGGCAGGCAGTGTGTCATTTGATGTTGACATTTTAAATGAACAGCTAAAAAATTGCTTTGGTGATGAAAATGAAAGAAAAGATCTATTTATGGATAATTACCTCAACAGTTACAGACATCTGTGCTTGTAAGTTTAACCTCTTTCCTGATTGTATGCTACACCCTGTCTTCGGTTTATAACATGAGTTTGTACACCAATCCACTTAATGTTATGAATGTGGAGATTGTGTTTGGTTTCAGCATGGTTCTCTGATCATTTATACCAAGTCACTAGGTCAACTTGAATCCATATCAGAGATTCGGGTAGGATTAGCCACCCATTTAATCTCTACACAGTTTGCCGTGCTAGCAAAATGGTTCAACTGGAGAGTGTGTCTCAATGCAGTGTATCCCCGGGTGGGGCATGCTGTAATCTTACAGAGAATTCAGCCATTCTGAATGTGATTTGTCATGCATCCAGCAAGATATCTTTGTGTGTGTTACCCCAAAATAAAGAAGATATAAGGCTTTTAAATGTAAACCCTGTTTGACCAGACCTTGGAAGTAGGGGTCAAAGAAAAAAAACATTTACTCCTTTCACTCACTGTTAAAAACAGAAATTCCCTGTTACTCACTTAGCTATTGAGATTGCTATTGCCATTCATTTTGAGAGGGGGTAGGGATATTTACAGGCGGTCACCAAACCGTTCTTTTACCAGTCCATTGCAGAGTATCTTATGACCTGTAGTGGCTATCGTTCCACTAATAAGTACAGTTGCCCTTTGCATGCCTCCAGTTGCCATTGTAGGTCATGAAATCCTTAATTAAAATACCTGACCATAAAAGTGGTCTGCCATTGAACTTTTCCCTTCAAGGTCAGTTGCCAACATTTGATTTTTTTTTGGCACCACAAATTAATATAACAATTGTGTAACATATGAAAGTCTCAGCAGCCAGTCACCACTAATGATCACCAATGAAACACAGGCATTTGGAATGGTAAAATAAAAACGTCAAACAATGATTTGAATTATAAAACAAATGTTAGATCCATATTAAGTTGTTTCTGTTTTGCTTATGCATAGTATAATGCATCAAATAGTATTCTGAAATGAAGTTCAATTTTCAATGTATTCCAGGTTTTTTGATTTACTGGGTTCCATTTTTGGATTTGTGGTAAAAGATGTAACGGACAAACTTGACATACTGGAGACCTATTGTGAAAGTAGCAACAAAGAAAATTACAAGACTGTGGAAACTATGGTGAAGTTTGAAACAACAAATGGCCTCACCAGTAAGAAGTCCAACCCACCGAATGGTAGTAGAACTCTTCTACGCTTGCATAGAGCAATGGAGTTTGTGGCTTTGTTTATTCAGAAAACAGCTCAATCGGAGGAAAAGCTCTCACATGTAGCTTACCAGGCATACCATGAGACTTTGGCCAAATATCATCCCTGGCTTATTCGTAAAGGTGTTGGCCTTGCCGTCTATACATTACCAACAAGGGACCATTTATTAAAGGATATTTGCTCTGAACCAGAAGAAGCAGCCACAAAACTCAACAATCTACAGGCACAAATTGAACTTGTGTATCAGACAGTCCAAAGAATTTACTGTGATTATGATGTTTTAAATTTACCATGATACTGAATATCATTTATGTACTTTGCTGATTAAGTACTCCATCGGACTAACATTATTAACCCAAGTCAGTTAATTTTACTATCTGGTATGTATCAGCATATTCTAAGGTGTGTTCAAGCAAATTCCCATTGGAGAAGCATGTGTTTGGTGGTCATTGTAACACAGAAGATAGACAAGCATACTGATGGTAACCATGGTTTTAATATTAAGAGTGCTTCTTAAGGCTGGATTATCAATTTGGCATTGTAAATTCTGTAAAAAGACAACTTATTAAATTATGTCAGGTTATATTGTGAAAGAAATCACTCCATTTCACAGTATAGTAATTATTGGTACTAAATGTTAAATATATCGCATTAGTCGCAATTGTTACAATCATTGTTCATATATGATTTTACATTTTTGTACATTTCATACAGGTATGTTGTCCTTTGTATATGTAGTACTGCTACTTTCACTTTGAACAGCATAATGGTTGTGAAAGCACAAAATCTCCTTCTTAACTGCAGCTAAACTATTAGAAAATGGTATTAGTTTGCAGTTTATGATTGAAGCTAGAGCCACCAGGGTATTTTGAAATACTTTGTCACCAGCTACTCTTTTGTATTCTAGTGGGTATGAACTGTGAATGTGTCTTTATTAAAGCATATAATAATTGTATCCACCGGATGCTATTCGGTGGATACTATGGATTTGACTGCGTTACGCCTATGCCGCTGCCGCCGCAGTGTGTAGAGAGATTTCACCGTTACCGCTCTAACGAAAAAAATATTATAGCTAGCCTTCTCAAATTTGCAGGATATATTCATAGCCATAAAATCTTGCCTGGGAATATTTTTGGCCTCATTTTGAAAAACAAGATGGCTGCCACGGGCATTTTTCGACTTTAAACAAGGACTTTTGGTGGCTCTCTAGAGCAAAGGGTATTATAGGTAGAGATCTCAAATTCGCAGGATATGTTCCTCATTATAAAATCTTGACTGGGAATATTTTTGGCCTCATTTTGAAAAACAAGATGGCCGCCACAGGCGTTTCTTTGCAGTCATGAAAAGTGCTTATATCTCCCTTATTATTGGTCCTAGAGGTTTGGGATGGTAAACCAACCTATAGGAAATCATGGGCTGGGAATCTTTTGGTGTGGTCAGATTTGACCTTGGACCCCTCCTTCAAGGTCAAACGAGCATAGCCAAACTTAAAAGTGCTTATAACTCGCTTATTATTGGTCCTAGAGGTTTGGGATGGTAAACCAACCTATAGAAAATCATGGGCTGGAAATCTTTTGGTGTGGTCGGATTTGACCTTGGACCCCTCCTTCAAGGTCAAATGAGGATAGCCAAAAATAAAAGTGCTTATAACTCGCTTATTATTGATCCTAGAGGTTTGGGATGGTAAACCAACCTATAGGAAATCATGGGCTGGGAATCTTTTGGTGTGGTCGGATTTGACCTTGGACCCCTCCTTCAAGGTCAAACAAGCATAGCCAAACTTAAAGGTGCTTATAGCTCGCTTATTATTGGTCCTAGAGTTTTGGGATGGTAAACCAACCTATAGGAAATCATGGGCTGGGAATCTATTACTGCGGTCGGATTTGACCTTGGACCCCTCCTTCAAGGTCAAACGAGGATAGCCCAACTTGAAAGTGCTTATAACTTGTTTATTATTGGTCCTAGAGGTTTGGGATGGTAAACCAACATATAGGAAATCATGGGCTGGGAATCTTTTGGTGTGGTCGGATTTGACTTTGGACCCCTCCTTCAAGGTCAAACGAGGATAGCCAAACTTAAAAGTGCTTATAACTCGCTTATTATTGGTCCTAGAGGTTTAGGATGGTAAACCAACCTATAGGAAATCATGGCCTGGGAATCTTTTGGTGTGGTCGGATTTGACCTTGGACCCCTCCTTCAAGGTCAAATGAGGATAGCCAAACTTATTATAACTCGCTTATTATTGGTCCTAGAGGTTTAGGATGGTAAACCAACCTACAGGAAATCATGGGCTGGGAGTCTTTTGGTGTGGTTGGATTTGGCGTTGGACTCCTCATTCAAGGTTAAATGAGGGTAGCCAAACTTAAAAGTGCTTATAACTCGCTGATTATTGGTCCTAGAGGTTTGAGATGGTAAACCAACATATAGGAAATCATGGGCTGGGAGTCTTTTGGTGTGGTCGGATTTGACCTTGGACCCCGCCTTCAAGGTCAAATGAGCACAGCCAAACTTAAATGTGCTTATAGCGCGCTTAGAGGTTTAGGATGGTAAACCAAACTATAGGAAATCATGGGCTGGGAATCTATTGCTGCGGTTGGATTTGACCTTGGACCCCTCCTTCAAGGTCAAATGAGGATAGCCCAACTTAAAAGTGCTTATAACTCACTTATTATTGGTCCTAGAGGTTTGGGATGGTAAACCAACATATAGGAAATCATGGACTGGGAATCTATTGCTGTGGTCGGATTTGACCTTGGACCCCTCCTTCAAGGTCAAACGAGGATAGTACACAAAATCATGTGCTGGGAATCTATTGCTGTGGTCGGATTTGACCTTGGACCCTCCATCAAGGTCAAACGAGGATAGCCAAACTTAAAAAGTGCTTATAACTCGCTTATTATTGGTCCTAGAACTTTGGAATGGTAAACCAAAATCTAGGAAATCATGGGCTGGGAATCTTTTGGTGTGATCGGATTTGACCTTTGGCCCCTCTTTCTAGGTCAAATGAGGATTGCCAAAATTAGTGTTTATATCTTGCTTATTCGTATTCCTACAGGTTTGCAGTGTCACACCAACCTATAGGAAATCATGGGCTAAGAATCTTTTGATATGGTCAGATTTCACCTTGGGCTTCTTCAAGGTTAAGCGATGTTAAAATGGCTTTGGTGAGTTTTCTTCTGGTGGATACAATTTGCATCGGTTCTCCGATGCGATAGGTCTAGTTTTTTAATGCATATGAAAACTAAAAATAAATGTCTCGGTAAATGTTGAGTGTATTTCACGCAATATTATTTTTTAAATATGTTATATTTACTACAGTTCTTATTTGTGCAACCGGGCAAGTTTATATTTAGACCAGTGTGAGAAATTCGTTGCAAAGCAGTGGTGGCCCCATAGGACCACTAGGTTCTGAAGTTCGGTGGCCCCTATTAAACTTGATGGCCCAAACTTTTTAAAAACTAATTAACACACTTTATTTTTCAAACAAATGGTCTTTTTTAATTTATTAAAAGTGACAAGTCAAAAACATACAAAAGTGATTTATGTTAAATTTCTTTATTTAACTTAAAGCTTGAATATAAATTTTACCAGATGCACTCAGAGAGAGCAAAATGCTTGACTCCATGTGACCAGTCTCTCAAGTGATATAAAGTATTGTAAGGAAGACAATCAAATAAAACCAAACATTTAAATTAATTTTTGAAGAAATATCAAGTAGAAAGCTAAAGTCATTAAAATGCATTTAAATGGGACCCCTGAAAACTCATGATTATTTTGTATCCAAAATAAGATCCAGATTTTTCTTTTTAAATAACTTCTTCCTTTGGCCAGGTCCTACCCACAAAAATTTTTGATGAAGATCTATTCATTAGTTTTGGAGTATCCAGAGAGACAGAAAAATAGACATTTAGCACACAAGAACATAAACTGCTGGGTGAGGTAAAAAAATACTGCTTATAAAAGACATTTCTTGGTTAAAATCACTCATGGTTATTTTTTTTGATGGCCTGTCAAGGAATTGAAAGAAAAAAGAGAAAATAAAAACAGAAATGATAACTAGAGGATCGCTCGCAAAAAAAAAAAGATAATGTTTTTGCATAGCAAAAACAAAGCGTCCCGAAAAGGATATAAAGGTGAGTGCTAAAGTATTAAGAAAATGCTTCGTTTGTAGCCTTATACTGTTGTGGCAACCAAAGTCAGCGCAGTCTGCTCTATCTAGCAAAATTCAAAATGGCCACCATTTTTGGGGAGACAAAATTTTTTGTCAAGACCACTGCCGCGGTGTGTATCTCCCGCCGAGCATTAAAGGAGAAGAAATAGCTTTTTCCGAGATATTCACAATTTTTCATTTTCGTGTGTGAAAGCTCTTCCAAAAGTAGGTGAATGAGTTATTTGAGAAAATTGGCAATCTAAAATACTATTAAGAGATAATTCACATTTACTCATTTTGAGTAGGTGAATAATTAGCTATGGGTCTGAAACTTCACCATGTGAAAGCTCTCCCAAAAGTAGGTGAATGAGTTATTTGAGAAAAATTGGCTATCTGCAATACTTTTAGAGATAATTCGCATTTACTCATTTTGAGTAGGCGAGTAATTAGCTATGGGTCTGAAACTTCACCATGTGAAAGCTCTCCCACAAGTAGATCAATGAGTATTTGATAAAAATTGGGTATCCGCAATACTTTTACAGATAATTAGCATTTACTCATTTTGAGTAGGTAAATAATTAGCTATGGGTCTGAAACTTCACGGAGTGAAAGCTCTCCCAAAAGTAGGTGAATGAGTTATTTGAGAAAAATAGGCTATCTGCAATACTTTTAGAGATAATTCACATTTACTCATTTTGAGTAGGTGAGTAATTAGCTATGGGTCTGAAACTTCACCATGTGAAAGCTCTTGCAAAAGTAGGTGAATGAGTTATTTGAGAAAAATTGGCTATCTACAATACTTTTAAGAGATAATTCGCATTTACTCATTTTGAGTAGGTGAGTAATTATCTACGGGTCTGAAACTTCACCATGTGAAAGCTCTCCCAAAAGTACATGAATGAGTTATTTGATAAAAATTGGGTATCCGCAATAGTTTTTGAGATAATTAGCATTTACTCATTTTGAGTAGGTGAGTAATTAGCTACGGGTCTGAAACTTCACCAAGTGAAAGCTCTTCCAAAAGTAGGCGAATGAGTTATTTGAGAAAAATTGGCTATCTGCAATACTTTTAGAGGTAATTCGCATTTACTCATTTTGAGTAGGTGAGCAATTAGCTATGGGTCTGAAACTTCACCAAGTGAAAGCTCTTTGGGATAGCCTGAAGATACCCTGAAGATCAAAAATTTCGTCAAAATCGCTCTATGTAGCACGGTTTTCGAAATATTAGCATTTTTGCGCAAAAATTCGAAAATTCAAAATGGCCGCCATTTTTGGCAAGATAAAATTTTTTTTTGAAAATGGGATAACTACTCTGCAGAGATACCCTGTGGGTCAAAAATTTCGCCGAAATCGCTCTATGTAGCACGGTTTTCGAGATCTAAGCATTTTTATGTTTTGCAATTTTGCAAACAATTCGAAAATTCAAAATGGCCGCCATTTTTTGCGAGAAATTTTTTTTTGAAAATTGGCATGGCTACTCTGCAGAGATACCCTGCGGGTCAAAATTTTCGTCGAAATCGCTCTATCTAGCAGGGTTTTCGAGATATAAGGATTTTTATGTTTTGCAATTTTTGCCAAAAATTTGAAAATTCAAAATGGCTGCCATTTTTGCTGAGACAAAAGTTTTTTGGAAATAGGCATGGCTACGCTGCAGAGATATCCTGTGGGTCAAAAATTTCGTCGAAATCGCTCTGTCTAGCAGAGTTTTCGAGATATAAGCATTTTTATGTTTTGCAATTTTTGCGAAAAATTCAAAATGGCCACCATTTTTGGCGAGATAAAATTTTTTTCAAACCGGGGATAACTACTCCGCAGAGATACCCTGTGGGTCAAAAATTTCGTCAAAATCGCTCTATCTAGCACGGTTTTCGAGATATAAGCATTTTTTTTTTCATTATTGTTTTCACCCATGGTGTCCGGATGGTCGGGCGGGCGGGCGTCCGGGTGGGCGGTGGGAAATAGCTTGTCCGGGCTGTATCTCAGAAACCGTAAAGTGTAGGAAGTTGATACTTGGTAGGGACATTGGTTAGGGGGTGTAGCTGTGCAGCGTCATGGTCTGACCTTGATTTGACCTTTGACCTTGCCGTAGTGACCTTGAGTTTGAAAATCTTGTCCGGGCTATATCTCGGAAACTGTAAGGTGTAGGAAGTTGATACTTGGTAGGGACATTGGTTAGGGGGCGTAGGTGTGCAACGTCAGAGTCTGACCTTGATTTGACCTTTGACCTTGCCGTAGTGACCTTGACCTATAAAATCTTGTCCGGGATATATCTCGGAAACCGTAAGGTGTAGGAAGTTGATCTGACGTCATGGTCTGACCTTGATTTGATCTTGCCGTAGTGACCTTGACCTATAAAATGTTGTCCGGGCTATATCTCAGAAACCGTAAGGTGTAGGAAGTTGATACGTGGTACGGATATTGGTTAGGGGGTGTAGGTGTGCAACGTCATGGTGTGACCTTGATTTGACCTGTGACCTTGCCGTAGTGGCCTTGACCTGTAAAATCTTGTACAGGCTATATCTCAGAAACCGTAAGGTGTAGGAAGTTGATGCTTGGTAGGGATATTGCTTAGGGGGTGTAGGTGTGCAGCGTCATGGTCTGACCTTGATTTGACCTTTGACCTTGCCGTAGTGACCTTGACCTATAAAATGTTGTCTGGGCTATATCTCAGAAACCGTAAGGTGTAGGAAGTTGATACTTGGTAGGGATATTGATTAGGGGGTGTAGGTGTGCAACGTCATGGTCTGACCTTGATTTGACCTTTAACCTTGCTGTAGTGACCTTGACCTATAAAATATTGTCCGGGCTTTATCTCGGAAACTGTTAGGTGCAGGAAGTTGATATTTCGTAGAGACATTGGCTAGGGAGTGTAGGTGTGCAGCATCATGGTGTGACCTTGATTTGACCTTTGACCTTGCCATAGTGACCTTGACCTATAAAATCGTCAGGGCTGTATCTCGGAAACCGTAAGGTGTAGGAAGTTGATACTTGGTAGGGACATTGGTTATTGGCTATAGGTGTGTATTATCATTGTGTGACCTTAATTTGACCTTTTACCTTGCCGTAGTGACTTGACCTTTAAAATCTTGTTGCACCTTTGGGTCTGTCTTTTGATGCAGATCAAGCAAAAGTCATATTAGAATTTATTAAGAATTTTACTTTCATAACTTCCCATTGTAAGAGATAGAATTTCATCAAGTGAGCCGCAGATTTTACTCCAACACCACACATAAGCATTCATTAAATGTATTACCACTTCTGTATGCATGGTAATATGCAAACCATCTAAACCATAATTCGGAAATGCAGATGTATATAAAGAGTGTTGAATTTTAGTTTACTGATTAATGCTGTCATCTTGTCATTGAATTATCTTGTTTTAATACTTCATCTTTATACGCATTATCTTTCTTTTAAACATTATTTCTCCATTTAAACATTGTTTGGACCTTTATATAACTGACAGTGCTCTGAAAGTATCCTGAAGTTTGTACTGGTACAGTACTTCTATATCTCATGGTGTTGAAAATATTTCCCAAGGCTGTGGGGTACGGGCATCTCTGATGCTATTTTTGTGTTTTGCAATTTTTGTGAAAAATTCGAAAATTCAAAATGGCCGCCATTTTTGGCAAGATAAAATTTTTTTGAAAATAGGCATGGCTATTCTGCAGAGCTACCCTGTGGGTCAAAAATTTCGTCGAAATTGCTCTATCTAGTACGGTTTTCGAGATATAAGCATTTTTATGTTTTGCAATTCAAAATGGCCGCCATTTTTGGCGAGACAAAATTTTTTTGAAAATAGGCATGGCTACTCTGCAGAGCTACCCTGTGGGTCAAAAATTTCGTCAAAATTGCTCTATCTAGCAGGGTTTTCGAGATATAAGCATTTTTATGTTTTGCAATTTTTGCGAAAAATTCGAAAATTCAAAATGGCCGCCATTTTTGGCAAGATAAAATTTTTTTGAAAATAGGCATGGCTACTCTGCAGAGCTACCCTGTGGGTCAAAAATTTCGTCGAAATCGCTCTATCTAGCAGGGTTTTCGAGATATAAGCATTTTTATGTTTTGCAATTTTTGCGAAAAATTCGAAAATTCAAAATGGCCGCCATTTTTGGCAAGAGAAAATTTTTTTTGAAAATAGGCATGGCTACTCTGCAGAGCTACCCTGTGGTTCAAAAATTTCGTCGAAATCGCTCTATCTAGCAGGGTTTTCGAGATATAAGCATTTTTATGTTTTGCAATTTTTGCGAAAAATTCGAAAATTCAAAATGGCCGCCATTTTTTGGCAAGATAAAATTTTTTTGAAAATAGGCATGGCTACTCTGCAGAGCTACCCTGTGGTTCAAAAATTTCGTCGAAATCGCTCTATCTAGCAGGGTTTTCGAGATATAAGCATTTTTATGTTTTGCAATTTTTGCGAAAAATTCGAAAATTCAAAATGGCCGCCATTTTTGGCAAGATAAAATTTTTTTGAAAATAGGCATGGCTACTCTGCAGAGCTACCCTGTGGTTCAAAAATTTCGTCGAAATCGCTCTATCTAGCAGGGTTTTCGAGATATAAGCATTTTTATGTTTTGCAATTTTTGCGAAAAATTCGAAAATTCAAAATGGCCGCCATTTTTGGCAAGATAAAATTTTTTTGAAAATAGGCATGGCTACTCTGCAGATCTACCCTGTGGTTCAAAAATTTCGTCGAAATCGCTCTATCTAGCAGGGTTTTCGAGATATAAGCATTTTTATGTTTTGCAATTTTTGCGAAAAATTCGAAAATTCAAAATGGCCGCCATTTTTGGCAAGATAAAATTTTTTTGAAAATAGGCATGGCTACTCTCCAGAGATACCCTGTGGGTCAAAAATTTCGTCGAAATCGCTCTATCTAGCAGGGTTTTCGAGATATAAGCATTTTTATGTTTTGCAATTTTTGCGAAAAATTCAAAAATTCAAAATGGCCGCCATTTTTGGCAAGATAAAATTTTTTTTGAAAATAGGCATGGCTACTCTGCAGAGCTACCCTGTGGTTCAAAAATTTCGTCGAAATCGCTCTATCTAGCAGGGTTTTCGAGATATAAGCATTTTTATGTTTTGCAATTTTTGCGAAAAATTCAAAATGGCCGCCATTTTTAGGGAGACAAAAAATTTTTCAAACCGCGGATAACTACTCCGCAGAGATAACCTGTGGGTCAAAAATTTTGTCGAAATCGCTCTATCTAGCATGGTTTTCGAGATATAAGCATTTTTGTGTTTTGCAATTTTTGCGAAAAATTCGAAAATTCAAAATGGCCGCCATTTTTGGCGAGACAAAAATTTTTTGAAAATGGGGATAACTACTCCGCAGAGATAACCTGTGGGTCAAAAGTTTCGTCGAAATCGCTCTATCTAGTACGGTTTTCGAGATATAAGCAATTTTATGCTTTGCAATTTTTGCGAAAAATTCGAAAATTCAAAATGGCTGCCATTTTTGGCGAGATAAAATTTTTTTTCAAAAATGGGATAACTACTCCGCAGAGATACCCTGTGGATCCAAAATTTCGTCGAAATCGCTCTATCTAGCACGGTTTTCGAGTTATAAGCATTTTTGTGTTTTCCTTATTTGGAAAATTCATAATGATTAATTAATCATACTCGGCCATTTCTTAACCAATCAATGCCAAAATCTAATGATTTTCAGATTATAATAGAATGAATGTATTTGCCAAGTTTCAGGTGAATTGATAAAATTCCTTTCAAGTTATCATCCGGACAAGCTTCCCCATCGAAAAATTGCAAATTTAATAAGTAAATTAAATTTTTATAAGTTAATACCCTATCCAATGGACAATTGCTAATCCGGTCGGCGCAGACCGGCCCGCCAAACGCCAGAAAAAGACGTCCTGTGTTGCCACCGGCTGGCCGGTCCGTAGTACTGTGCACTCCCCAGATGGCGCCTCATACTTCCTTCCTGTCTAGACAACCTGACGTCATAGCATCTTTTTCGTTGTCTAAACCTCTTAGACCCCTAGTAAGCTGATAGCGGGGTCGGTGGGAGGGTCTTGTGTGTCCATTGGATAGGGTATTAACTTATAAAAATTTAATTTACTTATTAAATTTGCAATTTTATTGCGTTAATACATCCTATCCAATGGACAATTGCTGAATAACTACCGCTTGGTCGGCGGGTAAGTTACTAGGGACTTATGTGAACTCACAAGTAATAGCAAATTTTAACCTACGGTCTAGGCTGACTTCGTCAGGAGACCTATAGGTCCAGGCCTGGGTTGACTTTAAGGTCAGGAAACCCTGCAAGGCCATGGTCGGTTGCCAGCAGCCGGTTACCCGGGGCTATACCGCCGTCGCCCCCCCCCCCCCTTTTGTAGACCTGCTCTGAGGTAGGGGAAGAGAGGGATGAGTTCAGTCCCAGAATGCAAATAAACCTCCCGAAGGAAGCACACCACACTTCTTATGTACATGAAGAACTGTTATGTACATATACAAATCTCCTCCATCCAAAGGCCACTTGTGGATCTGCTGAGCAGCCACTACCTAGCCCAATTGGTAAAGCTCTGAATCAGCCCAAGCCCCGCCCTTCATATAGAACTGTGTGAAGGTATGTGACTTCAGTGGCGGGCTGACAAGATTGGATCTAAGGAGACTCCCGACTGGAAGATCTTAGAAGCAGCAAAGGCCCTGACATCATGGGCTTTAACCTGATGTTAAAAGTGGGCCTTCTGGTCAGAGAGCTCATAATATAGGATCACAGTCTGCTTGATCCAAGAGGAGATAGTGGGAGGTGAGATGTCTTTGTTAAAACCTTTCTCGAAGGAGACAAAAACCACCTCCTTATTCTGCCTGATGTCTGAGGTTCTGTCCAAATAGTAGCACAATGCTCTGACCGGACAGAGGGACCTGTCAGACTTGAGTGATCTATCCAGAGTCGGGGCCAGGGCTGTTATAACCCCAGGGGCCACACTGGACACTCTATGGCCAGCTGATTCTAGGATAGAAAGCTGGGTGATGGATACAGGGACACCTTTGACCAATTGGATTGGTGTCCAATATATCAGTTTTGCCAGGCATGAATCTCACTTTTGCACTTGCCCGACCCAAGGGCCAAGAGGAATACCGTCTTGAAGGTCAAATGCTTCAAGGGGGCCTCCTTGATTGGATCAAATGGAGTCTTAGCTGGTGCACGGCCAGTAAGAAGTTCCAGGAGGGTATGCCACTCCTGCCTTTGGGTCTGTCTCTGAGGAAACTATCCAGGAGACGAGCGAGATTTCCGTCCTTACTGATGTTGAAGGGTAAATTTCCCAGTTTATCAACAATGGGTGACCTATAACCATCAATGGTGCTGGGCTGTTTGCCAAGCATGTATCTCACTTCTACGCTTGCCCGAACCCAGGGCCAAGAGGAAAACTGACTTGAAGGTCAAATGCTTCCAGGAGGCCTTTAATTGGTTCAAAATGAACCTTGTCAGCTGGTGCAAAACCAGGGAGAGGTTCCAGGAGGGGGTTCCCCTCCGGCCTTTGGGTCTGTCTCAGTGGAAGTTATCCAGGAGACGAGTGAGATTTTCATCCTTACTAACATTGATGGGCAAATTTTCCAGACTATCAGCAATGGTTGACCTGAACCATCAATGGTACTGGGCTGCAACTTCCTGTCCTGAAGCAGGTACCTAAGGAAGTCAGCAACTGACTTTACAGGTGGTGCCCGAAGTCCACCTGATGAATGATACATCACTTGGTACAAATGACCCATTTGCCTCATAGACTGATCTGACTGACCCCCCTTTGAGTAGCCTCAATTCTTACTGCCACTGCCTCAGACAAGTTCTGCTCCTCGATTGCTGAGGCTCTAGGAGCCCTGCATGGAGATTAAGATTTGTCAGACTTCTGTGAGGGATCTGATCGAATGGTCGTGAACAGGCTGGGCAGATTGGGCAGGCTCAGAGGGATGTGGCTGGACATGGCCACTAGATCCCAAAACCAAGGCATGTTGGGCCACCCCGGAGCAATCAGAATGATTCTCTTACATGGGGAGTCTTGTGACTTCTCCACCACTTTGCCCAATATGGCTGATGGTGAGAAGGTGTATCCTTTTAGATCCTACCATGGCCGACTGAGCACATCCACTGCTGTGGCCAGGGGATCCGGTACCGGTGACACAGAACAGAGGTGACTTGTTGTTGAACCTCGTGGCAAATAAGTCTATTTGGGGCCGGTGCCACCTACTGCATAGAGTGGAAGACCTCTGGAAGGAGAAACCACTGTTTGGATGGTCTGGCCTAGCCTGGACAGCCTGTCTGCTACCACATTAGGCCGGCCTGGAATGTGTCGTGCTTTAGAGTCACTTGTTTCCTGGTACACCAGGTCAAGATTCTCCATAGTAGGGCACAAAGTGGGCCCGACCTCATTTCTCCTTCCTTTATGTATGACACTACTGTGGTGTTGTCAGTTGCTACAAGTACTATCTTGCTTGAGCAAAGGTCTTAGAACTCTTAAAGTCAGAAAAACTGCTTAAAGTTCTAGATAGTTTATATACAACCTGCTTCCCGGAGGGGACCAGGTTGCTCTTGCAAAGTGCTCATCTAAGTGAGCGCCCCACCCTTCTATTGAAGCGTCTGTAAATATTTGCAGAGCATGTTTAATTGGGTGTAATGGTTGGCCTGTAAGAACATTGTCTTCCTTCAGCCACCATTGTAAATGGGGAGTGCAGGGACCTGGGGACTTGGATCACCTTTTCCAGTGATTCTGCTACCCTCCAGTTGTTTTGAGATGCCACTGTATGGGTCTCATATGGAGTCGACCTAGATTAACCTGCTTTTCTGTAGCCGTCAGTAACCCATCAAGGACATGAATTCCCGGACCGGGCAAACCGGTAGGGAAAGCAGTTTTAACCTAGTCTCTTGAAGGTTCTGTCACCAGTCCAGAGTCGGTCGGAACCGATCAGACCTGAAGTCGAACTGGTAGCCTACAAAATCAAAGTTTTGTTTGGGCTCCCGCTCTGTAAGTTCATCAGCCAACCCAGTTGCTGACACATTATTTACTAGTTCCTGTGTATGTTGGAGAAAAGCCTGGGATCTGGCTCTCACCAACCAGTCGTCTAGGTACTGGTGGCTCCTTAAGTCCTTGTGTATGGTCACAAATTTCACCTCCTTTGGTATCACAGTGAACTCCAAAGGTGCTGTGGACAAACCGAATAGCAGGCATTACCTGGATTGTCCTTGTATAAGTATATGGGAGTAGGTATCCCTCCTTGAACATTTATAATACCTAGGGTCCAGCCCCCGAGGCTTCCTAAGTTCCCGAAAAAGGGCTTAGTCTGGACCCTGCAGGCAGATTGTGTGCCACATTTGGGACATTTGGTATTTTGAAAAAACATTTTCTGTCCCTCCGGACACTGGTCCGGTCTGGTGACAATGATCCAGGTTAACAGTCTCTCTGTTCTTATTGTGGTCTGGTGGGGCTGACACAACTTTTCATATTAATAGACTCTTTGCCCCGGGCCAGCAGCCTGCAAGGTGCAGCATTTACAGAGCAATTGTTATTCGTGAGATGTCTGACCCCTGGCCGGACCTGATGACAAAATTTATTATCTCTCCAGCCAAGTCCAGCACTGATAACAGATTGTTGAGAGATGTGATAAGGGAAGGTTGCCTGGCAGTAGGTTGGGACACTGTCATGTCACATCACCAAGACCATTGACCGGTCTAAGAATTCTCTGCAACCAAATTAACCTTAGGCAACTCTGTCCGGTACCAGGACTCCATACCCGGTACTTAGCTGTAACCAGCAATTCTCTGTAACCGGCAACAAACTGGCAGTCTGGGGTCACCAATCAATTTTGACAGCTACTGGTCTATATTTAGCCAGCCTTAACCTGTAACCAGTTGTTGAGGCAAGTGTACAGGGCTGTGTAGCCAGTACCAGCCGGTACACTCTGTAACCAGTTGTTGAGGCAAGTGTACATGGCTGTGTAGCCAGTACCAGCCGGTATACTCTGTAACCAGTTGCAGCCAGTAATAAAAAAACTGTAACTGGCAAAAACTGGCAGGCTGGGGTCAGCAACGAATTTAGACAGCCATTGGTCTATATTTAGTCAGTTTATTTAACCAGTTGGGTGAAAAACTGTATAGTAAGGACTGTGTAGCCAGTACCCTGCTGGTAGACTTGTAACCGGTAGGTTGAAGCCATATGTAGCCAATTGCTAAAGCAAGTGTACAAGGCTGTATAGCCGGTACCGGCTGGTACACTCTGTAACCAGTTGTTGAGGCAAGTGTACAAGGCTGTGTAGCCGGTACAGGTCGGTACACTCTGTAAACAGTTGTTGAGGCAAGGGTATAAGGCAGTGTAGTCGGTACAGGTCGGTACACTCTGTAACTAGTTGTTGAGGCAAGGGTATAAGGCTGTGTAGTCGGTGCACTCTGTAACCCATTGCTAAAGCAATTTTACAACTATATTTGGTATTGAATTCAGCTGGCTGTAGGTTTCCTCCATTAATAAAAGTATTTCTTTGAATGCACGTCTTAATTGTAGATTTGACAGTTGCTGGGAAAGCCCTTGTGAGCTATATTTAGAAACATGTTGATCGGTGTATCACGTGACCAGCTTGCTGGTCGGAGGGACAACGTGATTGGCTGATTAGAGATGACGATCAGCTTCGTGACCTGGTCGGTGAATCACGTGACCAACTTCGGGGATATGCCCTCACTAGACGTGTTCTTTCCTTATATCACAGTAAACGTAAGCTTACTGGTCGACTGATGTCTGTAGCAGAGAAATCTGTATCAGTACGCTGGAGGTGGATTACAGGAACTAAAACTGGAATCACAGAAGACGTCAGTGCAAAGAATGTACTTCCGACCTTCTTGTTCGGTGAATCACGTGATAAACTTCGTGACTGGTCGGTGAAAACACGTGACCAGTTTCGTGAAGACACGCGATTGGCTGACTGGATATGACGTCAGAGGTCGCGTTCTTTTAGCTGGCCGGCCGGCCATTGCTTAAAAGCAGAGAAGCCTGGGCCAGTGCACTCTGAAGATGATATTCCTGGCCGGTCTGAAGTCGGTTCATCTTCTCAGCCGGCTGTACACTCAAACCAGTTTCCTGGCCATCCACTGCCCTTACTACCGACACAAGTGCCGGGTCCATAAGGGTGGGACTGAGAGTGTTCTGAAGAAATCTGCAGAATTCATCTCTTGCTTCTGATGAAAAAATACTGGAGCTAGGCTGGTGTGACTGATGCTTTACAGCAGAGAAGTCGGTACCAGTGCGCTCTGAAGAAATCTGAAGAATTCATCTCATGCTTCTGATGAAAACTAGAAATCGGCCGCCCTGTTGATAGTAGATGCGAATAGAAACAGGATAGCATAGAAGAACACACATTATCATGTGTAATGTCCACCCATGAACCTTTTGCCCAAATTGTACAGTAGTCTTACAAGACCCTGTTTCATTTGTAAAATATATCAATGATGCTTAAATATTTGTTAGTGTAGATGTAAATTATTTCAGCTTCATGCCTTTTTGCATTGGTTGGGTTGAAAATTTTGACGAAATCACTCTATCTGGCACGGTTAAGAAGATAGAAGCAAATTCCTGTTTTTCTATTTTTGGCAAAAATTTGAAAATTCAAAATGGCCGCCATTTTTGGGAAAAGGAAATTTTTTTGAAAATTGCCAAGAGTACATTTTTTAGATACCCTATGGGTCGAAAATTTCAACGAAATAACTCTATTTTGCACGGTTAAGGCCAGTTTGTGTTTTTCCATTTTGGGCAAAAATTCGAAAATTCAAAATGGCTGCCATTTTTGGGGAGGGGAAAATTTTTGGAAAATTGCAAAGATTACATTCCTTAGATACCCTGTGGGTTGAAAATTTCGACGAAATCGCTCTATCTCGCATGGTTAAGGAGATAGAAGCAAATTTGTGTTTTGCCATTTTTGACAAAAATTTGAAAATTCAAAATGGCCGCCATTTTAGGGGACGGGAAATTTTTTTTTAAATTGCCAAGAATACAATGCTGAAATACCTGTGGGTCGAAAATTTTGATGAAATCGATCTATCTCGCACGGTTAAGGAGATAGAAGCAAATTTGTGTTTTGCCATTTTTGGCAAAAATTCGAAAATTCAAAATGGCCGCCATTTTTGGGGAGGGGAAAATTTGTTGGAAAATTGCAAAGATTGCATTTCTTCGATACCCTGTGGGTCGAAAATTTCGACGAAATCGCTCTATCTCGCACGGTTAAGGAGATAGAAGCAAATTTGTGTTTTACCATTTTTGGCAAAAATTCGAAAATTCAAAATGGCCGCCATTTTTGGGGAGGGGAAAATTTTTTGAAAATTGCAAAGATTGCATTCCTTAGATACCCTGTGGGTCGAAAATTTCGACGAAATCACTCTATCTCGCACGGTTAAGGAGATAGAAGCAAATTAGTGTTTTGCCATTTTTGGCAACAATTCGAAAATTCAAATGGCCGCCATTTTTGGGGAGGGGAAAATTTTTTAAAAATTACCAAGAGTACAATGCTCAGATACCCTGTGGGTCGAAAATTTTGACGAAATCGCTCTATCTGGCACGGTTAAGGAGATAGGAGGAAATTTGTGTTTTGCCATTTTTGGCAAAAATTCGAAAATTCAAAATGGCCGCCATTTTTGGGGAGGGGAAAATTTTTTTTAAATTACCAAGAGTACAATGCTCAGATACCCTGTGAGTCGAAAATTTTGACGAAATCGCTCTATCTGGCACGGTTAAGGAGATAGAAGCAAATTTGTGTTTTGCCATTTTTGGCAAAAATTCGAAAATTCAAAATGGCCGCCATTTTTGGGGAGGGGAAAATTTTTGGAAAATTACCAAGAGCACAATGCCCATTTTTGGGGAGGGGAAAATTTTTGGAAAATTGCAAAGATTGCATTCCTTAGATACCCTGTGGGTCGAAAATTTCGACGAAATCGCTCTATCTCGCACGGTTAAGGAGATAGAAGCAAATTAGTGTTTTGCCATTTTTGGCAAAAATTCGAAAATTCAAAATGGCCGCCATTTTTGGGGAGGGGAAAATTTTTGGAAAATTACCAAGAGCACAATGCTCAGATACCCTGTGGGTCGAAAATTTCGACGAAATCGCTCTATCTCGCACGGTTAAGGAGATAGAAGCAAATTAGTGTTTTGTCATTTTTGGCAAAAATTCGAAAATTCAAAATGGCCGCCATTTTTGGGGAGGGGAAAATTTTGTAAAAATTACCAAGAGCACAATGCTCAGATACCCTGTGGGTCGAAAATTTTGACGAAATCGCTCTATCTGGCACGGTTAAGGAGATAGGAGGAAATTTGTGTTTTGCCATTTTTGGCAAAAATTCGAAAATTCAAAATGGCCGCCATTTTTGGGGAGGGGAAAATTTTTTAAAAATTACCAAGAGTACAATGCTCAGATGCCCTGTGGGTCGAAAATTTTGACGAAATCGCTCTATCTCGCACGGTTAAGGAGATAGAAGCAGATTGGTGTTTTGCCATTTTTGGCAAAAATTCGAAAATTCAAAATGGCCGCCATTTTTGGGGAGGGGAAAATTTTTTGAAAATTGCAAAGATTGCATTCCTTAGATACCCTGTGGGTCGAAAATTTCGACGAAATCGCTCTATCTCGCACGGTTAAGGAGATAGAAGGAAATTTGTGTTTTGCCATTTTTGGCAAAAATTCGAAAATTCAAAATGGCCGCCATTTTTGGGGAGGGGAAAATTTTTGGAAAATTGCAAAGATTGCATTCCTTAGATACCCTGTGGGTCGAAAATTTCGACGAAATCACTCTATCTCGCACGGTTAAGGAGATAGAAGCAAATTAGTGTTTTGCCATTTTTGGCAAAAATTCGAAAATTCAAAATGGCCGCCATATTTGGGGAGGGGAAATTTTTTAAAAAATTGCCAAGAGTACAATGCTCAGATACCCTGTGGGTCGAAAATTTTGACGAAATCGCTCTATCTCGCACGGTTAAGGAGATAGAAGGAAATTTGTGTTTTGCCATTTTTGGCAAAAATTCGAAAATTCAAAATGGCCGCCATTTTTTGGGGAGGGGAAAATTTTTGGAAAATTGCAAAGATTGCATTCCTTAGTTACCCTGTGGGTCGAAAATTTCGACGAAATCGCTCTATCTCGCACGGTTAAGGAGATAGAAGCAAATTAGTGTTTTGCCATTTTTGGCAAAAATTCGAAAATTCAAAATGGCCGCCATTTTTGGGGAGGGGAAAATTTTTTGAAAACTGCAAAGAGTACAATGCTCAGATACCCTGTGGGTCGAAAATTTTGACGAAATCGCTCTATCTGGCACGGTTAAGGAGATAGGAGGAAATTTGTGTTTTGCCATTTTTGGCAAAAATTCGAAAATTCAAAATGGCCGCCATTTTTGGGGAGGGGAAAATTTTTTGAAAATTGCAAAGATTGCATTCCTTAGATACCCTGTGGGTCGAAAATTTTGACGAAATCGCTCTATCTGGCACGGTTAAGGAGATAGAAGCAAATTTGTGTTTTGCCATTTTTGGCAAAAATTCAAAATGGCCGCCATTTTTGGGGAGGGGAAAATTTTTTTTAAATTACCAAGAGTACAATGCTCAGATACCCTGTGGGTCGAAAATTTTGACGAAATCGCTCTATCTGGCACGGTTAAGGAGATAGAAGGAAATTTGTGTTTTGCCATTTTTGGCAAAAATTCGAAAATTCAAAATGGCCGCCATTTTTGGGGAGGGGAAAATTTTTGGAAAATTGCAAAGATTGCATTCCTTAGATACCCTGTGGGTCGAAAATTTCGACGAAATCGCTCTATCTCGCACGGTTAAGGAGATAGAAGCAAATTAGTGTTTTGCCATTTTTGGCAAAAATTCGAAAATTCAAAATGGCCGCCATTTTTGGGGAGGGGAAAATTTTTGGAAAATTACCAAGAGCACAATGCTCAGATACCCTGTGGGTCGAAAATTTCGACGAAATCGCTCTATCTCGCACGGTTAAGGAGATAGAAGCAAATTAGTGTTTTGTCATTTTTGGCAAAAATTCGAAAATTCAAAATGGCCGCCATTTTTGGGGAGGGGAAAATTTTGTAAAAATTACCAAGAGCACAATGCTCAGATACCCTGTGGGTCGAAAATTTTGACGAAATCGCTCTATCTGGCACGGTTAAGGAGATAGAAGCAAATTTGTGTTTTGCCATTTTTGGCAAAAATTCGAAAATTCAAAATGGCCGCCATTTTTGGGGAGGGGAAAATTTTTTTAAAATTACCAAGAGTACAATGCTGAGATACCCTGTGGGTCGAAAATTTTGACGAAATCGCTCTATCTCGCACGGTTAAGGAGATAGAAGCAGATTGGTGTTTTGCCATTTTTGGCAAAAATTCGAAAATTCAAAATGGCCGCCATTTTTGGGGAGGGGAAAATTTTTTTGAAAATTGCAAAGATTGCATTCCTTAGATACCCTGTGGGTCGAAAATTTCGACGAAATCGCTCTATCTCGCACGGTTAAGGAGATAGAAGCAAATTTGTGTTTTGCCATTTTTGGCAAAAATTCGAAAATTCAAAATGGCCGCCATTTTTGGGGAGGGGAAAATTTTTTGAAAATTGCAAATATTACATTCCTTAAATACCCTGTGGGTCGAAAATTTCGACGAAATCGCTCTATCTCACACGGTTTCTGAGATATTAGCAAATTACTCAAAAGTAGTACTGAAAATACACAATGAAGTACCTAAATGGCTATTACTCATGTACTGACAAAGCTATCAGTCCCAAATGCAATACCAAGCGAGCTATGGACATAACAATCTTGTATTCAAAATTGTAGTAAAATATCTTTAATTATTTTGGCTTAAATGCACGGAAACCAATGGGTACTGAAAATAGCTGTACTTAAGTATTACTCAGTAAGCAAAAGAGGTACAACAGCCAAAAGCAATCCCAAGCAAGCTACTGACCCAATAAGCCTGCATACCAAATTTGGTGACAATAGCTCTAATACTTTTCCTTTAAATGAGCGGAAACCATACGTGACGCCGGACATCGGACGCCGGACGCCGGACATCGGACGGCGAAAAAAGCAAAAATAATATATCCACCCCCCAGGGGGGTGGACATAAATACTCGAGCTGGCTGGTGTGACTGATGCCTTACAGCAGAGAAGTCTGTACCAGTGCGCTCTGATGAAGAATGCACCTTCCAAGAGGAATCCCTTTTATTTGCAGTGCTCAAAACTACGTAGACTGAGGTTACCGTGATTTCTAAAGACGTTTCTATGGTGACTGAAGCTGGAAGGTTATAGATGGTACATTCAAAACAAAGGACACGGATAAAAATACCTGTAAGTAGTGTATCCATAATTCCTCAATAAATCGATCTGCCCCTAACAACACAATGGTTGAATGGGAGGAAACTAGTAAAAAAAAAAAAAGGCTGCCTTCATATTTCCCGCCGATTTCGTACTGCCCTATCCTCAACAATAATTGAGTCAACTAGGGAGCGTTTCCAACAGATTTCTAAATGTATATCCGTGCTTGAACAGTAGGTAACACTTCTACACTGAAAATATCCACATATAAGGTTGAAAATCCGTCATAATGCACACTTTTGCTTAAAATATCTGGAGATGTTGAAAACACGTCTGCACAGTACACGCGCCAAACGAAAAAGATGCTATGACGTCAGGTTGTCTAGACAGGAAGGAAGTATGAGGCGCCATCTGGGGAGTGCACAGTACTACGGACCGGCCAGCCGGTGGCAACACAGGACGTCTTTTTCTGGCGTTTGGCGGGCCGGTCTGCGCCGACCGGATTAGCAATTGTCCATTGGATAGGATGTATTAACGCAATAAAAAGACATTTTTGGTCATGTGACCTCTCTGGTTGAAATGTCACTGCAGCATATTCAAAAAAATTCCCTAAGGCTACTGCCTAAACCTGCCAAATTTGAAAAGAATCCGCCTAACAGTTACAGAGTTATAAGGAAAACAAAATGCGGAGCCGGCGGAGCCTGAAGGTCTCCCATACACAAACAAGCGTCCCTTGTGGGACGCTTAATTAATAAAAATGATGAATACACCACATCCCTCTTTATTATCTTTATGTCAATTTCAAGACAAAAAACGGGAAGAAATATTTTTACTTAAAGACAACAAGTATCACACCCTAGGCTTGTGACCTCAGTATTTTAGACAGAAGAAAATTTGTATGGAAAAACAAATGGGAGTATCTGATGTAAGGTAATAAAGTGTTTATCGTCCCACAGTGTGTATAAAATAGCATCAGAGATGTCCATACCCCACAGCCTAGGGAAATATTTTTAACACCATGAGATATAGAAGTACTGTATCAGTAAAAAGTTCAGGATACTTTCAGAGCACTGTCAGTTATATAAAGGTCCAAACAATGTTTAAATAGAGAAAATAATGTCTAAGAGAAAGATAATGTATGTATTCTTTATCTACATCTGGAATGGCCGAATTATGGTTTAGATGTTTTGAATATTACCATGCATACAGAAGTGTAATACATTCAATAAATACTTATGTGTGGTGTTGGAGCAAAATCTGTGGCTCACTTGATGAAATTCCGTCTGTTACAATGGGAAGTTGTAAAAGTAAAATTCTTAATGAATTCTAATATGACTTTAACAGTGCTTAATCGGCATCAGAAGACAGACCCAAAGGTGCAACAAGATTTAAAGGTCAAGGTCACTTTGACAAGGTCAAAGGTCAAATCAAGGTCACCATGATGCTGCACACCTACAACCCCTAACCAATGTCCCTAACAAGCATCAACTTCCTACACCTTACGGTTTCCGAGATATAGACCAGACAAGATTTTATAGGTCACGGTCACTACGGCAAGGTCAAATCAAGGTCAGACCATGACATTGCACACCTACACCTCCTAACCAATGTCCCTAGTAAGTATCAACTTCCTACACCTCACGGTTTCCAAGATATAGCCCGGAGAAGATTTTATAGGTCAAGGTCACTACGGCAAGGTCAAATCAAGGTCACACCATGATGTTGCACACCTACACCCCCTAACTAATGTCCCTACCAAGTATGAACTTCCTACACCTTACAGTTTCCGAGATACAGCCCAGACAAGATTTTATAGGTCAAGGTCACTACAGCAAGGTCAAAGGTCAAATCAAGGTCAGACCATGACGTTGCACACCTACACCCCCTAACCAATGTCCCTACCAAGTATGAACTTCCTACACCTCAAAACCTACCTGTACACCAAAGCATACCCACCTTAGCCTGGATCATTCCCCTGGCGTTCTCCGAGGTGCTTGACCCCTGCTATGCCCATGGATACAGAAATTTTGATGTCTGCTTTTTGTTTTGTTGCGCCTTAGACTCCTCTTGTTTGGGGAGATTAAGCGCTATAAAAGTCCAATTAGAATTAGAATGACAGTTTCCGAGATATTGCCCGGACAAGATTTTATAGGTCAAGGTCACTACAGCAAGGTCAAATCAAGGTCAGACCATGACATTGCACACCTACACCCCCTAACCAATGTTCCTACCAAGTATCAACTTCCTACACCTTACAGTTTCCAAGATATAGCCCGGACAAGATTTTATAGGTCAAGGTCACTACGGCAAGGTCAAGGTTCAAAACAAGGTCACACCATAACGTTGCACACCTACACCCCCTAACCAATGTCCCTACCAAGTATCAACTTCCTACACCTTACAGTTTCCAAGATATAGCCCGGACAAGATTTTATAGGTCAAGGTCACTACGGCAAGGTCAAGGTTCAAATCAAGGTCAGACCATGACGTTGCACACCTACACATCCTAACCAATGTCCCTACCAAGTATCAACTTCCTACACCTTACGGTTTCTGAGATACAGCCGGGACAAACTTTTTCCCACCGCTCGCCCGCCCACCCATCCGGACACCATGGGTGAAAACAATACCCTGACAGCCCTTAAGGGCTGTGGGGTAAAAAAACTACTATAAAACGTATATTAATTTTAAGTCCAAACAAGCAATCAGTGCCCGTGAACGGGCTCTGTGTCAGCTGACTGTGTGTTTTGAGTTTCAGAGTAGAAGTGACAGAAGAAAAGGACACAAAAGTTGTGCCCTGCAAATGGTATTCAGAAAGAAAATGGTCAAAAATTTCGCCGAAATCGCTCTATTTCGCACGGTTTAGGAGATACAAGCAATTTTAAGTTCTACCATTTTTTGTCAAAAATTCGAAAATTCAAAATGGCCGCAATTTTTGGAAAGAGGAAAAATTTTTGGAATTGAGCAGAGTATCTTGCACATATACCCTGTGGCAAAACATTTCGCCGAAATCATTCTATCTCGCACGATTCAGGAGATACAAGCAATTTTAAGGTTAACCATTTTTGTCAAAATTTCGAAAATTCAAAATGGCCGCCACTTTTGGAAAGAGGAAGAATTTTTGAAAATTGAGCACAGTGTCTTGCATCTATACCCTGTGGGCCAAAAATGTCGCCGAAATCGTTCTATCTCGCATGGTTTAGGAGATACAAGAAATTTTAAGTTTTACCATTTTTGTTAAAAATTTGAAAATTCAAAATGGCCGCTACTTTCAGAAAGAGGAAATTTTTTTGAAAAATGGCCAGAGTATCTTGCATATATACCCTGAGGGCCAAAAATTTCACTGAAATCTCGCTAGGTTTAGGAGATACAAGCAATTTTAAGTTTTACTATTTTTGTCAAAAAGAGAAACAATTTTTGAGAATTGAGCAGAGTATGTTGCATATATACCCTGTGGGCCAAAAATTTCACCGAAATCGCTCTATCTCGCACGGTTTAGGAGATACAATCAATTTTAAGTTCTACCATTTTTGTCAGAAATTCGAAATTCAAAATGGCCGCCAGTTTTGGAAAGGGGAAAATTTTTTTGAGAATTGAGCAGAGTATCTTGTATATATACCCTCTGCTTCAAAAATTTCGCCGAAATCGCTCTATGTCACACGGTTTAGGAGATACAAGCAATTTTAAGTTTCACCATTTTTGTAAAAAATTCAAAATGGCCGCCATTTTTGGAAAGAGGAAGAATTTTTGAAAATTGAGCAGAGTATCTTGCATCTATACCCTGTGGGCCAAAGATTTTGCCGAAATCGCTCTATCTCGCACGGTTTAGGAGATACAAGAAATTTTCAGTTTTACCATTTTTGTCAAAAATTTGAAAATTCAAAATGGCCGCCACTTTTAGAAAGAGGAAAAATTTTTGAAAAATGGCCAGAGTATCTCACATATATATCCCGTTGGGCAAAAATTTCACCGAAATCGCTCTATCTCGCACGGTTTAGGAGATACAAGCAATTTTAAGTTTTACTATTTTTGTCAAAAATTCGAAAATTCAAAATGGCCGCCATTTTTGGAAAGAGGAAAAATTTTTGAGAATTGAGCCAAGTATCTTGCAGATATATCCTGTGGGCCAAAAATTTCGCCGAAATCGCTCTATCTCGCATGGTTTAGGAGATACAAGCAATTTTAAGTTTTACCATTTTTGTGAAAAATTCGAAAATTCAAAATGGCTGCCATTTTTGGATATAGGAAAATATTTTTTGAAAAATGTGCAGAGTATCTTGCTTAGATACCCTGTGGGCCAAAAATTTTGCCAAAATAATTATTTGTGATGAACACTACATGAGTGCATTGTGTTCCCACAAATCAGAGTGCAGACCTTTAAATTTTTGCCATTTTTGTCAAAAATTAAAAAATTCATAATGGCCGCTATTTTTGGAGAGAGGAAATTTTTTGGAATTGAGCAGAGTAGTTAGCAGAGATACCCTGTGGGTCAAAAATTTCGTCGAAATCGCTCTTCTCTCGCACGGTTTAGAAGTTATGAAGGGATTTGTATTTTCCTCGTTAATAAAAATTATAATGCTTAATTAATTAGCCATTTTTTAATGGAAATCTACCAAAATCTAATCATTTCCAGATCTTTATACCTTGCATCCATATATCAAACTTCAGGCGAATATTTTAAACGCTTCTTAAGTTATCATCCGGACAAGCCAAATCCTGTTTTTGGTCATGGGACTTCTCTGATTGGTTGAAATGTCATGGCACCAAATTCAGAAAATTTTCCCAGGGCTACTAAATATATGTGCCAAGTTTGAAGAAATTCCATCCACTAGTAAAGACGCTATAGGTAGGCAAACTTGCAGATACGGCGGACCCTTCCACGAGAATTCATCCCATATGCAAACAAACGTCCCTCGCGGGACGCTTAATAATTTTTGAGTTACAACTGATTTACTCAACAGTGAGAATCTCAAAGTAGCTTTTGTTCAGCTATGCAATCAGTTAAAGGGCTGCAATTTTAATATGGTATAGCTCACGCAAAAAGTAGGTAAATAACCTATTTAAAGAAATATTGTACATGAAATAGTTTTGAAGTTACAACTGATTTACTCCACAGTGAGAACCTGAAAGTAGCTATTACTCAGCTATGCAAGGAGCTACAGGTGTGCAATTTTACTATTTTATAGCTGACCCAAAAGTAGGTTAATAACTTACTTAAACAAAATACTATACATGCACTAGTTTTCATGTTGCAACCGATTAACTGAACAGTGAAAATGTAAAAGTAGCTATTGTTCAGCTGTGCCATGAGCTACAGGTCTACAATTTCACTATGTTATAGCTGACCCATAAGTATATGAACAAAATATTTAAACAGAATACGCTAAATGTAATAGTTTTCCAGTTACATCTGATTTACTCAACAGTGAAAACCTGAAAGTACCTCTTGCTCGGCTATGCCATGACATACAGGTCTGCAATTTTACTATGTTATAGCTGACCCAAAAGTAGATGAACAACTTATTTATAGAAAATACTTTAAATGCAATATAGTTTTCAAGTTACAACTGATTTACCCAACAGTGAGAACCTAAGTTACATTAGATAGCTATGCCTTGAGCTATACATCTGCAATTTTACAATGTTATAGCTAATTCAAACGTAGATGAATGAGATATTTAAACAAAATTCTCTAAATGCAATAATTTTCAAGTGACAACTGATTTACTTAACAGAGGAAACCTCAAAGTAGCTATTGCTCAGCTGTGCATGAGCTACAGGTCTGCAACTTTACTATGGTATAGCTCACCCAAAAGTAGGTGAATGACATATTTAAAGAAAATACTCTAAATGCAATAGTTTTCAAGTTACAAATGATTTACTCAACAGTGAGAACCTGAAAGTAGCTATTGGTCAGCTATGCCATGGGCTACAGGTCTGCAATTACACTATGTTATAGCTAAAACCAAAGTAGGTGAACAATAATTTAAAGAAAATGCTCTAAATACAATACTTTTCAAGTTATAACCGATTTACTCAACAGTGGGAACATGAAAGTAGCTATTACTCAGCTATGGCATGACATACAGGTCTGCAATTTGACTATGTTATAGCTGACCCAAAAGTAGTTGAAGAACATATTTATAGAAAATACTTTAAATGCAATATTTTTTAAGTTACAACTGATTTACTCAACAGTGAGAACCTGAGAATAGCTATTACACAGCTATGCCATGAGCTACACATCTCCAATTTAACAATGTTATAGATAATTTGCCTATGCAATGAGCTACGGGTCTGCAATTTTACTATGTTATAGCTGACCCAAAAGTAGCTAAATAACATATTTATGCAAAATTCTCTAAATGCAACAGGTTTTCAGTTACAAGTGATTTTACTCATGATGAAAGGTACTGAAAAATCAGAAAGTAGCTAATATTCACTTAGGTACTGGAATAGACACACAAGTTACTCACCATGTTGTAGCTATGAAACAAGAGGAGAGTGCCCGTGAACGGGCACTGTGTCAGCTGACTGAATGTTTTTGATTTGTGATGGTGATAATGAGAGGAAAGCATAATTATCAGGGAAAGGGCTGTACAGAAATACAGTAAATGGTAACTGAACAGCATGTTCGAAAGATATTCCAAAGCTGACAGAAGAAAAGGACAAAAAAGTTGTGCCCTGCAAATGGTATTATGAAATAAAGTAACAAGGTAATTGTTTAAGTGTAAAAAGTAGGTTAAAAATATTTAGAGAAATACTATAAATGCAATATCCTCGTTCGACCATGAAGAAGGGGTCCAAAGGTCAAATCTGACCATACCAAAAGATTCCCAGCCAAAGAATTTAGGATGGTTTACCATCCCAAACCTCTCGGACCAATAATAAGTGAGTCATAGGCACTTTTTAAGTTTGGCTAACCTTGTTTGACCTTGACGGAGGGGTCCAAGGTCAAATCCGACCACACAAAAAAATTCCCAGCCCATGATTTCCTGTAGCTTGTTTACCATCCCAAACCTGTAGGACCAATAATAAGCGAGTTCTAAGCAATTGTAAGTTTGGCTATCCTCAATTGACCTTGAAGGAGGGGTCCCAGGTCAAATCTGACCACACCAAAAGAATCCCAGCCCATGATTTCCTATATGTTGGTTTACCATCCCAAACCTCCAAGACCAATAATACGCGAGTTATAAGCACTTTAAGTTTGGCTATCTTCGTTTGACTTGGAAGGAGGGGTCTAAGGTGAAATCCGACCACACCAAAAGATTCCCAGCCCATGATTTTCTATAGGTTGGTTTTCCATTCCAAACCTCTAGGACCAATAATAAGCGAGTTATAAGCACTTTTAAGTTTGGCTATCCTCATTTGACCTTGAAGGAGGGGTCCAAGGTGAAATCCGACCACACCAAAAAATTCCCAGCTCATGATTTTCTATAGGTTGGTTTCCATTCCAAACCTCTAGGACCAATATTAAGCGAGTTATAAGCACTTTTATGTTTGGCTATCCTCATTTGACCTTGAAGGAGGGTTCCAAGGTCAAATCAGACCATATTAACAGATTCCCAGCCCATGATTTCCTACAGGTTGGATACAATGATTTACTCAACAGTGAGAACCTGAAAGAAGCTATTGCTCAGCTATGCCATGACATAGAGGTCTGCAATTTCACTATGTTATAGCTGACCAAAACGTCTGTGAATAACATATTTAACAAAATACTCTAAATGTAATAGTTTTCAAGTTACAACTGATTTACTCAAGAGTGAGAACCTCAAAGTAACTATTACTCAGCTATGCAATGAGCTACAAGTCTGAATTTTTGCTCTGTTATAGCTGACCTAAAAGTAGGTGAACAACATATTTAAGCAAAATACTGTAAATGCAATAGTTTTCAAGTTACAACTGATTTACTCAATAGTGAGAACCTGAAAATAGCTATTGCTCCGCTATGCCATGAGCTGTAGGTCTGTAATTTCACTATGTTATAGCTAACCCAAAAGTAGGTGAACAATATATTTTAACAAAATACTCCAAATGCAATATTTTTCAAGTTATAGCCGATTTACTCAACAGTCAGTGCCTGAGAATAGCTATTGCTCAGTTGTGCCATGAGCTACAGGTCTGTAATTTCACTATGTTATAGCTGACCCAAAAGTAGCTGAATAACATATTTGCACAAATTTCTGTAAAGGCAATAGTTTTCCAATTACAACTGATTTACTCAACACTGAGAACTTCAAAGTAGCTATTACTCAGCTATGCAATGAGCCACAGGTCTGGAACTTCACTATGTTATAGCTGACCCCAAAATAGGTGAATAACATATTGAAACAAAATACTCTAAATGCAATAGTTTCCAAGTTATAAGTGATTTACTCAACAGTGATAACCTAAAAGTAGCTATTACTCAGCTATGCCATGAGCTACAGGTCTGAAATTTTACTATGTTATAGCTGACCCAAAAGTAGGTGAACAACATATTTAAGCAAAATACTGTACATGCAATAGTTTTCAAGTTCCAACTGATTTACTCAATAGTGATGACCTAAAAGTAGCTATTACTCAGCTATGCCATGAGCTACAGGTCTGAAATTTTACTATGTTATAGCTGACCCAAAAGTAGCTGAATAACATATTTATACTAACTTCTCTAAATGCAATAGTTTTGCAATTACAACTGATTTACTCAATAGTGAGAACCTCAAAGTAGTTATTACTCAGCTATGCAATGAGCTACAGGTCTGAAATTTTACTATGTTATAGCTGACCCAAAAGTAGGTGAACAACATATTTAAGCAAAATACTGTAAATGCAATAGTTTTTAAGTTACATCTGATTTACTCAATAGTGATGACCTAAAAGTAGCTATTACTCAGCTATGCCATGAGCTACGGGTCTGAAATTTTACTATGTTATAGCTGACCCAAAAGTAGCTGAATAACATATTTATACGAAATTCTCTAAATGCAATAGTTTTCCAATTACAACTGATTTACTCAATAGTGAGAACTTCAAAGTAGCTATTACTCAGCTATGCCATGACCTACAGATCTGAAATTTCACTATGTTATAGCTGGCCCAAAAGTAGCTGAATAACATATTTATACGAAATTCTCTAAATGCAATAGTTTTGCAATTACAACTGATTTACTCAATAGTGACAACCTCAAAGTAGTTATTACACAGCTATGCAATGAGCTACAGGTCTGAAATTTTACTATGTTATAGCTGACCCAAAAGTAGGTGAACAACATATTTAAGCAAAATACTGTAAATGCAATAGTTTTCAAGTTACAACTGATTTACTCAATAGTGATGACCTAAAAGTAGCTATTACTCAGCTATGCCATGAGCTACAGGTCTGAAATTTTACTATGTTATAGCTGACCCAAAAGTAGCTGAATAACATATTGAAACGAAATACTGTAAATGCAATAGTTTCCAAGTTATAAGCGATTTACTCAACAGTGATGACCTAAAAGTAGCTATTACTCAGCTATGCCATGAGCTACAGGTCTGAAATTTTACTATGTTATAGCTGACCCAAAAGTAGCTGAATAACATATTTATACGAAATTCTCTAAATGCAATAGGTTTTAAGTTACAAGTGATTTACTCAATAGTGAGAACTTCAAAGTAGCTATTACTCAGCTATGCAATGAGCCACAGATCTGAAACTTCACTATGTTATAGCTGATCCCAAAATAGGTGAATAACATATTGAAACAAAATACTGTAAATGCAATAGTTTTGCAATTACAACTGATTTACTCAATAGTGAGAACCTCAAAGTAGTTATTACTCAGCTATGCAATGAGCTACAGGTCTGAAATTTTACTATGTTATAGCTGACCCAAAAGTAGGTGAACAACATATTTAAGCAAAATACTGTAAATGCAATAGTTTTTAAGTTACATCTGATTTACTCAATAGTGATGACCTAAAAGTAGCTATTACTCAGCTATGCCATGAGCTACAGGTCTGAAATTTTACTATGTTATAGCTGACCCAAAAGTAGCTGAATAACATATTTATACGAAATTCTCTAAATGCAATAGTTTTCCAATTACAACTGATTTACTCAATAGTGAGAACTTCAAAGTAGCTATTACTCAGCTATGCCATGACCTACAGATCTGAAATTTCACTATGTTATAGCTGGCCCAAAAGTAGCTGAATAACATATTTATACGAAATTCTCTAAATGCAATAGTTTTGCAATTACAACTGATTTACTCAATAGTGACAACCTCAAAGTAGTTATTACACAGCTATGCAATGAGCTACAGGTCTGAAATTTTACTATGTTATAGCTGACCCAAAAGTAGGTGAACAACATATTTAAGCAAAATACTGTAAATGCAATAGTTTTCAAGTTACAACTGATTTACTCAATAGTGATGACCTAAAAGTAGCTATTACTCAGCTATGCCATGAGCTACAGGTCTGAAATTTTACTATGTTATAGCTGACCCAAAAGTAGCTGAATAACATATTGAAACGAAATACTGTAAATGCAATAGTTTCCAAGTTATAAGCGATTTACTCAACAGTGATGACCTAAAAGTAGCTATTACTCAGCTATGCCATGAGCTACAGGTCTGAAATTTTACTATGTTATAGCTGACCCAAAAGTAGCTGAATAACATATTTATACGAAATTCTCTAAATGCAATAGGTTTTAAGTTACAAGTGATTTACTCAATAGTGAGAACTTCAAAGTAGCTATTACTCAGCTATGCAATGAGCCACAGATCTGAAACTTCACTATGTTATAGCTGATCCCAAAATAGGTGAATAACATATTGAAACAAAATACTGTAAATGCAATAGTTTTGCAATTACAACTGATTTACTCAATAGTGAGAACCTCAAAGTAGTTATTACTCAGCTATGCAATGAGCTACAGGTCTGAAATTTTACTATGTTATAGCTGACCCAAAAGTAGGTGAACAACATATTTAAGCAAAATACTGTAAATGCAATAGTTTTTAAGTTACATCTGATTTACTCAATAGTGATGACCTAAAAGTAGCTATTACTCAGCTATGCCATGAGCTACAGGTCTGAAATTTTACTATGTTATAGCTGACCCAAAAGTAGCTGAATAACATATTTATACGAAATTCTCTAAATGCAATAGGTTTTAAGTTACAAGTGATTTACTCAATAGTGAGAACTTCAAAGTAGCTATTACTCAGCTATGCAATGAGCCACAGATCTGAAACTTCACTATGTTATAGCTGATCCCAAAATAGGTGAATAACATATTGAAACAAAATACTGTAAATGCAATAGTTTTGCAATTACAACTGATTTACTCAATAGTGAGAACCTCAAAGTAGTTATTACTCAGCTATGCAATGAGCTACAGGTCTGAAATTTTACTATGTTATAGCTGACCCAAAAGTAGGTGAACAACATATTTAAGCAAAATACTGTAAATGCAATAGTTTTTAAGTTACATCTGATTTACTCAATAGTGATGACCTAAAAGTAGCTATTACTCAGCTATGCCATGAGCTACAGGTCTGAAATTTTACTATGTTATAGCTGACCCAAAAGTAGCTGAATAACATATTTATACGAAATTCTCTAAATGCAATAGTTTTCCAATTACAACTGATTTACTCAATAGTGAGAACTTCAAAGTAGCTATTACTCAGCTATGCCATGACCTACAGATCTGAAATTTCACTATGTTATAGCTGGCCCAAAAGTAGCTGAATAACATATTTATACGAAATTCTCTAAATGCAATAGTTTTGCAATTACAACTGATTTACTCAATAGTGACAACCTCAAAGTAGTTATTACACAGCTATGCAATGAGCTACAGGTCTGAAATTTTACTATGTTATAGCTGACCCAAAAGTAGGTGAACAACATATTTAAGCAAAATACTGTAAATGCAATAGTTTTCAAGTTACAACTGATTTACTCAATAGTGATGACCTAAAAGTAGCTATTACTCAGCTATGCCATGAGCTACAGGTCTGAAATTTTACTATGTTATAGCTGACCCAAAAGTAGCTGAATAACATATTGAAACGAAATACTGTAAATGCAATAGTTTCCAAGTTATAAGCGATTTACTCAACAGTGATGACCTAAAAGTAGCTATTACTCAGCTATGCCATGAGCTACAGGTCTGAAATTTTACTATGTTATAGCTGACCCAAAAGTAGCTGAATAACATATTTATACGAAATTCTCTAAATGCAATAGGTTTTAAGTTACAAGTGATTTACTCAATAGTGAGAACTTCAAAGTAGCTATTACTCAGCTATGCAATGAGCCACAGATCTGAAACTTCACTATGTTATAGCTGATCCCAAAATAGGTGAATAACATATTGAAACAAAATACTGTAAATGCAATAGTTTTGCAATTACAACTGATTTACTCAATAGTGAGAACCTCAAAGTAGTTATTACTCAGCTATGCAATGAGCTACAGGTCTGAAATTTTACTATGTTATAGCTGACCCAAAAGTAGGTGAACAACATATTTAAGCAAAATACTGTAAATGCAATAGTTTTTAAGTTACATCTGATTTACTCAATAGTGATGACCTAAAAGTAGCTATTACTCAGCTATGCCATGAGCTACAGGTCTGAAATTTTACTATGTTATAGCTGACCCAAAAGTAGCTGAATAACATATTTATACGAAATTCTCTAAATGCAATAGGTTTTAAGTTACAAGTGATTTACTCAATAGTGAGAACTTCAAAGTAGCTATTACTCAGCTATGCAATGAGCCACAGATCTGAAACTTCACTATGTTATAGCTGATCCCAAAATAGGTGAATAACATATTGAAACAAAATACTGTAAATGCAATAGTTTTGCAATTACAACTGATTTACTCAATAGTGAGAACCTCAAAGTAGTTATTACTCAGCTATGCAATGAGCTACAGGTCTGAAATTTTACTATGTTATAGCTGACCCAAAAGTAGGTGAACAACATATTTAAGCAAAATACTGTAAATGCAATAGTTTTTAAGTTACATCTGATTTACTCAATAGTGATGACCTAAAAGTAGCTATTACTCAGCTATGCCATGAGCTACAGGTCTGAAATTTTACTATGTTATAGCTGACCCAAAAGTAGCTGAATAACATATTTATACGAAATTCTCTAAATGCAATAGTTTTCCAATTACAACTGATTTACTCAATAGTGAGAACTTCAAAGTAGCTATTACTCAGCTATGCCATGACCTACAGATCTGAAATTTCACTATGTTATAGCTGGCCCAAAAGTAGCTGAATAACATATTTATACGAAATTCTCTAAATGCAATAGTTTTGCAATTACAACTGATTTACTCAATAGTGACAACCTCAAAGTAGTTATTACACAGCTATGCAATGAGCTACAGGTCTGAAATTTTACTATGTTATAGCTGACCCAAAAGTAGGTGAACAACATATTTAAGCAAAATACTGTAAATGCAATAGTTTTCAAGTTACAACTGATTTACTCAATAGTGATGACCTAAAAGTAGCTATTACTCAGCTATGCCATGAGCTACAGGTCTGAAATTTTACTATGTTATAGCTGACCCAAAAGTAGCTGAATAACATATTGAAACGAAATACTGTAAATGCAATAGTTTCCAAGTTATAAGCGATTTACTCAACAGTGATGACCTAAAAGTAGCTATTACTCAGCTATGCCATGAGCTACAGGTCTGAAATTTTACTATGTTATAGCTGACCCAAAAGTAGCTGAATAACATATTTATACGAAATTCTCTAAATGCAATAGGTTTTAAGTTACAAGTGATTTACTCAATAGTGAGAACTTCAAAGTAGCTATTACTCAGCTATGCAATGAGCCACAGATCTGAAACTTCACTATGTTATAGCTGATCCCAAAATAGGTGAATAACATATTGAAACAAAATACTGTAAATGCAATAGTTTCCAAGTTATAAGGGATTTGCTCAACAGTGATAACCTAAAAGTAGCTATTACTCAGCTATGACATGAGCAACAGTGCTGAAATTTTACTATGTTATAGCTGACCCAAAAGTAGCTGAATAACATATTTATACGAAATTCTCTAAATGCAATAGTTTTGAAGTTATAAGCGATTTACTCAACAGTGATAACCTAAAAGTAGCTATTACTCAGCTATGCCATGAGCTACAGGTCTAAAATTTTACTATGTTATAGCTGACCCAAAAGTAGCTGAATAACATATTTATACGAAATTCTCTAAATGCAATAGTTTTTAAGTTACAAGTGATTTTACTCATGATGGAAGTTACTGAAAAGCCCAAAAGTAGCTATTACTCACTTAGCTATTGAGACAGGCACCCAACTTACTCACCATATTGTAGCTATGAAAAAAGTAGCTGAATAACATATTTTAACAAAATGCTCTAAATGCAACACTTTTCAAGTTATAAATGATTTTGTGCATGATTTCCTGAATTTTAATGCATTAAAAATAATTAAAAAAATTTATTAAAAAAAAAGTAAGACAGATCCAGGTCTCATACTCACACAAGAGAATCTACCTGTGGCCTAGTACATATATGCAAGATATGAGAGAAATCCCTGCAATAGTCACTGAGAAAATTGTGATTAAGTGTTGAAATTTTCACACTTTTGGTGGGGGTACCCCCCTTGTAATGTCTCTAGCAAACAGACGAACGGACAGATTTGCATGCCTTGAACAATTTTTCATCCTCGATAGATAAGGTATCTTTTAAAAAAAACAGCACGTCTCTAGGCCTTGTAGTTTTGGAGGAGAAGTTGTTCACGCGGACGCGTACGCCCACGCCGCAGAGTGACGACATAATGTCAGCTGACTGACAAGTCAGCTGACATAAAAAGTAGCTGAATAACATATTTTAACAAAATGCTCTAAATGCAATACTTTTCAAGTTTTTAGTGATTTAGTGCATGATTTCATGAATTTTCTCTTTACAGATGTAATTCCAATATCTGTCAGTTTAAGTTATCTACATTTTTACAAAGATAAATATTCTGTTTTCAAACAAGATTACTTCCTGCAATTTGAAAACAAATTCCATTACTTGCAAAGCTGTAGCTTAAATTACCATAATTTAAAAGATACTGTTCATTCCCAGAAATACTGGGATTTAAATAATTTTGATTTGAAGGAATATCACTACTTTTCAGTTCACTATTATTGAGAAGTACAATATTTTTATCCAACTTCTCGCAACTGTCACGTTGATCTCCCTGTTGGATATTTGGCTGGTTAGTGTCTAGACTAGCCGTCACTTGTTGACTGTCAAGGACACTTTCATCCGCATTCGTTCTTACACGAGAAGATTCACACTCCCTTTTCAATGGACTTGAATGCGAGTTTTTAGATGTATTTAAAAGTTCAGTATCACACACGTCTAGTGCGAATTTTGAGAAAGAAAAATCAGACAGGTTTGGTGTTTTTAAGAAAACACTTAAATCTAACTCTTCTTTCACTGGTGTCTTAAGATCAATGTTGTCTTTTCTATCCGTGCTCTGCTTCCTGTGTTTATCTTTCTTTTTGTGACACTTTCTGTGGCGTGACAAGTTACTTGTATTTGCAAAAGCTGCACTGCAGTCAGGACACTTGTGTGGTTTTTCTCCTGAAATGACATTATACATTACATACACTTCAGCAATATTATGTGTGCATGGAAAACTTTGAGCAATCACCCCAATACCTAGGGTTCAGTTTCAGTACACTAGAAGTATCACTGTAATATATACTAGGAACTGAATTCAATTCTCAGCACCAATTTTCTTTCATAATTTGAGGCAAAGATCAATTGCTATCGATACATTTAATGTAATGTTGCAACAAAATACCCCAGAAAAAACGATTACAATTGAAATTATCATGGGAGAGATCACACAGTGACAGAGTGGCCATTGGCAAACTACATCCCCTTTTAGACTTACTTTTTTTGACAATAATATCCTACCTTTTAATTTGCATAACAGTCCAGAGAAGTGATATTCTGCTTTGTAATAGTGGTAAAAACTTAAAATAGCATCAGAGATGCCTGTACCCAACAGCCTGGAGAAATAGTTTTCAACACTATGAGATACAGAAGTAGTGAAACAGTACAAAGACCGGGATACTTTCAGCACAGTGTCACTTATATAAAGGTCCAAATAATGTTTAAGTAGATAAAATAACTTCTAAGAGAAAGAAAATGTATGTAAAGATAAAGTATTAAAACAAGACAATTCAATAACAAGATAACAGCATTAATCAGTATACTAAAAATTATGAAGCTGTAAAATTTCATTAACTGAAGAACAGCTGTCAATGGAAATTGAAAATTTTAATTACTTAAATATAGCTTTTATAAGCTACAAGCTTACCATGTGGGACTTAATGCTGTTCTCGGGTTGCCACACCCGGGGCCAACGTCTTAGAAAAAAAGATCGTTCTTGTTAGCCACCGGATATACTGGTAGTTGTCGTCACGTGATATCTTCTGACCAATCGCCCTACTTTCTCGTTGAAATTTTTTATTAAACCTACCCCTCAGCTGTAAACAGCGGGGAGGCAGGGTGGGACTCTCCTAAGTCCCACATGGTAAGCTTGTAGCTTATAAAAGCTACATTTAAGTAATTAAAATTTTCAATTTTATTACGCTACAATAGCTTACCATGTGGGACTTAATGCTGAATTCAACCGCCCGGTGGCGGGATTACAGCTGAGACTGGAAGATATGTCATTTTTTCTAAGATTTGAATTAATATATATACAGAATAGTGCCAGAAATACCAGTCTGAGTCCCTTTTACAGAGCCCCGATCCCGAAGATCGGGCCTGTAACGAGCCAAAAAACCTAAGTAAAAAGGGACAGTGCTAAAACTGTCCAGATCTTTGGTAGTAGGACGGAAGTGCAGCGGTGCTCACTTCGAGGTCTAAGGGTCCCTAGTAGACCTTCACGTGTGACTGACCAACCCAGTGGTTGGGCATCTCATGAAATTTTTAACCTGAAATATGAGATTAACGACAACTGAATAAGTCCTTAATAGAAATTACCTGATAATTAAAAAATAAAATGACCTTACCCGTAACATCTTGAAGGTAAAGGAATACCTAGATCCTGGGAGAGACTCCTGAAGACTTGGTTGTAACGGATGTGCCCCCCCCCCCCCCCCCCCCCCCCCCCCCCCCTTTTTTTCTTTCCGAGGACAACTGGTCTGAGGGGAAGGATCTAGGACTTGTTGTGCCGCCACTACGGGTCCCAGATACATATTGTTGTCGGTGTCCGACCAAGTAAGGTCTTTTAGGTAAAAATTTGTGAATGTGTTGTGAGCTTTCCAGTGACAGGCTGGCATGATTTGGTCCACCGATACTCCACCGTAAAAGGCCTTAGAGGCCGCGAAGGCCCGGATGTCATGCGCTTTGACTTGGACCAAGTCCAAGGCTTGTTGATCTGCTTGTTTGTAACAAAGTAGGATGGTTTGTTTCAACCATGAAGAGAGTGTAGCGGGTCTGATGTCTGAGGTATGTCCTTTCTTAAAGGAGATGAAAAGGAGAGAACGAGACCCTCTCAGGTCTTTAGTTCGGTCCAAATAAAACCTCAGGGCCCGCACGGGACACAGGGTCCTGTCTTCCTTAAACTGTCTATCTACAATGGTAGTCAAAGCAGGGATAGTCACTGGTGACACACTTTGAGAATCTTCTCTTGCTAGTTGGTTTTTGGCTATGAAATCAGAAGAAGGGAACAAGGCGACCTTTTCCCATAGGCCTAAATTAGATACTTTGTTCGCGACCCAGGCATGGATTTCGCTGCGGCGCTTGCCGGAGGCCAAGGCTAGCAAGAAAGCAGTTTTGAGAGTAAGATGTTTGAGGTCTGAGTCTTTCATGGGCTCAAATGGTGCTTTGGTGAGCTCATTAAGGACAACAGAAAGGTTCCACTTGGGTAAATTTCTGGAACTTTTAGGACGATCCCTGTGAAAACTGGAGAGTAACCTATGAAGGTCTGCATTGTGTGCAATGTGTTGGGCCGTTGGGCCCCAAGTGTCAACGATTGCAGTCCTGTAACCATCAATGGTCGAGGGGCGCCTGTTTAAGTCTTGGTACAGGTACATGAAAAAATCTGAGATTTGTTTCACAGATGGAGTGGAGAAATCCACCAAATTTTCTCTGCACCATTTTTCAAATAGGGCCCACTTTGACCTGTAGATGGTCCTTGTTGATGACCGCTGAGGGGCAGCAATTCTCTCTGCCACCTCCACAGAGAAGCCTTGTTCTTGGAGTTGTCCGCTCCTAGACACCAGGCGTGGAGGTTCAGTTGTTGTGGATTGTTGTGGAACACATAGTTGTGGGACTGTTTGAGTAGGGTCGTTGACACTGGGAGTTGTAGTGGGATCTCTGTTGAGAGCTGCACTAGGTCCCAAAACCAGGGCATCCCTGGCCAGCCTGGGGCTATCACGATGATCAGGCAATGGCATTGCTTGATCTTTTGGATCACCTTGTGAAGAAGGAGAGCCGTAGGAGGGTAGGCGTAGGCCGTGAGGTTGGTCCAGTTTATGTTCAGAGCATCTATGTTCCAGGCCCTTGGGTCTGGGATAGGAGACACATATAGAGGGAGTTTGTGATTCAGGTGAGTGGCGAATAAGTCTACATGAGGGGTGAACCACTTCCGGCAGATTTGCTTGAAGACCTGAGGGTGCAGAGACCATTCTGTTGACTGCACTTGGTTGGACCTGGATAGGAGGTCGGCCATCACATTCAGACACCCTGGAATGTGCCTGGCTTTCAATGTTATATGGTAGTGATGGCACCAGGTCATAATTTTCCACAGGAGAGCGCACATCTCTGCTGAGTGAGTTCCCCCCTGCTTGTTGATGTAGGCTACCACTGTTGAGTTGTCCGTCGCAACTAACACGGTTTGATTCTGGCACTGGTCCTTGAAGTCTCGAAGGGCCAGGGAGACCGCCTTCAATTCCAGGACATTTATGTGTAGCCTTTTTTCCTGCTCTGACCACAGCCCTTTTGTAGAATTTTGATCTAAGTGAGCGCCCCAACCTTCGTTTGAGGCGTCGGTAAAGAGTTGGATACTGTGGTCCTTGGGATGAAGGTCTGCGCCTTTCATCACATTTGAGGGGTTTTGCCACCAATCTAGGTGGGCTACAATGGCTTCTGTCCAAGGAAGGAGGTTGTCCAGCGACTGAGGATATCTCCAGTGCTCCTTGAGATGAAACTGAAAAGGCCTCATGTGAAGGCGTCCCTCCGGGACCATTTTCTCCGTTGAGGCTAGCAACCCAATTAGAGACATCAAACATCTTGCAGTCAAAACACGTTTTGACTTGAGTCGTAGGATCAAATCCTGAAGTTTGAGCCATCTCTCGTGAGTGGGTCTTACAAGGGCTGAATCCAGGTGGTATTCGTAGCCCACGAACGAAAACACCTGAGTAGGTTTCAGTTCTGACTTTTCTTGGTTGATTATCCAACCCAAGGATTGGGTTAGGTCTACCACTGCCTGTGTGTCCCTTTGAGATTCCTCCTGAGACTGGGACCTGATCAGCCAGTCGTCCAGGTATTGCTGAATTCTGAGTCCTCTTGAGAGGGCCATTAGTTTCACTTCCTTTACGATCATCGTAAAGACCTGGGGGGCTGTGGCCAGTCCGAAAGGTAGGGAGGTGAACTGGAACACCTGGGCCTTGTAGCAAAACCTTAGGTACTTCCTTGAGTTTGGATGGATGGGGATGTGAAGGTATGCGTCCGACAGGTCTATCGACGATACCCACTCCCCTGGGACCAGGGAAGTCCTGATGGACTCCGGGGTTTCCATTTTGAACTTTTCTACATGTAGAAAAGTGTTGAGCCTGCTTAAGTCTATGACTGGCCTCCACCTTTGGTGAGGCTTGGGTACTAGGAACAGGCGACTGTAAAACCCGAGAGATTTTACGTTTTCCACCCTTTTGATGGCGTTCTTTGACAAGAGAGACTGGATACAAGTGGCCAAGGCTTGGTCTTTTTGTTGGGCCTTGTACTCTGATAGAATCAGAGGAAATCTGATCAAGTTTGGCTTTGAACGGAATGGCAGAACGTAGCCATTGGTGATAATGTTTAACACGTTTTGAGAACATTTGTTTATTAGCCAGTCTCTCTTGAAAGAACGGAGGCGACTTCCTACTGGTGGACTGAGTGAGGCTTTGGAGGAGTCATTGAGAAGGGGGGTTTCCACGCCCCCTTCCCCTATTGTGGGGTCGAAAACGACCCCTGGAGCCTCTGAAGTTGGATTTTCCTCTTCCCGAGGGAAAGGATTGGTTACTGCTTTGAGAGGTATTGCCCCCATAGGGGCGTTTCCTGTAGGAGCCTCTTTTCCTGTGGGGGCCACGAAAGGGCTTATTCTGGTAGGGTGCGAAACCCTGAGAATCTTTTGAGGTGCCTTTTTTGAGAAGGAAGTCCTCACCTTCCTTTACAAGTTGAGACTCGAACAAGGAGGAGTCCCAGAAGGACGAGTTCCTAAGTTCTTGGCGTCTCGTTTCCCCTAGCTGGGGATGTAATAGAGTCATTTCGGCTTCGCGCCTAAGCAAGCCGGTATTAGCCACGGAATATAATTCCCTCTGGAGAATATGGGCTAGTGATTTGCTGAGACAGGTAAGAGCTCTATGTTGAACAAGAATCGTCTTGTTCCAAAAATCCAAGTACTCAGCAACTTCCTCATATCCGCGCTTTGCTGCTTTCTCAGGATTGGCACCTTTCTGGATCTGAGATTTTATCTTCTTGACAGTTGACTTAATGCTATGTTGGCACTTTTCCAAGGAAGCATTGCAAGAAGAAGAGGTTTTGGCAAAGGCAGCGGTGAAATTGAGGGTTGAAATATTTTGTCTAGCCTGATGTTCCAGCTCCTTAAGAACTGGCAGAGGGACTTTGGCTACTGGTGCCCCAGGAGGTCTAGGAGTAATACAGATCTTAGCAAAGTCCGTATTCAACTCCTGGATTTTGTCTTGAAAAGTGGGCTGTCCAACCTTGTACCACTTAGAAGTGGATGGAGGAGGCTTGACATATTTTCCCTCAGATAAATTGGCAGCTTTGAAATCATGTTGAAATTTATCAAAGGCGTCCTTGATAACTGAGCTAAGTGGTAGGATAGAGGAAGGACCTCTAGGTCTGAGCTCTTGATGGCCTTTTTCGTCATCCAGACCCAACACTGAAGTTGACGACCTAGGCACAGAGTCCCTGGGGTCAGGGAGAGAAAGAATGCGCCTGAAGGTGTCTACCTCTTCAGAGTATTGGGAGGGAATGTCAGACAGGGCTACTTCCCTATAATAAGGGGGGTCTGGATCATGTTGTGGGAGGTCTTGATCAGAAGCTGCGCCTGAGGGCTGAGCCCTAGAGGGCTTAGAAGACCTGTGTCTGGCAACAGGGGAGTGATCTTCCTCTGAAGATGACACATATCTGGACCTAGATTTATGCTTGCTCTTGTCAGAGTGTTTCTTAGGTCTAGGATGGATCCGAGGTTCGCCGGAATCCTCATCCAGTTGATCCGAGGCAGAGCTCGGTGCTACTGTTTGTCTGTGGCTTTGTTTTTCGTGTGAGTACGAGGAATCCTTTGGTATAGCCTCAAAAGGGGCAACGTACTGCTCCGAGGTAGATTGGTTAAGTACTAGTCGAGGAGGGAGTGCTGGACCAACGTCCACATCCATTGCCTCGGACTGAGCATTAGTACTAGACCTCGGAGGGGGTAGGTCCAGATGAGCAGCAATGTTGCTGGATGGACCAGCTTTTGAAGCATGAGGCGAGGGATCAACCTCGGCTGGCTTTTTAACTGCCAACTCCTCTCGGAGTGATTGAAATGCTTCTAACATGGATGCCTGGAAGGAACCCATTTGCTGCTGAATATGTATATTTAAGGAATCACCCAGGGATTTTTCTAAATTTCTTTGAATTTTGTTTTGCAAAACAGTACCTGGGGTTGGAGGGACAGCTTTAGCTGGGGTTTTCAATGATAAAGAACTGAAGGCGAGAGGTTGAGGACGGGGGGGTGAGGTAAAGAGGTTATCGGCAGCACTCTCAAGGTCTGCATTAGAACCAGTAAAAGAGTCCCCATCGCCTTCACCCAAGAGATCTAGTTCATCTTTAGAACTAGTTTCCGCTTTTTGCTTTTTTAAATACCGCTTCCTGTTTTGAATTTTTTGCAATTGTTCATCAGTGAGAGACGTGCAAATATGGCAGGGTGCTTCAAAAGTGACACAGGGGTCATCTCCCTTGCCAGCCTCCCTACAGGTAGGGCAGTAATTATGATTATCAAAACTGAAGCAAAAATGGCGGCATTTCTGAGCTCTCGGTTTGTCTTTGTTTGCTTGATGGAGAGACATTTTAACGCAATAAAAAGACGTACAATTGGAATTGCCTGAACCGAGAAAACTCAAAACAAGCGGATTGTAAGGGAAATACTTAAGTTGTGAAATTAATAATTTTACAGGATAATCTATGAAATATATAAAAAGAAATATCCAAATATTAGCCTCCAACAATACGTAAAGACTGAGAAATAAATGAAAATGTCTGTATATTTACAAACTGCTACCAGTCAATCGTGGCCAACGAGAAAGTAGAGCGATTGCTCAGAAGATATCACGTGACGACAACTACCAGTATATCCGGTGGCTAACAAGAACGATCTTTTTTTCTAAGACGTTGGCCCCGGGTGTGGCAACCCGAGAACAGCATTAAGTCCCACATGGTAAGCTATTGTAGCGTAATAAAATAGTACAATTATGTAAAAGTTCATGTAATAATCAGTTGCAGCAATCCATATATGTCTCAAATATGGCAGGTGAACACACTTTGGTAGAGCCAAAGTTAAAGGTTACACCGTGATGCATACCTACACCCTTCTAACCAATATCCCTACCAAGTGTCAACTTCCTACACCTTACAGTTTCCAAGATATAGCCCGGACAAGATTTCATAGGTCAAGGTCACTATGACAAGGTCAAACTAGAAAAAGGTTTTTGCTGACAAAAACGAAGCGGCCCTGATGAAAAAGTGTGAAGTAAGCCGTAAAAGATATCAAGATATGCATCACAAGGAATAGAAAATGTAAAGTTTAGTGCATTGTGTATGTTACCATATTTAACAAATGAAAGAATGACCACAGCTTGACGGAAGAGAAATTGTAGGTGTGAAATTTACTTCTCAAAAGAACATATGTCCGATGCTTAGGAAAAATGCCTCCTAGGAAATGTACCTCCTAGAAAGAATGCCTCCTGAATATTTTGTGACCAGGAAAAATACCTCCTAAGAAAAAAAGTTCTTTCAAGTATTATAACACTACAGGTTCACATTACAACTTCACAGGCATCTTCATTTTTCCACTTGAGTCTTATAGTCGCCAATGCCTGTCAAAAACTCACAGTCTTTTACCCATTTTGCTTAGCTGTACAAAGGTACGTAAGTTTCTCTTGTAAGGTTTTGCTGGTGCTTCTCACTGTTTTGGCTGGCTGCTCATCCCTGGCTTCCATTAACATGTTTTTGATATTATACGTTATAGGTTCATATGTAACATGTTTACAGGTTGAAATAACTTTTTTTCCTCAGGAGGCATTTTTTCCTAGTCACAAAATATCCAGGGGGCATTCTTTGTAGGAGGCATTTTTTCCAGGAGGCATTTTTTCTGTGAGGCATTTTGTCCAGGAGGCATTTTTTTCCCAGATTCTGTATGTCCTACATTCTTTGGTAATGTTCTCGGAGAAGAGGTCTTGAGTGAAAGGGTACATTGACCACAGACATTTCTGTTCAAAATGTCATTAGTATCAGACTTAAGTATAAAACACATATAAAATCCAGTGAACCAAAGTGCCTTAGACTTTTTGTTCAAAAGTTAATGATTTTGCTTCAGAGTTATTGCTTACAAGAAAAATCAAGTTACAAACAAGTCAAGCTATAGCTCTAGAAAAATGTTACTGGATTTATTGGGAAAGAACAGTATGAGTTTATATATTGCAATATTTATGAATGATTTAGCAAGTGAAATTAAAAATCTAGGCTTAGGAATAAGAGTAGGAGATCATGATCCATTCCACACTTCAATAATGCACAAAATTAAGACCAAACAAGTTACTGGACTTGTTGTAGCTGTGGAAAAAGTAGCCTAATAACATGTTTTAACAAAATACTGTGAACGCAATACTTTTCAAGTTATAAGTGATTTAGTGCATGACTGCAGGAATTTGAATGCATTAAAGTTTCAAAAATTCATTTCCCACTTGAGCTAAAATTAATTAAATGTAGAAGTCTAAGTGAAATGGAAGAAAGAAAACAATATACATTCAAAACAACAGCATAAATATTCCACTTTTTTTTGTTCCACTTTTGCTTCACACACACATATATATCACTATCTATCATCTCCCTCCATCAACCCCCCACCTCCCCCACTGAGGCCATTCTTTTTTTTTTCCACTTGCTTTTTATGTGCACTAAAGGGGAGTTGGGGGGGGGGGTTCTTTCTGCATAGAAATACTTTCCATGATATCACAGAAAAGAATTGGGGAGAAGAAGAAAGGGACAAGTCATTCATTTCCACTCAGCTGGAGATACATAAAATGCTGTACAGGAGAAACTGTTTATGAGAAAGTGTTTTTTTGTTTCAGGCATCTTATATTGTGAAAGAAGTCAGGTGTATACATTTGACCAATTTACATAGTCTATGTGAGCAAGTAGGTAGATCATCAACTCCTTCTACAAAACAAAAGTTGAATCAATTGAAGCTTTTTTTTCCAAAAAGGAAAAGTTATATCCCCACAATTCCAAAAGAATGGAATCAGAAGAATGTGTTTTTTTTAATCTTCCTAAAATTGGGAATTTATATTATGTGAACACTGATCAGTTGCAATATGTTAATAACCACATCAGTGCATCATAAATTCGAAAATGTCATAACTTCATAAACTTCATAACTTCAGTGCTTCATAAATTCGAAAATATCATAACTTCATAAACACTAAGAGATTAGGTTTGCCAGACAGCACAAATATTTTTAAGTATACATATGCCAGGTGTGGTTTTAAAAAGTGTTAAAATAAATGAGGAGGGAGCAAGAAGTATATATTTATCATGTTAACATGGCCAAAGCCTCTTAAGTACAGGAATTTTAAGTGAAATATTATACAAAATCTTACTTTACTATAATCAATGTCAAGTTAAACAGATGTTACTGAACAGTAAATCAGTTAGGGGCTGAAAATCCTCATTTTCACATCAAGATGGCCATGACTGTACTTGTATTAGAACTTCAAGGTGGAAAGAAAATAAGAATGTCCCTAATGTCATTGAACAATAAGATAGCTGGAGGCTGAAACTTCATTTTTCACTGTAAGGTGACCATAACTTCATTCATATTGTGACTTTAAGGTGACCATAATATGATAATGTCCCTTCAATATCAATATATGTTAGATATGGAAAAAGAAAAGAGCCAGACGGCTTTATTCAAATGTTATGACTTTAGGGAGGCCAAAATTATATTAACAGTTTAAGGTCACCATAAAGTCAGGATAACCCTTTGGTTTGCTATCCTTTATAGATGTGCAATGGTTAACTGAGGTCAGCCGAACAATAAGATACTTGGAGGCTGAAAACCCCCTTATTTCACTTTAAGGTGGCTACAACTCCATTCATACTGAGAGTTTAAGGTGACCATAAGTATTATTTTTATCTACTTTAATACCAGTGATAATTTCAATATAAAAAAAAATGAAAAAGAAAGGAGCCAGAGGATTTTATTCCAATTTGATGACTTTAAGCAGGCCATATGTCCATTAACATTTTCAGTTTAAGGTCACCATGAAGCCAGAATATTCCTTTGGCGAATCTTGATATATGTGCCAAGTTTGGTTGAAAAAAGTGAAAAACTAAGTGAACTGGAGGACTAAAACCCCCTTTTTGGACATTAAGGTGACCTTAAGATCGCAGATACAGGGCTAAAACTTCGGCATGTGAAAGATTATCAAAAAGTAGCTGAATAAGTTATTCCAACAAAACACCGAAATCCTAACCATTTTTGAGATACAGACCAAGTACCCATTTTTAAAAAATTTACGAAAATAAAACGCCTGCCATTCAGGCATCTATGGTCCGATTGATAAGAAAATCCTTTCCGACCTTGGAAATTTGGTCTAGAATGTACCTGATGAATTTTACAGCACAGGTGTGTGTGGTTTTTTCCGAAACGCGATGACGGGGTGTTTTGGACTTATGCTTAAGGTTACCTTAAGTAAAGCTTAAGGTCTGCGCAAAGTATCCCAAAAATTTTTCCCGCCCCTATAGTTTTAAAGAAAGATAAGAAGGAAAGAAAAATTTGAAAGGCTAAGAAGTTATTCAAGGGAGACCATAATCCTGCGGCGGCGGCGGCGGCGGTGATCAGTCGAACTTCAGTGAAAACAAATAAGCGTCCCTGACGGGCCGCTTAATTAAGGTCACACCATGACGTTACACACCTACACCCTTAACAAATGTCCCTACCAAGTATCAAACTAGAGGATCGCTCGCAAAAAAAAAAGATAATGTTTTTGCATAGCAAAAACAAAGCGTCCCGAAAAGGATATAAAGGTGAGTGCTAAAGTATTAAGAAAATGCTTCGTTTCTAGCCTTATACTGTTGTGGCAACCAAAGTCAGCGCAGTCTGCTCTATCTAGCACGGTTTTCAAGATATAAGCATTTTTTTGTTTTGCAAAAAATAAAAAAATTAAAAACGTCCGCTATATTTGGCGAGACAAAAATATTTTGAAAATTGGCATGGCTACTCTGCAGAGATACCCAGCAGGTCCAAAATTTTGTTGAGTTCACTCCATATAGCACGGTTTTCGAGATATAAGCATTTTTGTGTTTTGCAAAAACTTTGAAAATTCAAAATGGCCACCATTTGTGGGGAGACAAAATTTTTTGTCAAGACCACTGCCGTGGTGTGTATCTCCCGCCGAGCATTAAAGCAGAAGAAATAGCTTTTCCGAGATATTCACAATTTTTCATTTTCGTGTGTGAAAGGTCTTCCAAAAGTAGGTGAAGGAGTTATTTGAGAAAAATTGGCTATCTGCAATACTTTTAGAGATAATTCACATTTACTCATTTTGAGTAGGTGAGTAATTAGCTATGGGTCTGAAACTTCACCAAGTGAAAGCTCTCCCAAAAGTAGGTGAATGATTAATTTGAGAAAAATTGGCTATCTGCAATACTTTTAGAGATAATTCGCATTTACTCATTTTGAGTAGGTGAGTAATTTGCTATGGGTCTGAAACTTCACCAAGTGAAAGCTCTCCCAAAAGTAGGTGAATGATTAATTTGAGAAAAATTGGCTATCTGCAATACTTTTAGAGATAATTCGCATTTACTCATTTTGAGTAGGTGAGTAATTAGCTATGGGTCTGAAACTTCACCAAGTGAAAGCTCTCCCAAAAGTAGGTGAATGATTAATTTGAGAAAAATTGGCTATCTGCAATACTTTTAGAGATAATTCGCATTTACTCATTTTGAGTAGGTGAGTAATTAGCTATGGGTCTGAAACTTCACCAAGTGAAAGCTCTCCCAAAAGTAGGTGAATGAGTTATTTGAGAAAAATTGGCTATCTGCAATACTTTTAGAGATAATTCGCATTTACTCATTTTGAGTAGGTGAGTAATTAGCTATGGGTCTGAAACTTCACCAAGTGAAAGCTCTCCCAAAAGTAGGTGAATGAGTTATTTGAGAAAAATTGGCTATCTGCAATACTTTTAGAGATAATTCGCATTTACTCATTTTCAGTAGGTGAGTAATTAGCTATGGGTCTGAAACTTCACCAAGTGAAAGCTCTCCCAAAAGTAGGTGAATGAGTTATTTGAGAAAAATTGGCTATCTGCAATACTTTCAGAGATAATTCGCATTTACTCATTTTGAGTAGGTGAGTAATTAGCTATGGGTCTGAAACTTCACAGAGTGAAAGCTCTCCCAAAAGTAGGTGAATGAGTTATTTGAGAAAAATTGGCTATCTGCAATACTTTTAGAGATAATTCGCATTTACTCATTTTGAGTAGGTGAGTAATTAGCTATGGGTCTGAAACTTCACCCAGTGAAAGCTCTCCCAAAAGTAGGTGAATGAGTTATTTGAGAAAAATTGGCTATCTGCAATACTTTTACAGATAATTCGCATTTACTCATTTTGAGTAGGTGAGTAATTAGCTATGGGTCTGAAACTTCACCAAGTGAAAGCTCTCCCAAAAGTAGGTGAATGAGTTATTTGAGAAAAATTGGCTATCTGCAATACTTTTAGAGATAATTCGCATTTACTCATTTTGAGTAGGTGAGTAATTAGCTATGGGTCTGAAACTTCACCATGTGAAAGCTCTCCCACAAGTAGATGAATGAATTATTTGATAAAAATTGGGTATCCGCAATACTTTTACAGATAATTAGCATTTACTCATTTTGAGTAGGTAAATAATTAGCTATGGGTCTGAAACTTCACCATGTGAAAGCTCTCCCAAAAGTAGGTGAATGAGTTATTTGAGAAAAATTGGCTATCTGCAATACTTTTAGAGATAATTCGCATTTACTCATTTTGAGTAGGTGAGTAATTGGCTATGGGTCTGAAACTTCACCATGTGAAAGCTCTTCCAAAAGTAGGTGAATGAGTTATTTGAGAAAAATTGGCCATCTGCAATACTTTTAGAGGTAATTCGCATTTACTCTTTTTGAGTAGGTGAGCAATTAGCTATGGGTCTGAAACTTCACCAAGTGAAAGCTCTTTGGGATAGCTGCTCTGCAGAGATACCCTGAAGATAAAAAATTTCGTCGAAATCGCTCTATGTAGCACGGTTTTCGAAATATTAGCATTTTTGTGTTTTGCAATTTTTGCGCAAAAATTCGAAAATTCAAAATGGCCGCCATTTTTGGCAAGATAAAATTTTTTTGAAAATTGGCATGGCTACTCTGCAGAGATACCCAGTGGGTCAAAAATTTCGTCGAAATCGCTCTATCTAGCACGGTTTTCGAGATATAAGCATTTTTGTGTTTTGCAATTTTGCAAAAAATTCGAAAATTCAAAATGGCCGCCATTTTTTGCGAGAAATTTTTTGTTTGAAAATTGGCATGGCTACTCTGCAGAGATACCCTGCGGGTCAAAAATTTCGTCGAAATCGCTCTATCTAGCAGGGTTTTTGAGATATAAGCATTTTTATGTTTTGCAATTTTTGCGAAAAATTCGAAAATTCAAAATGGCCGCCATTTTTGGCGAGACAAAATTTTTTTGAAAATTGGCATGGCTACTCTGCAGATATACCCTGTGGGTCAAAAATTTCGTCGAAATCGCTCTATCTAGCATGGTTTTCGAGATATAAGCATTTTTATGTTTTGCAATTTTTGCGAAAAATTCGAAAATTCAAAATGGCCGCCATTTTTGGCGAGAGAAAATTTTTTTCAAAATTGGGATAACTACTCTGCAGAGATACCCTGTGGGTCAAAAATTTCGTCGAAATCACTCTATCTAGCACGGTTTTCGAGATATAAGCATTTTTGTGTTTTGCAATTTTTGCGAAAATTTCGAAAATTCAAAATGGCCGCCATTTTTGGCGAGACAAATTTTTTTTGAAAATTGGGAAAAGTACTCTGCAGAGATATCCTGCGGGTCAAAAATTTTGTCGAAATTGCTCTATCTAGCACGGTTTTTGAGATATAAGCATTTTTGTGTTTTGCAATTTTTGCGAAAATTTCGAAAATTCAAAATGGCCGCCATTTTGGGCGAGACAAACATTTTTTGAAAATTGGGATAACTACTGCGCAGAGATACCCTGCGGGTCAAAAATTTCGTCGAAATCGCTCTATCTAGCACGGTTTTCGAGATATAAGCATTTTTGTGTTTTCCTTATTTGGAAAATTCGTAATGATTAATTAATCATTAATTACTCGGCCATTTCTTGACCAATCAATGCCAAAATCTAATGATTTCCAGATTTTAATAGAATGAATGTATTTGCCAAGTTTCAGGTGAATTGATAAAATTCCTTTCAAGTTATCATCCGGACAAGCTTCCCCATCGAAAAAAGACATTTTTGGTCATGTGACCTCTCTGATTGGTTGAAATGTCACTGCAGCATATTCAAAAAAATTCCCCAAGGCTACTGCCTAAACCTGCCAAATTTGAAAAGAATCCGCCTAACGGTTACAGAGTTATAAGGAAAACAAAATGCGGAGCCGGCGGAGCCGCAGGAGCCGGCGGAGCCGGAAGCTCTCCCATTCCCATGCCTTACGGTTACTGAGATATAGCGCGGACAAGATTTTCAAACTCAAGGTCACTATGGCAAGGTCAAAGGTCAAATCAAGGTCAGACCATGACATTGCACATCTACACCTAACCAATTGCCCTACCAAGTATCAACTTTCTACACCTTACGGTTTTTCGATAGAGCCCGGACAAACTTTTTCACGCCACCCACCCACCCACCCATCCGGACACCATGGGTGAAAACAATACCCCAACAACCCTTAAGGAGAACATGGTGAGGGTCACTATGCCAAGGTCAAACTGGGTGACACTAATCTTGAATGTTCCGTACCTTATGAATAAAGAATTGTCTTGGTCAAACAAGAAGCCACCCACATACACATATAAAATGTCTAAAATATCAACAAAGATAGCATGCAACAAAAACATGTGACTACAATAGACCTTTAAAGGAAAACTGTGGAGGATATTTACTGGGGTAAAAATTCAACCACCAAGTTCAAAATCATAAAGTCTGGCTTTGTACCTGTATGTATTCTTTCATGTTCTTTCAGAGATTTTGCTCTGGAAAACTGTACACCACAGGTGCTGCACTGGTGCATCTTGCGGTCCTGATGTACAACCAGGTGCTGTTTGTATGTACTGGGGTCATTGAATGTCAGTAAGCAACATGCACAGCTGTATGGTTTAACTCCACTGTGTATTCGTTCATGTACCTGTCCACAAGAACATACAATTGTGTAAGACTGTCACTGTGGCTATGCTAACATTTTCTGAAAATTCTAATATCTTCAGCAAAAGCACATTGCATTAGCTAGTACTTGCAGTGCAGATTCTTGACCAAAAAGTATACATTGCTTTCCTTCATCACCTTAACTACCTGTCATGATCTATAAAATGTGTTGCAGGCGACAAAGAACTTTAAATGCAGTTATTAATTGTGGCTCAGAAATGTTTAATTCTGTACTTATCCTGTTCAATCCGTAGAATGACCATATTTTTCTTCATATCCAACATAGCAGATATTAAATTTTGCACACATTACTTCTGCGCAACAGTAAGAACCAAATTGAACTGGTCATGGTGATGTGCTCTGAATAACTGTTTAGGATCAGAATTTTAACCCTTTGTTTCAACTGCATGAAATGTTAAATACGTTGAAAATGGAAACAGGAAACTACTGACAGGAAGTATATAAATGTGCACGGAGAGCTGTCGGCCACTTCTTGGTGAAAGTGACATATACATACAAAGTTCTATACAAAGTCTTATGATCTTCATCTTTTTACTCTTGCAGGGTGGTGCTTACCAAAACATAGGCAATGCAGAGCCAGTATATTTTATATTATATTTATTATACTGAAAATATAAGCTGACATATGATCTAATTTAATTTTCCACTGACAAAGATCACACACACGTACCTAGTAGAAATTGAGGTTGGTCACCTACCATTTTTAAAGTACAAGGCAAAATAAGTGAAAGATGTGCAGAATATGCATAACTCCTTTTATAATGTTTACAGCAATTTTATCTTTTACCTGAAGATTTGAAATCTTTGAAAAACTTTTCCCACAAGTTTGGCACAAGAAAGGTTTTTCGCCTGAGTGAGTCTTCTCATGTTCCTAAAAACAAAACGCATTGGAAATATGAACACAGAAACTAATAGATTTCTAGCAGCATCAAAATGTATGGCTACTACAAAAATTTTAAGAAATATTTCCAAAATTACTCTTGTCATAACGAAACCTAACTGGCTTTAAAACTAGCCAGGCCTTGCCACAGCCCAGCCTGTAGTTATAATTTAAGGGATGGCAAAAGATATGAATCCTTTGAAAACAGATGCCCAAGAAGAACAAAAGTTTACTGCTCAATTACTATTAGCAACAAAGAGGTATAGAAATCAACAGAAAGAACAAAAATAGAACAAAAAACTTCCAAGCATGATATAAAAATACATTGGCCACATCTGGAGTAGAGAAAAGCAAGATAATACAAAAATAACACTTATTTGGGCACCAGTCGGGAAGAGAAAGAGGGAATTACCTAAGTTAACTTGAAGAACAGAAGCACCAACTTATCCCTACATATAATGGGCAAAAATTTGGGAAAAGACTTGTGTCTAAAGTAGATATTTAAGACTAATAATACCAACCAGAATGGCAGCAAGAAAATCATGCATGAAAGCATAGAAGTATCTTTTTGTGGAACACTTAATTACCTGCAGACCCCACTTGCGCAAAAATGTTCGGCCACATATATCACACTCAAAGTTCTTTTCATTCAGGTGGGTCTTCTCATGTATTTTCATGTTTTGTTTCTGAGAAAACTTCTTTGTACAAAAGCTGCATGCGTATGGTTTTTCACCTGGAAAATATGTATACATATATATTTTTTTCAAACTGTGCTTCAGTTACGCACAAAAACAAATATCAAGCTAAATTACATTTTAATTTTTTTCTCTCTTATTTTTATAAAAATAAAATTATAAGTTAATTAAAACACTAGAATACCATTGCCCAGGAAATACTACTTCTGTTTTTATACAGTTATCTTGAATTGCTGGAATTACTTTATAAAATCCTATTAAAATATCCTTTCTCAGTTACCCTGCAAATGTACATGATTAAGTTTTTCATTAAATTGCAAATTTAAATTAATTTCTATAAGTTAAACCCTATCCAATGGACAACTGCTAATCCGGTCGGCGCTGACCGGCCCGCCAAACGACAGAAAAAGTCGCCTTATAAGAGTGCATAATGCCCTCACAAGCTGGCCGGTCCCATTGTGCACTCGCCAGGTGGCGCATCGTATTTCCTTCCTGTCTAGACAGAGTGACGTCCTAGCATCTTTTTCGTTGTCTAAACATATATAGACCCCCAGTAAGTTGATAGCGGGGTCAGGTGGGAGGGTCTTGTGTGTCCATTGGATAGGGTATTAACTTATAAAAATTTAATTTACTTATTAAATTTGCAATTTTATTGTGTTAATACATCCTATCCAATGGACAATTGCTGAATAACTACCGCTTGGTCGGCCGGTAAGTTACTAGGGACTTAATTGAACTCATAAACAGACTAACAAAACAAAATTCCTCCAAGCCTGGGCTGACTCTGAGGTCACGAGCCCTTAAAGGCCATAGTCGGTTAACAGCAGCTGGTTACCTGGGCTTACACCGATGTTGCACTCCCGCCCCCCCCCTTTTTAACAGACCTGCTCTGAGGTTAGTTTTTTTGTGTTTTTTTTATTTCTTAAATATATGTACAGACTATTTACATATGTACAGCTATTTACATATGTACAGAACTCCCCTATGTTTTGGGCTGCTGGTGGATCTGCTGAGCAGCAACTACAGGCCCTAGGTGGTAGAGCTCTGAATCAGCCCAAGCCACATCCTTGAGATAAAATTGTGTGAAGGTGTTGTGTGATTTCCAGTGGCAGGCTGATCAGATCTGTTCGAAGGAGACTCCCGACTTGAAGGCCTTAGAAACCACAAAGGCCCTAACATCATGGGCTTTGACCTGATGTAGAGTATCGGCCTCCTGATCGGAAAACTCATAACACAGGATCACAGTTTGCTTGATCCATGAGGAGATAGTGGCAGAGGAGATGTCTTTGTCCAAACCTTTCTTGAAGGAGACGAAGACCAGCTCCTTATTCTGCCTGAGGTCCGAGGTCCAGTCCAAATAGTAGCGTAAAGCTCTAACCAGACACAGGGACCTGTCAGACTTGAGAGATCTGTCCAGAGCTGGAGCCAGGGCTGGTATAACCACCACAGGCCACGCTATCTGGACCTTCTTTTGCCAGCTGATTCTTGGAAAGAAAAGCTGGGAGATGGGTACAGGGACACCTTGGACCAGTCAGACTGGTGTCTGATGTTCTTGTTTTGCCAAGCATGTATCTCACTTCTGCGCTTGCCTGACCCAAGGGCTAATAGGAAGACTGTCTTGAAGGTCAAATACTTCAAGGAGGCCTCTTTGATTGGCTCAAAGGGAGCCTTTGTCAGCTGGTGTAGAACCAGGTAGAGGTTCCAGGAGGGTATCCCCCTCCGACCTTTGGGTCTGTCTCTGTGGAAACTATCCAGGAGACAAGTGAGATTTTCATCCTTGCTGATATTAATGGATGAATTTCCTAATTTATCAGCAATGGCAGACCTGTAACCATCAATAGTGCTGGGTTGTAACTTCTTGTCCTCAAAAAGGTACATGAGGAAGTCAGCAACCGATTTCACAGGGGATGTCCTGAAGTCCACCTGATTAGTGAAGCACCACTTTGTAAAAATGGTCCACTTCGCCTCACAGACTGATCTTGTTGATCTCCTTTGAGGAGCCTCAATTCTTGCTGCCACTGCCTCAGAGAATCCCTGCTCCTTGATTGCTGTGGCTCTAGGAGACATGCGTGGAGATTTAGATTTGTCAGATTTTTGTGAGGGATCCAACTGAAGGGCAACAGATTGGGCAGATCGGGCAGGCTCAGTGGGATTTGACTGGACATGGCCACCAGGTCCCAAAACCAAGGCATGTTTGGCCACCCCGGGGCAATCAGAACAATTCTTTTGCATGGGGAGTCCTGCAACTTTTCCACCACTTTGCCCAATATGGCTGCTGGTGGGAAGGCGTATGCATCCAGATCCTCCCATGGTAGACTGAGTGCGTCCACTGCTGTAGCCAGGGGATCTGGTACTGGAGACACAAACAGAGGCAACTTGTTGTTGAACCTCGTGGCAAATAGGTCTATTTGAGGCCGGTGTCACCTGCTGCATATTGTTTGGAAGACCTCTGGAAGGAGAGACCACTCTGTTTGAATGGTCTGGCCTAGTCTGGATAGCTTGTCTGCTACGACATTCAGACGATCTGGAATGTGTCGGGCTTTGACAGTAACTTGTTTCCTGGGGCACCAGGTAAAGATTCTCTACAGTAGGGCACACAATGGGCCCGACCTCATGCCTCCTTCCTTGTTTATGTATGAAACGACTTTAGTGTTGTCGGTTGCTACCAGAACTATCTGGTTTGAACAGAGATCTTGGAACTCTTTTAGAGCTAGAAAGACTGCTTTTACTTCCAGACAGTTTATATGCACTTTGCTTTCTAGCAGAGACCAGGACCCTCTTGCAGTGTTTGTTTAAGTGAGCGCCCCACCCTTCATTTGATGCGTCTGTAAAGATTTGCAGAGCATGTTTTATTGGGTGTAATGGTTGACCTTGGAGCACATTGCTCTCCTCCAGCCACCATTGTAAGTGTGGGTGCAGGGACCTGGGTATTGGAATGACCTTTCTAGTGATTCTGGTATTCTCCAATTGTTTTGAGATGCCACTGTATGGGTCTCATATGTAGTCGGCCTAGATAAACTTGCTTCTCTGTAGCTGTTAGTAAACCTATCAAGGACATGAACTGCCGGACCGGACAGGCCGGTATTAACAGCAGTGACTGTATCTTTTCTTGTAGGTTCTGCCACCGGTCCGGTGTGGGTCGGACCCGACCGGCCCTGAGGTCGAACTGGTAACCTACAAAGTTGAAAAACCTGCTTGGGTTCCAGTTCTGATTTCTCTAAATTCACCAGCCAACCTAGTTCTTTGCATATTTTCACTAGATCTTGAGTATGCTGGAGACCAGCCTGGTGGGATCTGGCTCTCACCAACCAGTCGTCTAGGTACTGGTGGATCCTTATACCCTTGTGTATGGCCACCAGTTTCACCTCTTTTGCTACCACAGTGAACTCCATGGGTGCTGTAGAGAGACCAAAGGGCAGTGCTTTGAATTGGGATGTCTGACCCTGGACTTGAAATCTCAGATATTTCCTGGATTGTTCCTGTATTGGTATATGGAGGTTGGCATCCTTGAAGTCTATTGAGGTGACCCACTCCCCTTCTTGGAGGGAGGTCCTGATGGTTTCCGGTGTCTCCATTTTGAATTTCTCCACCTTGAAGAAAAGATTTAGTTTGCTCAGATCTAGTATAGGCCTCCACTTGTTGTTTGGCTTTGGGACTAAAAATAGTCGGTTGAAAAAGCCCTGAGATTTTTTTGGTTTTGAACCAGTTCTACTTTGTTCTTGTTCCTGTGGGGATTGACATAACGGCTTATGACTGTAGGAGACCTTGTGAGTTTTGGGTGGATCCGAAAGGGGAGGGTGTAACCCTCTCTCAGGATTTGAATGACTTTCGGACCGGCCCCCAGATCCAGCCAAGTTTGCCAAAAATTTTGAAGTCTTGCCCCTACAGGCAGATTTTGAACAACAAGTTTGGCATTTTGTTCAGTGGTTGCAAAAGACAAGTGATCGACACAGAAAGCATTTTTCACATATTTTAATTTCTCTTTGTAATTTGGTACAATAACGAGCTTACATCTTTCTTTTGTGATTGCCTTTTCACAAAACGAACATGATCTACAGCATTTAGGCTTACACATAAACTGTCTAGTGTCTGAAAATTTACTGTCTTTCCTGTACAACTGGGAGACTGAGAAAACTGAACATGTTTTACTGTCTTTAAGCTCTGGGGCAGCAGTCCTTGAACTGGTGAAATTACACATTGATTGTCATTTATATGACTGCTGCCCCTTGGCCGATCGTGGAGTGTTGTGTGAGGCCTTGCCCCTGCCTTTCTTGCCCTGACCACGGTGTCCAAGATTCTTCCATGCAGGGCGTTTTGGTTTCCTTTATCTGAACGTTTCTCTGTCCTCTCATCTGGGTGGAAATGACTTTTCTTACTAGAAAGTGGCTGGTTCTTGCTCTCAAAAGTGGCAATGTCTTGCTTCTGGTCAGTGAACAGGCCATACCATTTCGACTGCGACTTGGGGTGGGGGTTGTGGGGGTACAAACTGGTCCCTCAACAAACTTCCTGCCTCAGAACTACATGATGGGTAGCCTTCCACTAATGTAACATTAAACTTAGCCATCTTGTTGCCATTCATCAGTAGGTAAGCGGACAGACACTTTGCCGGCTGGCTGTGATTTTGGTCCTGCAAAGGGGTTGTCATCTCCTGTAGCAGTTGTAGACTCTATATCTGGGATGTGTGACCAACCCATATAAGATCTAATACCCTGTAAGGTTTCTCTGTAGGTCTGATCCTCAGATAATGTCTGGTCGGGGTCGGTAGTCGCATCCAGGTCCTGATCAGAGAGTTCACCTTCTCAGGTCGGTCAGACACATCACTATCTGAATCTGTATCCATAGATGATACACTCTGATCCCTAGCCGGTGCTGAGGTCGATTTGCTGGTAACCTGATGTAAAGCAGGAGAGCCAGTCCCAGACAAATCTGAAGGTTGGCTGGTGTTGGGTTGTGACGACTTGCTAGTAAACTGCTTCTTTGAAGAAGGGTGGTCGGTACTAGGCAAGTCTGTAGTAGAAGAGCGTTTCTGTTTGACAATTGGAGGCGATTTGCTGGTAACCTGTCCCTGTGGGGTTGACTGGCTGGTACCGGGCAAATCTGAGCTGGCTTGTTGGTCCATTGAAGATCGTATAAATGGAGCAGAAGACTTGATGGCACCAACTGGTGGAGGGTGAGTCGGTGCAACTTTGGGAGCCTGAAAGGTCGGCTCTGGCTGGTCAAGAGATTTGGCTAGAAGCAATGCCTCAAGTCTATTGAAATGATCAGCCCACTTCCTATCTAATTCATCGATCCTGTCATCAGCTGAGAATCTGGACAGTTTGGTTTCAACCGACTTGCTGGGCTTCTCTGAAGACTTGCTGGATTTAGGCTTCTCTGAAGCTGTTTTCTTGTCCTTTTTCTTCTTATCAGCTCCTGAACTCGAACCAGGGGATTGTAAAATTCCCTGGTTTACAATTCCCTGGTCGTCCACAGCCCCCACTACCATCACAGAGGACGGGTCAATGAGGGAGGAACTGTCTGAGTTCTTTTGTGGAGTGTCACCTTGTTTCTTTGAATCACGTCTTTCTTTTTTAATTCTGTAGCTTGGGGTGGATAACTGAATGCGTTGATCCTCCGTAAGAACGTTGCAAGCTTGACAATCACTCTTAGAAACACAGGGGTCAGGCCCCTTGCCCTTTTCCCTGCATCTCGCACAAAAACTGTGTGTATCAAATCTGGCCATTAAGTGGCCACAACCACCATGTTTTTGTCCTGGAGAAAACATAGCTGAATCTAAGAGTTCTATGTAACAATGCAAAGTGACACAAATAAAGTTTAAAGTACGCTATAATTTACAAAAATATCTCACCACATAAAATTCGTCTGAACAGTGCACACGCCAAACGAAAAACATGCTATGACGTCACGCTGTCTAGACAGGAAGGAAGTATGATGTGCCACCTGGCGAGTACACAATGGGACCGGCCAGATTGTGAGGGCATTATGCACTCATATAAGGCGACTTTTTCTGTCATTTGGCGGGCTAGTCTGCGCCAACCGGATTAGCAATTGTCCATTGGATAGGATGTATTAACGCAATAAAAAGTCAATTTCTTAACACGGCAATAGACCTGATATATTATCTAACAAGATGCACTCTGACAGAACGAGTTTATAAAGCATTTTCAAACATCTATTGTCATTTAAATTTAAAAGTGGAGGAAAACAGTGACCAAAATTGGATATGTCACAAGAGTCCAATTCTGATTGGCCAAAGAATTCGTAGAAGAAATCCTGTCATAATATTGATTTTTTACGTCCAACTCTGAAAAGCTCTGTCATGACTTTAATTTTACATCAAATTTCGAATAATCCGTCTGTACCCTACAAAATATCTGCCCACCAAATTTGAGCTTGATTGATGTTATGGTTTTTGAGTTATAAGGGCAAAATTGTGCAAAGACAGAATGACAGAAAGACAGACAAAACTGATCAGAATGATCCTCTCTGGTCATTAATAAGAAGAAAGGTCACACTTGGAGGTTTACATCCCTTTCAACAGCCAGGGTCATATTGTCACTTGTAGGAGTTGAACCCAGACAAAAGTGACAGCCTCTAATGTGCTGACCACTAAACCACTGAGGACCTCTTATATGGCAAGAAATCCCATGGTGACTTGACAAATTAACTTAAATATGTAACACAAACTAGAAAAAGGTTTTTGCTTAAAAAAATGAGCGGCCTGGATGGAGACTTGAGTTAATAAAGCTGTAGTATTGTGGTATTAGACTGTAAGGAGAAGGTAAGCTTTACTGTGTTTTGTATCTGATGGGACAGTGGATTATCTAAAAACTGTATGTTTTGCAGTATTATACTGTAAGCAAAATAACAGCATGCCCAGCTAGGCTTGATAAAGCTCAGTGAGAGTGAACCTTTCCATTTTCTTTCAGTTTCTTTTTTAGCAAGACAGAAAAGATACACACATTGCACACATATTCTCCTCTTTGTTTGAATGGGAGGGAAGTGAGACTTACCACACACGCACACATAATCTCACTTCCCCATCTTACTCCCCCACATCCCCCATACACAAAGGCAATTCTTTTCTCACATGCATTTTTATTGAGCGAGGGGAGTGGGGAGGGGGCAGATCTGTGCAGAAAAAGACTGCCTCTTCGTCACTCCCCTCACTGAAATAAAATGCAGGTGAGAAAAAGATTATTTACTGCAATTGAATGTTTAGGTTTAACAGCAATTACTTAACTAGAGGATCGCTCGCAAAAAAAAAGATAATAGCATCCCGAAAAGGATATAAAGGTGAGTGCTAAAGTATTAAGAAATGCTTCGTTTCTAGCCTTATACTGTTGTGGCAACCAAAGTCAGCGCAGTCTGCTCTATCTAGCACGGTTTTCAAGATATAAGCATTTTTGTGTTTTGCAAAAAATAAAAAAATTAAAAATGTCCGCTATATTTGGCGAGACAAAAATATTTTGAAAATTGGCATGGCTACTCCGCAGAGATACCCAGCAGGTCTAAAATTTTGTTGAGTTCACTCCATATAGCAAGGTTCTCGAGATATAAGCATTTTTGTGTTTTGCAAAAACTTTGAAAATTCAAAATGGCCACCATTTTTGGGGAGACAAAAATTTTTGTCAAAACCACTGCCGCGGTGTGTATCTCCCGCCGAGCATTAAAGCAAAAGAAATAGCTTTTCCGAGATATTCACAATTTTTCATTTTCGTGTGTGAAAGCTCTGCCAAAAGTAGGTGAATGAGTTATTTGAGAAAAATTGGCTATCTGCAATACTATTAAGAGATAATTCACATTTACTCATTTTGAGTAGGTGAATAATTAGCTATGGGTCTGAAACTTCAAGTGAAAGCTCTCCCAAAAGTAGGTGAATGAGTTATTTGAGAAAAATTGGCTATCTGCAATACTTTTAGAGATAATTCGCATTTACTCATTTTGAGTAGGTGAGTAATTAGCTATGGCTCTGAAACTTCACCATGTGAAAGCTCTCCCACAAGTAGATGAATGAGTATTTGATAAAAATTGGGTATCCACAATACTTTTACAGATAATTAGCATTTACTCATTTTGAGTAGGTGAATAAATAGCTATGGGTCTGAAACTTCACAGAGTGAAAGCTCTCCCAAAAGTAGGTGAATGAGTTATTTGAGAAAAATTGGCTATCTGCAATACTTTTAGAGATAATTCACATTTACTCATTTTGAGTAGGTGAATAATTAGCTATGGGTCTGAAACTTCACCAAGTGAAAGCTCTGCCAAAAGTAGGTGAATGAGTTATTTGACAAAAATTGGCTATCTGCAATACTTTTAGAGATAATTCGCATTTACTCATTTTGAGTAGGTGAGTAATTAGCTATGGGTCTGAAACTTCACCAAGTGAAAGCTCTCCCAAAAGTAGGTGAATGAGTTATTTGAGAAAAATTGGCTATCTGCAATACTTTTAGAGATAATTCGCATTTACTCATTTTGAGTAGGTGAGTAATTAGCTATGGGTCTGAAACTTCACCAAGTGAAAGCTCTCCCAAAAGTAGGTGAATGATTAATTTGAGAAAAATTGGCTATCTGCAATACTTTTAGAGATAATTCGCATTTACTCATTTTGAGTAGGTGAGTAATTAGCTATGGGTCTGAAACTTCACCAAGTGAAAGCTCTCCCAAAAGTAGGTGAATGAGTTATTTGAGAAAAATTGGCTATCTGCAATACTTTTAGAGATAATTCGCATTTACTCATTTTGAGTAGGTGAGTAATTAGCTATGGGTCTGAAACTTCACCAAGTGAAAGCTCTCCCAAAAGTAGGTGAATGATTTATTTGAGAAAAATTGGCTATCTGCAATACTTTTAGAGATAATTCACATTTATTCATTTTCAGTAGGTGAGTAATTAGCTATGGGTCTGAAACTTCACCAAGTGAAAGCTCTCCCAAAAGTAAGTGAATGAGTTATTTGAGAAAAATTGGCTATCTACAATACTTTTAGAGATAATTCGCATTTACTCATTTTGAGTAGGTGAGTAATTAGCTATGGGTCTGAAACTTCACAGAGTGAAAGCTCTCCCAAAAGTAGGTGAATGAGTTATTTGAGAAAAATTGGCTATCTGCAATACTTTTAGAGATAATTCGCATTTACTCATTTTGAGTAGGTGAGTAATTAGCTATGGGTCTGAAACTTCACCAAGTGAAAGTTCTCCCAAAAGTAGGTGAATGATTAATTTGACAAAAATTGGCTATCTGCAATACTTTTAGAGATAATTCGCATTTACTCATTTTGAGTAGGTGAGTAATTAGCTATGGGTCTGAAACTTCACCAAGTGAAAGCTCTCCCAAAAGTAGGTGAATGAGTTATTTGAGAAAAATTGGCTATCTGCAATACTTTTAGAGATAATTCGCATTACTCATTTTGAGTAGGTGAGTAATTAGCTATGGGTCTGAAACTTCACCAAGTTAAAGCTCTCCCAAAAGTAGGTGAATGATTTATTTGAGAAAAATTGGCTATCTGCAATACTTTTAGAGATAATACGCATTTACTCATTTTGAGTAGGTGAGTAATTAGCTATGGGTCTGAAACTTCACCATGTGAAAGCTCTCCCACAAGTAGATGAATGAGTTATTTGATAAAAATTGGGTATCCGCAATACTTTTACAGATAATTAGCATTTACTCATTTTGAGTAGGTAAATAATTAGCTATGGGTCTGAAACTTCACCATGTGAAAGCTCTCCCAAAAGTAGGTGAATGAGTTATTTGAGAAAAATTGGCTATCTGCAATACTTTTAGAGATAATTCGCATTTACTCATTTTGAATAGGTGAGTAATTAGCTATGGGTCTGAAACTTCACCATGTGAAAGCTCTTCCAAAAGTAGGTGAATGAGTTATTTGAAAAAAATTGGCTATCTGCAATACTTTTAAGAAATAATTCGCATTTACTCATTTTGAGTAGGTGAGTAATCATCTACGGGTCTGAAACTTCACCATGTGAAAGCTCTCCCAAAAGTACATGAATGAGTTATTTGATAAAAATTGGGTATCCGCAATAGTTTTTGAGATAATTAGCATTTACTCATTTTGAGTAGGTGAGTAATTAGCTACGGGTCTGAAACTTTACCAAGTGAAAGCTCTTCCAAATGTAGGTGAATGAGTTATTTGAGAAAAATTGGCCATCTGCAATACTTTTAGAGGTAATTCGCATTTACTCTTTTTGAGTTGGTGAGCAATTAGCTATGGGTCTGAAACTTCACCAAGTGAAAGCTCTTTGGGATAGCTGCTCTGCAGAGATACCCTGAAGATAAAAAATTTCGTGGAAATCGCTCTATGTAGCATGGTTTTCGAAATATTAGCATTTTTGTGTTTTGCAATTCTTGCGCAAAAATTCGAAAATTCAAAATGGCCGCCATTTTTGGCAAGATAAAATTTTTTTGAAAATTGGCATGGCTACTCTGCAGAGATACCCTGTGGGTCAAAAATTTCGTCGAAATCGCTCTATCTAGCACGGTTTTCGAGATATAAGCATTTTTATGTTTTGCAATTTTTGCGAAAAATTCGAAAATTCAAAATGGCCGCCATTTTTGGCGAGACAAAATTTTTTTCAAAATTGGGATAACTACTCTGCAGAGATACCCTTCGGGTCAAAAATTTCGTCGAAATCGCTCTATCTAACACGGTTTTCGAGATATAAGCATTTTTGTGTTTTGCAATTTTTGCGAAAATTTCGAAAATTCAAAATGGCCGCCATTTTTGGCGAGACAAACATTTTTTGAAAATTGGGAAAAGTAGTCCGCAGAGATATCCTGCGAGTCAAAAATTTTGTCGAAATTGCTCTATCTAGCACGGTTTTTGAGATATAAGCATTTTTGTGTTTTGCAATTTTTGCGAAAATTTCGAAAATTCAAAATGGCCGCCATTTTGGGCGAGACAAAAATTTTTTGAAAATTGGGAAAACTACTCCGCAGAGATACCCTGTGGGTCAAAAATTTCGCCGAAATCGCTCTATCTAGCACGGTTTTCGAGATATAAGCATTTTTGTGTTTTCCTTATTTGGAAAATTCGTAATGATTAATTAATCATTAATTACTCGGCCATTTCTTGACTAATCAATGCCAAAATCTAATGATTTCCAGATTTTAATAGAATGAATGTATTTGCCAAGTTTCAGGTGAATTGATAAAATTCCTTTCAAGTTATCATCCGGACAAGCTTCCCCATCGAAAAAAAGACATTTTTGGTCATGTGACCTCTCTGATTGGTTGAAATGTCACTGCAGCATATTCAAAAAAATTCCCCAAGGCTACTGCCTAAACCTGCCAAATTTGAAAAGAATCCACCTAACGGTTACAGAGTTATAAGGAAAACAAAATGCGGAGCCGCCGGAGCCTGAAGCTCTCCCATACACAAACAAGCGTCCCTTGCGGGACGCTTAATTATGTAAGGGGCTGAAATTTTACTATGTTATAACTGACACAAAACTACATCAAAAACACATTTAACAAAATCCTCTAAATGTAATACTTTTCAAGTCATAAGTGATTTAGTGTATGAATACACATTTAATGCATCAAAAATTCATAAAAAAAATTTAAGAAAGATCAAGCCTGATACTCCCACAAGGGAATCTACTGGTGGCCTAGTACATATATGCAAGATTTGAGAGAAATCCCTGCAATAGTCAATGAGAAAATTGTGATAAAAGTGTTGAAATTTTCAGACTTTGAGTGGGGTGCCTCTTTTCTAATGCCTCTGGGGAACAAACGAACAGACCGATCTGCATGGATTTTACGATTTATCACCCTCGATAGATAAGGTATCTTTTTAAGAAAAAACAGCATGTCTCTGGGTCTTGTAGTTTTGGAGGAGAAGTTGTTCATGCGGATGTGGTCACGTGGACGCTGCAGAGTGATGCCATAATGTCAGCTGACTGACAAGTCAGCTGACATAAAAACAGGAATTTTAAGGAAAAAGGTTATTAAAAGTTTTCCTTAAACTTAATCAATGTGTCAAGTTGAACTGATGGCACTGAACAGTAAGTCGGTTGGGAGCTGAAAATCCTCATTTTTACTTCACGGTGGCCATGACTGTACTTGTATTGGAACTCCAAGGTGGAAAGAAAATAAGAATGTCCCTATTTCCATCTTTAATAAGTTTGCAAAATTTAACGGAGTTCAGCTGAACAATATGATAGCTGGAGAGTAATTACACCATAATTTCACTGCAAGGTGGCCATAAAGTCATTCATATTGGGACTTTAAGGTAACCATAAAATAAGAATGTCCCTTTTGTCACCCTTTATAAGTGCATAAAGTCTAGCTGAGGTCAGTTGAACAATAAGATAGCTGGAGGCTGAAAACTTGCTCTTTTTGCACTGTAAGGTGACCATAACTTCATTCATATTGCGACTTTAAGATGACCATAAAATGAGAATGTCCCTTTCTGCCAACCTTTATAAATGTGCCAAGTTTTATTTTAAAAATTTACACATTAACTGAGTTTAAGGCTGAAAAACCCTTCATTTTAAGTTTAAGATGGCCATAACATCATTAATATTTAAATCATAAGGTAGTAAGAGTCTTCTTTTGATCTACTTCAATATCAATATACATTAGATATGGAAAAAGAAAGGGGCCAGACGGCTTTATTCCATATGACTTCAGGGGGCCACAGCTCCAATTACATTCACAGTTTAAGGTCACCATAAGATTAGGATAATCCATTGGTAAATCTTAATATATATGCCAAGTTTGGTTGAAAAACGTGAAAAACTAAGTGAACTGGAGGGCTAAAACCCCCTTTTTGACATTAAGGTGACCTTAAGATTGCAGATACAGGGCTAAAACTGCGGCATGTGAAAGATTATCAAAAAGTAGCTGAATAAGTTATTTCAAGAAAAAGCCGAAATCCTGACTGTTTTTGAGATACAGACCAAGTACCCATATTTACGAAAATAAAACACCTCCCATTCAGGCATCTATGGTCCGATTGTTTAGAAAATCCTTTCCGACCTTCGGATATAGGTCTAGAATGCACCCGATAAGTTTTATAGCATAGGTGTGTTTTTTTCCGAAACGCGATGAGGGGTTGTTTTTGAAAAATGCTTAAGGTTACCTTAAGTAAAGCGTAAGGTCTCCGCAAAGTATCCCAAAATTTTTCCCACCCATATAGTTTTAAAGAAAGATAAGAAGGAAAGAAAAATTTAAAAGTCCAAGAAGTTATTGAAGGGAGACCATAGTCTGGCGGCGGCGGCAATCAGTCGAACTTACGTGAAAACAAATAAGCGGCTCATCATTACATGAGATACTTCAATAGCTTTTGCTTTAAAATGTTTTGCTCTCCAAAGTTGGCAGTTAGTATATGAGCTAATAATTTTTCAGTTATTTGTCAAATTGCCAAATCACTTACCAGTGTGAATTCTCTGATGCACCACAAGGTCTTGCCTTCTATAAAACCGCTTCCTACACTTGTCACAGGTTAGTGAACATTTGGTAGCATGTATGACTAACTGGTGGGTTTTCATAGAAGTTTTACTCTTAAATATCTTGCCACAAATTGGACAGTCTACTGCTTCACTACTGCAAATAAGTGTGAAAAGATTTTCTACCAGAAGAAATATTAAAAAATATGATCAATTCTCTCCATAAAAACTTGAGACTTTGAAATCACTTTTTGTAATGTTGTATAGTTTCAACATAAAAAATATTATGGTGGCTGAACAATGGTCAGTCTAAAGATATCTGCAAAATAGCATCAGACATGCCCGTATCCCACAGTCTGGGGAAACAGTTTTTAACACCATGAGATATAGAAGTAGTGAAACTGTACAAACATCGGGATACTTTCAGAGCAGTGTCAGTTATATAAAGCTCAAAACTAGACCTAGCGCATCGGAAAACCAATGCAAATTGTATCCACCGTAAAGACAATGCACCAAAACCTCTAGGACCAATAATAAGCAAGTTATAAGCACTTTTATGTTTGGCTGTCCTCATTTGACCTTGAACGAGGGGCCCAAGGTCAAATCCGACCACGCCAGAAGATTCCCAGCCCATGATTTCCTATATGTTGGTTTACCATCCCAAACATCTAGGACCAATAATAAGCGAGTTATAAGCACTTTTAAGTTTGGCTGTCCTCATTTGACCTTCAAGGAGGGGCCCAAGGTCAAATCCGACCACACCAGAAGATTCCCAGCCCATGATTTTCTATATGTTGGTTTACCATCCCAAACCTCTAGGACCAATAATAAGCGAGTTATAGGCACTTTTACCTTTGGCTATCCTCGTTTGACCTTGAAGGAGGGGCCCAAGGTTAAATCCGACCACACCAGAATATTCCCAGCCCATAATTTCCTATATGCTGGTTTACCATGCCAAGCCTCTAGGACCAATAATAAGCGAGTTATAAGCACTTTTAAGTTTGGCTGTCCTCGTTTGACCTTGAAGGAGGGGCCCAAGGTCAAATCCAACCACGCCAGAAGATTCCCAGCCCATGATTTCCTATATCTTGGTTTACTATCCCAAACCTCTAAGTCCAATAATAAGCAAGTTATAAGCACTTTTAAGTTTGGCTGTGCTCACTTGACCTTGAAGGAGGGGCCCAAGGTCAAATCCGACCATGCCAGAAGATGCCCCGCCCATGATTTCCTATAGGTTGGTTTACCATTCCAAACCACTGGGATCAATAATAAGCGAGTTATAAGCACTTTTAAGTTTGGCTATCCTCGTTTGACCTCGAAGGAGGGGCCCAAGGTCAAATCCGAAAACGCCAGAAGATTCCCAGCCCATGATTTCCTATAGGTTGGTTTACCATCCCAAACCTCTAGAACCAATAATAAGCGAGTTATAAGCACTTTTAAGTTTGGCTGTCCTCATTTGACCTTGAAGGAGGGGCCCAAGGTCAAATCCAACCACACCAGAAGATTCCCAGCGCATGATTTCCTATATGTTGGTTCACCATCCCAAACCTCTAGGACCAATAAGTGAGTTATAAGCACTTTTAAGTTTGGCTGTCCTCATTTGACCTTGAACGAGGGGCCCAAGGTCAAATCCGACCACACCAGAATATTCCCAGCCCATGATTTCCTATAGGTTGGTTTACCATCCCAAACCTGTAGGACCAATAATAAGCGAGTTATAAGCCCTTTTACCTTTGGCTATCCTCATTTGACCTTCAAGGAGGGGCCCAAGGTCAAATCCGACCACACCAGAGGATTCCCAGCCCATGATTTTCTATATGTTGGTTTACCATCCCAAACATCTAGGACCAATAATAAGCGAGTTATAAGCACTTTTAAGTTTGGCTGTCCTCGTTTGACCTTGAATGAGGGGCCCAAGGTCAAATCCGACCACACCAGAAGATTCCCAGCCCATGATTTTCTATATGTTGGTTTACCATCCCAAACCTCTAGGACCAATAATAAGTGAGTTATAGGCACTTTTACCTTTGACTATCCTCGTTTGACCTTGAAGGAGGGGCCCAAGGTCAAATCCGACCACACCAGAAGATTCCCAGCCCATGATTTCCTATATGTTGGTTTACCATCCCAAACCACTAGGATCGATAATAAGCGAGTTATAAGCACTTTTAAGTTTGGCTATCCTCGTTTGACCTTGAAGGAGGGGTCCAAGGTCAAATCTGACCACATCTGAAGATTCCCAGCACATGATTTCCTATAGGTTGGCTTCACATTGCAAACCTCTAGGACCAATAATAAGGGAGATATAGGCACTTTTAAAGTCATCTATGTGGGTTACTTCGGCACTCCGTGAATGACCTTGAGTTAGGAGCTTCAAGGTCAAATGTGTGCAAGGTTGTAGAGGACATGTATATGTGTCATACATATCACCTATGAAGAGATTCAACCTTCTACCTATGAGGAACAGCCAGTAGAAAAATGTAGATTATTTTCAAAGAAATGCCTGTGGCGGCCATCTTGTTTTTCAGAATGAGGCTATTTTCCTTCCCAGAGAAGCTTACCCCCGAATGAAGATATCCTGCAAATTTGGTGAACCTAGCTGCTGTTGTTTTCCTCTTAGAGCGTTAATGCCGAAAATCTCTCTACGCGCAGCGGCGACCAAAGTATCCACCGGATGCTTCCGGTGGATACAATAATGTTTAAATAGAGAAAATAACATCCAAGCGAAAGAAAATGTATGTAAAGCTAAAGTATTGAAACAAGATTATTCAATAGCAAGATGACAGCATTAGTCAGTAAACTAAAAATTATGAAGCTGTAAAATTTGTTAATTGGAGAATAGCTGTCAATGGAAAGAGCACAATTACATAAAAGTGCATATAATAATCATTTGCAGCAATCCATACATCTTTGTCCTGATGTAAGATGTCTCAAATATGGCAGGTGAACCCACTTTGGCAAAGCCAAAGTTAAAAGTCACACCATGATGCACACCTACGCTCCCTAACCAATGTCCCTACCAAGTGTCAACCTTCTACACCTTATGGAATCCAAGAAACAGCCCAGACAAGATTGTAAAATTCCTGGTCATTATGACAAGGTCAAAGGTCAAATCTCCCTACAAAGTATCAACTTCCTATACCGTTCGGTTTCTGAGATATAGCCCAGACAAGATTTTATAGGTCAAGGTCACTACCACAAGATCAAAGGTTAAATTAAGGTCACACCAGGACGTTGCCGACCTACAACCCCTAACCAATGTCCCTAGCATGTATCAACTTCCTGCACCTTACAGTTGCCGAGATATAACCCAGACAAGATTTTAACAGTCAAGGTCACTACAACAAGGTCAAAGGTCAAATCAAGGTCACACCATGAAGTTGCACACCTACAACCCCTAACCAATGTCTCTTCCAAGTATCAACTTCCTACACCTTACGGTTTCTGAGATACAGCCAGGACAAACTTTTTCCCGCTGTCCATCCACCCAACCTTACGGACACCATGGGTGAAAACAATACCCAAACAGCCCTAAAGGGCTGTGGAGTAATAAAACCATTTTTCTATGTTACTTTGCAACGCAGTAGAACTTCTATTATACAGAAAAATGGAAGAGACAGATTTTCTTCTGCTGGCAAAACTTCATGAAATACAAGAGCAGTTTGAAAATTAAATTTTAAGAGTATGGAAAAAGATTTCATGAAAAACAAAAATCTGGAAAATAAAAGTTCAGATAACAGACATTTTAATGTATTTATCACAGATTACAAATGTTTATGTGTTGGAGAAAGGATTATAAGCAACTACCTTGTTTCTACTATATCCACTTCCCTGTCTGAGTCCTGAATAATTGCATCAACTGCAGCATTTTCAAATTTCAGTAGCTTCTGTGATGGAGGCACTGTTTGAAACTCTTCTTGTTCACTCAAAAGACTTTTCTCTGCCACACAAAATGGTGATAAACCCATATATTATAACAGTATAATGCCTTTATAATAAAGAAAACAGTAATAATGTAATCTAATCTAGCAAATTATATTTCAAAATTTAATATTCGTCTCTGACACTAGTCTTTTTGACAAGAAAGCCTGCTACTGAATACACCAGAAGTTTTAAGATCTATCTTACCTGCAGTTTCAGTTTTAATAAGATTTGCCACAAGAGCATCCTCTATTGTGTCCACAGATTTGAGAATATCAACAGATGCCTTGTTTTCTGTTTCAAACACCATATTTTCACAAGACTTTTTGGACTTCTTTCTGGCTTTCACAGTGTGTGACTTCAAAACATTTGCACTTCTTGTCCTTTTATAAGAGACAAACCTGTTGCCTGGGAGGGAAAAAGAAAATTTGAAGTGTTAGAAAATTAGAATTAATGTTATTTCAGGTGCACGATATGAAAACCATTCATTTTTTCTTCCTTTTATGTGATTAAAGTCTCCTAAAATACCTCACAAAACAAATACAGTTTCACAATACAGGTTCAGCAAAAACATTTCATGCGTTTCAACGATAAAATTTCTGCTAGAAAATATTGATTTGTGACATACCTGTAGAAAATTTTATTTTGTCTATATCTTGAGTGTCAATAGTCTGTTGTGGCACATCATGATCATGCATGTTATCATTTATTTCACATTGTACATCCTTTGGTCCCATAGAATGCTCCCTTCCTGGGGCTCTGACATTATTTGCAATACTCGGTGATTTAATGATACAAGACAATAAAGCTTTAGTAAGATCCTTTAATCTTAATTTTTCTGCAACATTTTTCAAATCATGTACAAAATAGTCTTGAATATTGACAACACCCAGATACATGAATTTTAATACAATATTCCACAGAGCACTTGATATTTCTTCAAAATAGATAATCTTCATGACTGTATTACAATGGTAATGTAATTCTGATACTTTTAAAGCTTCCTGTAGCACAGAACTACTTGCCCCCAGAACAGCAGAGTGGGCTTTTAATTCAATACACCCACACTTTACTTTAGAACCAACACCCTCGGCTGCTGATTTATTATTTTCACTTGCTTTCACTGTAGTTTGTGATAGAAATGTTAATCCAGGCATTCTTGATCTAGTGACAATACTTTGTCCTTTATTGGGATATATATCATATCGCCCTTTATTATTTGCAGGTAGGTGTTCCCCCACACAATATTTACTTAATCCGGTGATATTGCTGCCACTCGAGTCATCTGTTGTGTCAGTAATGCTACACTGAGATTCATCAGCACAAGTTCTGATTAGAACATCACAAAAAAGTTTTTTTTGGCGAAGATTTTCTAATCCTTGACATAGGGACCCATTCCATATATCACTTTTGAGGGTGATCATCATTGGTAAAAAATGATATATTCTGTTTTTTCTTCTTTTTCCCAAAACCTGAAATAACAAAACAGAATTGAACAATGAACTAGGACATGTGCCAAATTAACCAGTGTTGCTTCGCAAGAGAAAGAGAATTTTTTTCAGACCAAAAACAAAGCTTCCCAATGAGCATTAATAATTCTGTCAAAATGACTATGTTCCTCTGTTTAATATGTTTTTTCTTTACGCAAAAAATAAATGTGTTTTTGCTTTTTACACAGAAATTCTAAGGGCTACCAAAAATGGCAGGAAAACAATTTTTGGGAAAAATCGCCAGATGACCAGACCAGTTTCCGAGATAAATGCATTTTGGTCACCAAAAATGGTGGAAAAACTACTACAAAAAGTCGCCTGATGACTCCATACCGAAATCGCTTTCTTGCACCGTTTCTGAGATATTTAAGATTTTTTATTTTCATCGTTAAGAAAATCATGGCATTTAGTTAATTAAGGAATAACACATGACTAGCGTGGGGTTGTGCAGGGTTTTACAATAAATAGCAATATTACACGGGTTGTCACAATTCTGTGCATGTCAGAAGGGACAAAACCGGAAAAAAAACCTTCATAAATTAAAAACAACACTTGAAAACCTAGAATCATACAAAATCATTTATTTAAATTTTATCCAGTATTGTCCAGTTTAAACCGGCAAAAAGGGGGTTTTTTTCTACCGTCCCGGAAAAAATAGGTTTTATACGGAAAAAAACCCAACCTTGAACTTTTCAAGGTCATTATAAAGATTTATATTAATGCAGCGTTCTTACTGGCCATAAACACAATTTCACAGACTGTAAATTTGTCAAGAACGGTGTCACAGGTGGTATTTGCGACTGGTTAGTTGGGTGCCTCCAGAAACTTTCCAATTTCTGACCTTCACCTCTAATGACAACAAAGATGCAGAATACACGTGCTTCTGTTATAAAAAACATGTTAAGTGAAGTTTTTCGGTACTCGGGATTTTGATAAATACAGTAACCTCAGAAAACGTATAACAAATGAAATAGGAAATATATGGTGGATAGAGAAATATTGTGGTTTCTTTTATTTATTTCTCTTTGTGAGTTGTGCTTGTTTACATCTAGTGGCATTCTACCAGTGAACGCCCACCTACCAGTGAATGCCCGCCTTCTATTTCTTTGTTAGAGGTTAAGGACAAATGCTTCTGTATATCTACAAAATGGGCGTTCACTGGTATTTCCGGTTTGCGGTAAAACGGCCGATAATAGAGATAAAATGATAAAATACAAAGTGTTGAAACAAATGTAACAAAATGTATCTCCGATAATAATTGTAGTGTATATCATTTGACAATCGTGTGGTAGAAGAATAAAATATAAAGCTGTCAATCTAATTTAAATTCAATATATTAACTTCAGCATGGGTGTTTACTGGTAGAATGTCACTAGTACTATAGTACACACAGGTGGTTAGACTGAGTTTTCTGTCCCAAAATATACCTTTTTAAAACTGATGGATGGCATTTTGGGACAGAGTTCCTCGCTACACAAAATACTTCAATATTTCAAAATTACTGTTACTTTAAACTTTAAAATATCCACTTAAATGTATTAACAGTATAAAGCATTTAGATGCAAGAACACAATTTTCTGTGTTTGCAGTAATATAGACACTTTTTCTGCACTTCCTGTTTGTATAAACAATGATGAAATTTTGCAAGTGAAATAGATCTGATCATGTTTAATGTCAGGATGTGTGCCATTTGTTGCCCTTCCGGACATTTATGTTTTTGCATACTAATGCCATCTGTTTCTCGCCAATACATCCATCTTTTAAAAATTGGCTGAGACAGATTAATCGGTCTACTGCTCAGCCAGTGAATTTCGTCACCCCAGTGAAGTTCGTCACCTGCATCTTATGTAGACATGGTTACCTCGGCTCTACTTTACTTGCGTGTAGAGCCGTGGCACGACCCCACATAAAACTGGAGATTTGCATAAAATCCTTTTCTGTTGAATAAAACTTGATGAAATGACCAGAAATTATATAATGTAGTTAAAAATAATTAATATTAGGCCAAGGACACAGTATATACAGCATGTGTACAAAATACATGCCATTTTACACAACTTTTATAATAAAAGAAGATTTTTAAATTTTTAGAGAAATGGTCAAAAAATCATTGAAAATGAGGAAATGTCATTTATTTTTAGTTAACTATGTTTGCATGTTGACTGTTTGTTGAAGAAAATGTAACCCAATAGTTGTGGGAACAGTTGTGTGTACATATTTGTATGGAATATATGTTTTATGCAAATCTCCAGTTTTATGTGGGGTCGTGCCACGGCTCTACATGCAAGTAAAGTAGAGCCGAGGTAACCACGTCTACATCTTATGGCAATATTAAAGAGTTTTTACTATGAAATTTCAGCATACGTGTGTACCTTGTTGTTGAAAGCAGCTATTCCATTTATTTAAATACGAATATTGCCTATCCTTGAGCATTTTTACGGCAGGTGACGAACTTCAGTGGCTGAGCAGTACAGTACAGGCGGTGAACTTTGAAATGGTCCGAGTTGTCCATAAAACGTTAAGAACGGTCAAAACTTTCCACTGGTAGGTACCAACTCACAGATCGTGTACACGGGCTTACAACTTACTTCTGAGCGCACCAAAACCCATGTATCGTGACTCTTCCTTGATGTACACTCTTTTTGTTTTTCCAGTGTTTTCATGTAAACCGATCCCCAACCGAAATTTGGCAGATGTTAATTCACAGTTAGGTTATAAAACCCGGTGGAATGCCATATTTTGTATTCCTGCCATATTCTGTAAAACCCATTTGATCTTTTATGTATACAGAATGTGGCTGCCATATTTTGTATCCCAACAATAGGGGATTAAGGGGATTCAAAATATGGCAGCCATGTTTTGTATCATGAACATATTGAGCGTCTCGGAGTGAGACCCAGTAAACATTAGAAACATTTTTAAATGGTTTAAACGTTTACAAAACGTTTTAAAAACCTAATTAAATACTATCTTTGGTTTTCTAAATGTTTCTAAGTAAATGTTTATGCTGTAATATTTAAAAAACGTTTATGAACATTCTCTATACAAACGTTTTTACTGAAAAATTTATTAAACATTTATAAAATAACTCCAGAAGCTTGGTTTGACTGGAAATGTTTTAAAAACATTTATAAAATAACTGAAGAAATTAAGGCTTTGTTGGAAACATTTTTCAAACATTCATCATGAAATGTTTGATAAACAGTACACATAAAATGTTTAAACAACATTGCTTGTCAAATGTTTTTAAACCATTCAAAAATTGCCCCACATGCAATCCCTAAAAGCAAGAATTGAAAGGAGCACAGTTGCTAAGCCACTATCTTAAAATTTTAGACATAAAAATAATATTTTCAATAGTGAGCAACCATACAAAGATACTGAATTTGACCTCTGACCCCATTATTATTCAGACATTATTATGTTCATTTATAACATTTTTCTAACATTTATCGTTAAACGTTTAATAAACGGTTTTCATAAAACATTTTAAAAACATTCTATTACAAATGGTTTTTGTACCCATCATTTTTAACCATTGCCAAACGTTTGCAAAACCCAAAAATGTTTACTGGGGAAGGTCCAATGGGTGGGTGGAGTTAAAATAGCTAAGAGCTGGGGAGAATTAAGTTGCCACTGTTTTGGGTGATTGTTCTAAAAAAAATGAGTTGTCTCCTTGTAACCAACTTTTGATTTGATTGAATCAAGAGTTAATAGAGTTTGAAGTAAAGCAGATTTTAAAAAGAATAATACAAAAAGTATATTTGTAAGCTCGATAAAAATGACATTCAATGCAATCTAATATTGCAATATATATTTTGAAGAAAGCATATAGTATGCTTTACAACACCACACCTTTTAAATAAAAGTCATTAATAAAAAAAGAACAAGGGGGCTTAAGAGTATGAATTAAGACCAATATGAACACACAGTGAGATAAATTTGATCACTGCCAATGAAGTAGGTTGCCCCAATATTCCACATCAACCACTTTCCACATTTTCTGTTATGATCCAGTTTGAGAGTGGTGTATTTCAGGGAACCCACATTAAATGATAGACTTCTGCATATCCTTTAGACAGTAACATTTCATGCACCATTAAATATTTGGATGCAGAGGTGACTCTATTATCCTATTATTAATAGAGAGTTTAAGTTCTTAGATTCATGCTCTGAACGACAGTGTGAACGGATTAGTGTGTAATAAGTGCATTTACTCAGTTTGGTGCAATTTGGTGCATTGATTGGGTATAATTTTAGACAGGCGAGTGCCTGCTGATCTCAACTCCAGGCCATCAAATAGTAGATCCCAGCCTGGAGGGGGCTGTCAGCAGAGTAGAGTGATTTGCACTTTCAGGGGATCACACTTATAGTGAAAACTAGACAAAAGAATATACTGAAGTGTACAATAAGTCACTAAGTGATGTTTACAATGGTTAATGTGATGAAGGCATATCATTGCATTAACCATTGTGAACATCATTTTTGACATATTGTGCACTCCAGTATATTCTTTTGTCTGTTTTTAAAAGTCATTAATATGCATACTAATTGAAGCAAAGGATATCATTTTAAAATTCAACTTAATCCCATTTATTTAATATTCTCAAGATGTGAAGTTATAGTATATCACACAAACTAATTCATTCCTTCATAAGTCATAACCCAATTGATCCCTTAATATCCAAGTCAATGTTTTTGTTTAGAAAACAATTGAAAATTGAATAAGCCTATTGGTCTAATCAACCAGACTGCACAGACTGTACAGACTACAAGACTCAACAAGTCCAATTTATATTAAATACAAGTTAACATTTTACTGAATTATGTATATTCAATAAACTAATAAAACTGCAACAAAACAACTCAAAAGGGAATGTTTAGAAAGCAGACACTGTGCATCTACTAGTAACAGGAAAAATAGGATAGGAAGTAAAGCAGTATTTTGAGATATAAAAAGAACAATACATTTTACATATTTACTTTTTATTCATAGAGTCATACACCCAATTAATCCCTAAATGCACAGACCAGTATTGTTGACTAGAAGGCAGGGGCTCATTGTTTAAATTCATGGGCCTAATCAACAACACAGTGCTTGATGTGTTTGTCTGAAGGTCAGTTATAAATAACTAGGGGGTTCAAATATGGCAAAAGGGCATAAAGAATATGGCAGGTCATATAAAATGTGGCAGCCCACATTGCCATATTTTGCATCACTGCACACTTTGTGGCAGCCCCCTTGTGATAGTTTGTATCCTCACACACTTTGTAGGGTTACATTATATGGCACTACACTGTAACTCTGGACATGTGATTGGAGAGGCAATAGATCTTATGAAGTGTGATAAGAAAAATGTACAACAAAATAGAAATAAGAGACAAATAACGTGATGTTTGGAAAAATAATGAGATATTAGCAACACACAAAAATGTAATATCCAAGTATTTGCAGAAACAACCTTTCAAAGTACGCATTAAGAACACCGAGGTAGGTTTTTTTGTTGTTCTTTTTGTTTCTACAAATCCTGGAACAATATTTATTCCAAAGAACTCTGCAAATATACACATAGATTTAATAGAAACAATAACTAAACAAAGATAAATAATGCTATTTATACTGAATACAATTACAACAAAAGTTAACATTTTATTGAATTATGTATATTCAATAAACTAATAAAAATGGAATACAAGATATATGCTTCTGAAAGGTGCAAAACAAACAGTCCTCAATAACAATATTTATTAATTATATATCGCTGTTATGTTTACTGATGCAAATCTTTCTATGGAACATCCACTTCTTTTATAGTTCAGTTGCTGAGATATAGGCCAGACAAATTTGGAAGTTTCAATTTTTAACTCCAAATCAACAGGATTTCTTACTTTTATGACTGCTTGACAAGTGTTTTTTTTTTATGTTCGAACATTCTAAACCAAATTGTATGATCAGTGAGTTTTTAGTAAGTTGAATTTTTGTCTTGTATCCATGCCGCATTGGATAGTTCCATTAGTCTATAAAAAGATTTAAAAAAATATTTGCACTATTTCAAAATTAGAAGTTTGAAAATGTTAAATATTCGGTATTCCGTAGGCAAGGGAAATCCTTAAGAGCCTAAGTGCATTCGCTGAGAATTGTCACGAGCCATTTGCTAATATAATTTATTTTCACTTTTTAATTCAAATTTGATGATTAATAATTGTAACAATCTTTAGATTTTTGTGTGAAAACAGTTATTTGTTTGTGTTATCTTTGATAAAAATAATACTGTTTTGTTATGAATTATATTTGTATTTATTATTTTTGTTTTACCAAAATATATATAGAACCAATCGAACGTACTTGTTCTAAAATTAGTATGCCACGTCCATCCATGTTGTGTATGGGCTTTCCCATAGCAAATATATCGGCAAGTTTCTTCATTTTGAGATCTTGTCAATTTTTTTTAATTACTCACTCATAGTGGATCATTAAGGTATATGTGTTAGTTGTAAGGATACCGTGGAACATCATACTTGTGCCAGCAATTACCATGATGAACCCAATACACAGCATTTTGTTTAGTTTTGCAATAACACTCATCGGATTGTCTTTGGTGCTAGCCGGGGAGCTCACATTCGAACTGCCAGACAATGAAAAAATGTGTTTTCACGAAGTTATCGACAAGAACGTGCAATGCACACTTGAATTTCAGGTAAAAGGCATCTGTTCAGGGGACATCTTCCAGTCATATTTGTCCTAGACCGATTAATCTGTCTCTCAGCCATTAACTATGCAAAAAGTTTATTTCTTTTAATGCGGGGCACATCCTTGATACTCGAGGTGGTAGCCTAGTACATGTTTAATATCTGGATGGGTGCCATTTGTTGCCCTTCAGGACGTTGGTTTTTTGCATACTTATGCCATATCTGTCTCTCGCCAATACATCCATCTTTTAAAAATTGGCTGACAGACAGATTAATCGGTCTAATTTAACCGTCTAGGTTCACAATCTTATTTTTGCATGACCTTTTCGTAATATTTTAGAAAGAATATGCAGTTACAATATGTAAGCAGGCACTTATGCTAAAAAACCTTTTATTTACTGGGTGTCAGGAGGTTTTACTCCATAGAAATTTTACTCCACAGAGGTTTCACTCCATTATATGGAAGATTTTGTTTCAAGGTTGAACGTTTTAAGCATTCATTTGGGCCACATTGTCATTTATTCAACAGACATTGAAATTCACCATTATTTGGAATGCGCTTTGCAGATGAAGTATTTTAGATCTCTGTTGAAGCGTCTGTTTAGAATCTAAACGTTAGATCTACAGGGGGGACAGCGATTCGCCCATAAAAACACCAAAATGAAGTTTCTTGAGAACAAATATGCAGTGTGGTTTTATAAAAGTTACCAGAATGAAAAGAGGTTCCTCAAACTGTAAAATGATAGTAGCATCATAAAGTATATTTTGTGATAAGTACAAATACACCCATAGAACTTGTCCCATGGCAATAAGATTAGGGCTGTTGGAAAGTGGACAGCATTTCGCCGATTATTTTATACTGTTCCCAAAAAGGTTACAAAGACTGTTAACCACTTTGCAAACAATAATTAAAATTAAAGATCAATTATTCTCATTGTATTCTAGCATATGATGAAGTTATAAATAGTATTTATATTGACTCCAGACACAGTTTAGAGAACATACAGCTCTTTGCATCAGTCAGATGTAGTTTGTTAGGCACATTTTACACTGACATACAAACTTTTTTATTCATCTTTATAATCCTGCATGCTGTCGACTCTAAAATCTTAGAAAAGTATCAAGACATGTTGCACACTTTTCTTCTATGCTATAAGGCCCCTTCAGTATCAACACAGATGTTACTTTTAAATGAGGTACAATAGAAATTGGCGAATCGCTGTCCCCCCTGTAGTTAAAGGGCGCACTTGTACAACTCATTAATATTCATGTATGCATATACACTGTGAGGTCACAGATTTACAAGGGGTTTCCCAACATATTTTTATAAATATAAATGCTGTTTGAAGATGAGTACATTACTATTTAGTTGAAGATCAAATACTCCAACAGAGAAATATATGGAGCGAAACCTCCCACGTAATGGAGCTAAACCTCCGTATAGCAAAAAGGGGCCACGGTGGCAGAGTGGTAACACTCTCGCCTCCCAACTTTGAGGTTGTGGTTTGGTTCCCGGCCCTAGCTCAAGTGGGAAAGCTGGTAGTTCCTTGCCGTTGGTTGGCAGTTTACAGTACAGAACCTTGACCAACTGTATGTACTGGTTTCCTGTGCCCGTCCAACTACCGTTGTGATATGACCTGTAGTGTTGAAAGCGACGTAAAACCCCAAATAAAATCCATGGAGTGAAACCTCCTGAATTCATTTACTACTCAGCTACCCAAGCTCTTCGCTTGCATTTTTTTGACAATATTAAAACCTCTTTACAATTATCTTTCCTTGTACTGTACATCATCATTATTAAGCGCCCCGCAAGGGACGCTTGTATCCACCGGATAGCATCCGGTGGATACTATGGATTTGACTTCGTTACGCCTACGCCGCCGCCGCCGCAGTGTGTAGAGAGATTTCACCATTACCGCTCTAACAAAAAAAATATTATAGTTAGCCTTCTCAAATTTGCAGGATATATTCATAGCCATAAAATCTTGCCTGGGAATATTTTTGGCCTCATTTTGAAAAACAAGATGGCCGCCACAGGCGTTTCTTTGCAGTCATGAAAAGTGCTTATATCTCCCTTATTATTGGTCCTAGAGGTTTGGGATGGTAAACCAGCCTATAGGAAATCATGGGCTGGGAATCTTTTGGTGTGGTCGGATTTGACCTTGGACCCCTCCTTCAAGGTCAAACGAGCATAACCAAACTTAAAAGTGCTTATAACTCGCTTATTATTGGTCGTAGAGGTTTAGGATGGTAAACCAACCAATAGGAAATCATGGGCTGGGAATCTTTTGGTGTGGTCGGATTTGACCTTGGACCCCTCCTTCAAGGTCAAACGAGGATAGCCAAACTTAAAAATGCTTATAACTCGCTTATTATTGGTCCTAGAGGTTTGGGATGGTAAACCAACCTATAGGAAATCATGGGCTGGGAATCTTTTGGTGTGGTCAGATTTGACCTTGGACCCCTCCTTCAAGGTCAAACGAGGATAGCCAAACTTAAAAGTGCTTATAACTCGCTTATTATTGGTCGTAGAGGTTTGGGATGGTAAACCAACCTATAGGAAATCATGGGCTGGGAATCTTTTGGTGTGGTCGGATTTGACCTTGGACCCCTCCTTCAAGGTCAAACGGGGATAGCCAAACTTAAAAGTGCTTATAACTCGCTTATTATTGGTCGTAGAGGTTTGGGATGGTAAACCAACCTATAGGAAATCATGGGCTGGGAATCTTTTGGTGTGGTCGGATTTGACCTTGGACCTCTCCTTCAAGGTCAAACGAGGATAGTACACAAAATCATGTGCTGGGAATCTATTGCTGTGGTCGGATTTGACCTTGGACCCTCCATCAAGGTCAAACGAGGATAGCCAAACTTAAAAGTGCTTATAACTCGCTTATTATTGGTCCTACAGCTTTGGAATGGTAAACCAAAATCTAGGAAATCATGGGCTGGGAATCTTTTGGTGTGATCGGATTTGACCTTTGGCCCCTCTTTCAAGGTCAAATGAGGATTGCCAAAATTAGTGTTTATATCTTGCTTATTCATATTCCTAGAGGTTTGCAGTGTCACACCAACCTATAGGAAATCATGGGCTAAGAATCTTTTGATATGGTCAGATTTCACCTTGGGCTTCTCCTTCAAGGTTAAGCGATGTTAGAATGACTTTGGTGAGTTTTCTTCTGGTGGATACAATTTGCATCGGTTCTCCGATGCGCTAGGTCTAGTTTGTATATGGGAGAAGCGACTCCGCCGGATCCACATTTTCTTTTCACAATAGCTTTGCAGCCATAAGGTGGATTCCCTTCATATTTGGCAGGTGTATGCAAGTGTGATGACAATCAGAGAAGTCACATGACCAAAAACATGTTTTTTAAAAGGGTGTGCTTGTCCGGATGATAACTTAAAAAGCGCTTCACCCCTTCGCATAAAATTTGGCCAATAAGTTTTTATTATATAGATCTTTCGAAATCATAACTTTTGGAAGTGATCCAATACAAAGTGGCCAACTTATTAACAATTTACCAAATGTCACAATTTTTTTTAACGCTGAAAACGCAAAAACGCATTTATCTCGGAAACGGAGCAAGATAGAGCAATTTCGACAAAAAATTTGACCCCCAGGATATCTGCACATTCTACTGGCAACTTTTTGCAAAAGTTGTTTTCCCGCCATTTTTGGTGGCCATCTTGAATTTCTCCGTTAAATGCAAAAACATGTTTATCTCAGAAACGGGGTGAGATGGAGTGATTTCGACGAATTTTTTTACCCGCAGCGTACCCGCAAAGTCTACTGGCGACTTTTCGTAAAAATTATTTTCCCGCCACTTTTGGTGGTCATCTTGAATTTCTCCGCTAAATGCAATCGGAGCGAGATAGAGGGATTTCAACGGGTCTACTGGCGACTTTTCGTAAAAATTGGTTTCCTGCCACTTTTGGCGGCCAAAAAGAGTCTATTGGCGACTTTTCTGCAATGTACTTGTAAACAAGGACAAGTCAGCGATTTCAACAAAATTTTTGACCCTCAGGCTGGCTGCAGAGTCTACTGGCAACTTTTCTCAAAAAATGTTTTCCCGCCACTTTTGGCGGCCATCTTGAATTTCTACGTTAAACACAAAAACATGTTTATCTCAGAAAAGGAGAGAGATAGAGCGATTTTGACGAAATTTTTGACCCACAGGGTATATGCGGAGTCTACTGGCAACTTTTACCAAAAAAACTTTTTCCTGGCCACTTTTGGTGGCCGTCTTGAATTTCTGCGTAAAACGCAAAAACGTATTTATCTTGGAAGCAGAATGAGATAGAAGCAATATTTGACCTTCAGGGTATCTGCAATCTACTGGCAACTTTTCGCAAAAATCATTTTCCTGCCACTTTTGGCGGCCATCTTGAATTTCTGCGTTCAACGCAAAAACCCGCTTATTTTGGGAATGGACCGAGATAGAGTGATTTCGTGGCTAAAAAAATCCACTGAACAGAAATCGGCTTCGTCATCAGATTGCTCGGTGCAATGCACTTGTAAACAAGGACAAGTCAGACTACTATAGCAAAGTGATTTCAGACAATAGTCATGACTCTCGAAAACTTTGTCGTGAGCTCCATAAAACCCTAAATAGGGTTTCTGATGCCACACTTCCACCCCATGAGTCTGAGAAGTCATTGGCTGACCAGTTTTCCTCCTTCTTTTCCAACAAAATTAAGAAAATTAGAGATAACTTCGCTCCCTCTGACACTAAATACGATCTTCACCCACCTTCAGATCCTCCAAAAATTACTGTCTTTAAGCAAGGGTCTGAGGAGGCTGTTGATAAAATAATTAAAACGTCACCAACAAAGTCATGCCTATTGGATCCTTTGCCGACATTCCTTGTCAAGGAATGCATTGATGTACTGCTGCCATCCCTTACAAAGCTGGTGAACTGCTCACTCATGGAGGGATGTGTCCCTGATGCTTTCAAATCTGCTGTGGTCACTCCTCTTATTAAAAAGCCAAATCTCCCCTCAAATGACCTGAAGAATTATCGTCCTGTATCTGGCCTCAGTTTTATATCAAAACTGATAAAATGTGTGGTTGCTAAGCAGCTGTTAGAACATATTCATGTCCATAACTTAGACAACCTGTACCAGTCGGCATATAAGGCTGGTCATTCAACTGAGATAGCTCTTCTCTACATAAAAAATGAAATTTACTTCTCATTGTCAAAAGGTGAAACCACTGCCTTAGTATTGCTCGACTTGTCTGCTGCCTTCAACACCATAGATCATTCCACTCTTCTTAGTTGCCTCCGAAATTGGTTTGGAGTCAGTGGCTCTGTTCTGAAATGGTTCACATCCTACCTAACAGACCGTTATCAGACAATAAAAATTGGTTCTACTTTGTCAGATGTTTGTAAACTCCTATTTGGTGAATCCCAAGGTTCAGTCCTGGGCCCTTTGCTGTTCTCATTGTACACCACCCCCCCTCAGTTTGATTATTCGGAGTGATCCGGATCACTATCTAGATCTTCTGGATCCATGAAATGTAATTTTTAAAGACGGATAACTCAAAAAGTTATGGATGGATTTTGATGAAATTTTCAGTATGCTAAATGGGACAAGGAACAAGTGATTAGATTTTGGGAGTGATCTGGAACACTCTCTGGATCCATGAAAAATATATTGGGAGTGAAGCGGATTTGAGCTCTCGTGGTGGAGGTCTGAACTCTCTGAGTGCTTTTGTTTACTTCTGCTAACATTGGCCGTCTACTCAAAATCTACAATTTGCATTTAATTGTCTATACCTCATGGCCTGTCAATTGGAAAGTCTTGAGATTTATCAAAATTAAAGCCCCTGCCATGATATAACAATTTTCTTTAATTTCATTGCTTTTGCATTCGCAGTAGTACACACGGCTTGATTGTTACCGCTTGGCGATAATAGAAGACTTTACAATTCACGGATCCCAACTCCTGTACAAAACACCATATAGAAGTGTGAGAATTATGAACAGGTTATTAAATATGTTGGCTGTGTATGCAACTTTGAGGTGTTATAAAAGTCCAACTATCAATTTTTTCAGATTAAGAGTGCCAAAATTACAATAATTTGCTTTCAAAATAAAATAAATATAATGTTTGTATGTTATTATCTTAATATCCCTGTTACGACTGTGCAACAGTATTTAGACCCAAAACTGGACCCTTTGTAGTTTGTACCCATGTTTCACTGTCTTCTCAGTCACCGACACCAAGGCCAGATGCATGAATGCTGCATGTATAGGTTTCCAAAATATAAGTCATATTAATATAACTGCTTGTTAATATTCTCAAATTTAACATTGAAGTTTTTGAATGTACCATAAAATATTGTCAAGCAAACGTAATATGAATACACAGTTACCATATTCATTTAGTGATCTAACTAGGGACATCATGACTCCAAATATTTCATGTTGGCCAACTGCTTAGTACTATTCAGTACTGAATAATCATCAAATTTATAAAAATATAAAATCTCAGGCTTCATATTCTAAAATGTAGTGAAAACATTAAATATGTGAAATAAAATTAAGGTATATGTCCATAATCTGTAAGTAAGTAAGTAAGTAAGAAACACTTATATAGCGCCGAATTTGATGTAAACATCCTCTAAGGCGCTGATGTGCAAAAAGGGATAGTCCAGTTCCAGAAAGATGTCCGTTTCCATATTAGCGTCCGGTAGGGGAGATAGGCTATGGTGGAGGATAAGCCAATCTAAAGAGGTATGTTTTCAACTGTTTCCTGAAACCCGAAATGCTTTCTATGGTTCTGATGGCTTGAGGAAGCTTGTTCCACTCTCTGTAAAAAATGATTAAATTTGCTATTTTTCTGCAACTTCCAGTGCATCCTTTTTCATACAGGAAGTGGGTATAAGAGGTATGTGGTTCATAAACATTAAAGCAAACATGGCTATAGTTTAATTTTAACTTAATTTTTTGTGACAATATGTAAGTATTTGTTGGATAAAGAACTTTTGGTATATTTTACTACATTGTGCGTTTAATGACTCGTAATGAGTGATTATTCGTTCATCAAAACATAATACTGATATATAACACCATTCCAATTTCCAACCATCGATTAGTTGGCTACTCATGACTTTCCTATCTTTAAGTAGTTATCACGAAACCACAGTCCTTTGACTTTAACAGAAAACTTAAAACCATGATGCTGTGCTTTGACTCACTTCTTTAAATTATCAGAATTATAGCGTCTTGACTTTTTCCTGATTTTCTTCATATTTCATTGCTTCTACATTCATACTGGTGGCCTATGTAGCAAATTTGCAAGCATCTTCCTACACTAGCTATGCCCTGGGTTCAGCCAAAACTTATTGCTTTTACTGTATTGTTGATTAATGGTGTCATCTTTGTCCTTGACATTTCCTTTGATATTTACACACACTAGCGTAAGCTGTAACCACACCACTTAAAACTGGTGTTTTGTTTCATTCATAGGTCATCACAGGTGGAAGCTATGATGTAGATATGGAACTCAGTGGGCCAAAGGGTGACTTTCTGTATAAAGAGAGTAAGAAACAGTATGACAGTTACACTTGGACAACGGCAGACAAAGGAGAACACAAGTTTTGCTTCAGCAATGAATTCTCAACATTTACCCATAAGGTGGTCTATTTTGATTTTATCGTCGGGGATGAAGATGATGATGATTTTGGAGATGATGATGAAGATCATCACACAGCAATGACTCAGGTAAATATTTCAGCTTTATGATAGTGGTGGGAAATGCCCCAGTTATCTCAACTGAGTAATCATCCACATTACTGACCAAAGATTGAACCACAGTCAATAATATATACCTATTTTGATACATTCTTGGTCATTATTGAATCAAAGACTTTCCAGGATGTAATGCATATCAGTGTGTAAGAATTTGGGTGGGCCCACAATTTTAAAGCTAAGTATCTGTCAAAAATACCCACTTTCTGTAAATGTGGCAGAACATATAAAGTTTATATTATAAACAAAACATAATGTTATGAAAACTCTTAAAATTTAATGAATAAAAACTGCCTAAAATCCATGGAAAGTAGTTTAAAAGACATTAATATTCAATCAGGTATAGAAAGGTAAGATTTATGATAAATAATCAGTCAGTAAAAATTGTGACCGAGTGTGATGGTACACTGTCACTTGTGATTAATGTACCCCATGTGTAATTCCTCCACTATTAAACTAGAACTAGTGATACATGTGTAAAATGATTTTGTGAGATGACAGAGCAGAACCTCTGTAATCTAACCTTCAGTTATCCTGTTCTGCACCATGTGCAGGCGAATATACATCATTACATGTTCTACTACTATTAAAACCTGAGTACCTTCCATTTTTTACATTGTGGAATGATGTGTTAAAGTTGACTGAAAAGTTTTTGGTGCACAAAGTCTTGATGAATGTTTTTGAACTGGTTTTGTCCATATTGGGAAACTGCACATTATTATTTAATCCTTACATATTTTGTTAGTAACCTGTGAAGCAAATATTTCAATAAGCTTGATAATTTCTTTTTCAGGGATTCACGGAACTGTTGTTTGTATTTAGGTATATTTAGTTATCTCAGGTTTACAGCATTCACTGTATTGACTTATTATTTTTGCCTTTAAAGGCTAAATATCTTATTTATCGTTAAGTTTAAAGTAAAGGTATAGTATTTCTTTGCTGTTAAAAAAAACTCAGATTTTGAAAATAGTTAAACATTTCAAGTGACAATTTATTTATTTAACAGATGGAGACATCAGCAGTAACAATACACGAATCCCTCAAAGTGATTGTGGACTATCAGACACATCATAGATTACGAGAGAATACGGGCAGGGCATTTGCCGAGGACCTTAATGAACGTGTGATGCTGTGGTCTGTCGGTATATTTGTTGTGATATTAGTTGTTGGAATTGGCGAAGTTATTGTGTTAAAAAGCTTTTTCAGTGACAGTAAAAGGCCATCACGTACATAAAACTTAACTAACATAGGGTTGTTGTTTTTCCTTTTTATTACTTAATGGACTGTTAGTATCCAAAAAAAAAAAAGATTTGTAATGTTAGAATACTGGGTATGATCTTTTGAACTATTGAGTCGAAGAAACAAATCATCTAGCCATAGATGTTTGATGGTGAAGTCTCTTTCACAGAGACAGCAGATATTGTCTTTGAAGATACAACTACCGATTAAATAGTGTGAATAAGCATTACAGTTTTTTAATTGGATATTTCATCACAAATCATTTTACAAGTGAGCATCTGGTGAACAGTATGAACATAAATGAACTAAGGATGTAAAACCATGCCAGGCTTTGTATAGTTTTATTTCTTGTGAGATCATAGCCTATAGAGTTAAATTTAGTCATAAATATCAAAGGATTACTTCATCAGGAAGTTTAGAAAACTTGTAGTACATTGTCACTTTAATTGAATTCATCTGTGACATATTTTGCCTAGTGTTTGACCTGTTTGAATTTTTACCTTAAAACAGTCATCTTGATCCTTTTCTCATAAGTTATATATTGCCTTAAATTGTTTTACCAAACTGAAATTTACATTACTTCCAGTTTCTTTCAATGAGAAAATTTATCTGAGTAGCTCTGCCAATTAGTTTATCTTACAGACTGTATGTCTCAGGAAAATACATAAGATGGGAGCAGGAGCTTGTATTTTGACCTCAAGATCAATATAATTCTTATTAGCAGTTTAAGTTGAGATTTTATAACCCACTCAAATGCCAGATTAATTCCAGAAAAAAAAGGGTACTCAAAAATTTCCCTAAAAAAATTCTTGTAGTAAGCAGTCTTACAGCACCAGTGAGTTGTAATGCTTGAAGTGTCAAAATGAGCAAGTCAAAATCACTACATATTTATATATGGCTATAAGTAACGGAGTCCTCTGATATTGCAGCTGAAATGTGTTTCAATGTGTTAAAATTTATGGTTTTAAATATTTTTTCTCTAAATCTCCCTGTACACATACAAATGTTATGTCACAAAAGGTACCTGTTTTAGTAGATAGTGAGGAAGATCAAGAAAGATGATGCCAGTCAAGTAACATAAAATTTGCCTTGTATAAACTATACAATAAACAGGTACTTTTGTGGCAAAGTGCCACTGTTGTGTGTTTGTAAATAAATGTATAGCAATGTTTGTGAGTATATATATCAATAAATGTGTCTTTCCAGATGCATTTAAATGTTGTTGTAATGTGTATTACATACAGAATAATAGTTAACCTGATGTAGGTTGAATGTCAAAATTTCGCAGGACTTTGTTCTATTTTTTCCCATCTTCTAATAATCTCCACAAAATGTCTGATGTTAATGATGTTTGACTGTGGGATGTAATACCAATATATCTATGGAAGAATGTGATATATCATGTCTGACAGCACTCTTAGCAATCTAGGTTGATCTACTTCAAACTTCTGATGGATCAGGCTGAGAGAATGTATTATGTGTTCGTGTGTGTTTTTTATGTTGTGTATTTTAGGTGATGTTATTTGAATCTCCTGCACACTGTATCATTTTGTTTTCATCTACTGAATTATGAAGCTTGTACAGATAACATTATTTGGATAATGTTCACTTGTATGTGCAAGGGGATTGTTCTTTCCCTAATTTCACTAGAGTTGGTTTCACTTTACATATTATGACATTTAAAATGCACTTGACTTCTTTTCCCCCAGTTATAACAAGCGACAAAAGATGGTTCCGACAGTCTCATTTTGTGTTCAATACATGTGAACATATGGAACTCGCAGTTTTTACATTTCTCCTTTCCTAGTCGCTTGCTGTTCAATTATCTGAATAATAAATAGCTGTTCTAGTTCAATTTCCTGTGATTTTGTTGTTAGTTATTCATACCATTTTGCATGCTTCATTTGCTTTGTAGTTTAAAAGATTTTACCATAAGTGATATCATGTTCTGTAACACACTGGATGGGTCGCGGTAATGGCCAAAGTATAGTTAGCATATATATCGTTAGAATTTGTTGGCCTTCAGGATTCCAATTTGTCTTTTGAAAACAAGTAATGTTCAGAGGTGTTAAATATGGCAACACAATGCATACAAAACATTTTGTGAATATATTTAATAAAATTTTTATTCCCATCACTATGGAGCTTTGTCCCATTGCATTCGTCGTAACTTCTTTTTTTTCTTTGTGTTTATATCTAAATAAAATTTTGGGTGTTTATTTTATGTTGTAACATTTTTGTGGGATTTGGTTCTTAAATATTTTTTATTTTTAACTCTTTAATTGGGGTTCAGTAATTTATAAATTTTGCAGCTCTAGAGTTTCTGCTTTAAATCTGTTTACAGAAAAAGTTTTAAATATTTAAACATTTTTTAGTTAACTTATGTTTCTGTAATCTGTAAATTTTAAAGGTACAAGACTACAATTAGATTTGAATTAAAACACAGGTTATTTATATCAAAATGATGTAATATTGTGTACTTTATTCATCCTAAGTGTATTGTGTAACCAGATAATAAGCCTTCATAAGGGTTTCAATAATCTCAGAATAATGCCAGTTTGCAGGTGACATGTGCCTATTACAAAAGTATTTAAAAAAATTGGCAGCCCAAGTTGGCTCTAGAAGCAGAAAGTATGAGTACTAGTTGGCTCTAGAAGCAGTATGAGTAATGTGCTATATTTTTCACAATACAGTTATTAGTTCAGTTAGCGATGTATTTGGTGCTTGACAATTTCCCACCATTAAAACTAGTGCATTAGTTTTGAATTTAGCCAAATCAGACAGGTAATGCTTATGTTTATTTTTTTTCTGCTTCACTGTTTTGTTGATTTTTGTTAAACCATTTTGTTGCTATCAACAACATCAACAACCGTAACAACAGAAAATGATTTCTATGACATTAAATAAAATTACTATTCATGTGTGTAAGTTAACAACATATTTGATATTTTAATTAATCAGGGCTCGGCATGGAAAAAATATGATACTACAAAAATATTGTCACTGATATTCACAAAAACTTGTAGTATGCTTGTACTGGGAATTCAGACTAAACGACAACTGTTACATTTATTATTTTGGAGAATTTACTCATTTTACTGATATAAACACATTTTGTATCCACAAAGCTCTAAATGGATACAACTTTTAAATGCAAAGTTTTGTTTTCATTTACAGTTGTAAATTTTGGAATAATAATTAAGCAGATCTTTGTTTACTGGTAAGTCTCCTTGTCACTAGCAGATTTATATGAACAGAAATAAAGAAATTTCCTTCAAATAGCTTTTCATTGTGTCACACTCTCCATATCTTGCACCCATTATTAACTAGAGATTTTGTTGGGTCAATACATGTTACCTAGTGGACAAATGCATTTGCCCGGCGCACTGCCAGTCTTTCCAAACATTAGAACAAATGTCCTGAGCTGGCCTCTGGCGGGGATCGGTAGTATTCTGTTCACTCGCCAGGTGGCTGCATCATTATTATCTCCTGCCAGGCTTTAGCCTGGGAGGGAGATTATAAAATGCATCATGTGTGTGCGTGCGTGTGTGCCTGCGTGCGTTAATGTGCAGATTTCTCCAAACTACTACAGTTACAGATTTTTTGTAAATTAAAAGACCCATGAATTTTCACGCCCTCGAAAATTTTGTTGGTTTTGTGGACGTAGGCCTAAAGGTAAGTGAGTAATAGCAATATCTGCTACTTTGAGTAAAGGACTCCTAACTCAAAAGTCATTGCAGTTACAGCTTTTTCTTTAAATATGTTGTTTAGCTACTTTCTCCTTAGCTATAAGATGGTACATAGTTCAGGGTTCCATTGCATGCCATAAGTGAGTAATAGCTACTTATTTGTGACAAATAATGACAGAAGTAAATGTCAAATATCTTCAAAAGTATTAAAGTTATGCAAATCTTTCCAAATATATTAGTCCTCTGGTTCAAATGTGTTATTCATCATATGTTATTTAAGCTGCACATTTTATAGCTGAGTAATAAGTAATTTGAAATTCTTACTGTTGAGTAAACTTATTGTAACTCCAAAATTATTTTGGAAATGATGAGAGATAGAGCAATTTTGAAGATAAGTCAGTCCCCTACTTTTGGGTGATCTACCACATAGTTAAGTTGCATAGCTGAGTCACAGCTACTAAAATGAGGAAATGTCTTTTATCTCTAAAAGTATTGAAGCTACGTAATTTCTTCTAAATAAGTCATTCACCTACTTTTGGCTGATCTGACACATAGGGAAGTTGCAGAACTATAGCTCTTTGGATAGCTGAGTATTAGCTACTAAATGAGCAAATGTCTTTTATCTCTAAAAGTATTACAGATAAGCAATTTCTTCTGAATGAATCATTCAACTACTTTTGGCTGATCTACCACATAGTGAAGTTGCAGAACTTTAGCTCTTTGGATGGCAGACTAATAGCTACTAAAATGAGTAAATGTCTTTTATCTGTAAAAGTGTTACAGATAGGCAATTTCTTCTAAATAAGCCCTTCACCTACTTTTGGGTGAACTACTACATAGTAAATTATAGCTCTTTGGATTGCAGAGTAATAGCCAGTAAAATGAATAAATGCCTCTTATCTTTAAAAGTATTGCAGTCGAACATTAAATGCCTCTTGCTCATTGTCACTTCTTCATGTGCCTCCATCTCGCAAGAAGGTGTATATTACACTATCTAATGGGAGTGTTCCAATGGAGCTGACCTACGACTCTAGGGTCGGTTTCAATAGTTTGTAGGGTCTCAGCGAAAATGCTGAGTTGGTTATGAAATCCACAACAGGTCAGTATAGTTACAGATAGGACGTGATGAGCATCCCGACAAGATGTAGGGTCGGGGACGTTTTTTCCACGGCCAGTCGTAGAACTACTACAAGCCCTAAACCCCTAACAGACAAGCCGGGAGCTTGTTCCAAACCCGTCACAACAGGACTGATTGTTTTTGTGGGTCGGTATCTAGAGTCGGGATCCATATCACACTATATACCCCCCCCCCCCCCCCCCCCCCCCGTGATGTGCCATTCATTTCACACTTTAAAGAGGAACACGCCAAAAGCGACTGATAGATCACTTGAGGGTCCTTTTGTTATCTCCCGCCGGGCTTTAGCCCGGGAGGGAGATTATGAAATGATGTCTGTGGTGTACGTGCGTGCGTGCGTGCGGTGCGTGCGTTAGTTAGTCACGCAGATTTCTCCAAAACTACTACAGCTACAGATTTTTTGTAAATTAATTGTCCCAATGAATTTTCATGCCCTTGAAAAAATTTTTGGTTTTATTGACTTAGGCCTAAAGATAAGTGAGTAATAGCAATCTTAGCTACTTTGAGTAAAGGGCTCATAACTCAAAAACTATTGCAGTAACAACTTTTTCTTCAAATATGTTGTTCAGCTACTTTGTCCTTAGCTATAAGATGGTACATAGTTTGGGGTCCCATTGCATGCCATAAGTGAGTAATAGCTATTTTCTCATTTGTAGCTAAATAACAGAAGAAGTAAATGTCAAATATCTTCAAAAGTATTGAAGTTAGGGAAATCTTTTCAAATATGTTGTCCATCTACTTTTTGGTAAGCTATAACATAGTAAAGTTTCAGACCTGTTGCACCTTGGATAGCTGAGTAATAGCTACTTTGAAATTCTGACTGTTGAGTAAAGCTATTGTAACTAAAAAAGTATTGCAGTTAGAGTGTTTTCCTAAAATATGTTGTTCAGCTACTTTGTTCTTAGCTATAAGATGGTACATAGTTTGGGGTTCTATTGCTTGCCATAAGTGAGTAATAGCTATTTCCTCATTTGTAGCTAAATAACAGAAGAAGTAAATGTCAAATATCTTCAAAAGTATTAAAGTTAGGGAAATCTTTTCAAATATGTTGTCCGTCTACTTTTTGGTAAGCTATGACATAGTAAAGTTTCAGACCTGTTGCACCTTGGATAGCTGAGTAATAGCTACTTTGAAATTCTGACTGTTGAGTAAAGCTATTGTAACTAAAAAAGTATTGCAGTTAGAGTGTTTTCCTAAAATATGTTGTTCAGCTACTTTGTTCTTAGCTATAAGATGGTACATAGTTTGGGGTTCTGCTGCTTGCCATAAGTGAGTAATAGCTATTTCCTCATTTGTAGCTAAATAACAGAAGAAGTAAATGTCAAATATCTTCAAAAGTATTAAAGTTAGGGAAATCTTTTCAAATATGTTGTCCATCTACTTTTTGGTAAGCTATGACATAGTAAAGTTTCAGACCTGTTGCACCTTGGATAGCTGAGTAATAGCTACTTTGAAATTCTGACTGTTGAGTAAAGCCATTGTAACTCCAAAACTATTGCAGTTGGAGTATTTTCCTAAAATATGTTGTTCAGCTATTTTGTTCTTAGCTATAAGATGGTACATACTTTGGGGTTCTATTGCTTGCCATAAGTGAGTAATAGCTATTTTCTCATTTGTAGCTAAATAACAGAAGAAGTAAATGTCAAATATCTTCAAAAGTATTGAAGTTAGGGAAATCTTTTCAAATATGTTGTCCATCTACTTTTTGGTAAGCTATAACATAGTAAAGTTTCAGACCTGTTGCACCTTGGATAGCTGAGTTATAGCTACTTTGAAATTCTGACTGTTGAGTAAAGCCATTGTAACTCCAAAACTATTGCAGGTACAGTATTTTCCTAAAATATGTTGTTCAGCTACTTTGTCCTTAGCTATAAGATGGTACATAGTTTGGGGTTCTATTGCATGCCATAAGTGAGTAATAGCTATTTTGTTATTTGTAGCAAAATCATGACATAAGTAAATGTCAAATATCTTCAAAAGTATTAAAGTTAGGGAAATCTTTTCAAATATGTTGTCCGTCTACTTTTTGGTAAGCTATGACATAGTAAAGTTTCAGACCTGTTGCACCTTGGATAGCTGAGTAATAGCTACTTTGAAATTCTGACTGTTGAGTAAAGCTATTGTAACTAAAAAAGTATTGCAGTTAGAGTGTTTTCCTAAAATATGTTGTTCAGCTACTTTGTTCTTAGCTATAAGATGGTACATAGTTTGGGGTTCTGCTGCTTGCCATAAGTGAGTAATAGCTATTTCCTCATTTGTAGCTAAATAACAGAAGAAGTAAATGTCAAATATCTTCAAAAGTATTAAAGTTAGGGAAATCTTTTCAAATATGTTGTCCATCTACTTTTTGGTAAGCTATGACATAGTAAAGTTTCAGACCTGTTGCACCTTGGATAGCTGAGTAATAGCTACTTTGAAATTCTGACTGTTGAGTAAAGCCATTGTAACTCCAAAACTATTGCAGTTGGAGTATTTTCCTAAAATATGTTGTTCAGCTATTTTGTTCTTAGCTATAAGATGGTACATACTTTGGGGTTCTATTGCTTGCCATAAGTGAGTAATAGCTATTTTCTCATTTGTAGCTAAATAACAGAAGAAGTAAATGTCAAATATCTTCAAAAGTATTAAAGTTAGGGAAATCTTTTCAAATATGTTGTCCATCTACTTTTTGGTAAGCTATGACATAGTAAAGTTTCAGACCTGTTGCACCTTGGATAGCTGAGTAATAGCTACTTTGAAATTCTGACTGTTGAGTAAAGCCATTGTAACTCCAAAACTATTGCAGTTGGAGTATTTTCCTAAAATATGTTGTTCAGCTATTTTGTTCTTAGCTATAAGATGGTACATACTTTGGGGTTCTATTGCTTGCCATAAGTGAGTAATAGCTATTTTCTCATTTGTAGCTAAATAACAGAAGAAGTAAATGTCAAATATCTTCAAAAGTATTGAAGTTAGGGAAATCTTTTCAAATATGTTGTCCATCTACTTTTTGGTAAGCTATAACATAGTAAAGTTTCAGACCTGTTGCACCTTGGATAGCTGAGTTATAGCTACTTTGAAATTCTGACTGTTGAGTAAAGCCATTGTAACTCCAAAACTATTGCAGGTACAGTATTTTCCTAAAATATGTTGTTCAGCTACTTTGTCCTTAGCTATAAGATGGTACATAGTTTGGGGTTCTGCTGCTTGCCATAAGTGAGTAATAGCTATTTTGTTATTTGTAGCAAAATCATGACATAAGTAAATGTCAAATATCTTCAAAAGTATTAAAGTTAGGGAATTCTTTTCAAATATGTTATCCATCTACTTTTTCATAAGCTATCACATAGTAAAGTTTCAGATCTGTTGCACATTGGATAGCTGAGTAATAGCTACTTTGAAATTCTACAGTTGAGTAAATCCATTGTAACTCCAAAACTATTGCAGTTACAATATTTTCGTAAAATATGTTGTTCACCTACTTTGTCCTTAGCTATAAGCTGGCATGTAGTTTGGGGTTCTATTGCATGCCATAAGTGAGTAATAGCTATTTTCTTATTAGTAGCAAAATAATGACATAAGTAAATGTCAAATATCTTCAGGAGTATTAAAGTTACGGAATTCTTTTCAAATATGTCATTCATCTACTTTTTTGTAAGCTATCACATAGTAAAGTTTCAGACCTGTTGCACATTGCATAGCTAAGTAATAGCTACTTTGAAATTGTGACTGTTGAGTAAATCCATTGTAACTCCAAAACTATTGCAGTTACAGCTTTTTCTTCAAATATGGTGTTCAGCTACTTTGTCCTTAGCTATAAGCTGGCATGTAGTTTGGGGTTCTATTGCATGCCATAAGTGAGTAATAGCTATTTTCTTATTAGTAGCAAAATAATGACATAAGTAAATGTCAAATATCTTCAGAAGTATTAAAGTTACGGAATTCTTTTCAAATATGTCATTCATCTACTTTTTTGTAAGCTATCACATAGTAAAGTTTCAGACCTGTTGCACATTGCATAGCTAAGTAATAGCTACTTTGAAATTGTGACTGTTGAGTAACTCCATTGTAACTCCAAAACTATTGCAGTTACAGCTTTTTCTTCAAATATGTTGTTCAGCTACTTTGTCCTTAACTATAAGATGGTATATATTTTGGGGTTGTGTTGCATGCCATAAGTGAGTAATAGCTATTTTCTTATTTGTAGCAAAATAACGACATAAGTAAATGTCAAATATCTTCAAAAGTATTAAAGTTAGGGAAATATTTTCAAATATGTTATTCATCTAGTTTTTGATAACCTATCACATAGTAAAGTTTCAGACCTGTTGCACATTGGATAGCCGAGTAATACCTACTTTGAAATTGTGACTGTAGGGTAAATGCATATAGTTTGGGGTTCTATTGCATGCCATAAGTGAGTAATAGCTATTTTCTGATTTGTGGCAAAATAATGACATAATTTTTCTCAAATAACTGCTTCATCTACTTTTGGGAGAGCTTTCACATGGTGAACTTTCAGACCCGTAGCTAATTATTCACCTACTCAAAATGAGTAAATGTGAATTATCTCTAAAAGTATTGCGGATATCCAATTTTTATCAAATAACTCATTCATCTACTTTTGGGAGAGCTTTCACATGGTGAAGTTCCAGACCCGTAGCTAATTACTCACCTACTCAAAATGAGTAAATGTGAATTATCCCTAAAAGTATTGGGGATATCCAATTTTTCTTAAATAACTCATTCACCTACTTTTGGAAGAGCTTTCACTTGGTGAAGTTTCAGACCCGTAGCTAATTATTCACCTACTCAAAATGAGTAAATGCTAATTATCTCTAAAAGTATAGTGGATATCCAATTTTTATCAAATTACTCGTTCATCTACTTTTGGGAGAGCTTTCACATGGTGAAGTTCCAGACCTGTAGCTAATTACTCACCTACTCAAAATGAGTAAATGTGAATTATGTCTAAAAGTATTGCAGATATCCAATTTTTCTCAAATAACTCATTCACCTACTTTTGGGAGAGCTTTCACTTGGTGAAGTTTCAGACCCGTAGCTAATTATTCACCTACTCAAAATGAGTAAATGCTAATTATCTCTAAAAGTATAGTGGATATCCAATTTTTATCAAATTACTCGTTCATCTACTTTTGGGAGAGCTTTCACATGGTGAAGTTCCAGACCCGTAGCTAATTACTCACCTACTCAAAATGAGTAAATGTGAATTATCTGTAAAAGTATTGCAGATATCCAATTTTTCTCAACTAACTCATTCACCTACTTTTGGGAGAGCTTTTACTTGGTGAGGATTCAGACCCGTAGCTAATTATTCACCTACTCAAAATGAGTAAATGCTAATTATCTCTAAAAGTATTGCGGATATCCAATTTTTATCAAATTACTCGTTCATCTACTTTTGGGAGAGCTTTCACATGGTGAAGTTCCAGACCCGTAGCTAATTACTCCCCTACTGAAAATGAGTAAATGTGAATTATCTCTAAAAGTATTGCAGATAGCCAATTTTTATCAAATAACTCATTCACCTACTTTGGGAGAGCTTTCACTTGGTGAATTTTCAGAGCCGTAGCTAATTATTCACGTACTCAAAATGAGTAAATGCTAATTATCTCTAAAAGTATTGCGGGTATCCAATTTTTATCAAATTACTCGTTCATCTACTTTTGGGTGAGCTTTCACATGGTGAAGTTCCAGACCCGTAGCTAATTACTCCCCTACTGAAAATGAGTAAATGTGAATTATCTCTAAAAGTATTGCAGATAGCCAATTTTTCTCAAATAACTCATTCACCTACTTTTGGGAGAGCTTTCGCTTGGTGAAGTTTCACACCCGTAGTTCATTATTCACCTACTCAAAATGAGTAAATGCGAATTATCTCTACAAGTATTGCAGATAGCCAGTATTTCTGAAATAACTCATTCACATACATTTTGCAGAGCTTTCATTTAGTGAATTTTCAGATGCGTAGCTAATTACTCACCTACTCAAAATGAGTAACTGCCTATTATCACTAAAAGTATTGCAGATAGCCAATATTTTTCAAATAACTCATTCACCTACATTATGGAGAGCTTTCACATGCTAAATTTTTTAATGAATTTTTTAAATAATTTTTAATGCATTAAGATTCATGAAATCATGCACTAAATCAATTATAACTTGAAAAGTATTACATTTACAGCACCTTGTTAAAATATGTTATCTTTAGTACATCTAATTTATATGGCGGGAGATAAATGCATGCGTCAGAATGCTTGTTTTTATTGATTTAAATATTTTATTGTACATGATAATTTCAAAACACAGAAGACAGCAGAACCCAGCACCTGCCCAGCCAGCATCACCATCACCCCCATCACCCCAAGGAGAAGGAAGCCACAGAATCCATGGGTCATGCCCTGGATACCGCAGAGTAGAGACGTTGCTATAGAACACTTTTGGATGAGTTAATCACTACTGACATACCAGGCTACAGAAACTTCACCTGGATGCAATCATGCAACCAGCCCCTTTTTATTTGATTGAAGAAAGAATCATCCCCACCTCAGAAAGTCAATCACCAAGTTCAGGAAGCCATTGGAAGTCGGGTTGAAACTGGCAGTTACTTTGAGACACTTTCCCACAGGGGAAAGCTACACCTCACTGCAATACCACTGGAGGGTTGGAAGAATGACCATCTGCAAATTTGTCCCTCAGGTCTGCAAAGCCATTTTGAAAGAATTTCAACAGGAGTACTTGATACGTCTCACTGAGCCTGAAGACTGGAAGAAAATTGAAGAAAGATTTAGAAACAGATGGAATGTTCCCCATGCAGTCGGAGCACTAGATGGAAAACACATTGCTATAAATAAGCCCAAGAAGTCAGGCAGTGAATATTTCAACTACAAGGGCTACTTCTCCCTGGTACTTTTGGCTTTAGTCGATACAGATTATAAGTTCCTGTGGGTCAACGTGGGGGGCCAGTGGGTCATTATCTGATGCTCAGATTTTCAATTGCAGCAAACTGAAAAGAAGAATTAAGAACGGAACCTTGGGACTCATTTGGTATACTTGTCCAGAGATTCAGGATGCTGTTGACCACCATGGAGCAGAGGCCAGCAGAGTTGTGAGATACATTGTGTTAACATGTGTGGTACTACATAAATGCTGAGAAGCCATCAGGGGGGAGCAGACAGACCACCCACTCCAGCTGACGACATACAACCACCACAGGGGGACCAGGGGGAACAGAGACATCATGAGAACTTAAGAAACCCATCGAAGGAGGCCAAACATCAACGAGACCTACTGAAAGACTACTTCAATCACGTGGGGGCTCTGGCTGGGCAGGAGGACAGAGTTTAAGAAGACTGAGGGGAGAAGACAGGGGCAGAGCATGCTGTCATCTATCAGTCCTTTTCAGGACTACCCAAATAATCCAAGAACTTTTATTTAGCAAAGTGTTGCACAAAAAATAACCCCAAATTTCCAACAATTTAATGCAAATTCAATTTTACCAATTATTTACCATTATTCCCAATCACAAACACAAATCCTTCTCAAGTCCAGTTCACCAATTTAAATGTCATCTTCTACAGATTTAAACCCAGGTCTTTAATTTACAAAGTTCACATCCACCACCAAAATGACCTGGGTTTAGTGTAAAAAAAACCCCCAAAAAACTGCAAAATAGTAAAACAAAAATGATCCCATTTTAAAATAAATTATTTCTGTTTAAAATATCACAAACAGAAATAATTATGATAATCCATTTTGTGTAGAAACTAGAAAAAGAAAATTTTTGAATATTTTGTTAGGTCTTGCCGTTTGTTTTTCTGTCAGTCCCTCCACACATTGAAAACACAACTTGTATGGATGTTGGGTTTCATTCCAAATTTTTGTTTGGGGTGGGAGGGACGTGGATTGGTCTTTGTTATTGGTTATTGGGGGGGGGGGGGGGGGGGGGGTTTGTTTTATATTTTTTTTGTGGGGTTGGGGGGTGGGGGTGGCTTGCTTTGGAATTCTTAGGGGACAAATTTTATTTAATTTTTTTTACTTTATTTCTAAATAATGTTTTTAACTTTTTTGCCATTTTTTAATTATTTTTGTTTTGTTTTGTGGTGGAACTTTATTAATATTTATTCAACATTCATTCATTCATTCACACAATTTTTTTGTGTACTGTTGGGAAGTGTAAGTGTTAGACGGTGTGCTTTTTTGTTTTGGGCATAGACATTTTAGTTATTAATTGTTTTTGGAAGATTCGGGTGGCCCTAAGAAGGGCTGGTTTTGGTGCGACTTATGAGGGCTAATCCGCTGATTTGGGTTGACTCTGCTGGCTGGACTGGCTGGGAGGTCTTGACTGTTCTTGATGAGTGGAAGATGGCACTGGTTGAAGTTGAAAGGGTGAAAATGGCTGTGGTGTGTCGAGCTGCTGGTACTGTAGCACACTGGGAATAGCTCCAAAGAGACTGGATAATCGTGAAGTGTTTGTTGACTTTCCTCATGTTGTGAAGCTGCAACAGGTTTGTTGAAAATCATCTGTCTGGAAGTCCCAGGCTGTTGGTCATCCATAACTACATAAGAAGTTGGCTGTGCATATGCCTGATGAAGGCCTTGATCGTTGCTGTACTTTGGCAATCACTGTAGCAGGCTGTGTTGTGGCTATCTGTGTAGGCTGCACAACTGGAATGGAGTTTCCAGTATGGCGAGTATGTATTCATGTCCTGCTGTGGCCTGTGGTGCTTCTGGAAGTTGAAATGTGGTGACCTATTGACTTGTGGTGACCTGTCTCTTGCATTCTTCGGTCTTATACTGTATTTCACTGAGAAGCTTCACTGTTTCATTCCTGAAGGTCAAAAAGTCTCTCTCCTCCAGGTGTTCAATCTCAGAGTGGAGATACTTGCAGAACGATTGTCTTGGACTTGGAGTGGGGTCCTGACGTGCACCCAGAAATGTGGATATCATCGACCTCATCTGCTGGAACTGATCTAAGACTGCATCTGCAGCAGTAGTGGTAGTCGCGACTGGAGGCTGTCGTCGCTTCGGTCTGGTGCTCAAAGGCTGATGAGTAACATCTGATGCAATGCTGATTTTCATCTCAGATTCTGTGTCTCTGGATGTATGCGGAACTGAGGCTGTGGCAGCAGAAGGCCTTTGGGGTGACTTGAATGCAGAAGACTTGGAAACTCCCTTCTGATATGACCTCGTAGAAAACTGAAACTGTCCTTCAACCAGGTCGGTCATTCTGTGCTCTTCTCAGCTGCTTGTCCTGACTTCGTCTGAGTGAGCTTGCCATATCTGGTACTTTGAGTGTCGAACCACTTCTTCACAGTCTTGACAGGCAAGTTTCTGGTAGCTGCTAGCTGCTCCCCAAGTCTTTCTTTCTTCTGCTTGTCTTTGAAACTGTTGTTGGTCTTGTCATAAAGTTCCTTGTGTTGTTTAATGAACTCCACGATGGCTTCTTCATCTGAATCACTCAGGATAATGGACTTCATCTGGCCCTTCTGTCTGGATTGAATTGATTCTACAGTATCCGTGTCTGTTCGCACTCTCGTCTCTCCTCTTTCCTGGCTCTCTTCCCCCCTCTCTCCATCCTCTCTCAGTCCCTCTCTTCCTGTTCTCTCCTCTCTCATCCATCTCCTCTTTCTCCCTCCTCCTTCTCTCTATATCCTCAGCTGTATATCCTAACTTAAACTGTGGTTGAGTGTCAGTTGGTACTTCAATCTTTCTCCTCACATGCCTTGGGATGCTGATCAATCAATCAATTGTACAGCTTGTTTAAGAAAAAAAAAACTTAAAAATAAAAGTGAAACCTCATAAAACAGATTTCACTCCCAGCCATTCCAGCCTATCTCAAACTTAAGCTAATTTCCAAAAAAATGAAAAACGTAAAATAAAAGCTGCAAACCAGTTGTCTCTCGACAAGTCAAAGCCCAAATATACGCAGATTGCCTACCGACTTGCCTTTTTATACCCACAGATTTGGAAGACGACAGGCCATAAGAGGCAAAAATATTGTCGGCCTGACGGTTACAGTTCCTGGCTTGTCTGTTATTGTTACAGGCCTGTCAGTTATTGTTTACGGCTTGTCTGTTTCAGGCCTGTTGGTACAAATTTTCCTGACTCTAGGACCCAGTCAGTTAAACTTACCGACTGGCCTTGAAACTTTACAGGCCTGTCAGATGACTGGCTCTGCCAGAACTTGGAAAAGTTGAACTTGACACTTACAGAAGGGTATCCTATTATCAGTACAGATCAGGGTTGGGGTCAAGTATATTGAAATGTACTTAAGTACAAGTACTTTGTTAATTTTCAAGTATAAATAAAAGTCCTTTTTTCATCAAAGTACCTAAGTACAAGTACAAATACTTTTCAAAGCACTTAAGTACAAGTCAGAGCCAGATTAAACCAGTTTTAGGAAACTTGCTCCACCACAGGGGCCAGCTCCAAGATCATAAGAATCCTCGACAAAGGTAGTTCTCTGCCCTTATGGAGCTACCAACCTTGATCTCCAGTGATAAGTTGCTATGTCAATCCTCTCAGGAACAGCTACCTGATGGAGGTATTACATGCATTTATTTAAAAGAATGCAACAGAAAAGGTCGCACATATCTGGCTTTTTTCAACAGACTTTTTTTTATTCCAAAACCCAACAACAAAAGGAGGTCAATCCTAGACCTGAGCTCAGTAAACAAATATCAAAGATTTTCCAAAGAGATGAAGAGCTTAAGAACTCCCTTACAGAAAGGTGAATAGGTGACATTCATAGATTTCAAAGACTCTTACTTCAATATACCAATCAATGGACAGTCTTGGAAATACCTGGGTTTCATGTTCAGGATCAATCCTGCAAATTCAAAACACGGCCATTTGGTTCACTTCTCCAATGTAATTCACAATGGTTCCGACTGTAGAATAGTGGCAGGCCTTAAACTTAAAAGTTCAGGGGCTTATTGACATGTCTTCCTGTCGGATCAGACAGCTCATGTCGCTCAGGCCTGTTAAGAGCTACACAGAAGCAAGTCCACCTGGGCTGGCTCCACATAAGACCCATCTAGTGATACCTAAAATCATTGGATGACCCCGGAATCACTGGAAAAGGTGATCCCGATCCAAAGATAACCCCATTCATACTTAAAATGGTGGCTCCAAGAGGCAAATGACTTACAAGGTCAGCCACTACACCTGATCAACCATGCTCTTCAGATCTTTACAGATGCCTTAAGAGAAGGCTAGGGTGCTCACTTACGAGATCTCACACCAAGTGGGGCTTATTCCCTGAAAGAAAGCAAGTTGCACATAAATTATCTGGAACTAAAGCAGTCTTCTTGGCACCAAAGAGTCCCAAGACCTATATTCAAAACAGATGGTGCTCATAGCAACCAGACTCAACAAGGAATCTGCTGAACCTAAATCTCCATGGATGGCTCCTAGAGCTTCAGCGATCAAGGAGCAAGACTTTTCTGAGGCAGTGGCAGCACGAATTAAGGCTCCCAAAAGAGCTTCAGATCAGTCAATAAAGCAAAATGGGCCATTAGTGGTGTCACAATAATCAGGTGGACTTCAGGGCACCACTTATCATATAGCAGACTTCCTCCTGTACTTGTTCCAGGACAGGAAGTTACAGCCAATTACTATTGATGGCTACAGATCAGCCACAGCAAACTGGGGAATTAGCCCATTAATATCAGCAAGGACAAAAGTCTTACTCGTCTCTTGGATAGTTTCCATAGAGACCTAAGTGTTGCAGAGGCATTCCCTCTTGGAATTTCCCTGGTCCTACACCGGCTTACAAAAGCTATTTTTGAAAAAGTGCAGTGTATGATGATGAGCTCACTTTAAAAAAGCTTCCATGAAGCAGCTGACCTTCAAGACTCTGTTCCTCTTAGCTCTGGGTTCAGGCAAGCACAGGAGAACCATAAAAATATCAGACACCAGACAGACTGGTCACAGTTGTCTCTCTACCCATCAGCCAGGTTTCTCTCGAAGAACCAACTGGTTGAAGAGGATCCAGTGAGTATTACCCCATTGGTTGCCCCACTTAACAAAACCTGTAAGATTTGTGACTACCTTATGACAACCAGAAATGCTTTCCACCCCTACCTGTAAAAGACGAGGAATCTGGGGTTTTGATTGCCATGACTGTTGTGGGCTTTGTTGAAGAGCAAAATGCGTCTTCTGCACAGACTCGTAACCCCTGGCTCAGTCCATTCAACTACGTGTCTACCAAAGATTTAAGATGTGGATGACAAGTGGGCGGGGTGTTTTGCTTATTTTTAGGCATTGTTAACTAGGGCAAACATCTTTTGTACACCAAAGGTGGGTGTGCCTGGATCTCCTGTTAAGAAGCCTTCAGTGTCTAATAAACCCTTTCTGGACCCTACTTCAGGCTTGGCCATTGGTTCGGAGATGTTCCCAGCTGTGAGTAAGGACCAAAAACCAGAGAAGACACAGCATAAGAAAGAAAAAATGACAAAAAGGACTCGAGGTTCTAAAATTAAGGCCATACCAGATTCCAGTCAGCTCAGTAAACTTAAACAGCATAACAAGCATGACAGCCTGGTCAAGGACACTTCTTTATTTGAACAACTGACCAGGTCAAGCCATTTCAACCTGACTCACATCATTCCAATGATGCTACCTGGTCAGTTTCTTCTACCTGTCTCTATCAACAAGTCACCAGTCCATACCAGTTCACAGGGTTGTTCTGCAGTGTTTGATGATGAGCCTTTATTGCTTCTGATATTGACTTAGTCTGGTGAAGAAGGGGAATTGTCACATACATCAGCTGAGAATAAATAATCATACTGAGAATCATACTGAGCTTAATAATGAATGTCATACCAGCACCAGTTCTGTTCAGTTTTATGGGATGGTCACACATTCCTGAATTCAACCTTTCTTATGGCAAGGACTGGGAGCATTCCAATAATCCTTGGAAAGGAAAAAATCCATAACCTATCGGGAAAATTTCAATTGTGCTGCCACCAGATGACTGGTTGTGTAACAAGATTGAAAAGCTGAATTTGGAAGTTACAGAGGGCCATCCCTCTAGGTTACATGAGTCCGGTGGGTTTGATTTATTATGTCCACCCCCCAGTGAGGGTTTTTTCCACCGTCCGGCGTCCGTCACACTTGGTTCCCGGTCATTTCAGGAAAAGTATTTATGCTATCTTTACCAAATAGCTTGCATGGAATTGCTTTGGGTGAAGATAGCTCTATAGCTAACTGAGTAATAGCTACTTAGCTACTTTTGTGTACTTCTTTTGTTTCCGGGCAAATTTGGTATAAGCAATAGTTAGGTCAATAGCTTGCTTGGGATTGCTTTTAGTGTTAATAGCTATATAACTGACTCAGTAATAGCTACTTTGGGTAGCTTTTTATTTTAAGCATTTTAAAGGAACAGTATTTCACCTATGTTCACAAAATTTGGGATGGAGGATTATTGGATCAGTAGCTTGCTTGGGATTGCTTTTGGTGATAATACCTGTATAGCTAACTGAGTAATAGCTACTGTGTTATATAGCTATTATGCTATTTTGAGATAACTTTTTTCTGGACATTTTAATGAAACAATGTTTTTTATCTTCACAAAAATTTACATGAAGGATAATTGTGTCAATAGTTTGGCCAGGATAGCTTTTGGTCGATGATAGCTTTGTAGCTATCTGAGTAATAGCAAAAAAACATAAATATGTCTATCTCCTTAATGATGCGAGTCATCGAAATTTTTCGACCCACAGGGTATCTAAGCAACATACTCTTGCCAAATTTCAAAAAGTTTTCCTCTCTCCAAAAATGGCAGTCATTTTGAATTTTTGAATTGTCGCAAAAAATGCAAAAACACAAATTTGCTTCTATCTCCTTAACCATGCAAGATAGAGCAATTTTACTTGAAATTTTCGACCCACAGGGTGCCTTAGCAAACTACTCTTTGCAATTTAAAAAAAAAACTATCTCCTTAACCATGTGAGATAGAGCGATTTTGTTGAAATTTTCAACCCACAGGGTGCCTTAGCAAACTACTCTGCAATTTTCAGAAAAAAAGTTTCCTCTCCCCAAAAATGGCGGCCATTTTGAATTTTTGCCAAAAATGGAAAAATACAAATTTGCTTCTATCACCTTAACCCTGCGAGATACTGCAATTTTGTCGAAACTTTCGACCCACAGGGTCTTAGCAAACTACTTTTTTGCAATTTTCAAAAAATTTTACTCTCTTCAAAAATGGCGGCCACAAATTTTCTTTTATCTCCTTAACCTTAACCGTCAAAATTTTCGACCCACAGGGTATCTCAGCAATCTACCCTTGCAATTTCGGTGAAATTTTTGACCCATAGGGTATATGCAGAGTCTACTGGCGACTTTTTGCAAAAATCGCTTTCCCGTCATTTTTGGCGACCATCTTGAGTTTCTGCGTAAAATGCAAAAATGCATTTATCTTGGTAACAAGATTTTGGCTGCCATACTCTTAGAGATAAAGTGATTTCGAGCAATGTTTGGACCCTTTGGATTCTAGAGACCTTAGAAATAGTGCCTGTGAAATAAGGTGAATTTCCAGAATTGTGTCCACCATCACGAATTTTGGCGGAAATTGAAAATGTTCTTTATCTCGAAACCGTAAGGGATAGATCAATTTCAAGCTAATTTTTTACCATTTGGATATTCAAGATCTTTGGTATATTACCTCTGAAAAATGTTAAATTTCTCAAATTTTGCCCACTATCTTCAATTTTATCGGAAATAAAAAATGTTGGTTATCTCAAAAACCTTTATAGAGACAGAGTGATTTTGAGCAAATTTTGAACCAATGCAAAAAGGCATGAAGCTGAAATAATTTACATGTATGCTAATAAATATTTAAGCATCATCAATATACATTGTACTTTACAAGTGAAACAGGGTCTTGTAAGACTACTGTACAATTGTTGCAAAACGTTCACGGGATGGACATTACACATGATAATGTGTGTTCTTTTATGCTATCCTGTTTCTCTTCATATGTTGCAGCTACTCTTAACAGGATGTCCTATTTCTAGTTTATTTATTTGGTGTTTTTCGTCACTTTCAACACTGTACATGTCATATCATGATGGGTGGATGGAAGGGCAGAGGAAACCAGTACATACAGTTGGTCAAGGTTCTGTGTTGTAAGCTGCCGACCAACGGCAAGCAACTGCAATCTTTCCCACTTGAGGTCAAACTCGAACCCCAGCCTCAGAGGTGGGAGGCGAGAGTGTTACCACTCTGCCACAGTGGCCCCTCCGGTGGGCTTGAAGATGGGCCAGTGTGTTAGGGTGAAAGACTTTCCACCTTGTTCTGGCAGGGCCATTTTTGCCCAGAGGAATTAAGAGGCAAAGATCAATGATGAGTATTTTTGTGTGATCAAGTAAGGCAGTGTGTCTTCATCTGGAACATCTCAAGGCAAGCGTGCAGCCTGATGCACTCAAGAAACTAAGAAAAGCAAACTTGTTCAGTATGGGTTTGTTCCCAGATGCTACTTTGTGACGGGTAGAGGAAGAGATAAATAAGCATCATACATCCTCAAGTGCTCCAGGACTTGGTGCGGGTGCCTTCCGGCACTCCTCAAGGAAGTCGGTTTACCAACAGAAACCTTATGAAAAGAAAGGCTTGAATCAAGGCTCACAGTCTTGTAGTGGTCACCTGTGATCATAAGGGGATATGCAAATCCCCTGTAGAACAGCTGCTTGAAGAAGCTTTGCATTCTGTATAAGAGTAAAAAGGCAGTTGAAAAGGTCGTGGTTCGGTCCTCTCTGGCCTTCTCAACTGGTATTTCGGTTCTGATACCTACATCTTGGATCTTAGCACTCTGAACTTGTATCCCCAATCAACTACATTCAAGATGAAAACCCCAGAGTCAATAAGACTCTTTCTTCAGGAAGTCACATTCTTTCACATCCCAATAAGCCCAAGGTCGAAGAAATATCTCTAGTTTTCATCTGCACTGTCAGACCTACCAGCCCTTCCCTTTGGTCTAGCGATAGTTCCTCTGGAGTTCACAAAGAATGTAAAGGAAGTAAAGCTTATTGGTTTGACCTTTCCCATGGTCTGGTGAAACCCTCCCAAGAGAGGTGCTGACCCTGACCATCATAGACCAGAAAACCTGCTAAGTCGGGCAGTTCATGGGCCTTATGGGTCTTTGGACAGCCACAAAAAGTCATTTCAGGACGTCTTCATATGAGACCCATTCAGTAGCACCTGAAGAGTTTCATTGACATGTCCCATAATCCTTGGAAAAGATTATACCTCTGCACATGTCTCTCTATTTTCACCCGTGTGGTGGATAGATAAAGACAATGTGCTTTGTGGCCAACTTCTGGACTTGCACATAAAGTTTCTAGAACTGAAAGCAGGGCCCAGAAGTTCGAGCACTTATGTTGGGGCCAGACCATTTTGGTGGCAACAGATAACAGAACAGTTGTGTTGTACATAAACAAGAAGGGGGTATGAAATCAATCTCTCTTTGTGCCCTTCTCTGGACACTGCTATCATGGTGTAACCTCAGACAGATAGTGGTGAGGGCCAGGCAGATTCCAAGTTGCCTGAATGTGATAGCTGCCCCGACACAATTAGGTGATTCAGACAGTGTGGTCTCTTCTCTGGGAGGTGTTCGACCACTTGTGTGCAAGGTGGCACTCTCCCAGTGGATCTCAAACTTGTGCCCAGGGATCTAAATCTTAAGGAGTGGCTCCTGGAGAACAGCCATCCAGAAACAGTAAAAAATTGAGGCTCTTCAGATGTGCTGAACCCAAAGCATCTATGAACTGAAATGGTCCATTTTGTCAAATGGTACGAATCTAGTCAGGTGGACTAGTCTGGTCACCCTATATAAAGCAGATTTCGGATTTTCTGCTACATCTTTTTATCAGGAGAAAAATAAACAATCAAGCACTATAGATGGCTACAGCTATAGCAGGCAAAATTGGAAACAATAGCCTCAACATTAGTAAAAAAGAAAACTTGTCATTGGGACAGACCAAAAAGACACAGGAGTATCCCTAGCTGGTATTTATACCTAATTCTTTGTCAGTTGACCAAGCTATCTTTTGAAATTCTCAGGAAAGCGAAGACATTCAAAACTGTCTTCTTCCCAGCACTAGATTCTGGCAAGCGAAGGAGTGAAATTCATGCTTGGCTCCACAGAAACATTACACACCAAGAGGATTAGTCTAATGTATTGTATTATCCTTCACCCTTCACTCTTATCTAAGAATCAGCTGGACAAGGATGGACCAAAATATGTAGCTGCAGTGATCATTCCAGCTTTGGCTGCTACACTTGATAAGTCCCTTCAGGATGATATAACACTTTTCTTTTTTGTTTGAGGATTTTTTGTCTCTGGGTACAGCCATAATTAAAAGTGGTGGATGAGGGTACAGATTCCCATTTTTCTGTCCCTGTGTATTGTCATGAACAAAAGTGGTGGACGAGGGTACAAGTTCCCATCTAGGCCATTTATTTTCTTTCCTGACCTTCTTTCCTGTCCACCTTCCACCTTCGGGAATTAACTCTGTTTTCCTCCTTTCCTACTATGCTTAGATCGAGTGGTAAAAAAGGGGGAAAATGTGTCCAGCACGAGGTAAACCTTTTACCCCAAAGCCTATTTGATAAACAGAGTTCATAGATAGGTGTCTTTGTGATAATTTGTCCACTAGGTAAGATGTATAAACGCAAAAAATGGAAAGTTTAACTTCAGCGACTTCTGATAGACCCTTCATACAGCCGGAACCGGCCAGCCAGACTTCAGATCTACCCGTGTTTTGCCTGTGGCTGAGTGTACCAGATCGGTCACCCTGTCAACTACCAGAAAAAGGAATCTTCTGTTGGTGTTCACCAACAGCCTTTGCCCAGTGAGAGACCAGGGGTCTCCCAGTCAGCTACCAGCAAGAAGATTCCTGCTGATGCTCAACAACACCCTGCACCCAGTAATAGGTCAATGGCCACTTACACCGGACCAATCAACAAGTCTACAGTCAGTGACAAGAATTGTACATCAGTTGCAGTTGACGCTAGCTCTCTCTCTGTAACTGGTTCCAGTGAAATGCCAGTACTCCAGCTGGTCAAACCTACAAGCTAGTTTACTGTTACCCAGTCACTGACCAGTACCAGCGATAACACCATGTCTTCAGCTGCCGCTGCCACAGCTTACCCAGACTCCAACTCTGACCTTCAGGCTGACATTACCTCTCCTGTCTATCTCTAGGAAGGGGGTGAGGTGAATCTGACCAAGAATCTGACCAACAGATATCTAAGGAGCAAAGCTACAGGGGAGGTCATCAGGGGTGAATGTTCTTATGTGTCAAGCCTCCTCTCAGGATGATAATCCATTTGCCAGCCCCAGGAAGCCAACAGCCGGCAGGAAATCTGTTAAGTTACCATCAAATCCCTGGCTCTGACAGAAGTTGGAAAAGTTAAACTAATTGACACAGAAGGATATCTTACATACAGACACCAGCGGACTCTGCAATGACCAGTTTGTGAAAGTTCCTCAGTCTCGGGAATGGTATCATATGCACTCAGAAAAGAAACACTTTTCCCAAGTCCAAGGTTCACTACAGACAGAACGAACCAGCAAAAATCAACAGTACATTCCCAAGGATTGCTAGATCTTCACTGACTTATGAATCACCGATTTCCCATCCCATAGCACATGAAACACTAGGAACATGGGAGAGGTCAGCCAGGGATTCTAATTACATATGTAATCAGGCATCTGGCCTTATTTGCCGCTTAACAAAAGTACAAGAGAACAAGACCACCCAACTGCATATCATTCAAGAAGAGAAGGCCAAGGGTAAGTTGACCACTAAAACCCAGGAGGCAGCAGATGAACTGACACATTTCATGTCATTCAAGTATAACGGGCTGTGGCTAGATCTATGCTAGACCTGTTGGACTTTCTATTTATAAAAATTTTCCAATGTCACTCTGCTCAGACATTACAATTACCTGGACTTGGTAAAGCGTTTTGTCAAAGTGGACACAGTGCCAGCTATTTGCCCACTACAAAGACAAGCAGCACTCTGGTGGCTCTCATAAAAAGTCTGACTGGTATGACCCCTACAACCCAGGCATGCACCGAAAGCTGATAGGAAGTCAAGGAAGCCAGCCTGGAAACAACTTGGTCAGTGTAGTCAGAGCAAATGTGGTCAAGGCACGGCCTCCAACTAATAGTGACCGGGCAAGAGTTACACTTCTTATAAATGACAATTAGTGTGTGCCCCAGTGGGGTTTGATGACTATAGCCAAAAGGACAGACATTTGTGGACATTTTTCAAATTTTAAGTGTAAATTGTTTTGTTGCAGATCATGTACTTTTTGTTGTCGTGCAGCCACAAATAAAAGGCCTAAGTCCCATTATTTAAAAAAAAGAAATTAAAATATGTGAAAGTTGTTTCCTGTGTAGATCAATTGTCTTCTGCCCAACATGTCACCAATGTCCACATTGTTGCTCCAAATCTGCCTGTAGGAGCCGGACTGAACCAGTTTTGGGAAACTTGGGCTATCCTCAAGAAAGTCCATACCCTCCCTTCCGGAACCGATTTATTTTAATCAGATCTCCAGTGATAATAAGTGGCTATGTCAATCCCCTCAGTTACCTAATGGAGGCATTACATTCATTTATTCAAAAGAATGCAGTAAAAAGATCACCAATCAGACAACTCTGGCTTTATTCAACAGACTTTTCTTGGTTCTAAAATCCAACAATCCAAGACTTGAGTTAACTAAACAAATATATGAACAAATATATATATATATATATAAATAGATGGAGACACCAAAGTGTATAGAACTTCTTTACAGAAAGGTGAATGGGTAACATGCATAGATTTCAAAAATGCTTTCATCCATATCCCAATAAACCATAAGGTCAGATCCACCATGGAATGTTGACAGACCTTAAACATGAAAATTCTGGAGCTTCTCGCCACAACTTACTGTTGAGTCAGGCAGCTCATGTCACTCATAGGCCTGTTAACAGCCACAGAGAAGGAAGTACACTTCGTCCAGTTCCACATGAGACCTCTCCAGTGGCACCTGAAAACCATTGCAGATCCCAGAATCACTAGAAAAGGTGATTCCAAGATCTCTGCAGCCTCACTTTAAATTGTGTTTTTAAGAGGCAAATTCCCTGCAAGGTCAGCCACTATACTCACTCTGCCGCATACTCTTCAGATCTTTACAGATGCCTTGAGAGAAGACTGATCTCCCAGCAAGATGGACTTGATCCTTGTCAGAATGCAAGTTGCACTTTCTTGCCCCTAACAGAGTTCCTGTCCCACTGTGTGCCCTAATGTGGAAAATCCTGGCCTGGTGCTCCAAAAAACAGATGACTCTCATAGCCCGACCTATTTCAAGCCAGCCAAATGTGGTAGCAGATCCAGGCTGGGCCAGATCATTCAGACATAATGGTCTCCCTTTCCAGAGGTCTTCAAGTTGCAATGCACCAGGTGGCGTCAATTTCAAATAGACCTCAGTTTGTGTCACCAGTTCCAGATTTCCAGACTATCCTGGGCAGTGGATGCACCCAGTCTGCCTTGGCAGGATCTGGACCCATGTGCCTTCCCACCTGTAGCCATCTTGGGCAAAGTAGTTGCAAAATTAAGGGACTACCCATTCAGTAGAATCATTCTGATTGCTCCGGGGTGGCTCAACATGCCCTGGTTCTAGGATCTGGTAGCCATGTCAAGCGAGATACCCCTGTGCCTGCCCAACTTGCTGACTCGGTCATTTAATCAGATTCCACACAAGCATCTATCAAACCTAAATCTCCCTGGACAAATCACTCAAGGCTGACAGGTCACTTTGCCCAGTTAGAGCCCTGTGCTACTATCTGGACAGGACCTCACACCTCAGGCAGAACAAAGAACTAGTCTTTGTCTCCTTCAATTAATGCTTTGACAAAGATATATCTCCTCCACTGTCTCATCATATATCAAGCAGACTGTGATGATATGCTATGAGCTCTCTGATCAAGAATCTCTGATCCTACATCAGGTTAAAGCCCATGATGTTAATGCCTTTGCTGCTTCTAAAGCCTTCCAGGCAGGAGTCTCCTTATAACATTTACTATCAGCCTGTCATTGGAAATCTGACAACACCTTCACTTACTAGAAATTTATGCAACTAAAACATGCCACATTGTCTTGACAGGAAGGAAGTAGGGCTCGCCACCTGGCGAATGCATGCTGTGGACTGGTCCTGCCAGTGGAAACACATGGGGTCTTTTTCTGGCGTTTGGCGGGACCAGTCTGCATTGGCCATTATAGATAATTGTCCATTGGGTAAGGTATTAACTTATAAAAATTTAATTTACTTATTAAATTCGAAATTTTTAACTACATTCTCCTTAGATGATCAGTAACTTGGATTTCAGTAATCTACTTTTCAGATATTTTATCTTTAGCTACCATTTGGTTATCTTTTGGTATGCCATGGACAATAGCTAAGTGAATTATAGCTACTTTTTCTTACTTTCCAGCAATTCCCCTATTGAGTAAATGGCTTCTATTTTAAAAGAAAGAACATATTGTTCAGTATGTCATAATGAAAGTTGAGACTGGATGCTGAGTGAGTATCAAAATAGCTAAATCAGTTGTAGCAACTTCCTTACATTTCAGTGGCTACCATACTGAGTAAATGACTTATATGTGAGGAAAAAAATGATGTTAGAAATGCTTTGACACAAATTCTGATTTCTTCAGATGCTCCACCTGTCGTTCCTATTGATGTACTTTCCAAGGTGTGGGAGCTCTTCAGGAGATGGCCTCAGGCAACAAGCACATAGTTGCTGCCACTAATCATTTTAGCAAGTGGTCCAAAGTTGCAGCTATTCCAACAAAGTCTGTAGATTGTATGGCCAACCTCTTCTTCAGTGCAGTGTGCAGACTTGGATGCATAGATTCCCTTATCAGTGATGAAGGCAGCGTTCATCAACATAATCACTATAAGCTAACTGCAAAACTTCATGTTAACCATTGCAACACATCAGCTTATCACCCATAGTCAAACGGTCAATGTGAAAGAGACAATCACACCTTCAAGAATGCCCTTGCCAAGATTACAAAAGAAAATGTGGGTAACTGAGTTTAACTTATTCTTGGAGTGCTGTTTGCATATCACACATCAGTTACTCATCCATAAGATAACTCCATTTGAAGTTATGTATGGATGCACAGCTAAGCCACCCATAAGCATAAAGCCAAACATGTCTGCCTAGGTTTCTGAAGATGGTGAGATCAATCCAGACACTGCAGAAGTGATAAGAGATATCCACCACACCATCAGGGAAAGGGTAGCAGGCAAAATTACCAAAGCAAAGCAAGGTGCAGTATGACTGTCGGCACAACAGCCATCTTCTGCCAATAGGAGCCAAGGAAGGAAAGGGTTCATCTAAAAAATATAAATAATGGCCAGAAGCTGAATGATATATACCTTGTATTTAATCTGAAGGTATATGATTCAAAAGCAACATCAGATAAAGATATAAACATTCCTTTGCCAGGTAACGTCTCAGTCTTCAATGTATAGTCGTTAACCATATGTTAGCCCTTGCTGACAAACTAGAAGACTATTTGAATCAAAATGTAAGAGGTTACTTGGCTGCAACTTCAATGGCAGGGAATGTTGTTTTGGCTACAGACACAGCACATGCTGAAGGATATAGTATATATATATGTTTATTCTCGAAATCTAAACAAAGGAATAGAAAGTGATTCAACAAAACAGGCCATTTACCAGCAAAACACAATTGATAAACAATATGATGTAGTATTAAGTGTATAGTATGTTATTTTGCTTGTAATGTAAATATTGATCTGTTGTATTCTGTGTTTTACTTAAATATTTAGTGCTAAGTTTTACATGTGTGCTTCCAGAAATAAAAGGAAATAAACTTTTTTATATTCTGCTACTATATTCCATTTTATGGCCCTGTGTGATAAATGAATGTTAGAATAAAATAACTTAGCACTCATTTTATTGCTGTTCTGTAACTCAAAGTTACTAATCACAAAGGGTGTTAATTCTGGGAAGAGAGGATCAATTCTGGGGTGTTCAAAAGCTAGCCCTGGGGGTATGCTTTGGAATCTACTTCAATATGAAATGAAGGGGGTATAAACTGGGGCTTACACCAGACTGTATCTCAGAAACCATAAGGTGTTGGATGTTAATGCTTGGTCGAGACATTGGCTGAGGGTGTAGGTGTGCAACATCAGGGTGTAACTTAAATTTGACCCTTGACCTTGATGTAGTGACCTTGAACTTTAAAATTTTGTCTGGGCAATACTTGGTACAACCACAGCATTTAATTGTTTTTATATATCCCAGAAGACTGAAATCCCCCACTACTAACCTTGCCAAACTGGAATGTATATTTTTGTAACCTCGAGATTTTATGAACCCCAACTGTTAATTTTTCTTCAAAGAAGATGTGATAGAAATTACATCTGTTTGCCTCTAAAATGGTAGAGTGTCCCCAGCCTTGGGCACTGTGTCTGGACATTTTACAGGTCATAGTTAAGATAGAAAAAAATAAGTTCAAATCTGGTTTTCTGGGTTCAATTCTACTTTAATCCAAAGCTTCTGAAATTTGATTTCTTGTGTTAAGGTTTGTGAGATTTTGGATGCAGCTAATATAATTTTTACAAATGTACTACACAAACATGTATTTCTGTCATAATTAATTCCAAAAATCTTAAATTTCACCTCAAAGCCTGCATGGGTTCAACTCTTTTGTAAACTCTCTCGTACATGGGACTCCTCAACTCTTGTTTACTTTTGCAAGTAGATAAAAACACAGAGGGTATTGCAATTGCCCATATGTCAGGGCTTGTGTGCAGACAGGTTAAAAGTGTCCATCACTGTACAGTACACCACAGGGAATTCATATAGGATGTAAATATTACTTGACCAGTGGGGATGGGCAATATAAAGTTGCATTTGTAAATCCCCAAACAAAAGGACACCCAATGTTGAAGCCATTTGACGTCAATTGAAAACAAATTTCAACCATTTTCTTTTAGCAGCTTTAATATAATGGTGACAATAGATGCATATATTTGCATGAGTATAGCTGTATAAACGCTGAACTTCAACTGAATTTTGAGGACTTTCTGTTGACCGTATACTAATTAGTAAGTGTTTAAGTGAAAAATGATATTTTCAAATGACTAACCTGTTATTGGGGTAATTTCTTTGCAATGTGGTTGTTTTTGTTACTTTCTCACATATGAATGTTGCTAAATTCTGCTGAGATATAGACTGACAATGGAAGTTACTTGCAGTTTGTGTCAAGTACTTTTTGCCACTTCAACTTATTTTTGCACCTCTTCAATTATTATTCAATCAATGGACCAATATTGGCAAGGGAAGCTCGTTAACATCGATTACATAAAAGGCATTTGATTCCCCAACAGGCACATACATAGAAATCGTATTAAAAGTGCTTTTTTACATGATTTCTATGGGCACATACTTTTAAGTTAGTTTTCTGCCATGAGAAAGTAGTCGTATTTGAGATGAGAAATCCAGGTGATTTAGTGTTAAAAATTAATTATGACATTTATGTACATATTTTCAACACTAAATCTAAGTTTGACTACTAATATGAAAAACTCTACTAATATTTTAGAGTAAAAACATGTTAAACATGGGAAAATGTAAGACATGGGTATGTTAATTGAGAAATTTAACCTTCCATGAGGCATTTCAATTTCAGTGGTGAGCATTTAAAAAATATTTTGATATAGCTACACAGTTTTAATTCATCCTTCTTACATTCTATTTTTTTTATTTGTGCATTTTCACATCATTGAATAATTTTTATTAGTTAGTATGTTACTTATTCTGTATCTACAATACATATAGCCATGAAATTATCATAAAAGTTTTAGACTTGTTAAATAATAAGATTGTACACAATAATTACTTTACAATTCAATGGCCATCTTGAAAAAAAAATCCACTGTTGGCCCAACGTTGGCCCAACGGGGCAAAATCTGCTGGCAATGCAACCAACAGCCAATGTCCATCCGACGGTGGAATGCTATCTGGGTTAGTGATGTCATGAGGTTGATACATTTGTCTTATCAGTACTCCTTCCTGCTCTCATACCTAGGTTTGTGACTAAAGCTAATTACTTTAACAGGACCACACAATGGGATGTGTTTACTCTTTCTCAATTGCATGATCAGGGCTTGTCACACTGGGTCCACTCTTATGTGATCAAAGCTGAAAGGTCTTACCTGTATTTAAAAGTGGATGGATGGTGTGAAACTGAAACTCATCCCCAAGAAAACAGAATTTATTATCATTGGTGATAGACAAGCCAGAGTCCCTCATCTAAATATTTCCGACCCAACTTCTTGGAAATTCTATCTCCCCTACCGATACAGTCAAGAACCTTTAATTCTGGAAACACCTTCACCAGCCACATAACAAAGGTTTGTCATGCCTGTTATTACCACTTTAAGGATCTAAGACGCATCCGCAAATTCCTCAGTGTGGAGCCTGCAGCCTTGCTTGCTAACTCAATGATCAGCAGTAGACTTGACTACTGCAATTCCCTACTCTATGGTGTAAGTAAATATAATGTGGCTAAACTCCAAAAGATACCCTTTGCAGAATTGTTTTTAGACTTGATAAAACTAGTCATGTCACTCCCTTTCTTCAAAAACTACACTGGCTCCCTATTACATACCGCATCTTGTTTAAATACAATCTAATTACTTTCAAGGCCATCAAATTCTCCCAACCCACATACTTATCATCCTTGATCAAAACTAGTAGCCTAACTCATGGAAATGGGCTATCTCTTTCCTCAGTTTGTCCTAGAAAGGCCATTGGCAGGCCAGGTTTTGCAATGGCTTCTCCCACTGAATGGAACAGACTCCCACAATCAGTCCTATCACAGCACACAATAACAGGTTTCCGAAGTCAGCTGAAAACCTATTTGTTTAGACTAGCCTATCCTCCACCATAGTACATCTCCCTGGTGGGCGCTAATTTGGATCTTGACCTGATACGTCCCTGGACTTTCACTTTTTTATTTCAAGCACATTAGAGGATGTTGTATCAATTTTCCGCTATATAAATGTTTTCTATTCTAATCTGTTCTATTCTAAATATTCTTTCTATTCTTAATATTAAGCTCAGCCAATAATTAATAAGTTATCTCTACTTGCAATACCTATTTTTAACATAATATTTAACATTTTAGATCAGATAAAATAATTAGACACAGAAAAAGTGAAATTGTTTTCTTTTTAATAAATATTTAATTTGTTTAAAATATAACAAAAAAACCCCACGAGATTATGGAAACTGGATAATCCTGTTACATGAACATAAAATAATGCATATCTAGTTTGAAAATATAACATATATTAATATATAACCATATACTAAGTGATGAAATTTGATTTTACATGTAATATTATGAATATCATTAAAATAGTTTAATCCAACTAAAAACGGTTTGCAAAATCTACATGAATTTCAGCCAGATTTGACTATTTGATTCAACCTGATTTCAAATTTAAGTTGCGTGCCTGCTAGGTTGCTTATCTGAGGTGGTAGGTTGCGCATGAAAAGACATAATGTTTAAATCTTTGGCCAATATTTAAATAGATATAAGTGAAAAAGATAAATATTTGAGGACTATAACGCAGTTTGTGTCAGATCGAAGTTAAGCCAAAACATTGAGACAAAATGGATGTCATTTCTTCAGTTAATCTTGTGCAAAAATGATCTTATTGAAATGTTTGATTCCAAAATAATTGTTTTGTGCGTGTGTGTGTGTGTGAAATTTATGGTTCATTATAAAACCCGGACTTCCGGAAGGGTGGTAGGACCAAGGCGGTAGAATTGGGTGGGGGCTATATCTCCTAAACTTTATTATGTATGATCCAAGTTCTTATTATTTTTGACAAGGTTGATGGTGTCTATTTATATAACCTTAATTCACTTTGTTTGGTATCTGGTAGCAAACTATAAATAGAAGACATTTTGCAAAACACAGTGCACCACCCATAGACAGGGCGGTGAACTATAAAAATGTGGCCAGGTCACCACCCCAGCCAATCAAGAAGAGGTCACCGCCCCAGCCCATCAAGGAGAAGAGGTCACCGCCCCAGCCCATCAAGGAAAAGAGGTCACCGCCCCAGCCCATCAAGGAGAAGAGGTCACCGCCCCAGCCCATCAAGGAGAGGTCACCGCCCCAGCCCATCGAGGAGACGAGGTCACCGCCCCAGCCACTCAAGGAGAAGAGGTCACCGCCCCTGCCCATCAAGGAGACGAGGTCACTGCCCCAGCCACTCAAGGAGAAGAGGTCACTGCCCCAGCTCATCGAGAAGACGAGGTCACCGACCCAGCCCATCGAGGAGAAGAGGTCACCGACCCAGCCCATCAAGGAGAAAAGGTCACCGCCCCAGCCCATCAAGGAGACGAGGTCACCGCCTCAGCCACTCAAGGAGAAGAGGTCACCGCCCCTGCCCATCGAGGAGACAAGGTCACCGCCCCAGCCACTCAAGGAGAAGAGGTCACTGCCCCAGCTCATCGAGAAGACGAGGTCACCGACCCAGCCCATCGAGGAGAAGAGGTCACCGACCCAGCCCATCAAGGAGAAAAGGTCACCGCCCCAGCCCATCAAGGAGACGAGGTCACCGCCCCAGCCACTCAAGGAGAAGAGGTCACCGCCCCTGCCCATCGAGGAGACGAGGTCACCGCCCCAGCCACTCAAGGAGAAGAGGTCACTGCCCCAGCTCATCGAGAAGACGAGGTCACCGACCCAGCCCATCGAGGAGAAGAAGTCACCGACCCAGCCGATAAAGGAGAAAAGGTCACCGCCCCAGCCCATCGAGGAGACGAGGTCACCACCCCAGCCCATCAAGGAGAAAAGGTCACCGCCCCAGCCCATCAAGGAGAAGAGGTCACCACCCCAGCCCATCAAGGAGACGAGGTCACCGCTCCAGCCCACCAAGGAGAAGAGATCACATCCCCAGCCTATCAAGGAGATGAGGTCACCCCCCAAGCCCATCAAGGATAAGAGGTCACTGCCCCAGCCCATCGAGGAGAAGAGGTCACCGCCCCAGGGCGTTCTCAGTTGTACCCGGACCAGCATCTGTTCTCCAATTGGCTGGGCGGTAAGTAGGGCGGTGGTAAGGGTGGTCCGGTTCCGAGTTTTATAAAGTACCGAAATTTTTTCGGTTATTTCACCACTATCCTGTATAATTCGGTGTTGTGTATAAATGGTATTTTTGTACTTTATCTGAAAAGTTTAAAAATACACCATTTATTCAGGCATTTTCTTTACTTGTACGTCATTTATATCGATAAAACATTGTAGCTGTCCTTTGTAAAGTACGTAAAAATGTTCTTGACATGTGTAGAATGGACAGATATTTAATTATCGCCCATACTTCACGGTGTAGTGGCATAAGCCAAATCACAGTTTTGTCTGCGCATGCTCCAGCACACGGCCTTGAAAGGTCAAGTGGGTAAAAACAAACGTCTGTAATTGAACCAGGAAGTGATTTTTATATGGTAAAAACACAGAAATAATATATCTCTCCTCACATAACAAACAAAATACTTTACTTTACCTTAAAATATGTATATTGAGGTTCAAAACTGCCACTTTTTATTTGTGAATGATATTTTTAAATGTTGTTTTGATCTTTCTTAGGTGGGCGAAATTAGGGGATCACAGTATTAAAAATGCATCAACAAGTGCCGAAATGATGTTACTATTTTATGAAAACTGTGAAACCTAAAAATATTATATATACATCATTACAAAGATATTTTAACAGAGCTTCTGCTCATTTTTATTGCATTAAAAGCCATGAACATTTGGCGTTAAAAAAATAAAATTTGGATTTTAAAATATTCATGGCTGTCATAAAATACTTAATTACTTTTTCAATGTTGAAATTTTAAATATGGACTTCAAAGTCATCAAAAAAAAGAACTGATGTAAATATCTGGGGATTTTCTCAAATATGTTTACAGAAAATGGACAATATTCAATTATTTGATGATAAAAGACCTCAAACCTCGATTTTGAAGGTATTTTTTATGCTATTAGTGTATCAGTATGGCCAGCTTCAATGGCGGAAAAACTAATTTTACATTCACACAGAATCCTGAAAATAAGGTAGAAATGTAGAAAACTGTGAATACTAGTTCCATGTGTACTTGAATACATCAACATGAGGTCCTCAGTGACTTTAAATACCAATACAAAAAGTAAAAAATGCCCACTATATGAGACAGGTTGCTGAAGGAAAATTGTATTCATACATTAAAGACTTTTTTTTTCATATTCTAATGACAAAAAAATATTGCAAGAGGATCACCACTTAGTGATCATCTGACTCACTATGCATTGGCCCATATGGGGCCAGAATTGAGATGGTCACCCATACAAGTAGTAACCCAAGCCCAGTACTTCTTAACTTCAGTGATCAGATAAGAACTGGCCAAACCACCCAACAATAAACAATGAAATAGCAAGAGAATATTGCAACATTGATCCAAAAATTGGCCCAACATAGGTCAGATCTAGTAATAAGCAGCCCAAAACAGTCATTAGAAAGCCACAGATAGCCCAATAACTTGGCCCAAGGGTAGCAGAACTGACCATGCATAAATTACAAATAGCCAATGTCGGTCAGATGGTGTCATATACTGCATGTATTAATAAGAATACTTAGTGTACACATACCTCCACCAAGGCCCAAAAAAAGAAAAGTGAGGGAAAATCCTTCAAAAATTGAAATAATTTAATGGCACCATTATGATTAATGAAAGAGTAGAGTTAAAACCATAAGAAATCTAAAACCTTGGTCTTGGGATTGAACCCAGTTAAGATACCCTTTATGTTTATGAAATAATTAAAATACAATTGTTATTTATTTAAAAACATTAGAAAGAAAACACATATCCGACAACTATCTTAATATGAAATATCTTATCTCAAAGATACTATGATTCAAATAGAAGCCATGTGTTATCACAGGTAGAAATTATATTATGGTTCATAAAATAACGGGGGTTAAAAATGTCTTGTTATTGTATGATTTCCATCTTTTGAGCGGACATTCAGTGCTAAAAAGATTTTATTAGGTTGAAAATAAAAGTCTTCATACGTGAAACATATACTTATTTTTTTTAATGTATTTTGTTTCTTTTTCATGGGTCACATTTGGCTTTATTTTCCACCATTTAGATTGAATAGTAAGTAAAATAAATAAATATATAAAAATAACACCAAAAATTATGTCACAAGGGGCGCCAATGGATGTTAAACTGTATTTCCAATGACATATATAAAATATTTTTAGGTTACACAGTTTTAGAAATATTTGCACTGATGCTGATTTTTGAGAGTAGATAGATTTGAATACGTAGTATTCACCTGTAGTGGGCGAAAATAGGTGATTTATTATAAAAACTGCTGCAAATATCTTGCACAAATGACATCTTGTACACAGAACTTATTTATTTAATTTATTACACTATTTCCATTATAATTTTTATGATTAACATTCGTACATATATAGTATTCATATAAATTACATTTTCGCTACTTCCTGGTTCTTCTGTTTGTTTTTACCCACTTCACCTTTCAAGGCCGTTCGCGAAAACGAGGCAATTGAAACTGTGATTAGGCGTATTCTACCAGTGAACGCTCATGTTGTGATTAATATTTTGAATTTTAATTATATTAACAGCATTACATTTAAATCTTCTACAACGAAATTGTCAAATGATATGCACTACAATTAATTATTGGAGTATGTATATTTTGCTACTTTGGTTTCAAAGTTTTATATTTCAATGTAAAATATTTCTATCATCGGCGGTTTGACGGCAAACCGGAAATACCAGTGAACGCCCATTTTGTAGACTTAGAGAAACATTTGTCCTTGACCTCTAACAAAGCAATATAAGGCTGGCGTTCACTGGTAGGCGGGCGATTAGCGCCGATTACTGGTAGAAAGCCACTAATGTGAAATTTTTTCGGGAAGTAAAATTTTCTTCTAAGTTTCTTCTAAACCATGGATCTCAATTATTACATACATTTTATTGCTGTTAAATGATAGATTAAGAAATATAATGTAAAAATATCGATAACTTTCAACAATATGTTGAATATTATGTAAAATGAAGTATTTTCGGTTCATAATATAACATTTTCTGTGCATGCTCGATGACGTAGAAACAGATAAAAAGAAAGGAAGAAGAAAAATTTCACAGGGCAATGCCTTGCTATTTGCATTAGTGGTGGTGGACCAGTTCACGCCCGGGTACCAATTCACGCCCACCCTCAATTTTCTTGAAGATTCATAATTTTTCATAGAGAAGATGTTTACCACATCATAGATAATCATCAAATGGATCATTTACATTTGTAATTTATTGTTTAACTGCGATTGTTTTGGATAAATTTAGGGGTGGGCGTGAATTGGTACCCGGGCGTGAATTGGTCCACCACCACTAAATGTTCCATTTATTTAAAATATTTTCATATATATATTTTATATTTTCATGTTCATGTCAAACTATGTTAGATATTTAATAAAATAAAATGCACAGAAGAGACGCGACTTGCTATTGCCTGGACATGGTTACCTCGGCTCTGCTTTACTTGCATGTAGCGACGTGGCACGACCCTCCATAGAACTGGAGATTTGCATAAAATCCATATATCATACAAATGTGTATAGACGTGGTAACTGCAGCGATAGACCCTAACAGGATCCCATTAGGGTTGATAGCCGTGATTACTTCATCTAACAAATGTGAACACATAACTGTTCCCACAACTGTTTTGTTTAATTTTCTTCAACAATCAGTCAACATGTAAATATGGTTGACAAAAAATAAATGACATTTCCTGATTTTCCAGGGTTTTTGGAAAATTTCTCCAAAAAAATTGAAAATGTTCTTTTATTATAAAAGCTGTGTAAAATAGCATATATTTTGTACACATATTGTATTTGTTCTTTCCTTGGCTTAATAGCAATTGTTTTTAATTACATTAAGCCATTGTCAGTCAATTTATCAAGTTTTATTCAACAGAAAAATATTTTATGCAAATCCCATTCTGTTCACGGCTCTACACACAAGTAAAACAGAGCCGAGGTAACCATGTCTATGTATGGTTACATTTGTTTTAAAGTTTTACTGGTCGACCAGTGAATTTTGTCACCTCAGTGTACTTCGTGACCTGTCATAAAAAGGCTCACAAACAGTGATCATATTTAAATAAATGCTGCTTTTGATAAGGTATAAGTTTATGGTGTTGTTGCATCGTCTTTTATCGACGGTTGTCTATTATTGACGGCTGTGCATGGACCTTACTGCGAGCTTCCATAAGCTCTGCCCACTTATCATATGGTCGATAGGCTCTCACAAACATAGCCATTTGAAAAAGGCGGCAAATCACCGTGAATTTTCAAGAAAAATAAACAAAACTTAAAAGGAAGAATGTTATTTAAAAATAAATTCTTAATAATAAATATTTATATTATTAATAACATTTATGTATGATATAGACTAGGGTTGGGTTGGTAGGCCTGGTATCTCGGCATATAGAACAATTTTATAAAATACCGTGATTTTACCGTGAGATTTTACATAATGGAACGAAAACTTTAAAATTTAAAATATTGGGAACAAACCCCAAATCTGAAATAATTAAGCTTTTATCCCATATTTTCGTGCACTTTGCAGACTTTATATGGTACTAGCGATTATGTTTTGAACTGCCATGTTTTGGTTACGATACTTTATAACTTTAATCTCGCTTGTCAACACATAAAATTGAAGGAAAACTTAAAATATTGGAAACAAAACACAAATCTGAAGGAATTCTGCTTTTTTATCTCACATTTTGTGTATTTATGGACTTTTATTGCTATGTCGTTAAGAGGAACATCCATGTTTGGTTGGGGTGTACTAAAACGCGGAATCCCGGAATTGGTACTGTTTTGCATTGGCAACCTCCTGATGCACACATTTTTGATACCGACCCATCCCTAATATAGACGTAATGACCTTAAAATTATTAAGCGCTTGTTTGTGTATGGGAGACCTTCAGGCTCCGCCGGCTCCGCATTTTGTTTTCCTTATAACTCTGTAACCGTTAGGCGGATTCTTTTCAAATTTGGCAGGTTTATGCAGTAGCCTTGGGGAATTTTTTTGAATATGCTGCAGTGACATTTCAACCAATCAGACAGGTCACATGACCAAAAGTGTCTTTTTTCGATTGGGAAGCTTGTCCGGATGATAACTTGAAAGGGATGATAACTTGAAAGGAATTTTATCAATTCACCTGAAACTTGGCAAATACATTCATTCTATTAAAATCTGGAAATCATTAGATTTTGGCATTGATTGGTTAAGAAATAGCCGAGTAATTAATGATTAATTAATCATTATGAATTTTCCAAATAAGGAAAACACAAAAATGCTTATAACTCGAAAACCGTGCTAGATAGAGTGATTTCGACAAATTTTTTGACCCACAGGGTATCTCTGCAGAGTAGCTATCCCAATTTTGAAAAAATTTTTGTCTCGCCAAAAATGGCGGCCATTTTGAATTTTCGAATTTTTCGCAAAAATTGCAAAACATAAAAATGCTTATATCTCGAAAACCGTGCTAGATAGAGCGTTTTCGATGAAATTTTTGACCCACAGGGTATCTCTACAGAGTAGCCATGCCAATTTTCAAAAAATTTTGACTCGCCAAAAATGGCGGCCATTTTGAATTTTCGAATTTTACGCAAAAATTGCAAAACACAAAAATGCTAATATCTCGAAAACTGTGCTAGATGGCGAATTATCTCTTAAAAGTATTGCAGATAGCCAATTTTTCTCAAATAACTCATTCACCTACTTTTGGAAGAGCTTTCACATGGTGAAGTTTCAGACCCTTAGCTAATTACTCACCTACTCAAAATGAGTAAATGCGAATTATCTCTAAAAGTATTGCGGATACCCAATTTTTATCAAATAACTGATTCATCTACTTTTGGGAGAGCTTTCACATGGCGAAGTTTCAGACCCGTTGGTAATTACTCACCTACTCAAAATGAGTAAATGCGAATTATCTGTAAAAGTATTGCAGATAGCCAATTTTTTTCAAATAACTTATTCATCTACTTTTGGGAGAGCTTTCACATGGTGAAGTTCCAGACCCGTAGGTAATTATTCACCTACTCAAAATGAGTAAATGCTAATTATCTCTAGAAGTATTGCAGATAGCCAATTTCTCTCAAATAACTCATTCATCTACTTTTGGGAGAGCTTTCACATGGTGAAGTTTCAGACCCATAGCTAATTACTCACCTACTCAAAATGAGTAAATGCGAATTACCTCTAAAAGTATAGCAGATAGCTACTTTTTCTCAAATAACTCATTCACCTACTTTTGGGAGAGCTTTCACTCGGTGAAGTTTCAGACCCGTAGCTAATTATTTACCTACTCAAAATGAATAAATGCTAATTATCTCTAAAACTATTGCGGATACCCAATTTTTATCAAATAACTCATTCATCTACTTTTGGAAGAGCTTTCACATGGTGAAGTTTCAGACCCGTAGATAATTACTCACCTACTCAAAATGAGTAAATGCTAATTATCTCTTAAAAGTATTGCAGATAGCCAATTTTTCTCAAATAACTCATTCACCTACTTTTGGAAGAGCTTTCACATGGTGGAGTTTCAGACCCATAGCTAATTATTCACCTACTCAAAATGAGTAAATGCTAATTATCTCTAAAAGTATTGCAGATAGCCAATTTTTCTCAAATAACTCATTCACCTACTTTTGGGAGAGCTTTCACTCGGTGAAGTTTCAGACCTGTAGCTAATTACTCACCTACTCAAAATGAGTAAATGCTAATTATCTGTAAAAGTATTGCAGATAGCCAATTTTTCTCAAATAACCCATTCACCTACTTTTGGGAGAACTTTCACTTGGTGAAGTTTCAGACCCATAGCTAATTATTCACCTACTCAAAATGAGTAAATGCTAATTATCTCTAAAAGTATTGCGGATACCCAATTTTTATCAAATAACTCATTCATCTACTTTTGGGAGTAAATGCGAATTATCTCTTAAAAGTATTGCAGATGGCCAATTTTTCTCAAATAACTCATTCACCTACATTTGGAAGAGCTTTCGCACACGAAAATGAAAAATTGTGAATATCTCGGAAAAGCTATTTCTTCTCCTTTAATGCTCGGCGGGAGATACACACCGCGGCGGTGGTCTTGTTTTCAAAAATTTTTGTCTCACCAAAAATGGTGGCGATTTTGAATTTTCGAAGGTTTTGCAAAACACAAAAATGATTATATCTCGAAAACTGTGCTAGATGGAGCGAATTCAACAAAATATCAAAATATCTGCAGAGTACCCATGCCAATTTTCAAAATATTTTTGTCTAGCCAAATATAGTGGCCATTTTGAATTTTTTGCAAAAATTGCAAAACACAAAAATGCTTATATCTTGAAAACTGTGCTAGATAGAGCAGACTGCGCTGACTTGGTTGCCACAACAGTATAAGGCTAGAAACGGAACATTTTCTTAATACTTTAGCACTCACCTTTATATCCTTTTCGGGCCGCTTTGTTTTTGCTATGCAAAAACATTATCTTTTTTTTTTGCGAGCGATCCTCTAGTTTATTTTTATTTTGCTGGTAAACAGGACTACAAACAAATGTCCTAACCAGGAAGTAAAAGCAAAGTGGCAAAATAAAATAGAAATATTAATTTTTGGTCGTATATGTTGCATCACTCTCCATTTCAGTAAAAAGTTTATGAAAAAATGTGCATGTTACAACCCAAGAGAAGTTAATTTTTTATAATACCACAAAAAATAATTAAATAATTTTAGAGGTTATCAGTATGTCAACATGCATAACAGGACACAAAATGGCTGTTCGTTTATTGAGCCTCATTTTCGTTGGATTTCCTGTAAGATTTCATTGGCCAGTGAGCTGTCAATCAAATCTGTCACCGGATGCCACGGAAAGGTCCATTAATACATTGTAGTTCTGTGCACGTGCTTTTCATCTCAGTAAAAAATTAAATAAATAACTTTTAACCTTATTTAAAATATATTATTTGACTTTAAATGAAAATGTTGTTTTAAATTTAATAAAATAAAGCTTCTTAATGCATGATGTAGTAAAATCCTGATTTTGGTAAATCAAATATTATATCAATTTTTAAAGTAAAATAAAATATCGTTGTCAATGGCAACGCTGACAAATTTCTGTTAAAAATGCATATTTTATCATCATAAAATGAAGTTATAAGATATTTTGTTAAGACAAATAGGATTATAATATTTATTTTACAAAACACTTACAGATACATTTTTATTAAATTGACCTTAATGTAATCCATTTTCAATTACAGCATGCGTTTGTTCAGCAGCAAATGTAAGAAAAATATGCCATAACATATTTGTATCCACCGGAAGCATCCGGTGGATACTTTGGTTTAGTGTTCGCTACGCCGCCGCCGCCGCGCGTAGAGAGATTTTCGGCGTTAACGCTCTAAGAGGAAAACAACAGCAGCTAGGTTCACCAAATTTGCAGGATATCTTCATTGGGGGGTAAGCTTCTCTGGGAAGGAAAATAGCCTCATTCTGAAAAACAAGATGGCCGCCATGGGCATTTCTTTGAAAATAATCTACATTTTTCTACTGGCTGTTCCTCATAGGTAGAAGGTTGAATCTCTTCATAGGTGATATGTATGACACATATACATGTCCTCTACAACCTTGCACACATTTGACCTTGAAGCTCCTAACTCAAGGACATCCACGGAGTGCCCAAGTAACCCACATAGAAGACTTTAAAAGTGCCTATATCTCCCTTATTATTGGTCCTAGAGGTTTGCAATGTGAAGCCAACCTATAGGAAATCATGTGCTGCGAATCTTCTGATGTGGTCAGATTTGACCTTGGACCCCTCCTTCAAGGTCAAACGAGGATAGCCAAAGTAAAAGTGCTTATAACTCGCTTATTATCATTCCTAGAGGTTTGGGATGGTAAACCAACATATAGGAAATCATGTGCTGTGAATCTTCTGATGTGGTCAGATTTGACCTTGGACTCCTCCTTCAAGGTCAAACGAGGATAGCCAAACTTAAAAGTGCTTATAACTCGCTTATTATCGATCCTAGAGGTTTGGGATGGTAAACCAACATATAGGAAATCATGGGCTGGGAATCTTCTGGCGTGGTCGGATTTGACCTTGGGCCCCTCCTTCAAGGTCAAATGAGCACAGCCAAACTTAAAAGTGCTTATAACTTGCTTATTATTGGTCCTAGAGGTTTGGGATGGTAAACCAGCATATAGGAAATCATGGGCTGGGAATCTTCTGGTGTGGTCGGATTTGACCTTGGGCCCCTCCTTCAAGGTCAAACGAGGATAGCCAAAGGTAAAAGTGCCTATAACTCGCTTATTATTGGTCCTAGAGGTTTGGGATGGTAAACCAACATATAGGAAATCATGGGCTGGAAATCTTCTGGTGTGGTTAGATTTGACCTTGGGCCCCTCATTCAAGGTCAAATGAGGACAGCCAAACTTAAAAGTGCTTATAACTCACTTATTATTGGTCCTAGAGGTTTGGGATCGTAAACCAACCTATAGGAAATCATGCGCTGGGAATCTTCTGGTGTGGTCGAATTTGACCTTGGGCCCCTCCTTGAAGGTCAAATGAGGACAGCCAAACTTAAAAGTGCTTATAACTTGCTTATTATTGGTCCTAGATGTTTGGGATGGTAAACCAACATATAGGAAATCATGGGCTGGGAATCTTCTGGCGTGGTCAGATTTGACCTTGGGCCCCTCCTTGAAGGTCAAATGAGGACAGCCAAACTTAAAAGTGCTTATAACTTGCTTATTATTGGTCCTAGAGGTTTTGGTGCATTGTCTTTACGGTGGATACAATTTGCATCGGTTTTCCGATGCGCTAGGCCTAGTTTTATTTTTGGAGGTTATAAAATAAATTAACCATACCCATGATTATTAACATAAAAACACGTGCTTTGTGTGGACAAACCGGCAACGCAATGATAAAATCTCACAGTAAAACCAGTTTTAATTTGTCACTAAACACAAGTGACAAACTTCAACGAGAGGTTATGAACTAGCCAGTCAGTTTGGTTTCCCAGTGAATTTTGTCCCCTGCTATTTAAACCCTAAAATACCAGTAATATTTTTGTTTAAACACATGTAAGAACAGTTTGAAATATTATTATATAATTCAGCGAAGAAAATAAAGAATAAAATTGTTGTAATATTGTCATGAAGTGTAAATGATGAAATTCACTGGGTGACAAAATTCAATTACCAGACATTTCGACCTTTGAAACATTTCAACCTCTTTTTCAAAGACAGTTTAACCACTATTTTTGCCCAACTAGATGTTTGTACACAGAGGTTTCAACATCTTTTTCAAAAACTTGTGTGTCTCTCCAACTCCAGCAGTGATAGGATTTATATGTTCTTATATTTCTTGGAAGCCAATCATATTTTATTTTGAAATATTACTAGGAAATACCATGGAATTCTGTGGCTTCATAATTTTATATGAGGTCATGGAATTCTGTGGGGTTTCCTAGCAATATTTAAAAGTAAAGTATGCAAATTACAAAGTCAAATTACAAAATAGAAGTTTGCAGAATTCTGTGGGATTTGCCAGTAATATTTTAAAGTGAAATATGCCAATCAGAAAATATTAGGTCATGGAATTCCATTGGGTATCCTAGCAATATTTTAAAGTAAAATGCCCAAATAAGAAAATATGTTACCTCGGTCAAAACGTCTGAAAATACATGAAGTTTGGGTGAAATTAGGGGTTGAACTATCTTTGAAAAAGACGGTCAAAACATTTTAATGGTTGATATTATTTGAAACCACAAGAATTACAAGGATTTATCATGTGTATTTAAAATAATTTATACTGAAAGTACTGTAAGCAGTACTAGAATCTACTGTTACTTTAGAACCATTAGTACCTCGGCTCTGCTTTACTTGGGTGTAGTGCTGTGGCCCAACTCCACAGAGAATAGAATCTGCTTGAAACCCAAGGTGGTAGACAGAAAGAAATTTGTTTATTTGCCCATAAGTCACATTGTGAAAAACAATGAGCAAATTATGGAGTATGCAAGAAGCATGATGCTTATACAAATGTACAAACCCACAAACAATATAAATGTGTACACCCAAGGTATTCCTACAACTTTTGTTTTATAATATTTCTCGAAAATTAATGTATTTACTTTTCAGACAAATTTGTAACATGTTATCTTATTTTTACCTGCCAACTGGAAACACCAATAAACACCCAATTGGTATACATATAAAACTAATTTTCCTCGACAGCTTACCTGCAAACAAAGAAAGATAAGATTTTCCTTAAACTGCAAACATATAGAATTAAAACAAATTTTTCCTCATTTTGATTTTGTTGTTGTTATACCTTAAATATAACAATTGTCCTTTAAAGCTAATGTCCAATTCTAAGTGGTGTTGTGCCATAGCTCTTCATGCAACTAAAGACATTCTGAAACCTTACAAAAACACAATTGCTATTTTTGTCACTAGTTTGCTACTCATTCCATTGCTAGAACTCTTTTTGAGTATTCCAACTCAATAACAAACATTGCTAATGAAGGGGTCCCATCTTATTATTCAAGAGCGGTTTACAGCAGCCAAAAAAATTCAGGGGCATCAGGGTAGGGTGACTGCCCTTCACTAGAATGAAATCATTATGTGATAGTGTAATCTGGTTTTGTAATGTTTTGTACTCCCTGTATATGAGCCTGTAGTTTTTTCCAAGGTAAGCGGTCACATGTCAGGAAAGCACGTCTGCTAGGTATGGGTTCAAGCTGTAAACTGGGGATTTAAATGTAGGGTTCTTTAATCTCACTGGAGATGATGCTATCTAAGCTCACTTTGATGATTTCTGATGACGGATTGATGATGTGATGATGTAAACACTAATGCTGACGTCAGAAGTATCGCCACCATCTATCCACAAGCACCAATGCAGATTGGTGCATACTAAACTCCAAAATCATAGAATTTCTATCTGAGTTCTGTGGATGTATTACACAATGGATGAGTCAGTGTGGCTGGCCTGATGTAGTTGCATTCTGACTTAATTGCCGACAGCAGTAAATTATCTTGATTTTAAAGTGTACCTATCTTTCAGTCTGTTTTAAACTTCATTTAACTTTGTCCCAAATCTTTTAATTTTTGAAATAGTCAATGCACTTCATGCACATATTCACTTGTAACACATCACATTGCACCCAATTGATAGTTAGATATCTAATGGATGTGGGCCTGATTGATAGACTCTTGCTTAAGTTAATGCATACTGCTCTTCCAGTGAAGTTCATCACAAAGTAAAGTTTGTTGCTTGCATTTTATAATCATACAGTATGGTGGGTACATTGTTTAGCCGTGTAGGCATTGATATTGAATGTAACCATATTTAGTATAACAGATATATGGAGGATGTTATTGTTAAAAGTATTGAAACACCTCATAAATAAAGCTTAATATAAAAACCAGAATATAGTTTTGTCTCCCTCAAAAATGTGCCCTTGTTTCACAGGAAGAGGAAAACTTAAGCAAACGTGGTTCGTTTATTTCATCAAGAAGTAAAAGGTTTGTCACCCATTGAAATTCATCACTCGCCGTGTTATGATATGACCTTATAAAAACTTGCTCATTTTTAACTTTCTTTCATTTGCTTAAATATTAATATTGTTCCTTGCTAGGACTTGTGAGTGCAGGTCTCAGTTTTTGGTTAAATGAAAGCTGTGTTACTCTGTATTGTATTTCAAGGTGACAAATCCACCAATATGCAGCAATGTGGTGAGACAAGGTTCAATTATCATGTTACAAGGTCACCAAATGATACAAGAGATTACAGGTAATTCTTTATTCTAAAATTTAGCATTTTCATTTTGTTGTATATGACAGTATGTACAAGTTGTAACCTATGCATATCACAATTACATGATTTGCTAGTTTTTTAAACAAAATTTTGATAGTCTATATTTGTTTTGCATGGAATATTGTAAAGCCAAATATCTGTCCAAAAGTTGAATAGCAAGAGAATAGTGTTTATACCAATTATTTAAGGTGTAGAGTATCTTTATAATGAAGCCTGTGTAAACAATTAGTAAGGTACTTTCTTTTTAAAACTCGATCCATGTACTATTTTCTGAGGAACCTGTAGAATAGTATTGGTATAAAGTATTGGTGTTTCACTGTCACTCATGGTTCTGTGTGTCTATGTCTATATTAACAGTGTCATTTGCAGTATCATTTCAAAGAACATAAGAGGCTAATATTTTAAACATAGATCAGTTATGGTTAAAACTACTTTCATTATAATTCTTAATAGTTTGTATATCTAAGGTATATCAAAGCTATTGCAGTACTTTATTGACATGGTAACTTCACAACATACATATATTGCACAATATAAGATAAAATATGTGTAAATTAAACTTGAATTCACTTTACAACAAGAAATTGCAATATTAGTCCCATATGGGAAGTCTTACTGCACTTTGGAAGTACATGTATTAGATATATATGTTGTATTGAATGTAGATAACCATTGAATTTTATACATTCAATGGGCCAAACCAGTACAGATTCCACAGTTAAACCATTGAATGTACACATTCAATGGCTGTTTGCTATTGAATGTGTACATTCAATGACCAAACAATTGAACCTATCATTCAGTCATTCCAGTGGTTACACATATGCAATTCAGTGCCAACACTACTTTTCTATTATGTCTGTATTTCTCACTTTGCAGAGCTTTTACTCTGTCAAATGGGTTACGGGCCCTTGTGATAGATGACCTTAAGAGCCTCACAGAAAGCAGTCAGATTGATGTAGATGATGATGGGTCAGATGCAGACAGCCTACCTAGAGATAGTGAAGGGGAGGAAGAGACCATGGATGAAGATTCATCTGATTCAGGTTTACAAAGCACAGTTTTCATTACTGGTGTTGTCATTTCAAAAACTAAAACCATTTTGAAAGCCACATAACACAGAAAATATTATATTTCCACTTACTTGTTCCAGATAGCACTAAGATGTGGGTCTATTTGACCCCTAATTCAATATAAGATTTGGATTTACCTAAAACAGGTTAAAGTGTGGATAACTGCATGAACCAGTTATAAACAATTTGCAAATCAACTTTTGATATTCCATTGTCAACACCAGTTTTTGGGCGCAGTTCTTTGAAAGTTAGCCAGAGGATGTGCAGATTTACATTCATCAGTTAATGATTTCGATGACCATCACATACTGGCTTTACACATATACCAATAGTTTTTGTTGCAGCACTACACAGTCATGAGAAACGTGCAAAAAAGATAGATTTGTTTAGGAAGATAGACTATGTATATACACAAAACTTTGGTTTGCTGAAGTAATTTCATTGTTGTTTTTGGGGGTATAGGAAATTTATAAACTGAAGAGAGATGAAATTGAAATTGTAGCAAAGATAGTTGTTGAGAAAGAAAAATAAAATTTTCACATGTCAAAAGATGTAAAATATTGTGTTGAAATAAAACCTTTGAAATTGAACTGATGATGAACAGTTGAACCCTCTCAAGTTGAATCACAGGAGAGCAGACAAATCATTGTACAAAAGCAGGAACATAACCAGGTTATCTGGATTCTTTATCCTAATAATCGATCACTGGGTGGTTATGGTTTATGCAGAATTATTACAGAATTCATCCAATTTGTAGTTTAGTGCCATGCAGTCTGCATTAAGCCTAACCATTGATGGATTATTGTTAATCAAATACAATAAATATGCTTTAAAAAGTAATATGTGCAGTGACTAAAGTGCAGTTACCTATAACTACTGTCTTATATTGACCAATATGCTTGGCAATATTTCGAAAATCTAATTGTATTTTCTCATCAGAGGCTGAAGATTTTACCCAATTTTGCCCCTAAGGTGCAAAAATCCTATCCGCCTTGAGCCGTCAAAATGAGCCGTCATCCGGCGGATAGAGCCTCAAAAGAGCCTCTATTGGAGAAACCAAAAGACCCTTCAGGAACAGGATGTATGAGCACCAAAATAGTGTTCAAAAATTCCAACCCGAAAAATCCACTCCTGTCTCTAGACACTTTACACAGAAAAATCATTCTGTGAAAAACGTGGAGTTTAGCATCTTTCAATGGATGGGGGATCCAACAAGCCCAAATGCCACCTCAAGGCGCAGAAGCCAAGAATTATATTATATTTGGGCATTCCCTACACTCCATCCTGCAGGCATCAATATGTTTGTATGAAGCTATGCCCTCTCATGGCATCAATTACCCAGATGCCCCCTTTTCCCTTTATATTCCCTTTACAATAAATATGCTGATGTATATCTAACTTTAGAAAAAAAGACATTCATCCCATGTTTCTCTTACAGGAAACAGAATTAGTAAGCTGTTCCATAAATGCAACTTATTGTCCATGGTATTTATTTTTCTGTAAATAATATCTAAATCATCTGAAATTCAATCAGAATTGCTCACAGCATTCATTTTTGTTCATTCAACACTCTTTTCAAATAAATCTTGTAATTTAACATAATAGTTGTACACAAAAAATGCAAGGTTTTATAGTACTGCTAAGTGAAGAAACATTCATACCATAGTTACAATCAATAATTATGTACATTTGATGGAGTAGCAGACTCTTATATGAGATTTTATGAGATTTTTAATTTTGCTGCTCAGCTAGTCAGAATCATAGACACAGTGGTAGTAGAACTCTAGTCAAAACAGAATTCTACTGGAAGTCGTTCTGTTGTGTTTCACACAGCTACATCTCTACACAATGTTGCAACAAAAATTTTGACAGATTCCGATGATAGTGATCAACCAATAGAGAGAGAGGGTGGAGAAGAGAAAAATTCCAGAAAGAGAAAAGAAGCAGCACAAAAATTGGTATGTATGTGGGATTTAGTTTTGTCAGATTCTTGCTTTGAATGTTGAATGAAATTTTCACTTATAAGCTTTAACATAGATCTTGTTATTCATAGGGGTGCAACCGAGCAGTCGACACTCGCCGAGCGAGGCAAATTTCACAAAAATTCGATCCCAATTTTAAGAGTCGACTACTCGTGTGCATATAACAACCTATTGAAGCGGTTACGTTTTTTAGGAAATAAATAACATACCTTGCTGGTATTAAATCGCATAATCCACCATTTTTAACATAATATTAAGCATATTATATGATGACATCAGCTAATTCAAGTGATTCAAAGCTTTTATCTTTATATTTTTGTTATTTACGGGAGCCGCCATATTGGATGTTGGTTCCTGTAATGGTGGATACTAAACTTCGCGAGGGCTCGATGTCGAGTCGATTTTTTGTCCGCGAGCAATCGACCCGAATTATTTGTACTCGTCACACCCTTAGTTATTCAGATCTGTGCTTGTTAGATTTCTTTATCCTATCTTTGACAGTTTTAAAACTTTTATGGTGTAAAGTGTGTGTGTGTTTTTTTTTTGTGATAAAGGCTATGTCATGTATGGGGATTTACCAAGTAACATTATGTAACATTTTTGTGTCAGAGGGTCAGTATTTCTCTATACAAAGGTCACTTGTAAATTTTGGAAAGAGTATTCTAAATTCCTGCCAATGTGAGACAGGTTTAAATGTCTTCTGACCCATAATTGTAAAAAGTTGTATTCATCAGTTCATTAAGGATTACCTCTTCAAGGTTTATGTCACAAATGGAAACTATGAATACCTTTGCAAAGTATTTAATGGTTATTTATACAAGTATAAATGAATGGGAGGGTACTTACCGTTGTGGAAAGCATGTAAAGCAGTACATCAGATTCTGTACAACTAGAACCTCCAATGTTCAGGTGATTTGGTTCCAGCTGCACCTAAGTGCTACTATTACACACAAAATTCCTGCATTTTCTGGTGTTGGGACTTTATATCTGTTTTTACTAACACCAAAGTTCAGCTTGGACTGGCCATACTTATACAGAGTCTGCTGTACTTTGTATGGTGCAAAGGAAAGTTTAATTTTAAAAAGTGGGCCGTAGTTTACTCAGTACTGTGACTCAAACAAAGTCTGTTATGTTGTTTGTCCGCCTTTCAGTCTGCAGCAGCACTGTGTGTTGGTGCTGGGTGTTTCTCAGACCCAGACGAGATCCCTGGCTTAGCTCATTTCTTGGAACACAGTATGTACATAACAATTATAAGAACATAAATTATAATGTATTATTTGAGTGGGATAGGCCTCACTTGTCATATGGTCAACAAGTTTGGCACTTGAATGCTTGATCCTCACCACTGCTGTTGTGGGTTTGAATGATGTTGATGATAACATTTGGTATGCATGAGGGGCTTGTCATGATTTAACCTTGATTGTTGAAAAGGACATAAAACTCCCATTGTCCTTTAGTGGGTTGGCACCAAATCTTTTGATTATTCTAAGAATATATGAATTGCAAATTATTTTGATTGTGAGATACCAGGAAAAGTCAATTGTAATACAAGAAATAAATTTGTTAAAATTTGTAAAATAGGAGGGAAAGGTAAATCTGTTTTTCAGAAGCAGTGAGGGTTCCTATTATATAAGCCCTGTTATGTCATGGCAGTCAAAATTGATACTGTAGCATTTTCAGTTCAATGTTGAGATCAAGTATTCCTGATACTCAACTGATATCAGAACTGCTGACTTAGGCCCATGTATCCAGGGGTCATAAATACTTTCATGTTTTGAATTAGAAAGCAAAAAAAGAATGCTCACCACTTTATAGAGAACACAGTTTTATTCCAGGTGTTCTACAGGCATCAAATTCGAGCAAGTCAGACAGTTATTGTATACTGGTTGGGGACTTTATGAACTTTTTTTGATCAGTGGTCATTACTGATATGAGTAAATTATCAAGACATAGTTAGGCTGCTAATACACTGGAACCTCTGTTATCTGAATAGATAGGGACAGTGAGATTACAATGCAAGGTGTTTCCTATGACCAGGGCCCATATTTACAAAACATTCTTAAACTTAAAGTCAAAACTCACTCATAAACTCATTTTTACGAGTTTATACTCAAACACGAATTTTTCACAATGTAGAAAATTCTTAAATATAAGCAACAAAAGGTTACAATTAGTTAATTCAAGTTGTTCTACTAACTGTAGGTTCTATTTTGTTGTTGCAGTGGTCTTCATGGGAAGTAAAAAGTATCCAGATGAAAATCAATTCGATGCCTTTTTGAGAGCTCATGGTGGCAGCTCCAATGCCTATACTGATTGTGAAAGGGTAAGTATTGGCAAAAGAATGCTCAAATTCTGGCTTGGAATTACATAGGATCGTTAGCTGAAGCACTTTACCAGTTTAGCTGTTCCAAGAAATATTGATTGTTTTGAAAAGTCTCTCAAAATTTTGTTGAAATTTAGAACAAAAGTACTTTAAAACAAGAGTGCTCAGAGAGTGCACTCCTCCGTCAAGAACATAACAATAAAGGGAAAATCCCAATGTTTGATATTTTTTGTGTCCAAATGGGGATCCAGATCAGTCGCAAAATTAAATGGGATCTAAGTTGGATCAAGACCCATGTTCTTATGTTTTTTTCCATGAAGATTCAACCAGTGGTATTTACAAAATCCTGCTAACAAACAGACAAACAGACGGTCATGAATTTGTTGCCTCCTTGGCGGAGGTCATTAAATTTCACTGACCTTATATGGTATGCTTTCTTATTGGTGTTGATGGTGCGGTTGTGCAGTGGATAGCACACTCACCTATCAACTCTGATTTTGTGGGTTTGACTCCTCATCTGAAATGGGACAATTTGTATTTGTTTGCTGGTGTTCATTGGTTTTCAGTACAGAACTTTGACCTACTAGTATGCACTGCTGTCCTCCACCCCCCCTAGCTACCTTTCTTTTTACAATGTGTTGAAAGTGAATTTCAAATTGTCCAAAACAACCCATCAAATATAATTAATGCCTGGGTTACATCTGGTTGAAAGTAACCTTTATTGCCCTAATATACTCCCCTGAGTGACAAAAGAACATTTAGTCAGATGCTTAGTTTGACTGAAATTTAACCTTTGATGTTTGGTACTTAGCCAGAGATGAATTAGAGGTGTGACTTGGGGCTGAAGGCAGTGTCAGGTATATGTATTGTGAAAATCAACCTGAATCTGGGTATTTTTGTGGTGTAGAAATTGACTGAAAGTACCAGTAAAGTAAATATGGCTGTTGATGTGTGCAAGTTTATCAAAAATAAAATGTCAAAAATGAATATTAGATAGGCAAATCTGGTTATGTATCAGGTTTCACCCATGTTATTTACTGGAATGAAGAATATTGTAATAGTTTTGTACCTGTTTGGTTAGTTGGTACTTGGTTTCTAAACAGAGAAGGTACATTTTCAGTTACCTGGATGGCCAGTCACAGCCCTGGTATTTGTTACATGGTACAATACTAAGGCCATAGGTAATATGTTAAAAAAATAGAGAAATGAAATATTCAAACTATATAATTGGGAAACGAGTACTCTTTGTTTGCGTTTTACACTTTTGCAAATAATCTTATAAAACTGCCGGAAAAATGAGTCATTTTGTGTCTTATATTACACGAATATATTGCAAATTCTGGTTATTTTTATGCTAAGCAGAGTACTTTTGGTGAGTTTTGTATTTGTAAGGGAATACTTAAGGACAGATATTACCACTTTTTCCATCCTAATTAAGTACCTCCTTTTATCATAAATTAAAATTTTTTAATCTTTTTATTTGAGAATATATTCTATATCAAATGTATCATTAATACCTTCATAACAGTAGTTCAATGGCTCATTGATTAAGTTGTTACCGTTCTTTGCTACTATTCATGTGACTGCCAAATCTTGACTTGTGGTTTCAGTGACTTTATTACACTGCTTTATTATGAGTACAGGAAAATACTGTTAATTCTAATTATTCTGTTATTCTTTCTTTGTTTCAGACAGTGTTTTATTTTGATGTCAGAAAGAATTACTTCCGTGAAGCCCTGGACATTTTTGCACAATTTTTTGTGAGTCCTTTGTTAAAACAGGACAGTGTGGACAGAGAAATCAAGGCAGTGGATAGTGGTATGTCAGTAAATTTGGTTAATAACTTCTAGCTACCACTACTGACAAAAAGCACTGCTAATTATGTTTTTTTTTTGTTTTGTAGAAATGAAAGTTGCAAAAAAGACTACTTCTATGGCAATATAAGTAACAATTAAGTGCTTTTGAATTATGTATGGTATTGTGAATCGGATTGTTTTATACTTTGTAAATTTGTATTGTTCTTTGTGAAAATATGTGAAAAAAAAAATCAAAATACCTGCTTAATAACTAGTAATATTATACAGTGAAACGTTAATCATTATTCAATAAATAGCAAATTTCCAGTATTTTAAGATAGGGTTTGCTTTTGTATTCTAATGATTAAAAAAATGAGTCCACAAATATTCCAAATGCTAGTTGCATGAGAAATTCATTTGATTTTGATGCTACTTTACCCATACAGGTTTTGTTGCCTTGCCATTAGCAATTTACTTTTGTATGTTATTTAACCATGAGGCATTGATTAATGTGTTATTATCTTTTATTTAACCTTAGAATTTGATATGAGTAAGCCATCAGACAGTAGGCGAAATGAGATGCTTTTTGGGAGCATGGCCAAAGAAAATCACCCGATGGCAAAGTTTATGATGGGTAAATATGATCTCCAGAATACTGTACTCTGCCCCACACCTTAAGCTAATATTAGTGGAACACAAATTGTCTGCATTTTCTTGTAACATCAATTTCATTTGATAAGATTAGGCAGACACAAACATATGAAGAGACTTTACACTAGAAGTGCCAATGAGTCAAGCTTTTCAGAGTACCTTTTAAAGAGCCACAATATAACTACTGCAAGCAAGTGGCTGCCTAACTTGGCACACAACCAATCACTCTATAGCTTACAAAGCATTCTTTTTGTATCAGCATTCTTTGATAATATTGTTTTCCACATTTTGTGCCAAGTTAAGCTGTATGCCAAATTATGGCATGGAGCAATAGGCTCACACATTTGATAAGAATACCCCATAAACAGCTTGGTAAATTTCACACAAAACAGTGATTTCAACTGCACTACTCTGGTAATGGCTAGTGTACACTACTCTCATAACTTTAATTATGTCCCCCCCACTGGGGGGTGGACATATTATTTTTGCTTTTTGTAAATATGTTTTAATTAGTATGAACATTATATATGTCTAAAGCTACTTGTCTTAGTATTTTATGGCATTAAAATCCTATTTGCTGTCTACTCAGTCGATAAAGAATAGCAATGCAGTGAAACTTTTTTTTTATTGCGTAAAATAGCCTTACCTTATCCTCACAAGTGCTTGTTTGGTTTTGTGGAGCAAAACGTATCGACCGACAAGAATTTTTTAAGGAATATTCTTGTCACAAGAGGTGACCCCTTTGTCTGCGCATGTCCGCGCTTGCGCAGTAGTGGTTGTCGACAGACGATTGTCGAGAGATCTTCATTATATTTTTGGTCGATATGGGAGCAACACGTACTTTTCCTTATTATCGTCCATTCACGGATGAAGATCTATGAAGTTTTGAAGCGTGCAAGCGTGCACCTACCTGTATTAGTCCATTATTCGACTGGTACTACCACTAATTCTGCCTCCCTTGTCCAGAAAAGGGTCAGAATAAGATGTGCAAGAAGATGTTGCTGTAAAGTCTTCAGTGGAAGACGGTGTATATCTTCGGCTGTACTCGCCCATTATTCGACTGGAACTACCTCCGTGTCGATGAAAGGTATGCAGAGAAGAGCTCCCGTAGTTTTCAGTGGAAAACTGCTTTATTGTCCCTTAATTGATGGCAGAACATGAGTATTAGCGTATGCTCGAAAACAAAGAAGAAAGAATGCAGTTGTCTTTGCAACGGAGGTCGTAGATTCTTTACTGTGGGTGGAGCGCCACTCTGGTACAGTAACAGGTCTCCCTCCAAAAGAACGACTACAGAAGCATATCCACTGATCCTTGCAGTTATTATTTTGCTTCCCAGCAGGTACAGTGGACTTCCTGCTTATCAAGACATGAAAATATGGACAGATTACCTTCCTTTGCTGTAAATTTGGATGAAGATCCAACAGACATCTTTGGGGCAGTATGTGCACTGCTTGTCTGTTCAGCCCTGTTGAAGAATTGCAATAACTATTTACTAGATAATAAAACCTTCCTATGGCCATGTCTCCATTGGAAAGAATACTGTGACTTTTGAGTTAATTCTTCTGCAAACTCAACGAAGATCAAACTGGCTATGTCCAGTAATTTTCCCCTACTAACCACAAAAGATCGTCGTACCACTCTGCCTAGTTTACCAGGTCAGAGGGATACAGAAGAACGTGGCTACATTAATGCAAGTCACCATGGAGGCTCTTCTTGCAGTGTTACTGGCAGTGATGGGATATTTTTTCATTGCCATCCCAGAGTTGTGCGAATCTTCAGTTGGGATTGTCGAGTTACTCTCCAATCGAATTCTCCATGCCTGTACTACCCACAATGCAAAGCGATGACGTCAGACAGGAAAACATGGCTACAGTAAATACCGCTGAAATATTGCTGGAAATGCTTCAAAAGACAGCAAGTTATCCACTCAAGAATTGCAGAACTCCAGGTTTCTATGGCAGTTTATTTCTTGTATAGAAACTCGGCTAATGACGACCTCTGATACATCTCAGTGTCCTGAATTGATTTCTAACTACGACTTCAACGGTCATTGCCCACGAGTGAAGTTCGTTTACTATGTCAATAAATACCTGCTTGTGGCATCATTTAAACTGGAGACAGCAGAAATTATTAGAAATTCGGTTACAAAAGATGCGTTCTTCTATGTACCGACTCACCAAGATTTTCAACATCTACTTCAGTTTAATGTACACTTGCAAACCTATCAGTTCAAAGCATTATAAAATTCGGGTTAGCGACACCTCTACAGTATCATGCGAGTAGTAAAGAGGCAAATCTCATTCTTCAGTTTCACAGAATAGGAGTTCACCATATACCTAGACCACTGGTTGTTTAGTGTACTTAAAGACACCAGTATTGGGTTCAAACCAAAGAACTCATCCAATTATGCATCAACTGGGCTTCGTGATATCGATTTCCTAGGTTACCACTGCATTTTGGTACCAGGAAATTTCTTTCACCATATACCTAGACTACTGGTGGTTTGTGTACGTAAAAGACACCAGTATTGGGTTCAAACCAAAGAACTCATCCAATTATTCATCAACTGGGCTTCGTGATATCGATTTCCTGGGTTACCACTGCATTTTGGTACCAGGAAATTTCTTTCTACCTCGAAAAAAACAAAACAAAAAAAAACAAAAAAAAACAAAAAAAACCTGAGAATCTATTCAAGTCATGGCGATCTCATCACAGTTAACCTCAAGGTTGCTTATATCCCAGGTAGGGATACTAGCATCTTTGGAAAAGACTATACCAATGGGTCAGTTATGTATGTGTGCCTTTCAGTGGTATCTAGAAAAAACTGGCAATATCTCCAGTCACTAGTTGTGAGAATTCCTGTTTCAAATCCTTCTGAAAAAGCATATTCACTGGTGGAAAATGCCAAAAAATGGGAAATAGGATGCCTTTTCTATACACAGGTGCAAAATTCCCTTATTTTCGTAGATGCATTAAACCAGGGTTGATGATCCCATCTATAAGCATCACAGTTAGTGGCTTTGGACAGTTAAAAATGTATATATTACATTTCAATGTCATACAGCTGAAGGCAGTGTGTTCAGCCCTTAAAAGCCTTCAAGACAAATTCCACACAAAAGAATTCTGATAGCATCAGACAACACCACTGTGTTCGGTTATCTGAACAAACAGGAGGGGGGGGGAGCGTATACCTCCTAGTTTGGCGCAGCTTGGCCTACTGCAATCCTTGAAATATACTCATAACAGACAGACATATTCTTGGTTGCTTTAAGGTCATACCTAACATCATCTCCAGAAGGGATAAAGGTTTGGCGCATCCTGGCCTACTGCAATCCTTGAAATATACTCATAAGAGACAGAAATATTCTGGGGTTGCTTAAATGTCATACTCAATGGTCTCTACAGAAGGGACAAAAGTAATCTGTACAGAATGGTTCTTACTCCCTGTATGGTTCTAGACAACGTGCAAGTTTGGCACAAGTCAACAATAGGTGTTTTATGCAGGTATGCTGCATCTTGGCCTACTGCAATCCTTGAAATATTCTCATATGAGCCAGATATATTCAGGGTTGCCTAGATATCATGACAGCCTCTCCACAAAGAACGAAATAATACAGACAGGATAGTCTCTTCATCTTTAAATATTCTATTTGATTTACATAGTTTGTCAAATACCAATGGTAGAGATTTTTGCCACCAATATGAGTCACAAACTTCCATTCTATGTTGACAGTCCTGGATGCAAATGCTCTGAACATAGATGCATTAAACATCTTGTTGGAGGTTCTGGACTGCTAGGCCTTTTGTCCTATACCACTTATTCCAAAAACTCATTGAACAAGTGAACACCAGGTGCAAAATGATTGTAGTGGCCCCTTGGTGGCCCATGATGCATTGGCTTTGGGGTCTGGTGAGTCATTCAACCTAACCTCCATTACAGCTACTTCACTGGTCTCAGAAACAGCCATTCAGTCAGAAATACCATCTGAATCTGTTGCATTGGTACCTTCATGCTTGGCACCTTAACACCACTCAGAATCTCTTATATCATTCTCTGAGCAAGGGGTAGAGAGATTTAGGGCATCCCTAGGACCTTCATCTTGGAATGTATGAGTCATGATGGGCCATTTTGAGCTCTGGTACCCACAGAATAAGGTGGCCATCTCAGAGCCTACTGTCTCAAATATACCAGATTTTTTGATCCATTTACTTGCAAAAATCTGAAACCTGTCACTATTGTTGGCTTTGCAGCAGCCAAAACTGAGCATTTACATTTTTTGTGCAGGAGTTGAGCAAAAGCCTGGATCTTTAAAGGCCTATTGCAAGTGTTTATAGAGAGAAGCCCACTGCTAACAGAGGTGTAGCATCAAGGGATTTGCCTTTGCTTCTGTTGGTTTTCACAAAAGGCTCCTTATTAACCTTTAAAGGAGGTCAGTTTGACTTGCAAGACTGTTGCAATGGCATTGGAAGTGTATTTTCGGACTTTGGCTCCTTCAGACACAAGCCTCATAGGAAGGAGGTTACAGTTTCTCCCTCCTACCTACCTTTTCAGCAAGGACCTATTAGCCTCAATTGGTCTAGATTGGCTCCAGGGGTCACTTCAGCTCTAGATCATTCCTGAACTCAAATTGCCTGGACACATGATTCGTTGTCCTCCTACAGCACTTACATCCTTCTTGGACAGGACTACTGCTTGGAGAAAAGGGAAAATCTCCTTCTCCTGCCTTTTAGCAAGAATCAGTTGGCTTCTGATGCCCCAAATGGCTCAAACCAGTGGTCATTCCAGCTCACAAACCTTTCTTGAGCTGACGTTGGACTGATGTCGTGTCACTCTGCCCTCTTACAGTACTTAGTTACTATCAAGACAGTACAAGTACTTCAAGGAGGTGAAGAATCTCTTGCTCATATCTTTTAAGGAAGGCTTGACAGAGAGATCTTGAGTTCTGCTATCTCTTCCTGGATCAATCTGGATGCATGATTAGATTGCCAGTCCTTTAATTCTGATTCTCAGAATCCATACATTGAGACACATATTACATCCATGGCTGCCTCTTTAGTTTTCAAGAGTGGGGTCTTACCTGAGCAGATATCAAACTCTTGTTATTGGAAGATCCACAATTCTTTGCTACATTCCACTCGAAGATGTAGCTTGGCAATCCCATGACCAGTCCATGAACAATTTGGTCCTTGTGGATTCACCTCAGCATGTAGTCAGATTTTGTGTATTTATACATGTTATTGATATGACTTCCATATTTATGTTCTCTCCAGTTATAGAAGTGTTGTGTCACTGACATATGTCTTTCTTGACTTACATATGGCCCCATATCTGCAGTTTATGCAGTTCAGTTTGCCTGCTTGGAGATATTCTCATTGTCAGATGATGACATCTTGTTTGGGGAGTCATGCAGACATCTCCGGCCAATACTGGGTGATGGTTAATACTGCTATATGATTTGTTGTAAAATTATCTACAACAGCAACAGCAGCAACAATGACGACCACATCATGGATCTCTTGTTGAGGTTAGCAAATTACTTATCTGTGTTGAAGAAGTAATATATAACCTAAGATGTAGATTATGGAAGCTTATCTTATCCTCTTATCAGTGCTTTATTTTGTGACCCCTTGTCTGACAATCATCTAACAGTGTGGCCAAAACAAATACCCTCCACCTGTTATGGTTGTATTCAAGCACTTGTGAGGATAAGGTAAGGCTATTTTACGCAATAAAATGTAACAAATTTTATTGTAATTTAACTTTTTACAAGTTAAATACTTACCTTATCCTCACAAGGATAAACCCACCCTACCTCTCCGCATAATTTGTTTTGCTGGGGACCAAAAATACAATGAAGATCTCTCGACAATCGTCTGTCGACAACCACTACTGCGCAAGCGCGGACATGCGCAGACAAAGGGGTCACCTCTTGTGACAAGAATATTCCTTAAAAAATTCTTGTCGGTCGATACGTTTTGCTCCACAAAACCAAACAAGCACTTGTGAGGATAAGGTAAGTATTTAACTTGTAAAAAGTTAAATTACAATAAAATTTGTTACAATTATCTAATTATCATGACAGTGAGAATTTGGTCAGGGTTAGAATAGGTTTATGAAACCAAAGAGGTAGATTTTATGTAAAAGTATAGGATATGATAAATTTGTGGCGAGTAGATCTGGGTTGAGAAAAGCAAATATTTGGAGGTTGTACTATAATGTATAAGAAATTTAAATCCCACAGGTAGTTTTGATTCTTTGAAGACCACGCCTGAGTTGAAGGGAATCAATCTATATGACAACTTGCAGACGTTTTACCAAAAGCAGTACTCTGCACATTACATGACATTAGCTGTTCAGTCAAAAGGTCAGTGTACAATTCCACAATTCCACAGCTCCATGCCACTTGTTGTGTACTGTATGTATTGACTTCTGTAAAAAAAGTTGAGCAATGGTTCATTGAAGTATTAAATGTAATGTTTAATATCAAAGTGTTTGAACTAATTTCTCTCTTACCTTTGTGGTAGAATGAAGACAGATTAAACATTATGTCTTAGTCTCAGTAAAAGATTTCATAAACAAAGCAGTTTGGGTTTTTATAGTTTTATTTACCCTCTGAAAGAAAATATAAAAACATGTCTCAGATTGGAAAAAAATACGGCTTTATAAGGAAACAGAGACAACCATTTAACGGTATTTTAAATTAGGGCAGGGTCGGTAGCAGATCTTTCATTTTGGCATCCTGCCAGTGTAAAACTGTACCGATTCCGGGATACCGAAAGAAGAAATTGCGTTCTAGTATATCCCCAATCGAATAGGCCAACCAATCGGAAGTAAGATTCGTGAAAAGAAAACATTGTAGTTCTGAAAGAAATCACTATAAAAGTGCTTAAATATATAAAAATATTGGACAAAAGTTCATAATTTCTTCAAATTTGAGGTTTGTTTCTAATACTTTACGTTTTCTCACAATATTATATACTGACATTCGAAATACCGGCTGTAAAGTGTCACAACAGTGTTGAAGTGAATTGGTCTCGATACCGAGATACCGGTGTTACTGACCCTGCCCTATTTTAAATGATAAATAATGATCAAGTTTTCTTTTTCAGCAATAGTAATGTTTTTTGTGTCTTTGTGCATGACCTGTGTATAATGTATGTACACTGTATTATTATGTTTGTATGTCTTGTAATATCAGTACCTTTGTGTAAGATGGGGGTCATTGTACCCTAGTGGTGGGACCATTTATAGAAATCAAAACCGGTTACCGGGGCTTTGAAACAAACAAAATCCGGTATTTCGTATGCATGCTTGTGTGCAGTAAAATTATTCACACGGCGTACCTGAGGTATAACTTGTAAATGGAAATGGCTTTTGCGAGAAATTATTAAGAACGTAAACATGATTTTTGCTCAATATTAAGTAAAAATGTGACATATTTCACAAAATGTATATATTTTTTGTCGTTTTGATGAAGTATCAGCCATTAGGTGGCTTAAAATGACGACGTTTTTCAATAACCGGTTCCCAAATATTCTTTGTGAATTTCGCTATTTTTGCCATAAACGAATTTAAAAACCGCATACCGGTTTATCGTTCACAACACTATTATATCCAGTTTCAGAAATCCTATCATTTTTCATATTGTCATATTTTTATGAATTTTACATTTTCAATTTTGTAGATACTTTAGATCAGTTGGAAGAATGGGTCAGAGAGATATTTTCACATGTGCCAAACAAGTAAGTAATCGAATGAGTGAGAGAGATATTTTCACATGTGCCAAACAAGTAAGTAATCGAATGGGTGAGAGAGATATTTTCACATATGCCAAACAAGTAATCGAATGGGTCAGAGAGATATTTTCACATGTGCCAAACAAGTAAGTAATCGAATGTGTCAGAGAGATATTTTCACATGTGCCAAACAAGTAAGTAATTGAATGGGTCAGAGAGATATTTTCACATGTGCCAAACAAGTAAGTAATCGAATGTGTCAGAGAGATATTTTCACATGTGCCAAACAAGTAAGTAATTGAATGGGTTAGAGAGATATTTTCACATGTGCCAAACAAGTAAGTAATCGAACGGGTGAGAGCGATATTTTCACATATGCCAAACAAGTAAGTAATCCTGACATTCAATGACATTCAATTTATCATTGATTTCAACAAAATAAAATATTAAAATATGAACAGTATAACCATCTTATTTTAGTATCCTAGCAGCAACAGCAATATTACATATTTATGTCCACCCCACTGGGGGGTGGACATATTATTTTTGCTTTTTCCGCCGTCCACCGTCCGGTGTCCCACTTGGTTTCCAGACATTTTAGGCAACAGTTCTTATCCTATCTTTACCAAATTTGGCATGCAGGTTTATTGGGTTAATAGCTTGTATGGGATTGCTTTTGGTGATGATAGCTCTATAGCTAACTGAGTAATAGCTACTTTGCTACTTTTGAGTAGCTCTTTGGTTTCCAGACATTTTAAGGAATGCTATTAAGCCTGGCTTTCTGAAATTTGGTATGGAGGTTCATTGGGTTAATAGCTTGTATGGGATTGCTTTTGGGGGTAATTGCTTCATAGATGAGTGAGTAATTAATTAAATAAATGAGTAATTGGCTATTTTGAATACTGAAAAAGGCAAATGTGCTCATATTTCCTAAACCGTGCGAGATAGAGCGATTTCGTCGAAATTTTCGACCCACAGGGTATCTAAGGAATGTACTCTTTGCAATTTTCGAAAAATTTTCCCCTCCCCAAAAATGGCGGCAATTTTGAATTTTCGAATTTTTGCCAAAAATGGCAAAACACAAATTTGCTTCTATCTCCTTAACCGTGCGAGATAGAGCGATTTCGGCAAAATTTTCGACCCACAGGGTATGTAAGGTATGTACTCTTTGCAATTTTCAAAAAATTTTCCCCTCCCCAAAAATGGCGGCCATTTTGAATTTTCGAATTTTTGCCAAAAATGGCAAAACAAAAATTTGCTTCTATCTCCATAACCGTGCGAGATAGAGCGATTTTGTCGAAATTTTCGACCCACAGGGTATCTAAGGAATGTACTCTTTGCAATTTTCGAAAAATTTTCCCCTCCCCAAAAATGGCGGCAATTTTGAATTTTCGAATTTTTGCCAAAAATGGCAAAACACAAATTTGCTTCTATCTCCTTAACCGTGCGAGATAGAGCGATTTCGGCAAAATTTTCGACCCACAGGGTATGTAAGGAATGTACTCTTTGCAATTTTCAAAAAATTTTCCCCTCCCCAAAAAATGGCGGCCATTTTGAATTTTCGAATTTTTGCCAAAAATGGCAAAACAAAAATTTGCTTCTATCTCCATAATCGTGCGAGATAGAGCGATTTTGTCGAAATTTTCGACCCACAGGGTATCTAAGGAATGTAATCTTTACAATTTTCAAAAAATTTTCCCCTCCCCAAAAATGGCGGCCATTTTGAATTTTCGAATTTTTGCCAAAAATGGCAAAACACAAATTTGCTTCTATCTCCTTAACTGTGCGAGATAGAGCGATTTCGTAAAAATTTACGACCCACAGGGTATGTAAGGAATGTACTCTTTGCAATTTTCAAAAAATTTTTCCCTCCCCAAAAATGGCGACCATTTTGAATTTGCGAATTTTTGCCAAAAATGGCAAACACAAATTTGCTTCTATCTCCTTAACCGTGCGAGATAGAGCTATTTCTTCGAAATTTTCGACCCACAGGGTATCTAAGGAATTGAAACTTTACAATTTTCAAAAAATTTTCCCCTCCCCAAATATGGCGGCCATTTTGAATTTTTGCCAAAAATGGCAAAACACAAATTTCCTTCTATCTCCTTAACCGTGCGAGATAGAGCGATTTCGTCAAAATTTTCGACCCACAGGGCGTCTGAGCATTGTACTCTTGGCAATTAAAAAAAAAATTTTCCCCTCCCCAAAAATGGCGGCCATTTTGAATTTTCGACTTTTTGCCCAAAATGGCAAAACACAAATTTGCTTCTATCTCCTTAACCGTGCGAGATAGAGCGATTTCGTCGAAATTTTCAACCCACAGGGTATCTAAGGAATGTAATCTTTACAATTTTTAAAAAAATTTCCCCTCCCCAAAAATGGCGGCCATTTTGAAAACACGAATTTGCTTCTATCTCCTTAACCGTGCGAGATAGAGCGATTTCGTCAAAATTTTCAACCCACAGGGTATCTAAGGAATGTACTCTTTGCAATTTTCAAAAAAATTTTCCCCTCCCCAAAAATGGCGGCCATTTTGAATTTTCGACTTTTTGCCAAAAATGGCAAAACACAAATTTGCTTCTATCTCCTTAACCGTGCGAGATAGAGCGATTTCGTCGAAATTTTCAACCCCCAGGGTATCTAAGGAATTTGTACTCTTTGCAATTTTAGAAAAATTTTCCCCTCCCCAAAAATGGCGGCCATTTTGATTTTTCAAATTTTTGCCAAAAATGGCAAAACACAAAATTCCTTCTATCTCCTTAACTGTGCGAGATAGAGCGATTTCGTCGTAATTTTCGACCCATGGGGTATCTAAGAAATGTACTCTGCAATTTTCAAAAAATTTTCCCCTCCCCACATATGGCGGCCATTTTGAATTTTCGAATTTTTGCCCAAAATGGAAAAACACAAATTGGCCTTAACCGTGCAAAATAGAGTTATTTCGGTGAAATTTTCGACCCATAGGGTATCTAAGAAATGTACTCTTGGCAATTTTCAAAACATTTTCCTTTTCCCAAAAATGGCGGCCATTTTGAATTTTCAAATTTTTGCCAAAAATAGAAAAACAGGAATTTGCTTCTATCTTCTTAACCGTGCAAGATAGAGTGATTTCGTCGAAATTTTCAACCCGCAGGGTATCTAAGGAATGTAATCTTTACAATTTAAAAAAAAATTTCCCCTCCCCAAAAATGGCGGCCATTTTGAAAACACGAATTTGCTTCTATCTCCTTAACCGTGAAACAGGGTCTTGTGAGACTACTGTACAATTTGGGCAAAAGGTTCATGGGTGGACATTACACATGATAATGTGTGTTCTTCTATGCTATCCTGTTTCTATTCGCACCTACTATCAACAGGGCGTCCTATTTCTAGTTAACCTTTAAAAGGGGATCAGGTTCTGTCACAATACCACAAACAAAACCTTATATATTTTCACATTTTTGTCACCTGATAAAGGGGCTGACGCAATGTCATTGCCTTTCAGTATTGGGATCTGTGAGCACATATAACAAAGTCCAAGAGTGCATACTATACTTCAGTAATAGACAACCCCTTCAGTGGAACACTGGTTAAGAGGAAATCTGTAATTTCCATATTAGCTTTCTCAAATCTCTGAATTTTGTGAGAGTTTTAGATTATATACAATTTGTACCAGAATTGTGTTCTGTATGTTTGTGATATTTGTAACTATAAAGTCAAATGTTGAGTAAATATTACAAGTGGACAATCAAAAATTGTAAGAAGTTTCACACATTAAAATTGTTTTTTTTTTTCAGTGCCAGGCCAAAAGATTGTTTCAAGAGTTTGTCTGTAAGTAGTTCTGTAATTTTCAGTTATTCTAAGCATACTATATTTATAATATATTAATCATGTTCATAGAAAATCTGGAAAGATTTGGAAAAAAATTTTTTCCTTTACTAAATTAACCTAGCATTTGATGTAAAGTTTGCCACAAATTTGTGTAATAAAATTGTCGAAATAATCTAATAAACAAATTATTACTAAAAATGGAACATTTTCAAAAATGAAATATCTCGTCATATGTCAGTTGTTAAGAAACAGACAAGTAAAGTGTAGCCATATGTGTGTTTTTCACAGGATCCTTTTGAGACAGAAAAATTCTTGAAGCTGTACAAAGGTGAGGTTTTTGAAAAAAAATACAATGTCTTTTTGTAATATTCTGCTTATTGTGTGGCCAGCATGTGCACATTTTTATCGATTGTTCAGTCTGTCAGAAGAATCATTATATTCACCAAAAATTAAATTAAAAAAAAATTTAATAATAAATAAAAATAAAAACAAATAAATAAAAATGACCAATAAATTGTATTTATAGTCCGACCTTTCCAGTTGAAGTCTGTCAAGTAGAATTGCTTTGTGAGAGGATATACATATCAGCTCATCAAGTGGCCTATTTTCGTGTAACTTACCATTATGTTGACCTCTTTGTTATGTATAAGTTTTTCTGGCTGTCTAATGATAATAGGGTTTCAGCTGTATATTTTGTATGTGGACGAAATCCTTGGAACCTAATTGAGTGGTAACAAATGGGTCCCAATAATCAAGAAATAAGAAAACTTGTGAGATAATAATATTTTAATACCTGAGACTTAATATTATTAGGAATCTTATTTTATTGTAACCAATGGGTCACAATAATAAAGAAATCAAAACTTTTGAAGTTATAACAGTTTTGATACAGTTGAATTGATATTATTAGGACCCTTATTTTAATGTAACCATTAACTCCCAAATTAAGAAATAAAAAAAAATAAAAAAATAAAGATTGTGATATGTTGATACAGGTGAAACACTGATATTATGATTTTGCATATTTATGCTTTAGAACTGGAAGCTAGAGATGTAAATTTGGCTTTGTAAATTTAGATTGGACAGAAAAAGAATTGTTATCACTGGGGGGTGGACATATTATTTTTGCTTTTTCCGGCGTCTGTCACGCTTGGTTTCTGGTCATTTCAAGGAAAGTAGTTATCCTATCTTTACCAAATTTGGTATAGGTGTTTATTGGGTTAATAGCTTGCATGGATTGCTTTTGGTGAAGATAGCTCTATAGCTAACTGAGTAATAGCTACTTAGCTACTTTTGTGTACTTCTTTTGTTTCCAGGCATTTTAAGGAAAAATAGTTGACATATCTTTACCAAATTTGGTATGAGCAATAGTGAGGTCAATAGCTTGCTTGGGATTGCTTTTAGTGATAATAGCTATATAACTGACTGAGTAATAGCTACTTAGTTACTTTGAGTAGCTTTTTGATTTTAAGCATTTTAAAGGAAAAGTATTTCACCTATGTTCACAAAATTTGGGATGGAGGATTATTGGATCAGTAGCTTGCTTGGGATTGCTTTTGGTGATAATACCTTTATAGCTAACTGAGTAATAGCTACTGTGCTGTATAGCTATTATGCTATTTTGAGTTGACTTTTTTCTGGACATTTTAATGAAACAATGTTTTCTATCTTCACAAAAATTTATATGAAGGATAATTGGGTCAATAGTTTGGCCAGGATAGCTTTTGGTCGATGATAGCTTTGTAGCTATCTGAGTAATAGCTGCTTTGCTACTTTGAGCCTACTCTGAATTGCATTTCTGTTTTCACTCTTTTAAAGGAAACATATTTAACTCATCTGTCTAAAATTTGGTGTGAAGGTTTATGGGGTCAATTGCTTGCTTGGTATTGTTGTTGATGGTAATAGCTTTAACCTCCTGAGTAGTAGCTACGTAGCAAAAAACATAAATATGTCTATCTCCTAAATCGTACGAGATAGAGCGATTTCATCGAAACTTTCGACCCACAGGGTATCCAAAAAATATACTCTTGCCAATATTCAAAAAAATTTCCTCTCTTCAAAAATGCGGCCATTTTTAATTTTTGAATTGTTGCAAAAAATGCAAAAACACATATTTGTTTCTGTATTCTTAACTGTGTGAGATAGAGCGATTTCGTTGAAATTTTCGACCCACAGGATATCTTAGAAATATACTTTTGCCAATTTTATAAAAGATGTTCCTCTCCCCAAAAATGGCGTCCATTTTGAATTTTCGAATTTTTGCCAAAAATGCAAAAAAAAAACAAAACAAATTTGCTTCTATCTCCTTAACCATCTGAGAGAGCGATTTCGTCGAAATTTTCGACCCACAGGGTATCTCAACAATCTACTCTTGCCAATTTTCAAAAGATATTCCTCTCCCTAAAAATAACGGCCATTTTGAATTTTCGCCAAAAATGGAAAGACACAAATTTGCTTCTATCTCCTTAACCATGCGAGATAGAGGGATTTCGTCAAAATTTTCGACCCCTAGGGTGTACTGGCGACTTTTCACAAAAATCGCTTTCCCGCCACTTTTGGAGGCCATCTTGAAGTTCTGCGTAAAATGCAAAAGCACATTTATCTTGGAAATGGTGTGAGATAGAGCGATTTCGACGAAATTTTGGATCTGCAGAGCATATGCAGAGCCTACTGGCGACTTTTCGCAAGAATCGCTTTCCCGCAACTTTAAGCGGCATCTTGAATTTCTGTGTAAAATGCAAAAGTGCATTTATCTTGGAAAAGGTGTGAGATAGAGTGATTTCAACAAAATTTTGGACCAGGACTGTATCTGCAGAGTGTACTGGTGACATTTTGCAAAAATCACTTTCCTGCCATTATTTGGTGGCCATCTTGAATTTCTGTGTAAAACGCAAAACACATTTATCTGGGAAACGGTGCGAGATAGAGTGATTTCAACAAAATTTCTGACCTGCAGGTTATCTGTAGAGTCTGCTGGTGACTTTTCACAAAAATCACTTTCCCGCCATTTTTGGTGGCCATCTTGAATTTCTGCGTAAAACGCAAAAATGCATTTATCTTGGAAACGGTTCGAGATAGAGCGATTTTGATGAAATGTTTAACCTGCAGGGTATCTGCAGATTGTACCCTTGATTTGAATTTTGAATTTCTGCATAAAATGCAAAAACACATTTGTCTTGGGAACGAGATTTTGGCTGCCACCTTGAATTTTGGCGGAAATTGAAAATATTATTTATCTCAAAAACCCTTAGAGATAAAGTGATTTCGAGCAATGTTTGGACCCTTTGGGTACTAGAGACCTTAGATATAGTGCCTGTGAAAAAAGTTGAATTTCCATAATTTTGTCAGCCATCTTGAATTTTGGCGGAAATTGAAAATGTCATTTATCTCGAAAACCGTAAGGGATAGAGCAATTTCAAGCTAATTTTTAACCATTTGCGTATTAGAGATCTTTGGTATATTGCCTCTGAAAAATGTCAAATTTCTCAAATTTTGCCCACCATCTTCAGTTTTGTCGGAAATCGAAAATGTTGGTTATCTCAAAAACCTTTAGAGACAGAGTGATTTTGAGCAAATTGTGAACCAATGCAAAAAGCCGTAAAGCTGAAATAATTTACATGTATACTAATAAATATTTAAGCATCATTGATATATTTTACAAATGAAACAGGGTCTTGTAAGACTACTGTACAATTGTTGCAAAACGTTCATGAGGTGGACATTACACATGATAATGTGTGTTCTTCTATGCTATCCTGTTTCTTTTCATATGTTGTAGCTACTCTTAACAGGGCGTCCTATTTCTAGTTTTGAGAATGAAGTCATAGTTTTAAAAATTGTTTTAAAACATCCAACCTGTTGAAAAAAGTTGCAATATTATAGTGCCTGCACATTTGTGAATGACAGTTTCCTTGCTTTACAGTCGTTCCTGTAAAGAATCACAATTTGTTAGAAGTTAGGTGGGCATTGCCATCACAACTAAAAAACTATAGGTAAGTGACCAAACAGAAACTTTATTACGCCAACATAAGTATTGAAAATTTCACCCTGTGTGTAGCTATATTCAGGAAGATCTTTATTATACCCTATTCAATTACTTTTTTTGGGGAAAAATATTGAGTCATCTGTTTGATATCAACAGTTAAGAAACTTGTTATAGATAGTTGATATTTCTTAGTATATAAACAATGCTGGGCTTTGTTTTAGCTTTTGATCAATTGCACAAAAAAAAATAAAAAAAATACATCCAGTGTATTAAATATTAATTTTGCAGGGTGAAGCCACTGCATTATCTAGGATGGCTAGTTGGGCATGAGGGAAAAGGGAGCATCTTGTCATATCTCAAAAAAAGGTAAATATAATGACTATACAAGGGTCTATTACATGAGCCTCTATTACTGATTACTTTGTCTAATACCATCTGTTACTAATACATTTATAATTTTCATATCTATTGCCATTACTATTATCATTGCATTTGCTTCTTTATAATTATTTACTTTTTATGACTTTGATAAGTATAGAAGTAAGGCAAAAAGACTTTCTCTTATTTAGTTTTTTTGTAAGTCACAGACACAGTTTGCAGTTTTATAAACTTTGATGTTGAAATGTTACAAAAATAGCACCATGAATTAAACTATCAATGAAGCCTTGTCAGTATCTTAAAAAGTTGAGTATTTTTTTCAGGCATTGGGCTACAGGTCTAGATGGAGGCAATTCAGAGAGCGGCTTTGAACACAATTCTACGTATGCTTGTTTTTCAATATCTGTTGAACTCACTGATACAGGGATGGATAATTATTTTGAGGTACAAAAGAAACCCTGGCACTTACAGTCTGACAGTAAAATTTCTGTTCGAGTATAAGCAAATATCAAGGCATTATAAGGCATTTTCCATAGTAATTCATGTAGAAAAATTTTTTCTATCCAATTCATAGACAAATACCCAAATTGGTGGTTGGGATCTATTATTTTGGATTTACTAGTCAAAATATCTGAAATTTGGTTTTTGCAAATTTGTTTGCCAACTGGCCAAGATATGTGGTACTACAAACTTCTTTTACTACCAGATTTTAATGTGAATTTCCTTGACTATACTGTGTGTATGTGGGTCATAAAGAAGTTACTGTACCTCCTTTCTTGTGCTTGATTGGCAGGTGCATTTTTGGCTTAGCATTTCTGTTGGTTATTTTGGAAATTCCTAATTTACCAAACTCTTTCGTAAAAAGTATGGCTTTGGAATCACTAAAGTTACTATATAGTTGATTAAATTGATCTGTTACTGATTGTTGTTATTATAGGAATGACTCCTGACCAAATCATGGTATACACAGAATTTTACCATGATATGAAGTTATAAACCCCCAAAGACGAAGCCTGAGCCTAAGCGTTAATAGGGAGATACAGGGTTATGCTGTATTTTACCCTTTAAGTATTTCATCATTTAGCCAATCAATTTCACAGACACATCCGTGTCATGTTAGAATTAATGCTGATTTTCCTAAAATCTGAAAAACTGACACAATAACAGATACAGGGCTGTACCTGATTTAAAACAAGAATTAAACACAGTAATACAGATTACAGTACAAAACTTAAATTTAAATTATGGAAAACTTTAAGATAGTGGCCAAAATATTAAATGTTTTAATTTTCAAAGTTTGATCATTATGTTAAAATAGTTGATACCCTAGCTAACTTGAGTTACATGGCTTTCAGTCATCACAAAAGTTAGTAACAGTAACTGTAAATATGTGATCTATATATTTAATCCAAATCAGAGTGTTTCCTGTTGTCTAAATCTGAAGAACTGATTGTTTCAGGTTATAACTGTGATATTCGAGTACATAAGCATGCTGCAAAAATTCGGCCCACAGGAACATATTTTCAGAGAAATCCAGCAGATTGAAGCAAATGGATTCAGATGGCAAGAACAGGTATAAATAGCACAGAACAGCAATATTAGATTTTTGATTGTTAAGTTAACTCTCCTGATCAAGAGGTGTTCATTAATTACCTCTGCCAAGGAAATTATAATTTTCATGACTGTTTGGTTGTTTGTTAGCAGGATTCTGTAAATACCACTGGTTGGATCTTCCTGAAAAAGAATCAGAAAATGGGTCTTGATCCAACTTAGATCCAATTGAATTTTGATAGTGATGTGGATCACCGTCTCGATTAAAAAAAAAAACTAAACCGGAATTTCCCTTTTACTTATTATTATTTGCCTGGTGGGGGTAAGCACTCTCTGAATGCTCATTAAGCGTCCCACAAGGGATGTTTCTATATGGGAGGAAATCGGGCTCCGCCAGCTCCGCGTTTTGTTTTCCTTATAACTGTGTGACCGGTGGGCGGATTCTTTTCAAATTTGGCAGGTGTATAAAGTAGCCCTGGGGAATTTTTTTGAATATGCTGCAGTGATGTTTCGACCAATCAGAGAGGTCACATGACCAAAAATGTCTTTTTTTAAAATTTTCAAATAAGGAAAACACAAAAATGCTTATATCTCGAAAACTGTGCAAGATAGAGCGATTTCGACAAATTTTTTTACCTACACTGTATCTCAGTGGAAAGCCATCCCAATTTTCAAAAAACTTTTGTCTTGCCAAAAATGGTGGCCATTTTTAATTTTCAATTTTATTGCATATTAATACATCCTATCCAATGCACAATTGCTAATCCGGTCGGCGTAGACCCGGTCCCAGTACTGTGCACTCGCAAGGTGGCGCATCGTACTTCCTTCCTGTCTAGACAGAGTGACGTCATAGTATCTTTTTCGTTTGGTGCGTGTACTGTGCAGACGTGTTTTCAACATCTCCAGAGTTTTTAAGGAAAAGTGTGCATTATGACGGATTTTCACCATATTATTGTATGTATTTTAGTTTAGAAGTGTTATCTGCCTATCAGGCACGGATATACATTAAGAAATCTGCTGGAAACGCTCCCTAGTTGACTCAGTTTAGTTTTGATGATAGGGCAGTAATCGACAAGAATTATGAAGGCAACCATTTTGCTAGTTTCCTCCCATTCAACAATTGTGTTGTTAGGGGCAGATCGACAATATTAAGAAAAATAATGGATATGTACTACTTACAAGGTATTTTTATCTGTGTCTTTTGTTTGAATGTACCTTCTGTAACCTTCCAGCTACAATCACGGAAGAAACGTCAGTTTTTTCTAGTTTCTTCACTATAAATAGAAGGAATTCCCTCATTTAATCATGGAAAACTTCAGTCTATGCGGTATTTAACATAGACGGAATTCCCCAACATGAGATGAATTCTTCAGATTTCTTCAGAGCGCACTGGTACCGACTTCTCTGCTGTAAGGCATCAGTCACACCAGCCAGCTCGAGTATTTAGTGTTTTTCAACAGAAGCAAGAGGTGCCTTCTTCAGATTTCTTCAGAGCACACTGGTACCGACTTCTCTGCTGTAAAGCATCAGTCACACCAGCCTAGCTCAAGTATTTAGTGTTTTTTCAACAGAAGCAAGAGATGCATTCTTCAGATATCTTCAGAGCGCACTGGTCCAGATTTCTTTGCTGTAAAGCATTAGTCGACCGGTAAGCTCCAGTTCAACCTGACAATAGAAGTGATATCAGTCCCTCCCTTGCAGACTAGTGTTGGTATCGAATAATAATATGTATATCGATATCAAACCATATTTTTGCTTCTGTATCGATCGATATTGAAATATCGGGTCATGGTTGTTTTCCGAGAAAGAGCTTCCAAACCCTTTCACGAGTTTTAGAAGTTTCCCGAAACGTAAACAAATATGGCGCCTCCGGTTTAGTGGTAAGTGAAATTTGACAAAAAATGATAGGAAAACCAATATATTTCTTAACTTTTATATTTTATTTACCGGGGCTACATGGAAAACAGCTTAATTGCATCTATTTAGTAGTATGTTCCGATATTGATATTGTACCCTACATTATCGATATCAGTATATTTAGCATGGATCGATAAATATTTCAATATCGATAAACAATACCAGCACTATTGCAGACCCGGCTTTGTTGTCGGTAGTGGGGGTTGTGGATGGACCGGTCACTATTTTAAGTTGCCTGGTTTTATCACGAAAGGAAGAAATTCATCTGAGAACCTACTTCAGACCGGCACCGACCAGGACTTCTTCAGAGTGCACTGGTCCAGGCTTCTCTGCTTTGAAAGCATCAGCCGACCAGCCAGCTCAAAAGAACGCTACCTCTGACGTCATCTCCACGAAGCTGGTCACGTGATTCACCGAACAGATCACGAAGCTGGTCACGTGCTTCACCGACCAGGAAAGTCGAAAGTGCATTCTTCAGAACTTACGTCTACTGTGATTACAGTCCCTGCCTTGCAGACCCGGCCTTGTTGTTGGTAGTGGGGTTTGTGGACAGTCAGAATACTGTAAAGTTACCGGTTAAGTATCACACAAAGAACGCGACCACTGACATCATCTCCAATCAACCAATCGCGTGTCTTTCCGACCAGCAAGCTGGTCACGTGACACGCTGAACAACAATTGCTTCTAAAAATAGCTCAGGGGCTTTCCCAGCGACTGTCAAATCTACAAATAAGACATGCGTTTAAAAGAAATACTTTAATGAATGGAGGAAACCTACAGTAAGCTGAATTCAACACAAAAGACAGTTGTAAATTTGCTTCAGCAACTGGTTACAGAGTATACCGACCGGGTACCGGCTACACAGCCTTGCACAGCTTACCAGACCCCAACCGGTTACAGAGTCATCCGACACAGTCCATTCAACTCTGAGTTGATTCTGGGGCAGATAGACAGCTAGTATCTACAAGATATGGCTTCAACCTACCGGTTACAAAGTCTACCGACTGGGTGCCGGCTACACAGTCCTTACTGTACAGTGCTTCGCCCCAACCGGTTACACAGAAAAAAAGTTGGCTAAACATAGACCAGTAGCTGTCTAAATTCATTGGTGACCCAAGCCTGCCAGTTTTTTGCCGGTTACAGAGAATTATTGGTTACAGTGAATTGCCAGTTACAGAGTCCTGGTACTGAACAGAGTTGCCTAAGTAATTTTGGTTACAGAGAATTCTTAGACCAGTCAGTGGTCTTGATATGGCAATGTCCCAAGCTACTACCAGGCAACCTTGCCTTATCTCACCAGCCTGTTATCAGTGCTGGATTTGACTGGAAAGATAATAGTTTTCAACCTTACAATCAATTGGATAGACACAGGAAAAACCAATAGGTCATTTCAGCAGTAAGAGAAAAGGTGGTCTACAGTCAAACAAGTTTTCATCACGTCCGGCCAGGGGTCAGCCATCTTACAAATAATAATTACTGTGTGAATGCTGCACCTTGCAGGCGGCTGGCCTGGGGCCAAGAGTCTGTAAAATGTGAAAAGTTGTGTCAGCCCCACCGGACCACAACAAGAATAGAGAGACTGTTAACTTGGTTCATTGTCACCAGACTGGACCAGTGTCTGGAGGGACAGAAAATGTTTGTCAGACTACCAAATGTGACATACAATCTGCCTGTAGGATCCAGACTAAATCCGTTTTGGGAACTTTGGAAGCCTTGGGGGCTGTACCCTAGGTAGTACAAATGTTGAAGGAGGGCTACACTCTCCCTTTCTAGTCAAGACCAAACTTGACAAGGTCACCAGAAATCATCAACTGCTATGTACATTCTCACAGGAACCTATATTGGTTAGAGGCATTGCATCAGCTTATGGACAAAGATGCAGTCGAGCCAGTTCAAAATCTCTGGGTTTCTTCAACCGACCTTTTTTGGTTCCAGAACCAGACAACCGTTGGAGACCTATTCTAGATCTGAGCAAACCAAACCTTTCGGAGACCATCAGGACCTCTCTCCAACAAGTGGAGTGGGTTACCTCAATAGATTTCAAGGATGCCTACTTCCATACACCTATACAGGAACAATCCAGAAAATACGTGAGATTTCACATCCAAGGTAGGGCACACCAGTTTCAAGGCCTTGCCATTCGGTTTGTCCACAGCACCCATGGAGTTCACTGTGATACCAAAGGAGGTGAAACTGATGGCCATACACAGGGATTTAAGAATCCACCAGTACCTAGACGACTGGTTGGTGAGAGCCAGATCCCACCAGGCTTGCCCCCAAAATACACAGGAACTAGTAAAAATGTATCAGCAACTGGGTTGGCTGGTGAACTTAGAGAAATCAGAGCTAGAGCCCAAACAAAACTTCGATTTTGTAGGTTACCAGTTCGACCTCAGGTCTGGTCGGGTCCGACTGACTCCGGACCAGTGGCAGAACCTTCAAGAGAAAATGCTGAAACTACTATCCCTACCGGCTTGCCCGGTCCAGGAATTCATGTCCTTGATAGGTTTATTAACAGCTACAGAAAAGCAAGTTAATCTAGGCCGACTTCATATGAGACCCATTCAGTGGCATCTCAAAAACAACTGGAGGGTACCAGAATCACCAGAAAAGGTGATCCCAATCCCCAGGTCCCTGCATCCTCATTTACTATGGTGGCTGAAGGCAGACAATGTACTTACAGGCCAACCATTACACCCAATTAAAAATGCTCTGCAAATATTTACAGACGCATCAATAGAAGGGTGGGGCGCTCACTTAGACGAGCACACTACAAGAGGAACCTGGTCCCTTACGGGAAGCAAGCTGCATATAAACTATCTAGAACTAAAAGCAGTCTTTCTGGCTTTAACAGAGTTCCAAGACCTTTGCTCAAACAAGATAGTACTTGTAGCAACCAACAACACCACTGTAGTGTCATACATAAACAAGGAAGTAGGCATGAGGTCGGGCCCACTTTGTGCCCTACTATGGAGATTCTTGACCTGGTGTACCAGGAAACAAGTGACTCTAAAGCCCGACACATTCCAGGCCGGCTGAACGTGGTAGCATACAAGCTATCCAGGCTAGGCCAGACCATCCAAACAGAGTGGTTTCTCTTTCCAGAGGTATTCCACTCAATATGCTGCAGGTGGCACAGGCCCAAAATAGACTTATTTGCCACAAGGTTCAACAACAAGTTGCCTCTGTTTGTGTCACCGGTACCGGATCCCCTGGCCACAGCAGTGGATGCACTCAGTCTGCCATGGGAGGATCTGGATGCATACACCTTCCCACCAGCAGCCATATTGGGCAAAGTGGTGGAGAAGTTGCAGGACTCCCCATGCAAGAGAATCTTTCTGATTGCTCCGGTGTGGCCCAACATGCATTGGTTTTGGGATCTAGTGGCCATATCCAGCCAAATCCCACTGAGCCTGCCCAATCTGCCCAACCTGTTGGCACAGCCATTCAATTAGATCCCTCACAGAAATCTGACAAATTTTAATCTCCATGCATGGCTCCTAAAGCCTCAGCAATCGAGGAGCTGGGCCTGTCTGAGACAGTGATGGCAAGAATTGAGGCTCCTCAAAGGGGATCAATCAGATCAGTCTATGAGGCAAGTGGGCCATTTTTACAAAGTGGTGCATTACTCATCAGGTGGACTTCGGGGCACCCCCTGTAATGTCAGTTGCTGACTTCCTTATGTACCTGTTTCAGGACAGGAAGTTGCAGCCAAGCACCATTGATAGTTGTAGGTCAGCCATTGCTAATAAACTGGGAATTTCGCCCTTCAATATCAGTAAGGATGAAAATCTCACTCATCTCCTGGATAGTTTCCTGGTTTTTGCACCAGCTGACAAAGGTCATTTTGAACCAATTTAAGAGGCCTCCTTGAAGCATTTGACCTTCAAGGCAGTTTGGGGTCGGGCAAGTGTAGAAGTGAAATACATGCTTGGCTAAACAGAAATATTAGACACCTATCCGACTGATCAAAGGCATCCCTGTACCCATCACCCAACCCTCTCTCCAAGAATTAGCTGGCCAAAGAAGGTCCAGACAGTGTGGCCCCAGGGGTTATAACAGCCCTGGCGCCAACTCTGGATAGATCCCTCAAGTATGACAGGTCCCTCTGTCCGGTCAGATCATTGCGCTACTATTTGGACAGAACCTCAGACCTCGGGCAGAATAAGGAGGTGGTTTTTGTATCCTTTAAGAAAGGTTTCAACAAAGACATCTCACCTGCCACTATCTCCTCTTGGATCAAGCAGACTGTGATCCTATGTTATGAGCTCCCTGACCGGGAGGCCCACACTTTACATCAGGTTAAAGCCCATGATGTCAGGGCCTTTGCTGCTTCTAAGGTCTTCCAGTCGGGAGTCTCCTTAGATCCAATCTTGTCAGCCTGCCGCTGAAGTCACATAATACCTTCACACGGTTCTATCTGAAGGGTGTGCCTTGGGCTGATTCAGAGCTTTACCAATTGGGCTTGGTAGTGGCTGCTCAGCAGATCCACAAGTGGCCCTTAGATTGAGGAGACTTGTATATATGTACATAGTGTAAACAGTTCTTCATGTACATAGAAATTAAGTGTGACGTGCTTCCTTCGGGAGGTTTATTTGCATTCTGGGACTGAACTCATCCCTCTCTTCCCCTACCTCAGAGCAGGTCTGCAAAAGGGGGGGGTTGGCGATGTCAGTATAGCCCCGGGTAACCGGCTGCTGGCAACCGACCATGGCCTTACAAGGTTTCCTGACCTTAAGGTCAACACAGGCCTGGGCCTATAGGTCTCCTGACGAAGTCAGCCTAGACCATAGGTTAACATTTGCTATTACTTGTGAGTTCACATAAGTCCCTAGTAACTTATCCGCCAACCAAGCAGTAGTTATTCAGCAATTGGCCATTGGATAGGATGTATTAACGCAACAAAATTGCAAATTTAATAAGTAAATTAAATTTTTATAAGTTAATAACCTATCCAATGGACACACAAGACCCTCCCACCGACCCCGCTATCAGCTTACTAGGGGTCTAATAGGTTTAGACAACGAAAAAGATGCTATGATGTCACTCTGTCGAGACAGGAAGGAAGTATGATGTGCCACCTTGCGAGTGCACAGTACTGGGACCGAATCATAGACAAATCGGCCCTTTGCCAAATCGGCCCCCGTCAATTCGGCCCCCTAAATAAAATTACCTGGTCAAATCGGCCCCCTATAAAATAATATATGGTCAAATCGGCCCCCTAGATATAGATAGATAAGTGTATATATGATTTATGTATGTTTTCTCACAGATCAGTTGTAAAATTAATAATAATAATAGTAGTAATAATAATTGCTTGTATTAAGTTGTGGATATATGAACTATAATGCCTATTGTTGTCTTTGATGCCCACAAGGGGGGACATAATATAATCCTCTGCATTGACATCAAGGGGAACAATTACCTTTTAATGTCTAATAGTGTTTGTTTAACACTTAAGCTATTAATCCCTATACTAAACAAATAACAAAGATCACTAAAGAGGGGAGATCACATAATCCTCAGCATGGACATCAAGGGAAACAATCACCTTTTAATGTCTAATATTGTTTGCTTAACACTTAAGCTTGTAATCCCTATACTAAACAAATACCAAAGATCACTAAAGTTATAATCCCATCAACAGAGACTGTGTAGACAATGTAATTACACTTTTATAATCCCAACATAAACAAGTTTTATTGCACATTACAGTATTAATTACAGTATCTTGACATTCATATGTGTTAATTATATCCCCAGACGAAAGTCGGGGATATATTGGATTCAGGTCCGTCGCGCCGCCGCCGCCGCCGCCGCCGCCGCCGTAGAAATTTCCTTGTGGACGCGATAACTCAAAAACAAATTAATATTTTTTTTTCAAACTTGGTACACATGTTAAGGGTGCCCAAAGGAAGATCCCTATTTTAAGGTGACCTTAAACTCCCAGTAAAAAAGAACTTATGGCCACCTTAAGGTCAGAAATTGCACTTTTGGCCACTTAGAGCCCTGTAGGTCACAAACTATGATGCTCAGCTGGCTGAAATTTTACCTGACAACACATTAATATGTTCTTAGTACATGTGCCGAAAATCACGACTTTAAGTTGAGGAGAAAATTGTGTTTGAGGCCCATAAATACCCCCACTTGGGGATTTTTTGCTATACTTTTCACATATTTTGCCCTATAATTTGGAAGTGGTAATTCTGATGAGTCTCAAACTGCGCTAGGTATAACTTTGATATGTAATCCTTGTCTGTAGAAAATTTTAGGGCTGTAGGTTTACCCAAAGGGGTCGACTTAAGGTCTCAAAAGTGCCCACAGAGACCCAATTTATGCACTTTTTGCCACTTTCAAGCACTGTAGCTTTCAAACTATGTCTCTCATCTAAGTTAAATATCATCTGGGAATATATCTATGTGTTTTCTTATATGTGCCCCAACATTTAGGCCTTTAATAGACAGTTAACCTGTGTATCAGGACCATAAACACCCACCCGAGTGACCCTTATAAGACATTTTTCACATCTTTTTCCCTTAACTTGGAAATGGTAACTCTGAGAAGTTTCAAACTGTATTAGATATATATTCTGTGTGTAATCTTAGTATGTAACAGATTTTAAGTCTGAAGCTTTAATTTTGAAGGTCAAATTGAGGTCTCTAAAAGGCTCCCAAAGACCCAATATTTGGACTTTTTGCTACTTTTAAGCCCTGTGACTGTCAAACTATGTGACTGATAGAGCTCAAATCCTATCTGGGAAGATATTAGTATGTTATTTATATATGTGCCAAAAATTAAGGCTTTAAGAAGACATTTAACCTGTGTATGAGGACCATAAATCCCCACCCGAGTGACCATTTTTAGACATTTTTCACATATTTTGCCCTGTAACTTGGAAATGGTAAGTCTAAGAAGTTTCAAACTGTATTAGATGCATATTCTATGTGTAATCTTAGTATGTGACAAATTTTAAGTCTGAGGCTTTAATTTGAAGGCCACATTTAGGTCTCTAGAAGGCCCCATAAAGACCCAGTATTTGGACTTTTTGCCAATTTTAAGGCCTGTGACTGTTAAACTATGTGACTGATAGAGCTGAAATCTCATCTGGGAATACATTATTATGTTCTTTTTACATGTGCCAAAAATCAAGGCTTCAAGTAGACATTTAACCTGTGTATGAGGACCTTAAACACCCACCTGAGTGACCCTTTTAAGACATTTTTCACATATTTTGCTCTGTAACTTGGAAATGGTAAGTCTGAGAAGTTTCAAACTTTATTAGATACATATTCTATGTGTAATCTTAGTATGTAACAAATTTTAAGTCTGAAGCTTTAATTTGAAAGCCACATCGAGATCTCTAAAAGGCCCACAGAGACCCAATATTTGGACTTTTTAACCACCTTTAAGCCCTGTGACTGTTAAACTATGTGATTGATGGAGCTGAAATCCCATCTGGGAATGCATTATTATGTCCTTTTTACATATGCCGAAAATCAAGGTTTTTAGTAGACATTTAACCTGTGTATGAGGGCCATAGACACTCGCCCAAGTGCCTTTTTGGATATTTTTTCCGTATTTTGCCCTGTTATTTGGAAATGCTTAGTGTGACAAGTCTTAAACTGTATTATATATAATTTTTGTTTGTTATGTATGTCCCCCAAAAAGTTTCAGATCTGTTGTTTAATTGCTAAGGTCTCTTTAACAATTGTAAAATGCCCACAGAAACCCAATTTATGGACATTATGCCACTTTAAAGCCCAGTAACTGTCAAACTATGTGGGTTATAGAGCTGAAATCTTTGAATTTTTAAAAGGAAATGCCTGTCTATTTAAATTTTGAATATTAATAATGTTATGGCTATCTTAGTCTTTTAAGAACTTATTTTTGTGTGTTATACCTCTGCTTGCTGAGTTTTTAACTTTTTAAAATGAAACTGGTTAAACATATTGAAGTAGACAAAATGGACACTTTAAGTGAGCTTTAAGTCCCAATATTAATGAAATTATATCCTTATGTAGTAAAAGTAGGGGATTTTTAACCCTCAACTAGCCCAGTTTTATTCAACTTGCCTCAGTTAATTTTGACACAGCTCCTACAGTTATGAACTCATTTCAGTTGATAATCACATACTTAAAATTCTCAATTCTTTTTGTATTTGAGTACCCCTTTTATATAGATTGTTTGTTTACCATTTATGCATCCCCCACCCGGATTCCCCCCACCCACCTCTGGGACCTCCAGCTATATTGAGTGACACTAAATAAACAAAGGTATTTAATGATATCAGATGAGAAACAAAGAACTCAATGGGGTTGCAGATCTTGTGTAATAGTGAGAGAGGTGTGGAGAAGGGGAGAGGGGTGGGGGTGGGAGGTGGTGGGCTTCATTACATATAACACAAAGGGGAGTCAGAACTGAGATTGTGTCACATATTTAGGTTGCATATATATGGACCACATATATAGGTATAGAGGAAATGAATAACTGAAAACAATTTGCAAATTCTAAAAATAATATAATAAAATAATAATATAAATAATTTTTTTTTAAATAATATTTTATTTGTGAACAAATATAGAAACAGATATGCGCTTTTGGGATTATGAATTTTAGAATGGACATTGAATCATCAATCATTTAAATACTTTGAAGGAAGATTGAAAAGTATGATGAGTTGAGTTAAAAATAATATTTTATTTGTCAACAAATATAGAAACAGATATGCTCTTTTGGGATTATTATTTTAGAATGGACATTCAATCATCAATCATTTAAATACTTTGAAAATAGGTTTAGAGTTATCATTGCAGGAAGATTGAAAATATAATTTGAGTTATGTATTCGGCGTCTGGGGATACACCATCTTCCTTGGAAGATATAAACAGAGTAGATTGATGTGCTGAAGTTCATATAATAATGGGTAATTATGTTTTAAAAAATTCCCGATCAAAACCTGTGGCGTGAGTGATGACCTGTCTGGGGATATGTTGGCGCCGAGTTGGCCCAATCTAGTTACACTTAGTAAAACAACACATAAACAATCAACACTATTGCCAGAACATTGTCATACATATTTAACCAACCCATTATTTTAATAAGGTCCTGATTACAATTAATTGATGCATTTCCTCTATAAAAGGGCTTCTTATTTCTCAAATTATCATTATCATTTGGAGTCCAGAGAAGCATGATAGCAGCTGCTAGAGGTAAATATGCTTTTTTTTCTTAGAAATATTATTTATTTTTTGACAAAACTGGACCCTTCCAGTGTTTCTAATTGAGGCTTCTAATTATTTGTAAAAACAACCTTAGCTTTTTCAGACACACTCTGGTTAACATCGTTTCATATGGGATTTCTTTATATACATACATCCATGTATTCTTTATATACATACATACTTTCCTGCTTGTTTCTGACTTGGGGGCCGATTTGCCGAGGGCCGACTTTTTTAGGGGGCCGATTTGCCGAGGGCTGACTTTTTTAGGGGGCCGATTTGCCGAGGGCCGATTTTGCAAAGGGCCGATTCGTCCAGCTCCCCTGGGACCGGCCGGCCAGTGGAGACACAGGACGTCTTTTTCTGGCATTTGGTGGGCCGGTCAACGCCGATCGGATTAGCAATTATCCATTGGATAGGGTATTCACTTATAAAAATCTAATTTACTTATTAAATTTGCAAATTTTTTTGCAAACATTGCAAAACACAAAATGCTTATATCTTGAAAACCATGCGAGATAGAGCGATTTCAATGAAATTTTTGGCTCGGAGAGTATCCCTGCAGATTAACTAGCAAATTTTTCAAAAAATTTTTGTCTGCCCAAAAATGCCAGCCTTTTTGAATTTTCGATTTTTTTTTCAAAAATTGCAAAACACAAAAATGGTTATATCTCGAAAACCGTGCTAGATAGAGCGATTTCGATGATATTTTTGATCCATGGGGTATCTCTGCGGAATAGCCATCCTAATTTTGCAAAAAAGTCTTGCCAAAAATGACGGCCATTTTGAATTTTTGAATTTTTTACAAACATTGCAACATACAAAAAATGCTTATATCTCAAAAACTGCGAGATAGAGAGATTTCGATGAATTTTTTTATCCACAGGATATCTGTGCAGGGTAGCCATCCCGATTTTCCAAAAAAATTTTGTCTCACCAAAAATGGAGGCCATTTTAAATTTGCGAATTTTTCACAAAAATTGCAAAACACAAAAATGCTTATATCTCGAAAACTGTGCCAGATAGAGCGATTTTTATTAAATTTTTGATCCGGAGGGGATCTCTATGGAGTAGCCATCTGGATTTTCCAAAAATTTTGTCTTGCCAAAAATGGCGGCCATTTTGAATTTTTCGCAAAAATTGCATTAAAAAAAATGCTTATATCTCAAAAACTGTGCTAGATAGAATGATTTCAATGATATTTTTGACACGCAGGGTATCTGTGCAGAGTAGCCATCCCGATTTTCAAAAAAAATTTTGTCTTGCCAAAAATGGCAGCCATTTTGAATTTTTCACAAAATTTGCAAAACACTATAAAAAACTTATATCTCGAAAACCATGCTAGATAGAGTGATTTCGATGAAATACCTAATAAACTATGCAAAATTTGGTTCCCACAACAGTATAAGGCTATAAGCAGAGCATTTTCTTTATACTCGTCTGTATATCCTTTTTGGGACACTTTGTTTTTGCTGTACAAAAACGTTATCTTTTTTTTACAAGTGATACTCTAGTTATACTTACCTTGATTGTTTATTGTAGTCTCATTGATTATGTATGATGACTTATTTCAGCAGCTGTTATGTGTCCAACATGTTCTATATGCTTTGATTGTTTTGACTCTTCTGTATTGTAGTTTTTTTGTGTTTTATGCTTTTAATATTACCATTGCAGGGTGAGCCAGTGAATTATGTTGATGATGTGGCTGTGAACATGCAGATTTACCCACCTGAACACTATCTCACTGGAGATGAGCTCTTGTTTGATTACGATCCCAAGGTGAAATGATACACAAAGTTTTAAGAGAGAAATTCCAACATGCACTGAATTTTGACATCTCCTGCTGGTCTGTGTAACTGTGTTTTTATTTTATCAATGATGAATATATGAAGAATCACAAAAAAATGACACCATAGTTTATTAATACATTTTGTAGTCACCCCAGACAACTAAGAAGGTATTTGATTTTCTTATTTGGTTGGACATAGCATGTAGGGAAATTTTGGAGAGTTATTTACATATTAGATTAATAGAGTTGTGGTTGAAAAATGTGCTGATATTTTTGTATATTTTCAATAATTGTAGATCATAGAAGCCTGTCAACAATGTTTGAAACCAAGCAGAGCAAATATCACCATGTCATCAAAGAGATTTGAAGGATCTGGAGAATGCACATTGCGAGAAAAGTGGTACCAGACCCCATACAGTGTGGAAGGTGAGGTCTGATTTGTGAGGTTAGAATTGATAAAGATGTTTCATTGTGCACAAATCGACATTGTGTCTCTGACAATTCTGTTATACTGGAACCTGTCAGATGATATTGACCTGATGTTTTCCAAAGGAAAATTAGAGAATGTACGATATAGTACTTTGGATAAGTTCTCATTGTCCAAACTGTTTGTTTGAATTAAAAGGATACAAACTCAAATTAGAGCTTTAAAGTTACCCGAAACCTCTGAATATCCAGTAATAAGACTCATGAAATAAAGTAAATCATTTAGTGCACCCAGTAATTGATTATATTCCCCATTTTACATAAAGTTTACTTCACACAAAATGGTCAAAAACTCCTTGGAATTTTCTTCCCGTCTGATCATGGCAATAAAACTTGATTAAAATTCTGACTCTCCATTTAAATTCTTTTATCAAATGAAGGATTCCTAAAAGATTCTAAGGCTATATAGGACACTGATGCATTTTGTAGAACGATTGTTGTGTTACCAGGGACAAAAATCTTACCAAAACCATTTTATATATATATATGCAGGGATGGTTTCACAGGAAAATTATAAATGAACATCTTATAGCCAGTGCAGTATCTACCCATACCTGTAGAGCATCAAAACTGCTGTCATTTACATGTTTAATACTAATCCATTTACCAGAAATCCCCAAGGACTGGTTAGAACGTTGGGAGTGCATTGTACACAGGGAAGAGATCTTCCATCTGCCAGCTCCCAATGACTACATTGCCACAGACTTCAGCATCAAGGATCCCAATCTCTTCACCACTCCCTACCCCAGGGCCATTGTTGATACAGAAAGTGGCCGCCTTTGGTTCAAGAAAGACAACAGGTTCAAAGTGCCCAAAGGTGAGAATCTCAGTAAAAGACAGTTAATGTAATGTTCAAAGTAAGTCAGTGTGACACAAGTAATCTTTGTGAAACAAGTAATTCATGTCAAAATGTCAATTGTGAATTCTTTCCAAATCACTCTGAATGTATCATTCAAAGTATCTAAGTATTCCAAATAAATTGACAAGTGTTACATTCTAGGAACCTCAGTCATAGAATGAAATTGTCAGTGTTAAATACTTGAGAAATACCCTAAAAGTAAAACGTTACAAAAAACACATAAATGACATGCTAAAATTTAAAAAAAATATAATATTAATGAAACCTGCTGAGCATTTTGTTAAAGTCTTTGCAAAACTGTTTAAACAGTAATGTGGCCTGGTGTGTAAAAGTCATGGTTATTGTCACAAGAGGTTAGAATCATCTTAAGATTTCTTAAAAGTTAAAGTCTTTTCTCTGAAGTGTCACTTTTGTTAACTTGTCCTTGACAGATATACATCATCATACATTTTACTAGGGAGGAAATATAGGTGGTCTTTTAGTCCAAAGTGCTACACTACAACTACCAAAACTACAAAAGTCTCCAGATATATATTTGTGTAGTCTGCAGAGATGGACCTTTTTAAATAGTCTGTATTTGTTTAGTGTTTTGAATATTTCGACTTATGTGAAGTCTGTAAAAAGGTATAAAGGATACAGATATTTTTAGCAGTTTATGTATGTGTTTATTAAAATTTAAAATTTATTGTGGAAAATCTTTACCTTTCTGAAAGCTTATGTTTGTTTAACCAATCAAACTCAGGGGCCAATGCAGATGTACAAGGTAAAGTGACTACCTTTAGAAGGCCAGGGGTGGTATTCACTAACATTCCTAGTCTTAGTCCTATCTTATACATAATTATCAATCATCAATATCTAACGATATTATAAATCAATTATCAAATTTAGTTACTAATTTACAAGTATATTGATTCTACATGAAGATTTAAGACCTAAAATTGTGCTTACTGTAATAAAAATAAAAACAGGCATATGATTAAAATGATAAACTTCTAAAGTTAGGACTAAGACTAAGATAGGAATGTTAGTGAATACCGCCCCAGACGCAGTGTATTCTTGGTCACACTACCAAGCTTATGCACTTCATCATATTACTTGGCCTTCTTAGTTGTGGATGTATTTTTTTAAATGAGTATTTTATTTTTTATATTCTCTGTCAAATTTCTATCATTTTTTCATGCTGAAGACTACAGATATTCGTACCACGATAAGAGACAAAGTAATGAATTTGTAAAACAAACTGATGTTCAACAACCATTATATGCAGTCAGCATTTTGTTTACAGCCACATTTTCATTCAATCTGGTTTCCAATTTGATCATCCAGAGTCCTACAACAAGATGTTTAATGGATCTGTTCTCCAATTCACTGGACATGCAGCTCAGTGAGGTGGCATATGCTGCAAGTGTGGCATCACTCAGGTGGGATATCCAAGAACTTTGTTCTGTCTTGATAGAATCTCTCTAACCTTACAGAAAAAGTTTAAAACCTACTTGTCAAGTGGGACTTTTCCACCTTAATTTCTCTGGGCTAGAAACTGCTGATTTAGTGAATAGGTGAAAAATTTGAAAAGAGGTTTTTCAGCCAAAATTGTGCTTGTAATTAAAAGCTATATATCTTCCAAATCCAGTTTAGTACGTACCACACAGAACGCGTCCCTTTCAAAAACTGTTGTAAAAATAACATCCCACGGCGAATATACAGTACATTTTTGATTTTATGCTGCAGCATTTTAGGTTTATTTTATTATTTACGTGACGTTGATTTGATTTGTTCTCTCATAACTCTTATTGTGACTGTCAATATTTAGGGTATTATCGCCCACCTAGCCGGGAATTACCGGTAACTGTTTTCAATCTGGTCATGCCCATTGTCTATTCTTGCTAAATGTGTAAAATTTTAATTTGGTTCATCACTCTCAAAGATGTTTTTTTATTGCCTTATTGCTTCTTTTGTCAGTTTCTCTTGTATTCAGTATTAAAATCCTCTTGGTTTGTGGTTGGTTTTGAGTTTCTTAAGGTTGGCTTTAGTGTGGGTTGCTAGGGTGCCTGTGAGTCGCCCATGGGACGAAGTTTCAAGGGTTAGTCCTTAAGGCCATAGAGGTTAGGTCACCCACAGGTGATTTTGATCCTAGGGCATTTTTCATTTAACCAACCCAACCAAGATGTTTGCCATGCACATTTTACTCTTCTGCACCATGTTGATGGCTGTTACTCATCTCAGGAGTGTCTCACAAAATTTTACTGGAAGTGGATACCTCATTCCATCCATGTTGAGGATTGCTAAAAATCACTCCTATAGCTCCTCCTGGCATGTTTTCCCCCTACCGTAAAACAGAGTGGGCTTATGCTATTGATTCTTATGTGTGGTGATGTTGTCATGAATCCCGGACCGGTTATGCCTGGTTCAGTAAATGCAAGGTCAATCAGGAATAAGGACCCTCTCCTCGCTGACACAATAGCATCTCACGCCATTGATTTCCTCTGTCTCACAGAAACACATATTTATACTACTGATTCAGATAGTTTCCTTTGTTCCCTCACCCCGGGTGGGTTCTCATCGATACATAGGCCACGTTCATCAGGTATTGGTGGTGGTGTTGGTTTCTTCATTCATGATTCATACAAATATCGCAAGGTGGATACCGCAAGTTATAGCTCCTTTGAAAATATTGTCATATCAGTCTCAGTTTCGTGCCAAACTTTGCTCCTAGCTTCTATCTGCCACCCTCCTGGGCCGTGTTCTTCCATTTTTATGTCAGCTGACTTGTCAGTCACCTGACATTATGTCATCACTCTGCGGCGTGGGCGTACGCGTGAACAACTTCTTCTCCAAAACTACAAGGCCTAGAGACATGCTGTTTTTTTTAAAAGATACCTTATCTATCGAGGATGAAAATTTGTTCAAGGCATGCAAATCTGTCTGTTCGTCTGTTTGCTAGAGACATTACAAGGGGGGTACCCCCACCAAAAGTGTGAAAATTTCAACTTTTTATCACAATTTTCTCAGTGACTATTGCAGGGATTTCTCTCATATCTTGCATATATGTACTAGGCCAGAGGTAGATTCTCTTGTGTGAGTATGAGACCTGGATCTGTCTTACTTTTTTTTAATAAATTTTTTTAATAATTTTTAATGCATTAAAATTCCTGAAATCATGCACTAAATCACTTATAACTTCAAAAGTGTTGCATTTACAGCATTTTGTGAAAATATGTTGTTCAGCTACTTTTTTCATAGCTACAATATGGTGAGTAAGTTGGGTGTCTGTCTCAATAGCTAAGTGAGTAATAGCTACTTTTGGGCTTTTCAGTAACTTCCATTATGAGTAAAATCACTTGTAACTTAAAAACTATTGCATTTAGAGAATTTTGTATAAATATGTTATTCAGCTACTTTTGGGGCAGCTATAACATAGTAAAATTTCAGACCTGTAGCTCATGGCATAGCTTAGTAATAGCTACTTTTAGGTTATCACTGTTGAGTAAATCGCTTATAACTTGAAAACTATTGCATTTAGAGAATTTCGTATAAATATGTTATTCAGCTACTTTTGGGTCAGCTATAACATAGTAAAATTTCAGACCTGTAGCTCATGGCATAGCTGAGTAATAGCTACTTTTAGGTTATCACTGTTGAGAAAATCACTTATAACTTGAAAAGTGTTGCATTTAGAGCATTTTGTTAAAATATGTTATTCAGCTACTTTTTTCATAGCTACAATATGGTGAGTAAGTTGGGTGTCTGTCTCAATAGCTAAGTGAGTAATAGCTACTTTTGGGCTTTTCAGTAACTTCCATCATGAGTAAAATCACTTGTAACTTAAAAACTATTGCATTTAGAGAATTTTGTATAAATATGTTATTCAGCTACTTTTGGGTCAGCTATAACATAGTAAAATTTCAGACCTGTAGCTCATGGCATAGCTGAGTAATAGCTACTTTTAGGTTATCACTGTTGAGTAAATCAATTATAACTTGAAAACTATTGCATTTAGAGTATTTTGTTTCAATATGTTATTCACCTATTTTGGGGTCAGCTATAACATAGTGAAGTTTCAGACCTGTGGCTCATTTCATAGCTGAGTAATAGCTACTTTGAAGTTCTCACTGTTGAGTAAATCAGTTATAATTGGAAAACTATTGCATTTACAGAAATTTGTGCAAATATGTTATTCAGCTACTTTTGGGTCAGCTATAACATAGTGAAATTATAGACCTATAGCTCATGGCACAACTGAGCAATAGCTATTCTCAGGTACTGACTGTTGAGTAAATCAGCTATAACTTGAAAAATATTGCATTTGGAGTATTTTGTTAAAATATATTGTTTACCTACTTTTGGGTCAGCTATAACATAGTGAAATTACAGACCTATAGCTCATGGCATAGCGGAGCAATAGCTATTTTCAGGTTCTCACTATTGAGTAAATCAGTTGTAGCTTGAAAACTATTGCATTTACAGTAGTTTGCTTAAATATGTTGTTCACCTACTTTTGGGTTAGCTATAACATAGTAAAATTTCAGACATGTAGCTCATTGCATAGCTGAGTAATAGTTCCTTTGAGGTTCTCACTGTTGAGTAAATCAGTTGTAACTTGAAAACTATTACATTTAGAGTAATTTGTTAAATATGTTATTCACAAAATTTTTGGTCAGCTATAACATAGTGAAATTGCAGACCTCTGTGTCATGGCATAGCTGAGCAATAGCTACTTTCAGGTTCTCACTGTTGAGTAAATCATTGTATCCACTGGATAGCCGCAGTGTGTAGAGAGAGATTTCACCATTACTGCTCTGATGAAAAAAAATATTATAGCTAGCTTTCTTAAGTTTGCAGTATATATTAATAACCATAAAATGTTGTCTGGGAATATTTTTGGCCTCATTTTGAGAAACAAGATGGTCGCCACAGGTGTTTTTTGTCAGTCATGAAAAGTGCTTATATCTCCCTTATTATTGGTCCTAGAGGTTTGGGATGATAAACCAACCTGTAGGAAATCATGGGGTGGGAATCTTTTGGTGTGGTCAGATTTGACCTTCAATGACCCCTCCTTCAAGGTCAAACAAGGATAGCCAAACTTAAAAGTGCTTATAACTCGCTTATTATTGGTCCCAGAGGTTTGGGATGGTAAACAGACAGGAAATCATGGGCTGTGAATCTGTTGATATGGTCCGATTTGACCTTGGAACCCTCCTTCAAGGTCAAATGAGGATAGCGAAAATTGAAAGTGCCTACAACTCGCTTATTATTGGTGACAGAGATTTGGGATGGTAAACCATCCCATAGGAAATCATTGGCTCGGAATCTTTTGGTATGGTCAGATTTGACCTTTGGACCCCTCCTTCAAGGTCAAATGAGGACAGCCAAGCTTAAAAGTGCTTATATCTCATTTATAATTGGTCCTAGAGGTTTGGAATGGTAAACCATAGGAAATCATGGGCTGGGAATGTATTTGTGTGGTTAGATTTGACCTTGGACCCCTTCTTCGAGGTCGAACGAGGATATTGCATTTGTAGTATTTCTTTAAATATGTTTTAACCTATTTTTTACACTTAAACAATTACCTTGTTATTTTCCTTCATAATACCATTTACAGGGCACAACTTTTTTATCCTTTTCTTCTGTCAGCTTTGGAATTTCTTTCGAACTTGCTGTTCAGTTACCATTTACTGTATTTCTGTACAGCCCTTTTCCTGATAATTATTCTGTCCTCTAGTCACCCTCACAAATCAAAAACACTCAGTCAGCTGACACAGTGCCTGTTCACGGGCACTCTCCTCTTGTTTAGATGAATTTATGTCCTTTGTCTGTTTTCTGTCTTCTGTTGATTGCAATTACTTCATATGTGGTGATTTCAATATACATGTTCATGTACCTTGTACTGATAGTTACAAATTGGAATCCCCTTTAGAATCATGTAATCTAACACAGTCAGTTAACAATACCATTCATTTGCACGGTCATATCCTTGATCTTATTCTTTCCCTCAGTGATCAAGATGTGTGCGTACCCATTGACATCTGTGATTTCATGTCTGAACATGCAGTCATTAAATGTGCTATTGACTTTCCTTCCTCTCTTGCTAACTGTCAAACAAGAATTTCCTATAGGAGGTACCATTGTATTAATATGCCCGACTTTCGGTCTGACCTTAAAGAAATGCCTTTTGTGAAATGTCCAGTAAATTCTGTCTCACAGCTCTATGATTAGTATGTACATAACTTGAGTCGCTTCCTTGACAGGCATGCTCCTCTTGTGTCCAGTTTGAAGACGAAACAATGTGCTGACTGGTTGTCAGAGACTTGTCGCCTTACAAAGTCACTCAGACGTCAATTTGACCGTGCTTGGTGTAAACATAAAAGTCAATACAACAGGAGTCATCTTCGATGTCAAATCACCTGGTGTAATCGTCTCGCGAACGAGACTGTCTGTTACAGGAAACTTATCTCCGACAACAGCCATGATTCTAAAAATTATGGCGGGAGTTACACAAAGTCCTACATAGATCCCATGGCACTACTCTGCCCACTTATGAATCCACAAAGTCATTGGCTGACCGTTTTCCTACATTTTTCTCAAATAAAATCATGAAAATGAGTTTCTCCTCATGTGAATCCTGTAACACGGTACATCCCCTCTTTGACCCTCCTAAATTAACACTCTTTACTCAAGTCACTCCAAGATGAAATCGGTAAAATAATTAGCAAATCACCCACCAAATCATGCCTGTTGGACCCATTGCCCACATTCCTTATTAAGGAATGCATTGACATCCTTCTACCATCTATAACCAAATTGGTAAATTGTTCACTCTGTGAGGGACTGGTTCCTGATGGTTTCAAAAAGCTTTAGTCACTCCACTTATTAAGAATGCATCTCTCCCTGTTGAGGATTTGAAAAATTACCGCCCAGTATCTGGACTTAGCTTCATTTCTAAACTGGTGGAACATGTAGTTGCTAAACAGCTGGTCGATCATATTCATGGACATGGCTTGGATAACTCATACCACTCAGCATATAAGTCAGGTCACTCAACAGAGACGGCTCTGCTTTCCATCAAAAATGATATTCATTTGTCACTATGTCGGGGTGAAGCTACTGCCTTGGTACTTCTGGATCTCTCTGCTGCCTTTGATACTGTTGATCATTCCACTCTCCTCAGCTGTCTTCTGGATAGGATCGGTGTTGGTGGCTCCGCTCTCAAATGGTTCTCTTCTTATTTGACAGAACACTATCAGTCTGTTAAGATTGGTTCTACTTTGTCGGATTTGCAAAAACTGCTGTTCAGCCTGCCTCAGGGTTCTGCTTTGGGTGCTCTGCTATTCTCTCTGTACACATCTCCCCTTAGTACACTGATTGGTAAACACAAAGGCGTAAACTTCCATTTCTATGCCAACGATACACAACTATATGTCCATGTGTCACACATGAATGGCACAGCTTCTTTTGATTAGTTGAACAGATGCCTTCAAGATGTTAAAGAATGTTATGTCTGCTAGCAAACTTAAACTTAATCTTCAAAAAACTGTGTTCATACTTTTTGGCTCCAAGAAACAGAGAAATAGGTTAAATGCATGTTTCCCAATTGACATCTTGGGCAATCCCCTTCGCCCCACCGAGTCAGTCAGGAACCAAACCACACTCTGATTTCTCCTTCTCTAAACACGTCCAGAATGTTTCTAAAGGCTACTTTATTTAAATGAGGGCATTTTAGAAATATTAGGCAGTTCTTGATGCAGGATGCAGCTGTGTCGGTTGCCAGTGCTTTTGTTAGTAGTTGGTTGGACTACTGTAACTCACTTTTCAGGAGTCTCTCCAAATTCAGTCTTCATAGATTACAGTCCATCCAAAATAGTGCAGCAAGAATTGTTACAAATTCGAGTAAATACACTCTGATAACTCCGGTACTCAGGAAACTCCATTGGCTATCTATTCAGTTTCGCTCTGAGTTCAAACTGGCTATCCCGGTGTACAAGTTTATTCATACTGGTTTCCCTAAATATTTTGCTCCATATCTATCCACATACCGCACTACTCAATGTACCAAAATTTAAACCTACAATTCACATGTCCACTAAGCAGTTTGGCTTCAGTTTTGCCTTTAATGCTCTCACTGTTTGGAATTCACTTCCTGAAGACATTCATGCATCACCCACTATTGCCTCTTTTAGAAAGAAGCTCAAAACCTATCTACGCAAAGGCATATCCTCCTTAGCTCATTTTCTCTTATGGCTTCTCCGTGGTGCCGACCTGTTTTTGTCCCTGGACTTTGAATTTGCATACTGCTATTGTCTTGTTGTACCTTAGAGTGCACTACTCAGTGGTGATTAAGCGCTATAAAAGTCGAATTAGAATTACAAGAAAATCTATGCCATTATTTTGCATCAGTAATTGTTAAGCAAAGAAATATGTTAGTTTTATGTGCAAATAGTGAGGCTTGATTGATATTGACAAAATTCACTTTGTCTCCATGTTATATTGTCTTATTATGGCAATGAGTCATTTTTGGTGATCTTCATTTCAACAGAACATCAGTGTGTGACTGATTGTATTGGTCACTGAACACTTGTTGATTTTAACTCTTGTTAATGAATTGGGTAATGGTAAATTGTATTTGCAAAATGTTCCTTTGACTTTTCCTATTTACCTTTTTGACACACTACAACTTGAGCCATTTTATGAAAATCGTAAGATTTCCCAATAGAACATATATGCAGATATGTAACCCTTTTACAGAAAATCTATTTACTCGATGGTCAACGACAAGACTGACCCAAAGAGAGAGCACATGCTAAAATAGAGTTGGAGAGGTTTCTCGAATGGACACTTACGGCCATCACCATATATAGTATTTGAAATGTTCACCTTTGTTGGTCAGTTAGTTGGATGGTTCTAACTTGTAGCATTTGTTCGGAAATGGTTAGTATTTGTGTGGTAAAACTAAAACCTGTGTGGTGTTTTATTCTTTTTGCAGCTACTCGCAGACATTTACTGACAAGGCAATGGTTATCAAGGTGTCTGGATTTAACCATAAACTTGCAGTGAGTAATATTTGGCATGTTAGTTTGTTACAGAGCCCTTCATTTAAAAGTGACCAAAACCTTTACTATCGGATTTAATTTTCTGGCAGGTGAACACTAAGATTTTCCAAATCAATGCTATTTATATTTGGTATATAATGTTGATATAGGCATGTTTTATTGATGAAAGAATTGTGTAAATATTTAAGTTAAAGTTTAGTTTATTTTTTAAATTCATACTGTTCTTGTGAATTGCCATCCAAAATATATTTAAAAGAAAAAAATATCTTTAAGTGTGCAGCATTTATGTACTCTAATTTCTGGTGATTATTATTGTAACAAGTTTTGTACAATCACCAAATAAACTGAACTTCATTCTGGGCTTTGTAGTCTTATAAAGCCTATAACATTGAGTGCTCCATTTAAATTATAAAATTTATTCACTGAGATGCTAATGCTGTTGTTTTTGTTGTTGTTTTCAGAGACTTTTTCAAACTTTAGTTGAGCATGTTGCAAATTTTCAATTGACACAAGACCTTTTTAATTCTGTGAAAGAAGAATTACAAAGACTTTACTACAACCAGTGTATTAATCCTGAAAGACATAATGGGTGAGTCCGTGAAATAACTAACTTTTTTGTTGATTTTAATGACTTATTATTTTTAAGGTCCCTTTACTAAAGGAAGGTGAAAAATCTTCTTTGATAAGGTGCTCTTAAAAATGCTAATCACTCAGGTTCCTTTATGGTTTCCTTACTAAAGGAAACCTTAAATAAAAGGTCCATAAGTTAAAGGAGTGCAGTCAATACAGTTATGTGGTTAGCAAGGTGATTTCAAAAACCCTGCTCACTAAGCCTCCTTTATGACTTCTTTCCTCAAGGAATGTCATGTTTTTATTGCATAAGTAGCTTTACCTTATCCTCAAAAGTGCTTATATATTTTTTTGGAGCAAAAATGTGTCAACCAAGAAGAATTTAAAAAAATTGTTCTTGTCCACAGTGGTGACCCATTGTCTGCGCATGTGCACACATGTGCAATGCCCATTGTCAACAGTATTTTGTCGAGAGAATTTCATTGTATCTTTGGTCCCCATCAAAACAAATTTATGACAGGAGACAGGTTGGTATTATCTTTGTGAGGATGAAGCAAGTATTTAACTTTTGAAAAATTACATTCATTTTTTTTTTTTGCAATTTCCTTCTTTGTGCATTTAGTTATTTTGAGTAAGCCCCAGTATTATTGTATGGCTTCTATTGTCATATTTAGGTGTGATATTTTTATATTTTAAGGAATGAAAAATTAGAAAGAGCTTTATTACATATTGTGTTATAGTAAGTAGTGGTGGAACGATTGTCTACAGACATCGAATGGTTGGTCGAAATTCACTGTAATAGCGATGATCGATCCGGAAGAAGTGTACATCGATTCATCATTATCCTTGAAGATTTCATAATATTTAGTGATGTGTCTACATATCCACGCTTTATTTACAAGTATTTTAGGCTTTTTTCTCAATAATTTAACAGATTTGTCACGAATTTTTGGTTTGTTTATATCTGCCGCCATATTTACAGGAAGTGAGCGTTTTCGGTAGATTCTAAACGTCGAAACAACGTTATTCCTACCGCATCAACATATACTTCATCCCGGAATGTGTTTCCTGCTATAGCCTACATTGGATTCGATTATGGCTCGATCATCGCTCAGAAAAATGGACGATTAATCGACCATGCAACTTGAGGCGATTCCCATCACTAATAGTAAGAACTATCTTTTATTTAAATATTGGAGAAAAATATCAGCAACATTTTCATTGGATTTGACAGCTCCAATTTATTATGACATATCTATTTGATATCACATGAATTTCACTGAAAAATTTTGAGCTGTATTATGGATATACAATGTATAAGTACTATTAATCAATAATTTTCCACAAAAACCAGAAGATTCACCAATACATTAAGTTTTAATTTGAGAATCAAATCTTTATTATAAAGGTAGTCAGGCACTGATCTAGAAAGGTAAGGGTCAAATAATAGGATTCCTCAGTAAATGAAGGTTAATGAATATCAAAGTTAATGATTTCCTTAAACATTATGGATTCTTGAAGTTTTTAAGGTCTCCTTTAAATTGAAGGAAATAAAGTTAGGCTCCTTTGTTTGGGGATATTTTTCTAATACCAAAACAAAGGAAAGTGCAAGAAATAAAGGAAATCATTGTAGCCCCATTACTGATTAAAATATTGATTCAAAGGTCAAACATGGTAACATGATGTGATATGAAGTTACTGGGTATGCTTATGACACTTAAAAAGGACAAAAATTACAAAATATGCAAAAAAATGATAATAAGGTGTTCTTTGTGAGAATAAATGTGTATTGACAGACATAGTAGGTATGCACCAGGGTAAAAGTACTTGTAAATTTGTGAGTGTTTCTATGCAGGGACCTGCGTTTACAGATCCTTCAAGATAAGCAATGGCCACTGGCCAGCAGGACCCATGAAGTGGGTCGACTCACCAGAGAGTCTCTGCTGAGATTTGTTGAGGAATTCAAGAGTCAGTTGTTTGTGGAAGGTCTGATACAGGGTAATGTAACAGAGACAGAGGCCTTAGAGATTCACCACTTTCTGCTTGACAAGTTACAGTGTAAACCCTTACCCAAGAGTCTACATCCAAATGTAAGCTGTAGTCTTCATTTTTTTTCCTTCTTTAAATTATGTGTAATGAGTAAGACATTTGCAGAATCTGTAAAGATTCTTTACTTAACTGAATTATTATTTGTTTCAAAGTATTATTCCTTACTGTAATAAATTACTTTTTATTGCGTTAATACATCCTATCCAATGGACAATTGCTTTACCGGTCGGCGCGACCGGTCCCGCCAAACGTCAGAAAAAGACGTCCTGTATATACTACCGGCAGGACCGGTCACAGAGTGTGCATTCGCCAGGTGGCGCATCGTACTTCATTTCCTGTTTACCTATTGACGTCATAGCATCTTTTTCGTTTGGCGCGAAAGAGTGTGCAGACAATTTTCATCAGAGATACGTTTTGTGTTTTCTACAACGAACTCATCCCAGTTGGTGTTTTTTATTAGTGCTGTATACTTCTACTACGTTTCTGATCATAATGTCGTCTCCTGGACAGAAGCGAGGTTCTTGCGGGCACGTTATGGCCCTTTTCGACAACCATAAGAAATGCGCGCGTTGTCGTGACAAGGGGGTGGGAGACGACCCCTGTGTGAAGAAGTTGGATTGTAGTATCTGTAAGGCGTTTACGCCTGCTCAGATCCACCAGTTGGCAACCCCGACCTACAAGGAACGGAAAGAACGCTCTAGCCAGAAGAAATCTGAAGATTTGATAAGTACGTCTCCCAAGCTTGTTGATCCGTTGGAGGTTTCACTGCTGGGTCCTGTTAATTCAGGAAAGCAGTCTCCTGTTGATTCTACACCCAAGCAGAAGAAGAAGCGTTCTGATGGCTCCCCAAGGTCTAGTAAACGGAAGCACAGCAGTAAGCCCACTTCAGACGACCTCAAGTCCCTTGATGACAAGTGGAGTGAGAGATTTTCCCGTCTGGAAGCAATGCTGATTAACCAGTCCTTTGCTGTTCCTGTGAGTCCGGTGAATTCTGCTTCTGTGGTGCCCAGAGAACACCCCTTCTTTGATCCGGGTGCTTCTACAAGTGTTATGTTTTCTGAGGGCACTGGTGACGTTGCTACGCAGTTGACGGCTACCCAACCTCCGCTGGGGGTTCCAGGTACACAAGCTGTGAAGGAAGTGAATGAGAGTGCTACCCACCCTGTTCAGGGCCCCGGTACCTCTGAGACTGTTGCCACCCAACCTTTACTGGTTCCCGGTGCAGGGACTGCCACCCAGCCTACACAGGCTCCCGGTGCGGGTCCTGAGGTTCTGCCTTCCGGTTATGAAACTACGCTGTCAAACCAGTCGCCTCCCATTGGCCAGAATACTGAGGTTGCTAGGGAATCTGACAGTGAGGCTGAGTTGGATGCGGAACCGGCTTCACCGGCTAGTGTTCACTACCAGGGTGATGTACCGGAAACAAACACTGACCAGGACCTCTCTGAAGATGCAAATTACCGGGAAACCTTAAGAGGGGTGAGGAGTTTCATGGGCTGGCATCAAATCCCGGATTATGACACCTCAGCTGCATCTATGGATGACAATCCCTTTGCCGGTTCCAGAGTGAAGACTACCGGTAAAGTGTCAGTTAAATTGCCGGTGGATGAATGGCTCAGTAAAAAGCTGGAGAAACTAAATGTAACTATTGCTGAAGGTTATCCTTCCAGGAATACGGAAACCAGTGGACTGCTGCGTGATCAATTTGTGAAGACACCCCGTACTTCAAAGTGGTACAACATGCAAGCTGTTAAGAAGGATACGTCTACCCAGGCTGTTGGTGACTGGTCTCCGGAACCGGCAAAACTGAACAGTATGTTTTCTAGAGTTGCAAGGCGCAGCTTACCTTCTGCTCCAGCTTCCCGTACTTTCAGCCAGGACACACTTAGAAGGTGGGAGAGGTCCTTTCGAGAGCAATCAGTGATGTGTAATCACGCTGCTGGCCTATCCAGATGCCTCACGAAAGTACAGGACTCCATGGTCACCCAGTTAAAGTCCCTCAGGTTCGATTCCTCAAAGGGCAAAAGTGCTGAGAAACCACAACAGGCTGTTGAGGAACTGGAGTATCTGGTTACATTCAACCGGTCAATTTCACAGGCTATGCAGCGTACCATGCAGGATCTCTCAGAGGGAGTCTTTATCAGCATGGCTAATCTCACCCTGGCCCGTCGGGACAGTTATTTAGAGTTCATACGAGGTGGAGTTAAACCTGACACCTTGTCTGCCTTACGCACGTCTCCAGTCCACCAACTCTCACTCTTCCCGGACAGCTTACTGGTCAAGGCTGAAGAGGAGATCTTACGTAGTGAAGAGAGGCGTTCTGCTGGTACCACACAGAGGAAACCTGGACGTTTTCATCCATACGTCCCCTCCAATCGAACCCCTCACCAGCCGGACCGGAAGCCCACTACACCGGCATGGAAGCAGATTAGAGACCGGCAAACTGCTCAGAAAGGTGGTGGTAAAGCCTCAAACTTCAGCCAGAAGCCGGCCAGGGGATTTAAAAAGCATAAATGACAATTACTGTGTTTCAAATGTGGTCGGATTGGTGAACTCTGTAAATGTATCCGACAAGATGAAGGGTTTGAACCCACCACCACCAGTGACAAGCAAGAGCGAGATTGTGTTATCACATGTAAACTCTTTTGTTGCAAGTGTTCCTTTTGTCAGCGGGTCACTGCAAAAGAAAGGTGTAAATCCCGTTTATTGTCAATCTATCAGAGAAATAAACCATGTGAACGATGTTTCCTGTGTAGATCACTTGAGTTCTGTAAAGATTGTCACAAATGTCCCAACTGTTGTCTCAAATCTTCCTGTAGGGGCAAGGCTTCAGCAGTTTTGGGAGAAGTGGGAAACTCTGGGTTCGAGTCCAAAAGTAATCAGAATACTGAGAGAGGGCTACACCCTTCCCTTCCGGTTCAGACCCAACCTAACCAGGTCACCAATGGTCATCAGCAAGTATGTAAATCCCCAAAGACAGTCCCTCCTTTTGGAGGCACTGGCTCAGCTAACAAACAAAAATGCAGTGGAACCGGTAACAAATCAGACCTCCCTAGGGTTTTACAACCGGCTATTTTTGGTTCCCAAACCCAACAACCGGTGGAGACCTATCCTGGACCTGAGCACTTTGAACATCTTTTTAAACACAGAGTCGTTCAAAATGGAGACTCCAGAAACCATAAGAAGCTCCCTACAGGTAGGGGAGTGGGTCACCTCAATAGACTTCAAAGACGCATACTTCCACATTCCAATTCACAGTCAGTCCAGGAAGTACATGCGTTTTCACATTCAAGGCCAATCCTGCCAGTTCAAGGCCCTGCCCTTTGGTCTTTCCACAGCACCTATGGAGTTCACAGTGGTGGCCAAAGAGGTCAAGCTCATGGCCTTACGACAGGGTATAAGAATCCACCAGTACCTAGACGACTGGCTGGTGAGAGCCTCTACCCACCACACCTGTCTCCAGCATACTCAAACCCTGGTCAAACTTTGTCAGGAGCTAGGGTGGCTGGTGAACAAGGAAAAGTCAGAACTGGCACCCAAACAGGTCTTCAACTTCGTAGGTTACCAGTTCGACCTGAAAGAGGGCAAGGTCAGACCAACAGAAGAACGTTGGCAGGCCTTGACAGACAAGATCAGATCAATGATGTCGGATCCGGTATGTCCGGTCCGGAAATTCATGTCCCTCATAGGTCTCCTCACAGCAACAGAAAAACAAGTCCACTTAGGGCGACTCCACATGAGACCCATACAGTGGCACTTGAAAAACAATTGGAGGGTCCCAGAGTCACTGGAAAAGATGATCCCGGTCCCCAAGTCCCTCCACCCTCATCTAAGGTGGTGGCTGGAGGAAAGCAATGTGCTACTAGGTCAACCATTACATCCTCTAAAACATGCTCTGCAGATCTTTACAGACGCATCAAACGAAGGGTGGGGCGCTCACTTGAACGACCACACTGCAAGGGGAACTTGGTCCCTTCCAGAAAGCAAGTTGCACATAAACCACTTAGAGCTAAAAGCAGTTTTTCTAGCTCTAAAGGAGTTTCGAACCCTGGTCTGCAACAAGACTGTGTTGATAGCTACAGACAACACAACAGTGGTTGCCTATATCAACAAAGAAGGGGGGATGAAGTCGGGGTCACTGTGTGCCCTACTGTGGAGAATCCTGTCCTGGTGCACCAGACAGCAGGTAACCCTCAGGGCACGTCACATCCCCGGCCGGCTGAACGTGATAGCAGACAAGCTATCCAGACTTGGCCAGACCATTCAAACAGAGTGGTCACTTCATCCAGCAGTATTCCAAGCTGTATGCGCAAGGTGGCACCAGCCACAAGTGGACCTGTTTGCCACCAGGTTCAACAACAAACTGCCTCAGTTTGTGTCACCGGTGCCAGACCCCCAGGCTTGGGCAGTGGATGCACTCAGTCTCTCCTGGAAGGACCTGGACCCATACGCCTTTCCACCGGCAGCCATCTTGGGCAAAATGGTGGAGAAGCTCCAGGACTACCCCTGCAACAGAATAATTCTGATTGCTCCAGGGTGGCCCAACATGCCCTGGTTTTGGGACCTGGTAGCAATGTCAAGCCAGATCCCACTGTGTCTGCCCAGCATACCCAACCTAGTGTCTCAACCATTCAACCAGGTCCTTCACAGGAACCTTTCGAATCTGAACCTACATGCCTGGCTCCTAGAGCCTCAGCAATCAAGGAGCAAGGCTTCTCTGAGGCAGTGGCAGCACGAATTGAGGCTCCTCAAAGAAGATCAACCAGATCTGTCTATGAGGCAAAGTGGACCATTTTTACAAAGTGGTGCCTCAGTAATCAGATGGACTTCAGGGCACCACCTCTGAAAGCCATTGCTGACTTCCTCCTGCATTTGTTTCAGGACAAGAAGTTACAACCAGGCACTATTGATGGCTACAGATCCGCCATTGCTGACAAACTGGGCAATTCCACCATTAATGTCAGCAAAGATGAGAATCTCACTCGTCTCCTGGATAGTTTCCATAGAGACAGACCTAAAGGCAGGAGGGGCATCCCCTCCTGGAACCTTTCACTGGTTTTACATCAGCTCACAAAGGCTCCTTTTGAACCCCTGAAAGAGTCCTCCTTGAAACATTTGACTTTCAAGACTGTTTTCTTGCTGGCTTTGGGTTCAGGTAAACGCAGGAGTGAGATCCATGCTTGGTTACATAAGAACATCAGACACCAGTCAGACTGGTCTAAGGTGTCTTTGTACCCCTCACCCAGCTTCCTATCCAAGAACCAGCTGGCTAAGGAAGGTCCAGATAGTGTGGCGCCAGTGGTCATCCCAGCCCTGGCACCATCTCTGGATAGGTCACTCAAGGGTGACAGGTCCCTATGTCCAGTTAGAGCTCTGCGCTACTACTGGACAGGACTGCAGACCTCAGGCAGAATAAGGAGTTAGTCTTTGTCTCCTTCAAGAAGGGTTTTGATAAAGACATCTCACCTGCCACCATCTCCTCATGGATCAAACAGACTGTGGTTCTGTGCTATGAGCTCTCTGACCAGGAGGCCCTCACCTTACATCAGGTTAAAGCCCATGATGTTAGGGCCTTTGCTGCTTCTAAGGCCTTCCAATCAGGGATCTCCTTAGACCAGATCTTGTCAGCCTGCCACTGGAAATCTCACAACACCTTCACCCAATTCTATTTGAAGGATGTTGCCTGGGCTGACTCAGAGCTTTTCCACCTGGGACCTGTAGTGGCTGCCCAGCAGGTGCACCACCAGGCCCAGAAGTGAGGGGATGTTGTATATATGTAAATATGTACATATTGTAAATAGGTTAGATATGTACATAATGTAAATATGTTGAGTGTACATATATTTTCAAAAAAAAAACAAAAAAACTGTGACTTGCTTCCTTTGGGAAGTTTATTTCTTCTGGGACTGAACTCAGCCCCTCTCTCTCTCTGTCTTTCCCTTCTCAGACCATCTCTGGAAGGAAAGAAAAAAGGGGGGGGGGGCAACGTCGATAGGCTCCCGGTTAACCGGTGAGTTAGTGGCCGACCCTGACCTTTCAGGGTTCTCTGACCCTAGGTCAAATGGGCCTGTTCAAATTTGTTGTTATGAGTTCACATAAGTCCCTAGCTGCTTACCCGCCTACCAAGCGGTAGTTATTCAGCAATTGTCCATTGGATAGGATGTATTAACGCAATAAAATTGCAAATTTAATAAGTAAATTAAATTTTTATAAGTTAATACCCTATCCAATGGACAGGCAAGGCCCACCCAACCGGCCCCGCTATCAGCTTACTAGGGGTCTTACTAGGATTAGACACGAAAAAGATGCTATGACGTCAATAGGTAAACAGGAAATGAAGTACGATGCGCCACCTGGTGAATGCACACTCTGTGACCGGTCCTGCCGGTAGTATATACAGGACGTCTTTTTCTGACGTTTGGCGGGACCGGTCGCGCCGACCGGTAAAGCAATTGTCCATTGGATAGGGTATTAACTTATAAAAATTTAATTTACTTATTAAATTTGCAAGTTTGTATAGAATTATTGAAGGTTTTAAAGTTAGGAGGTGTTCAAGTGCTTGAAATAAATTTTATATTAAACAGATGTTTTTTCCCCACAGCCTTTAAGGGCTGTCGGGGTATTGTTTTGACCCATGGTGACCAGATGGGCGGGCAGGAGGGTGGCAGGAAAAAGTTTGTCCGGGCTGTATATTAGAAACCGTAAGGTGTAGGAAGTTGATACTTGGTAGGGACATTGGTTGGGGGGTGTTGGTGTGCAACGTCATGGTCTGACCTTGATTTGATCTTTGACCTTGCCGTAGTGACCTTGACCTATAAAATCTTGTCCGGGCTATATCTCGGAAACCGTAAGGTGTAGGAAGTTGATATTTGGTAGGGACATTGGTTAGGGGGTGTAGGTGTGCCACGTCATGGTATGACCAGGATATGACCTTTGACCTTGCCATAGTGACCTTGACCTATAAAATCTTGTCCGGGCTATATCTCGGAAACCGTGAGGTGTAGGAAGTTGATACTTACTAGGGACATTGGTTAGGGATTGTAGGTGTGCAGCATCATGATGTAAACTTGATGTGACCTTGCTGTAGTCACCTTGACCTTTAAAATCTTGTTGCATCTTTGGGTCTGTCTTTTGATGCAGATTAAGCACTGTTAAAGTCATATTAGAATTTATTAAGAATTTTATTTTTATAACTTCCCATTGTAACAGATGGAATTTCATCATTTGAGCTACAGATTTTGCTCCAACACTACACAAAAGCATGCATTGAATGTATTACCACTTCTGTATGCGTGGTGATATTCAAAACATCCAAACCATAATTCAGCCAGGCAGATGTAGATAAAGAGTGTTGCAATGTTTAGTTTACTGATTAATGCTGTCATCTTGTTATTGAATTATCTTGTTTTAATACTTCATCTTTACATGCATTATCTTTCTCTTAGACATTATTTGCTCTATTTAAACATTGTTTGGAACTCTATATAACTGACAGTGCTCTGAAAGTATCTGATACAGTACTTCTATATCTCATGGTGTTAATATTTCCCTAGGCTGTGGGGTACGGGCATCTTTGATGCTATTTTTTATGTTTATCATTTGCACTAATTGGCTTTTTAAAAATGTAAAAACAAAGAACCGTATGTAAAATAAAGGGAAACTTTACTTTATATGATAAGTCTAAGAAGAGAATAAGAATCTTTGTTAATTTGACCATAAAAATCGTAAAAATTCAGCACTAAGGAATCCCTTATAATACAGAGCCAATCAGAATACAATTTGATTTCACTGATGATATTCTAGTTAATACAGATGGGCAACATTCTGAACCATCAAATCTGGTTAGAAGTACTGTAAAATGTTAATACTGTGTTGTAATGGGCTGGTTACTGTTACTGGATGTATCTTAGAATATATTGCACACTTTTCATGTTCTGTTCACTATGATAAATTTATTCTATCTATCCATCTTATCTGATTTATATTTCACATCTTTCTCTTATAGATGAGGGGCCCTTTATAGATGAACATCTCCATTTAGGATATTTGAAATTCTTTTACCTGGTTATATTAGGCCTGCCTGCATGAGTTATCACATGAACCAATGGTTTCTCAAACATTGTGTACCATTTTTCACACAATTAGTATGTTTAAATATCATTGTCCCAATTCTCTTCATAATTCCATATGATCGTGCAGTTCCGCGTGATCAGTCTACCTGTAGGACAGTGGTACTGCAGGAGTGAGAACTTCAACCAATCAGATATCAACTCTGTCATCACCAACTACTATCAGCACGGCCCAGGCACAGTGAAGGAAAGCTGTCTCAATGAACTGCTTTGTGTAAGTGTGTAGAATAACTAGAATGTTTGATCTTTTGCAAAAACTTCCGACATACAACCATTTCAATGAACTTCTGATCTTTAAGTATCACTGTTACGGTCACGGGCAAGCGCGGTAGCAATTACCGGTTGTCTTTAAGTTGTAACAGAAAAAGCAAAAAGTTAAACTTAACAAATTTATTTAATAGTCAATAATAATGATTACAGTCAACTGGTATGCTCTTAACTAAACACACTAATACAATAATAAGATCTAGCTGACCTGACCACTGAGATTAAGAGTTAAGTTTATCCGCCGTATCCAGCAATCTGTTACGTAATCCGTCCTGTAGTATATTCTGTGGTCTGTCCAATGTCCTATGGTCTGTCCTGTGATCTGTCCAGCATTCACTCGCACACAGATATCTATATCCTGTGACCTGTCCCACACTCAACAACACAAAAGGTGCTTGTCCTGCTATCCTTTATATATCCAGTCACACAGAAGGTCTGTCTGGAGATTTTTAGAGAGTTAACACAATTGTATTGTCTGCTCCAAGATATGGACAATGTCCAAAATGCAGTAAATCCACTCTCTGTTATATAACTGTACAATATCCAAAAATATCCAAAGTGCAATGAATCTGTCCAGACAATGTATCTAGTTCACTCCAGTAAAAGTTCACAGCAACACAAGTTATATTATATTCCAAAACACAATAGCTCTCCTTATAGCCACCAAATACAAAGTTCACTTGTGGTCAGATGTACATTCCTTATATATATTCACAGATTTCTCTGGAATTGTAGAGAACCAACTCAAAAAAAGCTGGAGCCATCTAGGCCAAAGGAGGAAGTTCTAGAAACTACTGGTAATTGGGTTTCCCCAAATCTAACATAACCACTGAGGGGGGGATTTCCCCCAGTCTGTGAACAGATCAATAAACACTAAGACACAAAAGTCAATAACTCCCTTACTTTAAATGTCAACACACAAAAAGAACCAACAACACAATTATCTTTCATGACAATGTATAAACATAAAGCTTAAATTAAACAATGCACCAACATAGTGCCTAATATATGTAATATACAATGTACTAATATAGTGTCCAATATATGTAACATCACTTTCAAGGTATCTAAAGAAACTGCTTTGTTTAAGTATGGGATAGTAGTCAGGTAGGTATTTAGATATAAATAACATTATTTGGACATAAATTAATTAATTCTCTTGGAGTCTTTTATTATTAAAAATGTGGCCAGCTTTCATTCAGATGCATAAGTGAGAGCTCAGATATGTTGCTGATATAATAGCTCTACCCCAGTCCATTATTAGACTGTTAATACATGAGCTTGACCTTTAATGTTTTGTAAGGTCACTTTTTTCCCATGTATCTAAACATCAGTTAATACAGTGACTTGTTATTAGGGCACCCAGTGAAATCAGGCCTATTTGTAAAGCTTGTATACACTCTCAGTCCAGATTGCTTTTTTTCCCTTTTACTTTCTACATTTCCTCATTACAGCAAAATGGTTCAAGATATCATCTTCAGGTTTTCTGTGTTTGTTAAGGGTCAAGGGGGACAACTTCTGAAGAAATGTTTTTACGCCCGCTATCTTGTTTCCAAGATGGCCGCCACCCATTTTTAAAGCTTGTTTGTGCTCTAAGTCCAGATTGGTTTGATTGATTGGCATCAAACTTTGTACACTTATTGATATTACTTATGGAAGGAAGCCTATGGATTTTGGGCAAAATTGATTAAAAAACATGGCTGCGCGTGACGATTTAGTAAAATGTGATTTTACCAATGCGATGCTAAGTACCTCAAGGCTTGCCTCAAATGTCTCAAACATGTTCCCATTGAGTTTTTATGTCATGTTTTATCCCATATAAACACTTGTTGCCGTATTACAAAAAATGTGACTGTTGTAATAAATTTGGACATTTTGTTGACTCAGCACTTGTCAACTCATTAGAGCAAAACGGTTAAAAAAATCATCTTCAGGTTTCTGTGTTCGTTTCAGGGTTAAAGGGGAGAACTTCTAAGAAAAAAAATTTACATCCGCCATCTTGTTTCCAAGATGGCCGCCACCTATTTTCAAAGCTTGTGTGTGCTCTAAGTCCAGATTGTTTTGATGGACTGTCTTTAAACTTTGTACACTCATTAATATTACTTATTAGAGTCTGGACGATGTCCCAAGGCCTGCAAGACCTTTCTCTCTAGTTCTATCAGGAATGATACATATGTGAAAAAAAATTCTTCTTTTAATTTGTTTTATGAGTTTTATTTATTATTTTGATCAAGTGATACATGGTTCCATAGTGATACATATAATGGTCAGTAAGAAACTATAATTGAAAATGTTAGGCTATATAAAGCATACTTAGGTACTGTCTATAATTGCTCCAAATTAGCTGAAAAATACCAGTTTGGGTCTCTGACCTATGTCTTTGTGAATATGTTTGAATGAACCCATTCTTGTTTGCTGTGATAAGTTTCTTTGCTTTCCTTGACAGCTAAGTCATGTAATCTTAAGTATGGAATTTGAAGAAGTTTTAAAAATGAGTTTGACATTTTCTTGTTACTTCCAGAACATGGAAGTTCAACTGTGACAATAAATTCAGCATAAAGGTGTTATCATTATCTTGTGAAATGTGTCATTGGATCCTATAAAACGTGTTTTTGTTATCCTGTTTAATATGTCAATATTATCTGTTAAATATGTTACAGTTATCCTTTTAAATGTGTTACTGTTCTGTGTTATCCTGTGAAATGTGTTGCATATTGGTGATGTGACATCAGTTGAAATTTTGGGTTTATGTTTGATCTCTCAACAAGATGATGAACTTAGATATGGTATAGCTGTTGAACCAACGTTTTTGAAACCAGTAAAAATACAAAACTCTACCATAAAATCTTGTCACTATGTTTGAAATATGGCAAAAAAACATAATATTCAGTGATGTTTTGGAAAATTTTACTATATCCAAGTTTTACTGTTGAGCTAGATTAGCATCCTTTCTGCTATGTTCGTGATTTGTAATCATTCTGCACAGTCCTGATTATTGACATTTGAACCTAACTTCATTTTCGGGGCAGTCATTGAGTGAACTATCAAATTTTAAAAACATCATTTCTAGAGGTTTATCAAAGATTTTGGTTAGAGCCTTTTTTTTAATGCTTCGACTGTTTAGAATGTTCTTTCTGGTGAGATTTGTGTGTCATCCTCTATTGCCTCTTTCACAAGGAAGCGTAAATCATTCCTCTACACAAAGACATACTCACATACAAAAATTGGTTGACTACTGTTGTACTGTTGCACCTTAGAATCCTCTTAATAAAGGGGAGATTAAGTACTATAAAACCCAATTAGAATTAGAATCATCACTGCACAGACAGTGAGGCCTGTGGGTTTACCTAGTATGAACTGTTTTTATGTCGCAGATGATTATGGAGGAGCCCTGTTTTGACATCCTTAGGACCAAAGAACAGCTGGGTTATACAGTGTACAACACACACCGAGTGACCTCAGGTGTCCTGGCCTTGTCTGTCACAGTCTGCAGCCAGGCAGATAAGTTCAGGTAACATTTCCTCTCATCAATTTTGTCATCTTTTACCATTTTATGTACAGACATATTTTAAATTAAGTCCCTGTATACACAAAAACCGATCTGTCCCAGTCAGATACGATACACTCAGACGTGAGCCTTCTGTACACTGGAAGCATTGGTGAAAAAATGTTAAAACTTGGTTTATAAAAATGGAACTTGTAGTCTTTTTAGGTGAAGCATGCTGTTTCTTATGCTGAGGAGACTTATTAATCCTATAAATTCTGAGAATTCTTCAAAATAAAAATGATGTCATGACAGTTTAAACTTTATTATTGGAGCATATCAGATTGGTTTAGTGTGCACGGGCTGTATAAAGATACTACTTTGCAGCAGTTTATAGTTATTTATTATGTCCACCCCCCTGGGGGGTGGATATATTATTTTTGCTTTTTTCGCCGTCCGATGTCCGATGTCCGGCGTCCGGCGTCCGGCGTCCGGCGTCCGATGTCCGGCGTCACGCATGGTTTCCGCTCATTTAAAGGAAAAGTATTAGAGCTATTGTCACCAAATTTGGTATGCAGGCTTATTGGGTCAGTAGCTTGCTTGGGATTGCTTTTGGCTGTTGTACCTCTTTTGCTTACTGAGTAATACTTAAGTACAGCTATTTTCAGTACCCATTGGTTTCCGTGCATTTAAGCCAAAATAATTAAAGATATTTTACTACAATTTTGAATACAAGATTGTTATGTCCATAGCTCGCTTGGTATTGCATTTGGGACTGATAGCTTTGTCAGTACATGAGTAATAGCCATTTAGGTACTTCATTGTGTATTTTCAGTACTACTTTTGAGTAATTTGCTAATATCTCAGAAACCGTAAGAGATAGAGCGATTTCGTCGAAATTTTCGACCCACAGGGTATCTAAGGAATGTAATATTTGCAATTTTCAAAAAATTTTCCCCTCCCCAAAAATGGCGGCCATTTTGAATTTTCGAATTTTTGCCAAAAATGGCAAAACACAAATTTGCTTCTATCTCCTTAACCGTGTGAGATAGAGCGATTTCGTCGAAATTTTCGACCCACAGGGTATTTAAGGAATGCAATCTACAATTTTCCAAAAATTTTCCCCTCCCCAAAAATGGCGGCCATTTTGAATTTTCGAATTTTTGCCAAAAATGGCAAAACACTAATTTGCTTCTATCTCCTTAACCGTGCGAGATAGAGTGATTTCGTCGAAATTTTCGACCCACAGGGTATCTAAGGAATGCAATCTTTGCAATTTTCCAAAAATTTTCCCCTCCCCAAAAATGGCGGCCATTTTGAATTTTCGCCAAAAATGGCAAAACACAAATTTGCTTCTATCTCCTTAACCGTGCCAGATAGAGCGATTTCGTCAAAATTTTCGACCCACTGGGTATCTGAGCATTGTACTCTTGGTAATTTTTAAAAAATTTTCCCCTCCCCAAAAATGGCGGCCATTTTGAATTTTCGAATTTTTGCCAAAAATGGCAAAACACTAATTTGCTTCTATCTCCTTAACCGTGCCAGATAGAGCGATTTCGTCGAAATTTTCGACCCACAGGGTATCTAAGGAATGTAATATTTGCAATTTTCAAACAATTTTCCCCTCCCCAAAAATGGCGGCCATTTTGAATTTTCGAATTTTTGCCAAAAATGGCAAAACACAAATTTGCTTCTATCTCCTTAACCGTGCGAGATAGAGCGATTTCGTCGAAATTTTCGACCCACAGGGTATCTAAGGAATGCAATCTTTGCAATTTTCAAAAAATTTTCCCCTCCCCAAAAATGGCGGCCATTTTGAATTTTCGAATTTTTGCCAAAAATGGCAAAACACCAATTTGCTTCTATCTCCTTAACCGTGCCAGATAGAGCGATTTCGTCAAAATTTTCGACCCACAGGGTATCTGAGCATTGTGCTCTTGGTAATTTTTCCAAAAATTTTCCCCTCCCCAAAAATGGCGGCCATTTTGAATTTTCGAATTTTTGCCAAAAATGGCAAAACACTAATTTGCTTCTATCTCCTTAACCGTGCGAGATAGAGCGATTTCGTCGAAATTTTCGACCCACAGGGTATCTAAGGAATGTAATCTTTGCAATTTTCCAAAAATTTTCCCCTCCCCAAAAATGGCGGCCATTTTGAATTTTCAAATTTTTGCCAAAAATGGCAAAACACAAATTTCCTTCTATCTCCTTAACCGTGCGAGATAGAGCGATTTCGTCGAAATTTTCGACCCACAGGGTATCTAAGGAATGCAATCTTTGCAATTTTCCAAAAATTTTCCCCTCCCCCAAAATGGCGGCCATTTTGAATTTTCGAATTTTTGCCAAAAATGGCAAAACACAAATTTCCTTCTATCTCCTTAACCGTGCCAGATAGAGTGATTTCGTCAAAATTTTCGACCCACAGGGTATCTGAGCATTGTACTCTTGGTAATTTTTAAAAAATTTTCCCCTCCCCAAAAATGGCGGCCATTTTGAATTTTCGAATTTTTGCCAAAAATGACAAAACACTAATTTGCTTCTATCTCCTTAACCGTGCGAGATAGAGTGATTTCGTCGAAATTTTCGACCCACAGGGTATCTAAGGAATGCAATCTTTGCAATTTTCAAAAAATTTTCCCCTCCCCAAAAATGGCGGCCATTTTGAATTTTCGAATTTTTGCCAAAAATGGCAAAACACAAATTTGCTTCTATCTCCATAACCGTGCCAGATAGTCAAAATTTTCGACCCACAGGGTATCTGAGCATTGTGCTCTTGGTAATTTTAACAAAATTTTCCCCTCCCCAAAAATGGCGGCCATTTTGAATTTTCGAATTTTTGCCAAAAATGGCAAAACACTAATTTGCTTCTATCTCCTTAACCGTGCGAGATAGAGCGATTTCGTCGAAATTTTCGACCCACAGGGTATCTAAGGAATGTAATATTTGCAATTTTCAAAAAATTTTCCCCTCCCCAAAAATGGCGGCCATTTTGAATTTTCGAATTTTTGCCAAAAATGGCAAAACACAAATTTGCTTCTATCTCCTTAACCGTGCGAGATAGAGCGATTTCGTCGAAATTTTCGACCCACAGGGTATCTAAGAAATGCAATCTTTGCAATTTTCAAAAAATTTTCCCCTCCCCAAAAATGGCGGCCATTTTGAATTTTCGAATTTTTGCCAAAAATGGCAAAACACCAATTTGCTTCTATCTCCTTAACCGTGCCAGATAGAGCGATTTCGTCAAAATTTTCGACCCACTGGGTATCTGAGCATTGTACTCTTGGTAATTTTTAAAAAATTTTCCCCTCCCCAAAAATGGCGGCCATTTTGAATTTTCGAATTTTTGCCAAAAATGGCAAAACACTAATTTGCTTCTATCTCCTTAACCGTGCGAGATAGAGCGATTTCGTCGAAATTTTCGACCCACAGGGTATCTAAGGAATGCAATCTTTGCAATTTTCAAAAAATTTTCCCCTCCCCAAAAATGGCGGCCATTTTGAATTTTCGAATTTTTGCCAAAAATGGCAAAACACCAATTTGCTTCTATCTCCTTAACCGTGCCAGATAGAGCGATTTCGTCAAAATTTTCGACCCACAGGGTATCTGAGCATTGTGCTCTTGGTAATTTTTCCAAAAATTTTCCCCTCCCCAAAAATGGCGGCCATTTTGAATTTTCGAATTTTTGCCCAAAATGGCAAAACACTAATTTGCTTCTATCTCCTTAACCGTGCGAGATAGAGCGATTTCGTCGAAATTTTCGACCCACAGGGTATCTAAGGAATGTAATCTTTGCAATTTTCCAAAAATTTTCCCCTCCCCAAAAATGGCGGCCATTTTGAATTTTCGAATTTTTGCCAAAAATGGCAAAACACAAATTTCCTTCTATCTCCTTAACCGTGCGAGATAGAGCGATTTCGTCGAAATTTTCGACCCACAGGGTATCTAAGGAATGCAATCTTTGCAATTTTCCAAAAATTTTCCCCTCCCCCAAAATGGCGGCCATTTTGAATTTTCGAATTTTTGCCAAAAATGGCAAAACACAAATTTCCTTCTATCTCCTTAACCGTGCCAGATAGAGTGATTTCGTCAAAATTTTCGACCCACAGGGTATCTCAGCATTGTACTCTTGGTAATTTTTAAAAAATTTTCCCCTCCCCAAAAATGGCGGCCATTTTGAATTTTCGAATTTTTGCCAAAAATGGCAAAATACTAATTTGCTTCTATCTCCTTAACCGTGCGAGATAGAGTGATTTCGTCGAAATTTTCGACCCACAGGGTATCTAAGGAATGCAATCTTTGCAATTTTCCAAAAATTTTCCCCTCCCCAAAAATGGCGGCCATTTTGAATTTTCGAATTTTTGCCAAAAATGGCAAAACACAAATTTGCTTGTATCTCCTTAACCGTGCGAGATAGAGCGATTTCGTCGAAATTTTCGACCCACAGGTGTTGGAGCATTGTATTCTTGGCAATTTAAAAAAAATTTCCCCTCCCCTAAAATGGCGGCCATTTTGAATTTTCGAATTTTTGCCAAAAATGGCAAAACACTAATTTGCTTCTATCTCCTTAACCGTGCGAGATAGAGCGATTTCGGCAAAATTTTCGACCCACAGGGTATCTGAGAATTCTACTCTTGCCAATTTTAAAAAAATTTTCCCCTCCCCAAAGATGGCGGCCATTTTGAATTTTAGAATTTTTGCCAAAAATGGCAAAACACAAATTTGCTTCTATCTCCTTAACTGTGTGAGATAGAGCGATTTCGTCGAACTTTTCAACCCACAGGGTATCTAAGGAGTGTACTCTTTGCAATTTTCAAAAAATTTTCCCCTCCCCAAAAATGGCAAAACACAAATTTGCTTCTATCTCCTTAACTGTGTGAGATAGAGCGATTTCGTCGAAATTTTCAACCCACAGGGTATCTAAGGAGTGTACTCTTTGCAATTTTCAAAAAATTTTCCCCTCCCCAAAAATGGCGGCCATTTTGAATTTTTGCCAAAAATGGCAAAACACAAATTTGCTTCTATCTCCTTAACCGTGCGAGATAGAGCGATTTCGGCGAAATTTTCGACCCACAGGGTATTTAAGGAATGTAATCTTTACAATTTTCAAAAAATTTTCCCCTCCCCAAAAATGGCGGCCATTTTGAATTTTAGAATTTTTGCCAAAAATGGCAAAGCACAAATTTGCTTCTATCTCCTTAACTGTGCAAGATAGAGCGATTTCGTCAAAATTTTCGACCCACAGGTGTTTGAGCATTGTATTCTTGGCAATTTAAAAAAAATTTCCCCTCCCCTAAAATGGCGGCCATTTTGAATTTTCAAATTTTTGCCAAAAATGGCAAAACACAAATTTGCTTCTATCTCCTTAACCATGCGAGATAGAGCGATTTCGTCGAAATTTTCAACCCACAGGGTATCTAAGGAATGTAATCTTTGCAATTTTCAAAAAGTTTTCCCCTCCCCAAAAATGGCGGCCATTTTGAATTTTTGCCAACAATGGCAAAACACAAATTTGCTTCTATCTCCTTAACCGTGCGAGATAGAGCGATTTCGGCGAAATTTTCGACCCAAGGGGTATCTAAGAAATGTACTCTTTGCAATTTTCCAAAAATTTTCCCCTCCCCACATATGGCGGCCATTTTGAATTTTCGAATTTTTGCCAAAAATGGAAAAACACAAACTGGCCTTAACCGTGCAAAATAGAGTTATTTCGTTGAAATTTTCGACCCATAGGGTATCTAAGAAATGTACTCTTGGCAATTTTCAAAAAATTTTCCTTTTCCCAAAAATGGCGGCCATTTTGAATTTTCGAATTTTTGCCAAAAATAGAAAAACAGGAATTTGCTTCTATCTTCTTAACAAAAGGTTGATAGGGTGGACATTACACATGATAATGTGTGTTCTTCTATGCTATCCTGTTTCTATTCATATGTCGCAGCTACAAGCAACAGGGCGTCCTATTTCTAGTTTTTTGTATAGAGTGAGAGAAATTTGCTGGGGAGAGTGTTATGTATAACTGGATGTCATCGGCGTAAAAGTGGTAGTTGATGCTACTGTGGGAATGAATGATTGAGCTGATTGGGTTGGTGTAGAGAGAGAAAAGAATTGGACCAAGGATGGAGCCCTGGGGAACTCCATACTGGAGTGCAAGCAGGATGCGAGAGTGCACTACCTACCTTGACCGAGTGTTGTGGCGAGTATTAATATAAAATAGGAATAGATTATAGAACATTAATTTATTTGAGGAAAAAAACTCGTTATGTTTTGCACATTTTTCTGGTTTCAGTATGGACCAACTTGATGACAGAATAGAAGCTTTTCTGATTGAGTTTGAGAACCTGCTTAATAAAATGGATGTCAAGGAATTTAACACGGCAGTAAGTAGTTGATTGGGAAGATAAATAGAAAAATGTTTGTTTTACTGATTTTGTGTTAGACAATAGAAAATATGTAAAGATTTGAAATACATTTTCTAATACTCAGCCATGGAAACTTAAGAGTTGGTTAAACTCATGAAACTGAAATAAAATGTGGTTATACACAGAGGAGCTTGTTCAAAACACATGAAATTCTCAGTTACATTAGTCATCGGTATATAAAATAGACTTTTTCTATGGCCAAATCGATACTAAGTATTTTGCAAATCGACCAATATGCTTGCTGTCCATAATTGTAAGGACTACAAAATTATTAATGGCATCAATGTCTTGAAACTTAGTTGAAACATGTTACAGATATTTGTAAAGAAGTTGATCCTATATGTCAAAGATCACTGTATGACAAAAGGAACCTCTTATTCAGTATCCATTGTATTGCATAGTATTATAACAAAATATTTCCTACTTATCTAAACCTGTAGAATTACAAATGGATCAGGAATTATATGGGAGTGTACATTTATATTTATTGTGCACAGATTTGGTCATAATCAGTTACTGAAATCGTAAGATTTATTTCTGTTGTCTACTTGATGTAGGAGACTGCAAGATGTACTCTTTTTATTACATATTTGTTGTAAAGGTGAGATATAGACCACAAAGGCTGCTCAAGTGTGAGAAAACATTTTCCAGACATGTTCTGATGATGAAAGTTTGTGCAATAATAGATGGTTCTTGAAATAAAAGAGTCATTTTAATATAAAACACTAGAAAAATGCAGATTAGGGAGAGTAGAAAAAAACTGCTAAATAGATTGTGTTGACAAGGTCAGTAGATGGGCTGTACTGTATTTTGTAACATCTGGGTTCTTTACTTTCCACTCAGAGAGATTCTCTGATAGGATTGAAACAGTGTGAGGACAGCTGCTTGAAGGATGAAATTGAAAGGAACTTCAGTGAACTGGAGATGGAGGAGTACCTGTTTGACAGGCTAGTCAAGGAAGTGAGTTTCTGTTTCATTGAAACTGTCAGAAAAATGTTAAATTTACCACTGTATTCAGAATTTATATATATGTGAGGATATATATGTTAGCTTTACCAAAGAATATAAAGATTGCGACATGTGATATGTCCCACTGAGAAGGCCCCATTTTACTTTTATTTAAAGCACATTGTGTTTAACTTTGTAACAGCTCTAGCCCATGTATCTTAATTGTTTTTTCAAAAACTTTTTCACTTCAGTGACAACAACATGTGACTACAAGATATCTTGACTGTGAGCCAATATAATAAGTTGATAAATAATGCCAAAACATATTTTGTAGGTGTTTGGGTGGGTGGGTGGCGGGAAAAAACTTGTCTAGGCTGTATCTCAGAAACCATGAGATGTAAGATGTTGATACTTAATAGGGACATTGGTTGAGGGTTGTAGGTGTGCAACTTCATGGTGTGACGTTTTAAAATTGTGTCCTGGCTATATCTCAAACTGTAAGGTGTAGAAGGTTGATATGTGGTAGGGACATTGGTTAGGGTGTGGAGGTATGAAGCTTCATAATGTGACCTTGATTTGACCTTTGACCTTGCTATAGTGACCTTGACCTTTAAAATTTTGTCTGGGCAATATCTCAGAAACTGTAAGGTGTAAGAATTTGATACTTTGTAGGGACATTAGTTAGGGGGTGTAGGTGTGCAACATCATGATGTAACCTTGATTTGACCTTTGGCCTTGCTATAGTGACCTTAGCCTTTAAAATATAGTGTGGGCTACATTTGGAAACAGTAAAGTGCAAGAAGTTGATACTGGGTAGGGACATTGGTTAGATGGTGTAGGCATGCAACATTATATCACACTGTTTGCACTGAAAGCCACTTTATTATTTTACTGTACCACTTCACCTATATCTCATGGTATTGAAAGCTATTCCCCCAGACTCTGATGCTATTTTTACTAGGATAATCATATATTCCAAGTACTATGATCAACTTGAGTCCATTTCATTGATATTTCAGTAGTTAAAGTTTTACAAATAGCAATTTTTCATTTCTATCTGTTTCTGGATCTCTCTATTTCTTTTCTTTTAAAAATAACTGTTTTATTCAACATCATCAGTATATTTTTTCAGAAGAAAGTGATAAAGTTTATTCTTATCGAAGTAGGGGCCTAGGTGCTAAACAGAAATACAGCACCATGAGAATTGATTCTTCAAATCACAGAAAAGTTGTACCTAAAACTTTTATCAATAAATCAGATTATCAGCGTGTATTTTTATTGAATTCAGAACAGAATTGTCCCAATCTTTTTCAAGGAAAAGTTTCAGAAACTGTGTAATCTTTTCTTTATTAAAGTGATCAAGGGCTTTTGCATCAGATTTTTTTAACATTTTGTGATTTATTGTAGGAATAATTCAAGGTTATAAACCATGACGACGAAGCCTGTTCTAACATGACAATATATTTTATTATTATTAATAATTACTAACTTTATAAATAATATCAAAGCCATTATTATCAGAACAACCAACATGTGTACAAGGAATGTTCCCATGGGTCTTTACAGTTTCATGCTAGAATAGAAGCTAAATGTAGTTGATAACTATACTGAAATGAAAGAAAAGTATTTTGTAATTTTGAATACCTGATATATAATCATTGTTTGTTAATGATTCATTACACCAGTTGCCTCTAGTCTGAATGTTATGTACACCAGGTGGCCATATTGCAGACAATTAGTAAGGATGACGTAATTGAATGGTTGAAAAGGTACACACTTGGAAATGGAACATGCAGAAAACTCAGTGTTCAGGTTAGTCCATTAATATGTGATATAAAGATACTACAACTTCTATTTTAGGATTTATGCTGGGAGAAAAAAAAATTGTTAGGGTCAGTAAAATTGTGGAGACATTTTTAATACAAAACAATACAGAAATATATATTTCTGAGAGTGGATATGAGTTTATTAAATAGTATATTTGGATAATTTAAATGGTCAGGTAATACAGATTTTACTATATCATATAACTGGACCCAGAAGCACTGCCAAACCATTTTATTTTGTTTGAGTGAAACAAACAAGATCAGGCTCCCAATCATAATTCCCATTCAAGGTCAATGACTTTATTAAGGTGGAAAAAAGTTATAAGGGAATTACCCAATATTTATTTTGTTAATAGAAAAATCAAGTGTAATCATATTCTTATATTAATTAATCACAGTTCTAGCAGATTGTAAAACACAAAAACAGTATAACAAAAAAAAAATAACTGACTCAGTTTGTCTTTGTCCTAAATAATTTTAAAAATAAATTAATGTATTTTGTCAAAGGCAAAATTAATGAAGTATTTATTATTTAAAGAATGAAAAAACCAAGTTACTTGTAGAATTTAAATGTAAAATTACTGCCAAGAAATATTGTAATTTAGGTGACCTTACTTGAAATGACAATGCCCAAGACATGATTAAAGTGACCCATTTTCAACCAGTTAGATCATGCAGGTGTATGTCACTTGTATAGAAATTATTTCACCATTCCTGTCTATTGTGTGACTGCTGTGAATGAAACACATCTTTATCCAGTTAAAGATTACATTATTTAACAATAGAATCCTTTTTATGTTCACAGATTGTGGGCCATAGCTCTGAAACAGCAGACAAATCTACACATGGAGAATCAGACAAACTTCACAAACCTTCAGGAGACTCGATTATGACCCCCAAATTTTTAGCAGTGGACACTCCATTCCAAGAAAGAGTCATCACCGACCCTGTGGATTTTAAAAACAACCAGACTCTCTTTCCAGTGTCAAAAATTATAGCATGACATTTACTTTTTTATAGGGTGTAATGTCATGTTTTTTCAAAGAGTCAGACCTGTTTTTTTCGAGGTTTTAACCATTTTTGTTGCAGTGAAAAAGATGAGAGGTTTATGTGAAATAAGGACGCTTAATTTTATTGTTTGTTACAGAGATAAATCTATTTTACACATCAGAGAAATTGTATTTTATAGTCATAGATTATTTACACTGAAATAGTTTATTTATTATTGTGTCTGTGTCACATCTGTAATATAATCAGACATTTTACTGCTTAATCTCTGTAGTGGTGAATTCTGAGATTAATAAAAATAAAAGTCTATCAAAAATTATCCGGCCATTGGATAAGTCTAGCCAGATACTGTAAAGGTAGAAATTTTAGCTAGAAGAAAATTTTATGAGTAGAAGAAAATTTCACTAGTTACTATCAAAGCTCATTAGTGAAATTGCTGTAATTAATGCCTAGTCAACATATCAACCTATACATTAATTCAGTTCATTGATTCTTGATGGTGTGTGTTCATCTGTGAGATATAACATGGGAATTCCAGAAGTCTGAATGATTAAAAGAAAGTGCTTAACCAGTCTCTGCCGTAAATTACCACTATTTAAACACCTAATCCTTATTTGTGTTTCTGTATCAGTAATCCTGATTAGCTAGTTGTTGAACTCATTTTTTTTTGTTCATCATTTTAGGGCCAAGTTAACGTGTATGCCAAGTTACAAACCTAAGTAGCATTCTACTGTTGTTTTGTTAAGCTCATTTTAAAATCACATAATTATAAATTTAAATTTTGAACTTGTATTTACAGCAGATAAAAAAGGGGGCTCGGTGGTGTAGCGGTTAGAGTTCTTGCCTCCAACCTCTGAGGCTGCCGGTTCGAATCTTAGACCGGGCGCTTCATGTTGGAAAGTTGGTAGTTACTTGCCGATGCCTGGTGGTTTACAGTGCAATATGCACTGGTTTCCTCCACCTGTAAACTACCCGTCGCAATATGCCCCTGGCTGTTGAACGCAACGTAAAAGAACAAATAAATAAATTACAGCAGATAAAAGCCTTAGTTTTTTATTTGCATTTGACTTGCGTATAATACATGTTTTAACACACTGTCAGAATAATAAAAACAATTATCCATTTATTTCCAACGTCATTACGTTGAATAATGGTTAAACTTATTAAAGCAGGGCTCTGTATTTTATGTCATAGGACCATGACCTCAGTTGCTGAGCAGTTTTGAATGAAACTTTTGATGAGATATAGTGTGCCATATATTACATATTGAGACAAAAGCAATTTACTGTATCCTATATTCAGGGATATGTAGCAGCATAGTTAGTACATATATGACATTTGTAAAATTACATCTGATCAGATGAGCATGTTTTATTTCTATTGAATAATTATATTTACAGAAACCAACCAGTCACCATTTCAGAATAAAGTTTTATTGCAAAGCTAAAAAACTTCTTTTCAAAAATTCTATATTATTGATGCCTTTAATTGGTTGTTCAACCTGTGTGGTATATGAGGTAATAAGATAAGCGATTTTGTCTTTTCTGCACCTGCCATTTCCTCAACCACAGATCCTCCCAAACCAACCAGAACCTTTGTACCCAGATCCAACATCGAAAGGGGCAACCTGCATTAGTTTGCACACCAAGGGAAAAAACCTTCATCAGAGATTCCCTGTCACAAGTGAATTACCACAGATCTGCTGAATTTCTTTCAGACTTTGATATAAAATAAAATCAATACAATAGCACACAGGATGTCAAACACCAAAAGTTATACAAGGAACTGTACATCCTACGTGAGAAGGAGTGATTCAACTCCTTGGAGAAAAATTTCAACTTCATTAAGGATATTTTTCTTGACTTGTCAGTAAGCTGACATTATGGCATCACTCTGCGGCATTTTGCCGCATCCGCATGAACAACTTCTCCTCCAAAACTACAAGGCCCAGAGATATGCTGTTTTTTAAAAAAAAAAGATACATTATCTATCGAGGATGAAAAGTTGTTCAAGGTGTGCAAATCTTTCTGTTTGTCTGTTTGCCAGAGCCGTTACAAGGGAGGTACCCCCACCAAAAGTGTGAAAATTTCAACACTTTATCACAATTTTCTCATTGACTATTGCAGGGATTTCTGTCATATCTTGCATATATGCACTAGGCTACAAGTAGAATCCCTTGTGTATCAAACCTGGATCTATCTAATTTTTTTATGAATCTTTTAAGTAAATTTAATGCGTTAAAATTCAGGAAATCATGCGCTAAGTCACTTAACTTTTCATTGACTATTTCAGGGATTTCTCTCTTATCTTGCATGTATGTACTGGGTCACTAATAGATTATCTTGTGTGAGTATCAGGCCTGGATCTGTTTAAATTATTTTTTTTATGAATTTTTAAAATAATTAATCGGCCCGTTGGGGCGTTTATTTGTTTTCACCTAAGTTCGACTGATCACCGCCGTCACCGGATTATGGTCTCCCTTGAATAACTTCTTGGTTTTAAATTTATCTTTTATTGCGTTAATACATCTTACCTAGTGGACAGATGCATTTGTCCGGCGCCTTGCCGGTCACGCCAAACGTTAGAAAAAAACGTCCTGAGCTGGGCTCTGGCCGGGACCGGTAGCGTCCTGTTCACTCGCCAGGTGGCTGTATAGTCTCCCTGCTGGTGTACTGCGCACGCGCAGCGCATGCGCTCTTCCTCTTTTTGTTTGGCGCGTGAAGAACGCTTGGGATTTAAGAGAAACTTTAAAAATATTAATTTATATACTCTTCTCAAGCTTATTGCTTCAAATATTTGTGTTAGTTGTGTGTAACAAGTGTCATGGCATCTCCGGGGGATAAGAAGGGACAAAGAAGGGGTTCCTGTGGCCATGTTATGGCTCTTTTCGACTTGCATGAAAAATGTGCGCGGTGCCGCGAAAAGCTTATAGGGGAAGACAATTGTGTGAAGGACAAGCAGTGTAAGATTTGTGATGGCTTTACTCCGGCTCAGAAGGAAATGTTGTCTACTCCAATTTATAAGATTAGAAGAGACAAGAAAGCAGGTTTATTAGTTTCCCCCAAAGAAGTTACAGTTTTACAGCCGGTTGAAGGTATGGATAATGAACCAACTTTTCAATCTCCTTCTGACCAGCAGGCTCAGTCTTCTGTTATTCCCCCTGCTACTCCACCTTCTTCATCTCAACAACCGGCTAGTTTTGTTACCTCAGACCAGTTGGCATCCATTGCGGATAAATGGTCAGAGCAGTTTGCTAGGATGGAGGCACTTCTTTCTAGAGGTAACGTGTTCTCCACCCCTGTATCTTCAGTCAAGCCGGTCGACACTCAGAATCTCATTTCTGATAACCCCTTCTTAGCTCCAGCTACCCGTCCCACCGGTCCGGTGAAGGTACCGGTAGCTGTTGAGGCTCCCATTGCTGCTACCCCGGTAGATGCCAAGGATAAGAAGAAATCTCACAAATCCAGAAAAGACAAACATTCTGATAAAAGTGACGTCAAATCTTCTTCTAAATCTAAGAGCAGCAAAGAGGTTTCCAAACCGGAGAAAAGACGTGACCGGTCACCTACACCGGTGTCAAGGTCTAAAACTAAAGCTCCTTCTTCTTCCCCTTTGCCTGGTGCCAGCTCCGGACCGGAGTCTGCTCATCAGTCAGTTGCTCCTAAAGGGGACAGGTCTAGCCAGAGTCAGGATTTGAAACAGTCTTCCGGTTCACTCTTCCAGTCTGCATCTTCCACTCCACGGGCTCCACCGGAACAGGATACCAGTCTTGATATCACCGGTGCCAGTGCCTGTGCTTTTCCTCAAGAACATTATGAACAAGTATCTGACGATGATTTAGACCGGTCTGCTTCCGGTTCCGGTTCTGAGGACGGTCATTTTTCTGATGTGGCGGACCCACCGGAGCAGACTGAAGATATGTCTTACAGGGAGACGGTACGTTCTGTGAGAGCGTTTATGGGTTGGCACCACATTCCGGCTTTTGAAACAGACTTTTCAGAACCGGACAAATCAAATAACCCGTGGAAAGGGAAGAATCCCAGAAAACCCACACGCATCTCAGTGGCCATGCCCCCAGACGACTGGTTGTGCCAGAAGTTGGAAAGGTTGAATCTCACGGTCGCAGAGGGTTACCCATCTCGTTCACAAGATTCGGCAGGTTTGCGACGTGACCAGTTCATCAAGGTGCCTAAGTCTCAAGAGAAATGGTACAAAATGCACTTGATTAAAACTGACGGACCACATCGTCCTGGTCGTTCTGTTTTCAACTGGAGAAACACTGAGGCCAAGGTTAATTCTCATTTCCCAAGGATAACTCGTGCCTCTGCTTACCCGTCCACAGGCCCTCCCTCCAGGCCTATTGCCCAAGAATCCCTGCGCAGGTGGGAACGTGCCGCACGTGAAGACAGTTATATCGTTAATCATGCGGCAGGCTTCAGTCGCTGTTCCACTGAACTTCAGGAGAAGATGTCACAAAACATCTCTTTGTTATCCTCTCGCTTGGCAAGGGAAAGTGTTCGCAGGAAGTGGCCAATGCTTTGAATGACCTGCGTGACCTCATGGCCTTTCATCAAAAGGTGTCGGTGGCCATGGGCACGTCTCTTCAGCATTTGGCGGACAGTTTGTTTGTGAATATGGCCAACCTGGTTCTCTTAAGGAGAGACTCATATCTTGATTTTGTGAAACCGGGCGTCAAACAGGATACCATGAACTTGCTAAGGAACGCCCCCTTGTTCGGATACGGTCTCTTTCCTGATGCAGCCATCATGTCTGCGGAGCAGGATATCCAAAAATTTGAAAGCGTTGCTCAGAGGCCCGGACAGGGTGCTACTCAGCACGCAACTTGGAAGGGTACGCAAAGATATAAGCCTTACGACCGTAAGGATAGGAAGCAAACATCTTCCAATGACCAATCCTCTCAGAGTCAGCCATGGAGACAGTTTGGCCGAAATAGATCCAGAGGAAGGGGACGTGGCCGGGGTTCTAACCCCCGTTTTTCTAAAGGGCAGTCTTTTAAGCCATATAAATGACAATTATCTAGGTGGTCCAACAGTAAAGTCAATACATCAGGTTCAGTTGGACCCTCAGTGTCAGGACAAAAGTGTGTCTTCAAACATAAACTTGGACAAAATTCAGACTGTAAACAAAGTTCCATTGTTACCCGAGAGTCCTCGGGCTGTGTATTGTCCTGTTGTCAGTCCTGTTCGTTCTGTTCTTTCACACGGGCATCTACAAAAGAAAGGAGTAAGCCCCGGCAATTGTCTGAACAAAATAAAGTCTGTCAAAAGTGTTTTTTGTGTAGATCCTTGTGTTTTTGCCCCTGTTGTGCCCAGTGTCCCCAGTGCTGTCTCCGAACACAATGTAGGGGGCAGACTTCAGGAGTTTTGGCAAGTTTGGCAAGCCATGGGTTCAAATCCCCGGGTAGTCTCTATCCTAAAAAGGGGTTACACTTTGCCTTTCAAACAAAGACCAGTTCTAACCAGGTTCCCAGTGGTTCAAAGTGGTTATGCAAACCCGTCCAAAAACATGCATCTCAAAGAGGCTCTTGTAAGCCTCATGCGAAAGTTGGTAGTAGAAAAGGTGGTGGTCAAGTCGTCCCTGGCTTTTTACAACCGCCTGTTCCTGGTTCCCAAACCAAATGGCAAATGGAGACCCATCTTGGACCTAAGTCATTTGAATCTCTTTCTCAATACCGGAACATTCAAGATGGAAACTCCGGAAACAATCCGCTTATCCTTGAAGGCGGGGGAGTGGGTCACATCGCTGGACTTCAGCGACGCTTACTTCCACATCCCCATAGCCCCAAGATCAAGAAAGTATCTCAGGTTCTTCCTTTTTCATCAAACTTTCCAGTTCACAGCCCTGCCATTCGGACTGGCCACAGCTCCCCTGGAGTTTACCAAGGTGGTCAAGGAAGTGAAACTTATGGCTCAAGCGAAGGGTATCAGGATCCACCAGTACCTAGACGACTGGTTACTGAGAGCCCCTTCCCCGGAGATCTGCCTACAACATACCCAGACCCTCTTGGCCCTATGTCGGCAGTTAGGATGGGTAGTAAATATGACCAAGTCAGAGTTAGTTCCCAAACAGGTCTTCAATTTCGTAGGCTACCGGTTCGACCTGATCACCGGCCGGGTTCTACCCACTCAGGACCGGTGGGAAGCCCTTCAGGAAAAATTGAGGTTCATGAAAGACCGTCACCATTGTACGGTTCGACAGTTCATGTCCTTGATAGGTCTCCTGACGGCCACCGAGAAACAAGTGTGTGCAGGTCGCCTTCATATGAGGCCCATTCAGTGGCACTTGAAGAGACATTGGCATGTCCCGGAAGTTCTAGAGAAACTTATTCCCGTCCCCCAGTCGCTCCATCCCCATTTGGACTGGTGGTTGGACGAGGCCAATGTGCTGAAAGGTCAACCCCTACACCCTCTTCAGCATGCCGTTCAACTATTTACAGACGCCTCAAACGAAGGTTGGGGCGCACACTTAGGAGACTTCACTGCAAGAGGCGTTTGGTCCCCCCTCGAAGGCCGCCTTCACATAAATTTTCTCGAGATGAAAGCGGTCCTTCTGGCCTTACGACAGTTAGAGCATCTGTGCAAGGGTCAGATTGTTCTTGTGGCAACAGACAATACCACAGTGGTCTCTTACATAAACAAACAAGGGGGTATGAGGTCAGGCTCTCTCTGTGCCCTCCTTTGGAGACTCCTGTCCTGGTGCCATCACAGAGGCATAACGTTAAGGGCAAGGCACATTCCGGGTCGGTTAAATGTGATAGCCGACAAGCTTTCTCGGCACAATCAAGTGATTCAGACCGAATGGGCTCTCTCCCCTCAGGTTTTCAGTCAGTTGTGTTCCAGGTGGCCCCCACCGCTAGTGGACTTGTTTGCGACCAGGTTCAATCACAAACTGCCCCGGTTTGTGTCACCGGTCCCGGATCAGGCAGCCTGGGCAGTAGATGCCCTGAGCTTGTCCTGGGAGCGTCTGAACGCTTATGCATTCCCTCCAGTCTCCCTGCTCCCTCAGGTAGTTTCAAAGATAAGGGATCAGGGTTGTCACAGAATGATTCTGATTGCCCCGGGTTGGCCAAACATGCCTTGGTTTTGGGACCTGGTGGACCTATCCGTTCAGATCCCCTTCACCCTCCCTCTAACAAGGGACCTAGTGACTCAGCCTTTCAACGGGCTAGTTCACCGGAGCCTTCGGAATCTGAATCTTCATGCTTGGCTCCTAGAAGCTCTGCCATCAGGAAACACGGCTTCTCTGAAGAGGTGGCAGCAAGAATTGAGGCTCCTCAGAGGGGTTCAACCAGAGCCGTGTACAAGTCAAAGTGGACCATATTTGTCAAGTGGTGTAAATCGAACAAGGTGGACTTCAGGTCACCCTCTGTAAATCAGATTGCGGATTTTCTCCTTTACCTCTTTAAGGAAAGAAATCTGCAACCCAGCACCATCGATGGTTATAGGACAGCCATTGCAGATATGGTGGGTAATGACAAGCTCAATATAAGCTCAGATGAAAACCTTACCCGCCTGTTAGACAGTTTTCATAGGGACAAACCGAAAGGTAGAAGAGGGGTCCCTTCCTGGAACCTGTCGCTAGTGCCCCACCAGCTTACCAAGGCTCCCTTCGAGCCTCTACGAAAGGCTTCGCTGAAGCATCTGACCTTTAAGACAGTTTTCCTTTTGGCCCTGGGGTCAGGCAAAAGAAGAAGCGAAATCCATGCATGGTTAGCCAAGAATATCAGGCACCAAGAGGACTGGAGTAAAGTTTCCTTGTATCCATCTCCCAGTTTCCTCTCCAAAAACCAGCTGGCTCGGGATGGACCAACTTCAGTGGCTCCAGTAGTCATCCCAGCCCTAGCTCCAACGTTGGATAAGTCCCTGTCTGGGGACAGGTCTCTGTGCCCAGTACGGGCTTTACGTTACTACCTGGACCGGACCAAGGATTCCCGTCAGGGAAAGGAACTGGTTTTTGTGTCTTTCAAGGCAGGTTTTCAGAAAGACATTGTCCCTGCCACCATTTCCTCCTGGGTTAAACAAACGGTACTGTTGTGTTATCAGCTTTCCGACCAGAAAGCTCAGGATTTACATCAAGTCAGAGCCCACGATGTCCGGGCTTTCGCAGCCTCTAGGGCTTTTCAGGGAGGTATTTCTCTAGATCAGATCCTTTCCGCTTGTCACTGGAAGGCTCATAATACATTCACCCAGTTTTACCTGAAAGACTTGGCCTGGGCGGATTCTGAGTTGTATCATTTGGGCCCGGTGGTGGCAGCCCAACAGATTCAGGATACACAATAGCTCCTTTATCCGCAGGCTTGTACATATGTATACACTGTGTTTTGTATATAATTAAAAAAAAAAAAAAAAAAATTTTTTTTCTTCTACTATTCTGGGTCCTTAGTCTGCCGCGATCCAAAGTGGGGCTAAGGTCTTATGAGATAGTCTTATAGGTCCTGTTCTTCCTCGTTAGTCAGAACTTTTACCCTCCTCAGTCCTGTGGTGCTCCTAGTGAGCCAGTACTGGACTTTTGAGAAAAAAGGGGGGGGGGGGCAGTAGGTGTGATCCGAGGTATCTGGCTTCTAATCATTCCGGATCCACCTGCCTATACATAGTTTGGAGTTCTGAGGAATTCCCCTAATGGCTACCCTCCTTCCACTGGGTAGTTATTCTGCATCTGTCCACTAGGTAAGATGTATTAACGCAATAAAATGGAAAATTTAATAAGTAAATTAAATTTTTATAAGTTAATACCTTACCTAGTGGACAGGGGGAGTCCCTCCCTACCTTCCCCGCTATTTTTAGCCCTAGGGGATTTCCTACGGTAGGCAACAAAAAGAGGAAGAGCGCATGCGCTGCGCGTGCGCAGTACACCGGCAGGGAGACTATACAGCCACCTGGCGAGTGAACAGGACGCTACCGGTCCCGGCCAGAGCCCAGCTCAGGACGTTTTTTTCTAACGTTTGGCGTGACCGGCAAGGCGCCGGACAAATGCATCTGTCCACTAGGTAAGGTATTAACTTATAAAAATTTAATTTACTTATTAAATTTTCCATTTCCTTCTTATCTTTCTTTAAAACTATAGGGGCTGGAAAAATTTTTGTGCTACTTTGAGGAGACCTTAAGCATTTTTCAAAAACACCCCATCATCGCGTTTCGGAAAAAAACACACATACCTGTGCTTTATATAAAACCTAAACATTCTACTGCAGTAAATAATCTTTGTCTCACCTGCATTTTATTTCAGTGAGGGGAGTGAGGAAGAGGCAGTCTTTTTCTGCACAGATCTGCCCCCTCCCCACTCCCCTCACTCAAATAAAAATGCATGTGAGAAAAGAATTGCCTCTGTGTATGGGGGATGGGGGAAGTGAGATAGGAAAGTGAGATTATGTGTGTGTTGTAAGTCTCTCCCCCCCCCCCCCCCCCCCCCCCCATTCAAACAAAGAGGAGAATATGTGTATCTTTTCTGTCTTGGAAAAAAATAAACTGAAAGAAAATGGAAAGGTTCACTCTCACTGAGCTTTATCAAGCCTAGCTGTGCGTGCTGTTATTCTGCTTACAGTCTAATACTGCAACTGACAATCTACTTTCCCATCAGATACAAGACACAGTAAAGCTTACCTTCTCCTTACAGTCTGATACCACAACTACCACAGCTTTATTAACTCAAGTCTCCATCTGGGCCACTCGTTTTTGTTAGCAAAAACCTTTTTCTAGTTTTTAATGCATTAAAATTCAGGAAATCAGGCACTAAATCACCTATAACTTGAAAACTATTGCATTTAGAGCATTTTGTTAAAATATGTTATTCAGCTACTTCTTCTTAGCTACAACATGGTGAGTAACGTGGGTGTCTATCCCAACAGCTAAGTGAGTAGTGACTGCTTTCTGACTTATCAGTACCTTCCATAATGAGTAAATCACTTGTAACTCGAAAACTATTGCATTTAGAGAATTTTGTAGAAGTATGTTATTCTGCTACTTTTGGGTCGGCTATTACATCATAAAATTGCAGACCTGTAGCTCATTGTATAGCCGAGTAATAGCTACTTTAGGGTTACCACTGTTGAATAAATTACTTATAACTTGAAAACTATTGCATTTAGAGTATTTTGTTTAAATGTGTTGTTCACCTACTTTTGGGTCAGGTATCACATAGTGAAATTGCAGACCTGTAGGTCATGGCATAGCTGAACAATAGCTACTTTGAGGTTCTTACTATTGAGTAAATCAGTTGTAACTGAAATCTATTGCATTTAGAGTATTTTCTTTAAATATGTCATTCACCTACCTTTAGGTCAGCTATAATATAGTAAAGTTGCAGACCTGTAGCTCATTCCATAGCAGAGAAATAGCTACTTTCAGGTTTTTTTGTTGAGTAAATCAGTTGTAACATAAAAACCATTGTATTTAGAAAATTTTGTTGAACGGTCTTATTTATCTACTTTTGAATTAGCTATAACATAGTAAAATTGCAGAAACGTTGCTCATAGCGTAACTGAGTAATAGCTTTTTTTCAAGTTCTCACTGTTGAGTAAATCAGCTGAAACTTGAAAACTATTGCATTTAAAGTATTTTCTTTTAATATGTTGTTCACCTACTTTTGGGTCAGCTATAACATAATAAAATTGCATATCTGTAAATCATGGCATAGCTGAACAATAGCTACTTTCAGGTTTTCATTTAAATATGCTGTTGACATACTTATGGGTCATCTATAACATAGTGAAATTATAGACCTGTAACTTCTAGCATAGCTGAGCAATAGCTACTTTTATGTTTTCACTGTTGAGTTAATCAGTTGTACTTTGAAAACTATAGCATTTACAGTATTTTGTTTAAACATGTTATTAACTTACTTTTGGGTCAGCTATAAAATAGTAAAATGGCAGACCTGTAGCTCCTTGCATGGCTGAGTAAAAGCTACTTTCAGGTTCTCACTGTTTAGTAAATCAGTTGTAACTTCAAAATTATTGCATTTACTTTTTATACCTAAACAGTTACCTTGTTACTTCTGAATACCATTTGCAGGGCACAGCTTTTGAGTCCTTTTCTTCTGTCACTTCTACTCTGAAACTCAAAACACACAGTTAACTGACACAAAGTCCATTCACGGGCACTGATTGCTTGTTTTCTTACACTTGCTTGTGATCAATGTTTCTTGGAAAGTATTTAAGATAGCTCTACCAAAGTTAACCTACATCTTTTCCGCATTGATCTCTAAACTCGAGTCAGTATCATCACTTGGAATATAAATGATAATTGGTTTATTATCCATTGAAGTGTCTCGTGTATTTTTCACCACCACAAGGAAAACCAATTATCTCAAACAATGATAAAGAGAAGTGATCTCAGTTTTAGACCTTTCTTCAATCTTAATACATTGAATCGTATGTTAATGATGCAACCAAGTTCCTGCAAGTCATTTCTGCAATTCCTCTACTGTACCAAAAGAATTTCTTGGTCATCCAAAATGAATTTCTCCAAATCAGTAAAATTTTTAAAGATAGTAAGGCTGCAGCTAAACCACTCTAATCTCTTTGGTTTATACTTAGAATTATAAATCATTTTCAATCAATCTGAAATGTTATCTAGATACCAAGACTAGCAAAGGACACCACGGTTGATCATCTCATACTTTTAACTGCATTGGTTTAGTTTTATTGATATTCTCGTGAATTACACCAGAAAGATTCAATCACACAGCGTGCATTATTTTCCAGTCAAAAACGCACAGACAGAACCTTTGTAATGCATGCTGGGGTGAAGTGATTACATGGGCACCAGTCCACTTAAACAAATGAAGGGGACTTGTATTGCCAGCGCCAATGAGCCAAAATGGTAGGTTGGAGATACCCTACCCTGTTTACAGAATCCCCCCATTTTGTTCTTCACACCTGTATCAATGTTCTCCATTTACACTACAGACAGCATACTCTGCGGTTAGAAGTTTACACGGCGGTGAAACAGCCTTCCAGGATACTTCATATCTTCTGAGATTTGGTAAACTCATGGGTTATGGTGTGTTACTATCAATAACAGTAGGACAACAGTAGTACAAACGTTGGTCATGAGAGGCAACCTCCATTAACCTCAACTCACCTTTGGTAGCCATTGGATGAACACATGCTACCTAAGTAAGACCGAATCACCACCTATAAACCGCGGATCACACCTTCAGTGACAGTTACTGCATGAAACATTTTTCTGTGGATGGTCACAGTGAGATATTCAGAGTCGTAAATTTTGAACATTTTAAAATTTCTGTAGGATGCTCAAGGAATTGGATGGTTTGCCACTGTGTCACAAGTTTGCATACGGACATCAGATTGTAGTTGAAGGACCGGGGTGTTTCGCTCAATGCCTACTACCGCGGGGTATAATGCCTGTAGTGAGAATGGGGTATAAAGCAAGACAGTCAAAACTACTGAAATTTTTCGAGCCAGAACAATCTGCAGAAGCCTGAAAGACCTTAACAACCCATCCCTTAAGCGGAACATCTCTTGGGAAAAGGTTACTACAGTCAGAGCACAGACCAGGTCCCCATCAAAGCTTGCAGGACCATCTTTTGATATGACCCTTCCCATAGGCTTTAGCTTTCCCCACTAAAATTGCGGGAATTGAAGCTTAAAACTCAATAAAGGTATGAAAGAATAAACAAGCACTCTTAGGCTAAAAGAGTTGGTCCCAAAGCAACAGGATTAGTACCCTGTTAATTGATTTTCAACTTGAATTGTTTGATATTCTAATTAAGAACTGGTCTATCTTAACCCGATCTAATGACAATGAACACCTACACAAACCTTGCAACCTTGTTCAACATCCCAGGGACAGTGATTCTGTTCATACTACGTGGTAATACCTGATTGATGATTTGAGTTCATAACACCTGAATCTGAACAAACTTTGCTGTCCTCATGGAGATAAATCCCCATTGAAGACAAATTCTATATATGTCTTATTCCAAAGCCCAACAAACCAAACTTTGTGAACAAATGTGTTCAATCCCAGTATAAATGGTAACTACACCCCTTTGAATTCCCTAAACCATTGTTTAAAATATCATTGTTTTATTCCTTCCTCAATAATTGTTTCATTTACCCAACCTTAAGCTAACAGTTCCACCTTTAAGGTCTTCTAAAACTAAAAGTGGGCATTCATTCAATATGAAAAGTTGACTGAGCGGTTATTATTTCAATACTCCACCATAGCCAGGTGAATGACTTAAAATGAGGGGAAATTCCTTCTTCAGGAATTAAGGTACATCTCTTGTTTTCACATTAATATCCATGGCAGTCATCTCTGACGTCACAGGCGAAAGGGACCATATCACCACGGTGTCATTACAAACAACTGTTTGATCCTGGAGGATAGGCAGTTTAGAAAAGAAAACCAACTTAGAATCATGCTCCAACTGATATATAAAAGTTTCTGAGTCTGAGTTAATTTGAGTTTATAATGAATTTGAAGAAGTGTTTGAACTTTACATGTCCTCTGACTGTTCTCTTGAAGCTAATTAATTTTGTTTGTATGTTCCAATCAAACTGATAGGGTGGAGCTTAGGTAACAAGATTGAACAACAACAAATTGTTGATAGGTGGGCAGTAATTATCTTCATTTGGGCCCTAACCACTCCTATGAATGCTCCACATTGACGTTGCTTGATACTTTTAGTGTTGATAATACGGCACATACGTTTTGTATAACTTCTGCTACTGCTGTTGTGTATGGTGCTGCTGCTGATGACGATGATGATGTGTTGCCTTGTTAATAAATAATTTCAGTGTGTCTTAAATTTATATATAATTGACCTTTGTAAAGTTACTTGTAAAGCACATATTTCATTACACTCCCTCACTGGCAGTTTGGAGTGTGAATTTTGTGTAGTTACACGTTTTTATACATACTAACACACAGAGAAGAACACCTTTCCTTGATCTGTGGATGAATCTGAACTTTGGGTGCATTATTTTCTGATATAATGGCCTGCAAGTCCTAATGATAAGTTTACAACACCCATTTCATGGTTAATATACAATGATACTGTTGATACAAAACAGTTCATTTTAATTAGATTGATGTCTCAGTTTGACCAGTACCCGAAGCAGTCTATATGCCAGGTCATATGACCCGCAAGGCCAAATTCAGCCTGAAGGTCAGATTGAGTGCTGTGATATGACCCCAAAGGTCAAATTCGCAGTGGGTTATTTCTGATGCTATGAGTAAGTGCACAAGGGTTTGAGGAAATTTTATTTACATGTTAAGACAGTAAAATAGCCTCCAAAGAGGAACTTTTTTAAAAGTTTGGCACAAAATTTTAAAAAGCACCAACACATATACCCAACATAAGGGTCATAACAGTAGAACTACCATAATGGTTATAGTCAATATATACATATACCACAGTGGTTATAAACACATAATTAAAGTATTAAGACAATTATCAGACCAGGTGTCAGGTAAAGCCCAGTCGCTATTTCCATGTAGGTTGTATATGCAGCAGCTTATAGTCGTAATTAGTAGGGGGGGGGGGGCAGAGTCAGTCTGGTCCTGCCTAATCCTAAGAGATCTTTGCATACCCAGATGGATCAGTTCTAGGTGTGATCTGAAAGCAATCCTGTTCCTAAGGAGCTATGTCAATCCTGCTGGAGACCTCCCATGGGTGGATTAATCCCAAGGGGTCCAGCTCCAAAGTCGAAATGTAACCCATGTGTAACCCATGTGCGGTCAGTTTCCAAGGGGGTAAAAGCTTTGACAAATCCGGTAGGGGGGAGCCAGAGTCCGTCTGGACCACCTAATCCATAAGATCCTGTAAACCACATCAATCCTAGGAGACCTCCCAGAGTTGGATCAAGGCTCTGGGGTCCAGTTTGCAGTGCGAAAGTGATCAGTATTGCCATGAGCCAAGAATCCCCAACATGGGGCACTCAGGAGTAGATCAAGCTCAAGAGGTACAGCTCATGGGTCGAAAGTCGAACCAATACACTCTTAGAGGTGGTTAGACTCCAAGAGGGAAGTTGCTTAGTCAAATCAGTAGTTACAAATCTGTGTCAGTGGAGGGTAGGAGGGTTCAATTCTATAATACGTGTGTGTCCTTTAACTGACACTTTGAAAATGTAGTAAGAAACCGTAACACATGGGGCAAATGAACTGGAACGACATTGATTGGTGAAACTAATTAATGCATAATATTTTCCCTAGAAACCATGCACAGTGGACCTACGAATTAAGGTAGTGGTCAAACTGCCCCAGCAGGCTCCTACATAGCCATGCTTTACACACTGGCCTAGCAATTCACAAGGTTATCGCCCAGCTTTTACATATGTGACTGTGGGTTCGACTGTAACTTCTGACAACATTTGAGATGAACTGGGGGTCTCCCGTCATATTACATAACCTGGCAAATGGGATTTAAAATATCAAACTTTCTTAAACTTTGTAAACGTGGTCATAATGGCACAGTGGTAACACACCTCCCTCCTCTGAGGTCGGTGGTTCAAACCCCAAAGTAAAGTTGGTAGTTGCTTACAAATGTTCAAAAGTTTGCAGTACAGATCCTTGTCCAACTCTTGTTACTGGTTTCCTATGGGCAAAACCACCCGTCGTGATATGACCTGTACAGTGTTGAAAGCGATGTAAAACCCTGTGTAAATAAATAAATAAACTTTATAAACATGTAAGCACAAAAGTATAACTTAGTGATATTATAAGTTATAAATATTCATGAGCATTGTCTTTATTGCAAAATAAGACTGAGTATGTTCATGTTTTGGCTATTACAAAAGACGAATAAGTTTAATTTATTGACTTGAACCATTTATCAGTGATAGAAAGTTTCAGGTCAAAGTTTCTGGTAGTGTGGTATAGAGATAAACACATCTGCCCAGTAGCTATTTTCCCACGTTGAAAACATTTTGTTAAAAGTCGTTACTGCAAAGATATCTTACTGTTAACAACGATGAATATCCCAACTTTCTCCTTGATTGCATCTCTTTTATGGGTATGTTTAGTTACTAGTTTTGCTTACTTTTGCATTGTTTAAAAGTTAGTCATCATTGTAAATGCCATCACTAATTGGATAAACATCATTTATGTTTAAGACAAATTGTGTACTGATGTTTATGGCAAAGCACCCCATCACACAAGGACATGTACTAGCTCGTTATTTTTGTTCAAATAATTTTTGCAAACAATTTGGAAGTGCATGGAAATGGTATGGGCTTTTGCATTTTTCACTGAGACATTCCTGGTGAAAAACTTAAGTAGGTTTACTTCTATGTATAACAAGAATCCAGTCTCTTTTTGAAGCAGAGATTTTAATCCCAGGAATGACGCATCAGCCAGATATGGTAAATTATCTGATGGATGTATGGTTGAATGGCTAGTTCTTGTTGCTATAGGTGACTGTAGCCAGTGGCCTTCAAGATACGTGTGACTGTCAAACCCTACTCATTCAACACAATGACTTGAAGAAAGAAAATCAGATTTTAAAGCAATCTTGTCACAGTCAGATAGATGATCTGGACCAGAAAATAGAGGACATGCAAGGTCATATTGACAGGTTAAATCAAATGTTGGAAAACCATGCCGAGACAGTTGAAAAGAAAATAGACCAAGTTGCAGAAGATGTGGCCCTTCTGAATGAAGGTAGGTGAGTTAACCCACGTGTAGTGTAGTAAATATTCAGATTAATAAATTTTACTTCAGTTGCAACATACCATCATCCCATTTTGTTCAAGTCACTTGCAGTCAAACATGAATTATTTTGTATAATAATGTTGTACTAAAAACCAAAGTACTTGTACTTACATATGTATTGAAACATGTGATATATGTTACAGCTGGTTCTATCGATTCTAAAACTAATTACTGTGACAAATCACCACAATTTACCTTTGGCCAAAATTCTACAGAACAGAAGAAATCGAATTCTACCAGAAACCAGTATTACAAAATGGCCCTACATACAAAGGCCAATATATAACCACTGATCAAGTATATTGATATTTAGTTTAATTGCTTGTCAAGAGTTTTTCAAACAATTCCATAAAAAGGGTAATATTTCGGGAGTTGTATCAAAAAGTTCTGTAAAGTATTCAAAAGTGTGTCTCACTGGGAAAATAATGCACACCAGTACTCGACCCCTTCAGGGTCTTGTAAATTGTGCATTATTTTCCAGTCAAAAACGCACAGACAGAACCTTTGTAATGCATGCTGGGGTGAAGTGATTACATGGGTACCAGTCTACTTAAACAAATGAAGGGGACTGGTATTGCCAGCGCCAATGAGCCAAAATGGTTGGTTGCAGATACCCTACCCTGTTTACAGAATTCATTATGGTTTGTTGTAGTTTCCCGACTTGTTTGATATTTCACCGACCCTCCACAACACTGCATCCGGACTGCGGCTCCGCCCACCAGGAAACTGTCGTGTTGTGGATCTCTATGACTTGTCAGTTACACTTCCTGTCTTGTCCTACACTGTAACTGTCTTGTCTTGAAAAACTTCCACATGTCCTGGTTAAGTACCAGGACTCCATCTCCAGACAGGCCGGCTACACTAGCTGACTGTACTTAAAAGGAAACTGGCCTGTTTTAAATATAATCAACCTGACTTGCACACTTCCGGTTAAGACAGGAAGTCACCTAGTCTTCAGACGTAGGGTCAGTAACTGGAACACTTACAGACAAGCTGTAAACAGAAACCGACAAGCTGGTTACACAACAGACAAGCCAGGAACTGTGTAGGACAAGTCGGTTTCATTTTTATGACCCACGGCTTGTCTGCTGATGCAATCTCAGTATAAGTCAGTTTGCTTAGTGCATCATTTGGAATCTGCCATATTACATCTGGCAGCATTTCAAGAATAGGATTTTTTTTGCAATTATCTAGGGTAGTTTCTAGTTGAAGTTGGCTGACTTTATACTTTAGGATTTTTTTTAATGAAAACGCCTTTGCTTATTATTTGACAATGGGTCCTAAGAAAGGCAGAAGAGTGAGGAAGATAGAAGTTCTCACTGACAGTGTTCCTGAATTTGAGCTGGGGGAAACAGTGGCAGATATTCAGTGGAGGTGGGAGGAGAGGGAGGTAAGAGAGAGCGAGCAGGCATAACAACAGCAACAGAGGGAGGAGGAGGCAATGAGGGAGGAGGTAAGAGTGGAGGAATCACACTCACACGAATAAGGACAACCAGGAAAAAGTCCCAGGACAGAAAGAAGTGACACTCAAACAGAGGCTGCTGGAGGAGAGGTGGGACCACCAGTCATGTTACAAGAAGGGGCACATAACCAATCTATATCTCACTGATTCTGACGAGGAGGCTATTGTGGACTTTGTTAAGGACCACAAGGAGTTTTATGACAAGACTAGTGAACATTTCAAGGGACAAGCAAGGAAGGAGTCTCTCTGGGAGGAGTTCACCAGGAGTCACAAGCTGTCTGTCAAGGTGTGCAAGACCTGGTTTGACTCGAGAAGGACACGTTATGGGAAGCTGATGCGGTTGAAGTCTGGACAGGTGCCAAAGGAGATGACGGAACGTCACACTTGTATACAGGAAAAGCAAGGATTCCTGAGGTCGCACATCAGATGCAAGGGTCTCAGCAAGTCGTCAGCCTTCAAATTGCAAGCCCGAGGAGCTGGTACTTCAGCTACTACAGTACACGACATCTCCAGAGCCTTGACTGACACAGACAGTATGGAGATAAGCATGTGGTCAACAGACACCACGTTACAGCCTCAGCAAGTCACGAGCCCCACCACAGCTTCAGAGACTCTTCAGTCAACCAGTTCACACAGATAAGAAGCATGCTGTCATCATTCCTTGGGCAAAAGCTGTAGACAACAACATGTACAGCCTTCTGCAACTACCTGGCGTCAGAGGTGGCCGGATTAGAGGAGAAAGACTTTCAGACATTTAGAAACGAGGCTAGCAGTCCAGAGGGCAGCTGACCTCCTTCCTAGCCATTGACGACCAACAGGCTGGACCTTCAAGACCACTTATGTTAACCTTGACACCAACGAAGCACTTCAACCCTCCATCAGTTGCCTCAGCTACAGGGGAAAGCTTCTTGAGAAATCTTCAGTCTGTAATGAGCTACCAACAGATTGACACACTGCAACCGTCTTCACCAGTCGACACACCAGCACCAGCTGCCTCTCCTCCAGCCACCACCCCTCACAGCAAGAACATCAGCAGCTCAGCCTCTGCCCCTTCACAGTTAGCAGACGCCAAACAGCAGCCGCAGTAGAACTTCCAAGTCTTTATTTGGACCTTTTCAGGACCACTGCTGTAAACCATTTCAAGGTTCGTTTCAGGACCACTCGAAGAAATGAAAAGAAGAAAAAACCTGTTTAAAAAACCCCCAATTATAATGAATTTAAAATAAAATTGCCAAAAAGGAATTGGCCAAAGGCTGTGACATTTTAGCCTGCTCAAAGATAAAAGTAACTGTTAAAAACAATAACAAGTTTGACATAAAACAAGGTCTGACCTGGAGAAAAAGGACATTTGGATTCGACCTTATGACCTTTGACCCTTTGCTAAACATTTCAACTTCCCTGAAGAGATTTTGCAGATTTTGAAATATCTATCTATTTGGTTTGAAAAAATATGTTGCAAGTTTTAGTAACACCAGCTTAAATAAAAGTTCTTGGATTAATTGGTTAGTCCTGAAAAGGACTGATAGATGCCAGCTTCTGCCCCCAGGCTGGTCGGTTGACACATCTCAGATCCTGTCCTCCTGCCCAGGCAATGTTCCCACATGATTGAAGTAGTCCTTTGGTAGTTCTCATTGATGTTTTGCCTCCCTTGAAGGATTCCTGTAGTTCTAATTTGGCACATACACCTCTGATTCATTCTGTTGGGCCACTACATCATTTCCTGGGGTTAATGCCCTGTCTGCCCCTCCCTGGTGTGTCCCCAGCATGTTGTGCAACACCACACATGTAAACACAATGTCTCTGACAACCCTTGGCCTTTGATCCATGGTTCCCACTAGTACCCTGAAGCGGCTCACTAAGATTCTAAAGGCATTTTCCACTACCCTCCTGTCCCTGGAGATCATGTAGTTGGCTATTCCTTCTTCCATGGTCAGTTGTCCTTGGCTGTAGGGTTTGACCATCCAGGGCATCAAAGCAAAGGCATCGTCACCCAGCAAGAAGTAGTGTAAATTTGGCCCGCCCTCCATCAGGGGTTCAGGTGGTGGAAGCCCCAAGCTTCTGTGTACACCAGGGCCAGGAGAACCAGGGAATAGTCACTGCCTGTTTTCTTGGGCTTCTTCATGGCGATATGCTTCCCGTCTATGGCACCTACAGCATGGGGGACATTGCATCTGGTTCTGAACTTCTCCTCCACTCTTTTCCATTCATCAGGGCTATCAAGGCAGTGTAAATATTCGTCCTGGGATTCAGCAAGAATGGCTCAGCAGACCTGTAGGTCTGGTCCAGATATATCAAGTCGAATATACAAGATACTAAGTAGTATATACGAGATACTAAATGGTATATACGAATTAGTAAGTCAAATATACAAGTTATTAAGTCGTATATACAAGATAGTAAGTCGTATAAACGAGTTCTTGAGTCATATATAGGAGATAGTAAGTCCTATATATGAGGTAGTAAGCCATATATACGAGATAGTAAGCTGCATATACGATATACTAAGTCATATATACAAGTGAATAAGTCATATATACGAGATACTAAAGTGTATATACAAGATAGTAGGTGGAATATATGAATTATTAAGTCGTACCTACGAGATAGTAAGTCATATATTCGACTTAATATAAAATAAATTTTGGCATCTCAGAACTTCCATATGTTATAAAGTACTAATATTTTCTGTTTTTTTAACACAGGGACGAATTTCATTGGCTTTGCAACATATTCTGATGTGGATAATTATTTCACTGATAGAGATCAGAGAATGGTTTTCAACATAGTTTCACTCAACATGGGAGGTGGTTATGATTCGACTTCAGGCAAGTTTTGTACATTCCTTTCGTGTAAACTTACACACAAGCCTCTTAAAGCTACAATAAACATCACACAACAATAACAACAACATAAATATTAATTAATTCTATAAATAATGTTTGATCAAATATAAATAAATTGTCTGAACAGGTATATTCACAGTGCCAGAGTCGGGATGGTATTACTTTGGTTTGTCAGTATTTAGTAAGGATCATCATATCTCTCATCAAATCATGAAAAACGGGGTCAAGTTTCCAGGAGCCTATGGCGACACTGCTGTAAGTTAGTGACATATCATTGTTGTACATATCATTTTATGTACCAAAATTAGTCGAAATTCTCATAGTAAAGAGTTAATTATTATGTTGGGATTTGCCATTTAATTAAAATGACAACATCCAATTAGCACCACGTATTATGTCATTGTAATATCATCTGGCGATTACGTCTAATATTTCCAAATACAGAAATGCTATATTTTTGTTTATTTTTTTTGGGTTTTAATGTTGCTTTCAACACATTGTATAGGTCATATCATGGCAGGTAGTTTTATGGGCAGAAGAAACCAGTACATACAATTGGTCAAGCTTCTGTATCGTAAACTGTTGACTAATGGCAAGCACCTACCTGCTTTCTCATTTGAGGTTGGGCCAGGATTTGAACTCAGAATTCAGAGGTGGAGGCGAGAGTGTTACCACTCTGCCACCGTGGCCCCCTAGAAGCCCTGTAAGATACACATTTGATGATAAATTATTATTAGTAAAACAGTTATAAATAGTTTAGACAGTGTTACAGCATCATGACCAAGGTGCAATGTCCTGGGTGATGCAGTGCAATGCCGGGGAAACAGTTTATGTACAGCAGTTCAACCCAGGTGGTGGAGCTGTCTGGAGAGGAAATGGCTCCGACGATCTGCTCAATGCATTCATAGGCTTCATGATTTCACAGATTTTCTAGCAATTTTGGTGAATGTAAAACCACTGTTATATTGAAATGTTATGGAATAAAAATGACATTGAAAATTGTTGTATTTTCATTGAATGTAAGGGTAAATTTTTCTTTCTTTATTAAAATTTCAGTTTTGAAGACTGGGACGTTGCATTTTATGGGATAAAAAGTATCTTTTACCAGTTTTCTAAAACTTGCAAAGCCATGGGGATGTTTTGTACCAACAGTCATTGCAAAGAGACAAGGCCAGAAGGGCTCATACCAATTACTACCAATGCTTCACAAGTTAAAATTGTTTTGTTTTGACTTGTATCATGTGTTCAGTCGATATAGTCAAGAAATGTCACACAAGTTCCAATTTTAGCATCAGTTTGTATTGATTGATACTGTATAGGTTCATACCACACCGTTGTCATACATAGGTCACACTGTTCTGTGCTGCTGTTATGATATATATGTGAAATATTTAACCTCCCAGGCTGGTTTCTAGCTCTAAGCATTTTGTGTTTTAGTGGTATCCATTTACTGCAATAAGACAGGAATCACATTGAGGTAAGATGTGTTTGACACAGAATGGGTAGTGTTATGTGGGTGTAACAACTTTCTCAACATTCCCTACCCCCCCCCCCCCCCCCCCCGACTATGACAACAGCCCTAAGGCCATGTGAACTTCTTAGGACAGGTACAGTCACTGTTGCAGTTTTACATCTTTCCTGCAAAGTTTTTGATCATTTTAAAACAATAACATCTTTGGACTGTCCAGATATCACATCAGTTCTGCAGAGATGTTTGGTACTGTCAAAGGTATCTATAGAATACGGGAGAATATTAGACAGTCTTAAAAAAGAAAAGAAACAAAATGAATACCAAGCCTGAAACACTGTATGTTATTTAAAATTGCAAGAAATAAGCAAAACTCTTTCTAGCAATGAAATTTCCAAAGTTAATGTAATATGAGGTTGTAACGGTCAGTTGACTCTCACTGACTTCAACAACCAGGTGATTCTATTATCTTTGAAATCACCTGTGTTCAAGCCATCCACTACATACCTAAAGCCAGCAATGTGGTTTGTTACATAAGAGACTTACATACCAAATTGGCCTCCCACCTCTGAGGCCGGGGTTCGATTCCCGGCACGGCCTAAAGTGGGAAAGCTGGTAGTTGCTTGCCATTGGTCGGCAGTTTACAGTACAGAACCCTGACGAACTATATGTACTGGTTTCCTCTGCCCTTCCAACTACCCATCGCAATATGATCTGCACAGTGTTGAAAGCGATGTAAAACCCCAAATAAATAAATACATACCAAACTGACAGAGATGCTTCATATAAGCCAGTATAGCAAGGGTAGAAACCTGGGACAACGACGGCCCTGTCATTACCAGAAACCCTAGAAAATCCTTGAAGTACTTATATATGCAGCAAGTTTAGCTGGTCTAAAACCTGAGAAGATGTTAAGGCTGGCAGCACTGGCAAGGGTGGCTGTGATTTAAATACTATAATTTAACAATGTGCGTTCCAGGTGGGGGTCCAGCCAGATGGGATTTGAAATATATTGAGCTAAGTTTTGGATATTATTAGGGTTACTATCCCATCTAGATAACAAGTCTGCAATAGAGTTGTTAGGGCCAGAAACATGAGATGTCACAGTAGTTATATTGCACATGGCTGCCAACATCCATATGTTTTGGGTATACGTGACCAAAGTCTTATCTCTGGCCCTACTAAAATTGAGTGTATCCACCACAGCCCTATTGTCACAATAAATTCTTATTCTTTATTGTCCAAAGCTTTGTCCCAAACCTTGAGGGCGACTACTATATTCAGGTTTTCAAGTTGTGCAATGTTATGGTTATTATGATTCTTAGGGAAGGGAGAGCATGTACAAAATTACCAAAGACTCCCCCAGGTCTGAAAGAGAGGCATCTAAGAATATTTCAGCTAAAATTGGTTTAATATCATTCATAGTAATGCCATTATATTGGTTAAAAAAGGTACGAAACCAGTGATGATCCACGAAGAAGAGGTCTGATGAAGTAATGATAGATTTGAGGGCTTGGTCTCCCAAAACCTGTAACATATGGTTCAGAAAGAACCTGACAGGTTTTACACATTTGCTAACCTATAAGAGTGAACCCAACAGAGATTGTAACTTATTTTTATTTAGAACATACTTGTGATGTCATACTATTGTTAAAAGTGTAGATTATTTTTAAGAATCTACACTTTTCTGTAGATTCTTTTCACCAAAACTTGGATTTCATGGCAAAGTAATAACCTTAAGCAGTATTAAGCAGTAGTAAAATTGAATTAGATCTTCAACATCAGAAATGTCTTCCTAATTAGTTTGATAATCTAAATGATTCCCTTCTTTACATGCAGCACTCTTATTTTTTTCGCAGGTTTGTACCAATTCATTGTCAGAAATATCCAAAAATCTGGCCAAGTTTTATTGCTGGTTGAATTCTAGCATTTTCCACTGCAATGTCTGCAAATGTTTTGTCCCCTAAACAGCATGTCTACAGCACTGAAAGCTGCAAGTGGATGGTGAATTTTCATGCCTGAATGGTTTTAAAGAATCCACACATTTTTGAAAATGCTGGCAAACACTGCATATGAAATACATATACATGTACTATGATAACCCTTTACAGATATTGTACTGCAAATAAGGAATAGTTACCAAAATCATTATAGTATATGATTTTTACAGAATTAACAGAATCTGCCAAAACTTAGTAGAATTAAAATATGTTATTGATGCACCATAACTGAATAACAGTAACCATGCTGAACAATTTATTATTTTGTAATACAATTTTTTTAATTTGATAACCCTTTAGGATTTACATAGAATATATTATAAAATATAGGCATAATAAATTAACATAATGGTGATCACTCCACATCCTTAATTGGTTTAAGTGTTGTGGTAATTTATATTAAACAATAATATTGAAAGGAATAATCAGATTAACCTCATTGCATATTTACAAAATGATATATATTTTAAGTTAGAGAATGCCCTCAAAAAGTGTGGATTCTTTGATTTCAAAGCTCTCGGCCTGTCGGCTTCGAGCTTTCAAATCAAAGAATCCACACTTTTTTGGGCATTCTCCATAACGTACATGTGGCATTTTCCTTCCAATTTTGACAAATATCTCTAATGTCTTGTAATTATTCAGGGGGTATAACAATAGCCCTAGTAACAGTGTTAAATAATATACCAAGATAAATGGCCTGAGTAGAAGTGGATGTGTAACTTATATCTAGACCTAGCTGTTGGAGTAGATCAAGTAGAAATTTATAAGAATTATTAACTCCCTTCTTATCTCCTGTTTATTAAGTTTCTCAAGTTGTAATAGAAGCTTGTAATCATAATTTTTGCAATATACAATTCTAGATGAATGGACATACCATCTGAATGACATGCCCATTGTTATTGGTTTTATCTTGACTTCCGACAATCTAGTTGTGAATGAGGATATGCCTTGCCTTCAGCCGAAAAAAACGTGCTGAACACATGGACCTGTAACACACTCCTTTTGTCTTGTGAGAGCTTTTCTGAAGGCATGTATTTGTGTTCAAATATATACATGGGAGGATAGCAGTTCATCTTTGAAGAGGACTAAGACACAGGTAACCCCAATCTTGTGAGAAAATATGACTCCAATTCGTTTAAAACATAACATAATCTATTACATTTGATACTGTGCATTTTTACAATTCTGTTTCAAATGCGTAGCTTTAAGGTTATGTGCATATACAAACATACAAGCAGGTTAACAAATGGGCCTAAATACAATACTCTTACCCTGCCATTCGGGGAGGCCAGGGACGGTATACACGAAAGGTCTCAGCCAAGTGTCAGTCCTAAATTTGGTATATATATATATATATAGCCAACTTTATGCAGGTGTTCCACTGGAGCCGACCCTGTAACCGACCCTACGACCCTAGCTAGGGTTTGGAAAAATTTCGGGTAACAGAAATGCTGCTCAGTCTCAGGGGTGACCCCTCGTCTTTTGTTGACAGTGCCCCCCCTTGTACCTTCTGTCTATCATCCAACATTTCCTGGCACTATTTCTTAAGATTCCTTCGCCTTCCTGGCTTCCACTATAAATTCAAACCTTGGGTTGGCGGGCTCTCACTTGTAACAAAGCTACCATCAAGGTTTTAAAAAAATGAAGATTTGACTTTGTTTTGTCGATTTTATCTTCAATTTAGTACATGTGTTTAACTTATTTTAACTTTACATCTCATGGGATATTTTACTGTTTGTTTTAATTGACATTGTAGTACTATGGGGAGCGCACGACACTGCAGCCACTGTCAGACGACCCATGAAGGGCCTGTGGGGAAGAGATGCATACTGGCTCAACAGGAAGAGGACACTGACGCAACTGTAACGAAGGAACCAGGAGCTCAGACGAGTACCTCTTCTCTCTCAACAAACATCATTAATGAGGATCAGGCGCACATCACTGCAAATCAGGTGCAGGCACTTAATCATACTTCCTCAAATGCCACCAGTACAGGGGCGTCAATGGATGGACAAGTCCTTATCTTAGCAGAATTGCAAAAGATTTCCCAGAGGTTTGGTCAGTTAGAAGAACAGACAAGTAAAGATAGACAAGTATTATCTGGGCTAGTTAAACAGTTTAATGCTCAAACAAGTAACTTATCAGCCAGTAACGAAAGCTCAGGAACAGTTCAAGGATCAGTAAACAGGTCAGAGAAGTCCACAGCTCCTACGGCCAGTGCCTTAGGCTCAGTCAGTTCGGTTAAAAAAGACAGTGTCGCGATTAATCAGGGAAGTCAACAACTAGGGAATGCATTAACCGACCCCAATGAAGGCTCTGTATCCGGAGTTAGGAGTAAAGTCACTGGTATGCATATACCACACATCACATCGATTCAACCTGTAAATGAAATGTACCCATTTACACATTGTATTAACACAGGAATGTACGCTGCGAATTCACAGGGTGCCACAGATGTTGTCAACAATCAGCAGATGCCAATGCAACGTGGTGTCAGAACAGATTCAAATAAAACATTGTTTTCTCAAGCTTTGCAGATGCCACAGTTTCAACTCCAGGCAGAAAGTGTCAACACACAACAAAGTCTACCTAAACAAGGTGTCACACGTACCTGGTTACCCAACCAGGGGACTGAAGTTCAGTTCACTGGTACTGCTGATCATATTTCTTTTCCAGCGTCTCAGGCAGTCACAGTCCAAGGGGATCAGCTGGGAGGCGCAGGTGAAGGTCACAACGTGAGATCAAGCAGTCAAGGTCAAAGTCAAGGAACTGTGTCTCAAGAATCAGCAGATGGAATCATCCCATCTCTACAGGCGTTAAGGAGTTCATCAGAGATCAACAGAAAGGTCAACCAAAGGTATCAAGAGTTGGAGGACTCTGCTCAGCTAGAGCAAGGTACATTAGATGTGTTATTGCATAGTTTAACGCAAAGAGTTCAAAAAAGTCAAAAAGCTAAAGTGAAATGGCCACAAGATTTGGCGTTTGTCGGCACATTGAGGCGTCGTCCCACATATGAGCAACTGAGCATAACTCAATGGCTCTTGGGTTTTTTGAGAATAAGGCAGGAGGAGACAGATCCTCAAATCAAAGAACATATGATTGAGTATCTAACCGAATTAACCCAAGATGCTTGTGATTACTCCTGGGAGGCAGCTAAGGGGGCACACTCAGTGCTTTTGCATAGGATGGGGGATGGGGTGGTGCATTGGTCTAACATCAAGGATGTTCAGAAAATCAGAAAGAGATATGCCCAAACCACAACTGCCCATAATGTGCCAGACAAAAGCAAAAACTTGAAAATGGTCCCTTGTATTCAGTTTAACAAAGGTACATGCAGCAGGAATACTGAACATGAGTACAAGAACATGCTGTTGAAGCATATGTGTCAGCATTGTTTCAATCAAAATAGTAAAGTTGAGAATCATGCTAAAAAAGACTGCTGGAGAGCTAGCAAAGAAGGTACAAAAAACATGTAAGTGCTGTCAAACAACATAAGTTTAACTCACGTATTTTTTACAACTCAAAATTTCAAAAATCTGACAAAGGAAAACTTTGTCAATTGTCACGCACGCGTAAAGAATACGAAAGTAATCCTGTCGCTTTTGAAAATTATAACAAAATGAAAAAAAATATAGAGATTCGAACTCGGGTGTTTCACAGAAGTAAAGTCTTCAAAGTCACCAATCCAGTAGTCAAAACAGACAAAGCAAACAAACGGGTTAGTGTGCACACTAACTATAAAGCGATGAAATCAAATGTACTGTTGCTAAACAACAGATTTGCCCCTTTATGTGATTTAGAAGAGGACAAAGATCCCACTAACAGCATGAACGCGGGTGTGAACACAAAGCAATTAATGCAAGGTGATCTTGATAGAAACAAACAAACTAGCCTGGTCGCAGGCTCGAATCCTAACAGAGACAATAATAATCTCAACAGTAGTACTAACACAAAAGACACAGTCAAGGTAGTTAACACAGTACTACAAGGTAGAGGTAAAGCCATAATGAATAAAGTTAATGTGTATGAGTTGGGTGACAAATGTTCAGATTTAAAACAGTGTATCAATCAGCAGACCAATGCCTTTGGTTTCTTGCCTATAACCAACTTGAAACGTCTAAAAATTGGTCAAAATCTTAAGCCAAATAAGATACTATCCTATGAAGAGTTTGATCCAGTGGCTGTCCATAACAGTGTTAGAGCCACTGGACAGTACAACTTTGAGAAAGCAAAGATACAACTTCCTTCTGCTATCAATTTTAAACTTTTTGAAGAATTATGCGAGGGTCACTGGGACTATCAACTACCCTATTTTATAAAATTCGGCTTCCCTCTTGACTTCCCACACAATTTAGAACATAAGCTCCAGTACACAGGAGAGAATCATAATTCGGCTGTTAACTTTCCAGAGCATGTGGATACCTATTTGAAAACTGAGCAGGAACACCAAGCTATATATGGCCCATACACAGAACCTCCTTATGGCAAATATACTCAAGTTTCACCCTACATGTCTAGAGAGAAAACAGATAGTGAGAATAGAAGAATAATCATAGATTTAAGCTGGCCCAGGGGTGCGTCCATTAACACTTTCACCCCTCCCAATGTATATTTAAATACAGTATACAAACTTCAGTATCCAACTATCGATAATATAACTGAGGCTCTTACTAGCCTGGGGGAAGGCGCATATTTATATAAAATAGATTTATCTCGTGCCTTTCGCCAGCTACGGATAGATCCCAGAGACTACAATTTACTGTGCTTAAAATGGGGGGACTCCTATTATTCGGACGTTTTTTGCCCCTTCGGCCACAGGGCCGGAAGTATGGCTTGTACACGCCTATCTGATTATTTTAGGCACATTATGAGACAGGAAAATTTCACTATTTTTAATTATGTGGACGATCTAATGGGGATTGGCCCACTTAGTACAGTTCACAATGCTTATACTTTCCTCCTTGATTTACTGGAAAAATTAGGTTTTCCCATCAGCACTTCCAAACTAGAACCACCTAGTACCACAGGCAACTGTTTGGGGGTCATAGTAAATACGGTCACCAGTACCCTATCTGTACCTACCAAAAAATTGGCAGAAATTCTCAACAAATGTAACTGTGTCCATAGTCAAAAATATCTAACCAAGAGAGAATTGCAGTCCATCATTGGGTCTCTCATGTTTATTGCCAAATGTGTAAAACCCACAAGGTTTTTTGTCAACAGGCTTTTAGAAGCCCTCAGAAAGGCTACCAATGGAAAATACATACCAGTCACAGAATCTATAAAGAGGGATCTAAATTGGTTCAAAAATTTTCTTCCAAAATTCAACGGTACTGCCAAGTACATTCACAATGACGTAACTCAAGTAGAAACACTGGCCATAGATGCCTGTTTACAAGGGGTGGGGGGTGTTTGGCAGAATCGCATTTATACAGCCCCTCTCCCCAATGCTCTCAAAAATGACAGGGATTTTAACATAACACACTATGAGATGATTAACATTATAGTTGCTCTCCGACTGTGGGGGGCTGAGTGGTCTCATCAAAAAGTATTACTAAAAACAGACAACATAGCTGTAGTTAGTATATGCAATACCGGTTATACCAGAGATCAGCATCTAGCTCGTATGGTTCGCAACATATGGTTGCTAACAGCAGAACATGACATATGTCTACAGGTTGCTCATATTGCGGGTAAACAAAACACAATTGCAGATCTCTTGTCCAGATGGGAAGGGACACCTACTCAAATTGAAAAAATCCATGAATATACAGATAAACCTAGATGGTATAAAGTTCAAGAACTACACTTTCAGCTAAATATTCATATATAAAATTCTTTGTGAATTAATGTTAACAGTACATAGTTCCCAACTGTTCTTCTTACAGACCCCTCTTCTGTCAGAGGCCTCCTAGCTCAGAAAGTCAATGTCAGGCTTCAAAAGGTCTTCAGACCTAAAACGTGGTCTGCCTACAAATCCATGTTCATCACATATCTGGCTTTTTGCGAATTCATAGCTGTAGACTTCCAGGCGCTGGATTTCTCCATTTGCCTCTTATTCATTGAATTCCTTGTCTTCAATGGACTCAAACCTGCCTCTGTCAACAACTATATGTCAGCACTCAAGTCAATGTTCAAATGGTTTAACATTCCAACTGGAATTTTTGATCATCCAAAGATAAAACACATGCTAAAAGCAGTTGAGGTGTCTGTTTGTCGTCCTCCTATTCAAAAAGGTATTTTTGATGTAAACATATTGGAAAGAATAATTCTAGCTTGTGAAATGTTCCCCTTTTCCAATGTTTTTAAGACCACATATCTGTTTGCATTTTTTGGCTTCTTCAAAATTTCCAATTTGGCTCCATCTTCCAAATTAGACTTCAAAATTACAAAGCATTTGTGTAGGGGTGATGTACTATTTCACCACAAATTTTTGATTGTAATGGTAAAATGGTCGAAAACTCTTCAATCTGCTAGGAAAGGTACATACATTGTATTGCCAGAACTACCTGGCTCCAGATTGTGTCCTATGTCTGCTCTACGTGCCATGACCTCTCAGTTTCCAGCTAAACCCAATGCGCCTCTATTTTTTACCTCCTCAGGCCCCATCATCCAATCTCAAATCAGAACCCATCTGAATAAAATTTTAGCTTTAATTCACTTAAATCCTCAACATTTTTCATTCCATACATTTAGAAGATCAGGCGCAACTTTGGCTTTTAACAATAATGTAGATTTACAAGCTATCAAAAGACATGGCACGTGGACCAGTGACGCTGTGAATGCATACATAGTAGCTGATCCTGTACACACAGCGTCAGTGGCGTCATCTTTTCAACGCCTACTAGCCTGAATACACTACACTACTTGTTTGGCGTTTGGTGGTCACTTTTAGATGATATTGTATGTTGCATGTGGTTTACCACCAGTCTGTAGTGGTTTACTCCACTTTATTATAGAAGTGTGTAGTGTTCTTAAAGAATTGTCAAGTGCATCAAGTTAAGATGGTTTACCAGTCTTTTGTACTGGATTGCTCCATTTTTGTCAGTGTATTTGGCATAATTATAATCAAGGTGGTTTAATAGTCTTGCGCACTGAATTTCTCCACTGTGTCAGTGCATCTGGTAGTTTTACAATTAATGTGGTTTACCAGTCAATTACATGGACTTGCTCCACTACTGGCTAATGGAAGTAAATATTAACAATCATTAGCAACTTTTGTATTGAAGTTTTAGTCACAGTCACTTTTTACATGTAAAACACATAGTCTGTTTGACAGCATATTGATGTACTTGTTGGTAATTAAAAAATGTGAATTTTATGAATGTAATATTTTATTCATGCTATTAAATTATGAAGGAGTGCATTTGTACAGTAAATATTATATAATTAAGCACTCTGTAAATATTGCCATTATGTGCTCATGTAAAATTTTTCATGGCAACCAGTGGTGTCCAATGGCTAGATGTTTTATAATAAGGTTTTAATGCTAATGTACAAGTAATTTTTAAGTAAAGATCTTAACGTCATAGTCTGGCACACTCAGTTATGTAGTTGTAGATGTATATGTATTATATTAACAATATTAACAAACTAATGTAAAATTTTTTAAAAAATAAAAATTTTATTCCGCACTGCGGAGTTTTCAATGCACACCTCACCACAGATTCCATCTTTCCCTTCAACTTGGTCACTCTTGGGACTGGGTTGCAAAAGTCGTAGAGTCCTGAGAAAATGCGCGGGAAAATGCAGAGTTGGTTATGAAATCTCTGACTGGACAGTAAAGTTACAGACAGGACGTGAACCCCATCCCGACAAGACGTAGGGTCGGGGACGTTTTCTGCACGGCCAGTTGTAGAGGTTGCACAACAAGCCCTAAACCCTTAACAGACAAGCCGGATTACAAACAGACAAGCCGTAAGGACAAACAGACAAGCCGATAGCATGTTCCCGACCCTTCATAACAGGACTAATTGTTTTTGTGGGTTGTGATCTAAAAGTCAGGATCCAGAATCGGGATCCATATCACACTATATAAACCCCCATCACATGTGATTTCCCATTCATTTCACAGTTCAAAGATGACAGGAACACAGCAAGAGCAAGTGACAGATCAAATGAGGCTTTTTTATTTTTTATTGAGCTTAATTTTTTACTGTACTTGATCTTTACAAGACACCAAAGACAGCAGAACCCGGCACCTGCCCAGCCAGCATCACCCCCACCCCCCAGAAGGAGAAGGAAGCCACAGAATCCATGGATCCTGCCCTGGATATGGCTGAGGGAAGAGAGAAATTGCTACAGAACACTCTTCGATGAACTGATCGCTACTGATATACCAGGCTACAGAAACTTTACCAGAATGGAACCAGCATTTTTTGACTTGATTGAAGAAGAAGGCTACTTCACCCCCCACCTCAGGAAGAGAATCACCAACTTCAGGAAGCCACTGGAAGTCGGCTTGAAACTTGCAGTTACTTTGAGAAACCTATCCACAGGGGAAAGCTACACTTCACTGCAATACCAATGGAGGGTTGGAAGAACGACCATCTGCAAATTTGTCCCCCAGGTCTGGTGTGCCCCACTGATCCTGAAGACTGGAAGAAAATTGAAGAAAGATTTAGAAATAGATGGAATGCCCCCATGCAGTCGGTGCACTAGATGGAAAACACATTGCTATCAAGAAGCCCAATAAATCAGGTAGTGAATATTTCAACTACAAGGGCTACTTCTCCCTGGTTCTTTTGGCTTTAGTCGATGCAGATTACAAGTTCCTGTGGGTCAATGTGGGGGCCAGTGGCTCATCATCTGATGCTCAGATATTCAACCGCAGCAAACTGAAAAGAAGAATTGAGATTGGAACCCTGGGAATACCACCACCTGAGCCACTAGGGCCTGGGAGGCCAGATCTGCACTACTTCCTGCTGGGGGATGATGCCTTTGCCCTGATGCCTTGGCTTATGAAGCCTTACAGTAGACGTCAACTGACCAAGGAGGAGAGAATAGCTAACTACAGGATATCCAGGGGGAGACGGGTGGTTGAGAACTCATTTGGTATACTTGTCAAGAGATTCAGGGTGCTGTTGACCACCATGGAACAGAGGTCAAAAGTAGTTAGAGACATTGTGTTAACATGTGTGGTACTACATAACATGTTAAAAAGCCATCAGGGGGGAGGAGACAGACCACCCACTTCAGCCGATGACATAGTAGCACCACAGGCAGACCAGGGGGAGTAGGGACAACATGAAAACTTCAGAAACCCATCGAGGGAGGCCAAACATCAACAAGACCTACTGAAAGACTATTTTAACCATGTGGGGGCGCTGGCTGGGCAGGAGGACAGAGTGTAAGAAGACTGAGGGGGAGAAGACTGAGGGGAAGAAGATGCTGTCATATATCAGTCCTTTCCAGGACTACTCAAATAATCCAAGAACTTTTATTAAGCAAAGTGCTACTTCCCCAAAAAGTAACCCCAAATTTCCAACAATTTAATTCAAATTCAATATCACCACAAATATTCCGTATCACAAACACAATCCCATCCCACATTCAATTGAAAAAAAGTCAAATTATATCACAGATTCAAACCCAGGTCCTCACTTAACAAAGTAGACATGCCACCCCAACATGACCTGGCTTTATTATCCTAAAAATAATTTGCAAAGTGGTATTTAAAAAAGTGTCCAAATAAATACCTGTAACTATTTCTGGCCAAGAATTTACAAGAATTAAAAAAATTTGTAAGGAAATTGGCCAGAAAAAAGAAATGCAAGCTTTGCAATCCCAGATAAATATTTTTTTTTCTCAGTTTATCAATCCCTTGCCACACACATCTTTGAATATTTTGTTAGGGCTCACGTTTTTTGGTATGTCAGTGTGGATGTAGCTTTTTATTTAATGTTGGGTTTTGGGACACAGGGACATGGGTTTGAGTCCACATCTTTGTTTTGGGGGGGACGTGGGTTTGAGTCCACATCTTTGTTTTGGGGGGGGACGTGGGTTTGAGTCCACATCTTTGTTTTGGGGGATGTGGGTTTGAGTCTACAACTTTGTTTTTTGGGGGTTGTGGGTTTGAGTCCACATCTTTGTTTTGGGGGGACGTGGGTTTGAGTCTACACCTTTGTTTTTTGGGGGGTTGTGGGTTTGAGTCCACTTTTTTTGTGGGGGGGGGGGGGGGGGGGTTGTGGGTTTGAGTCTTTTTTGGGGGGTGGGAATTTTTTTTAAAATTTTGTTTGGTTTGGGTGGTGGTGGTTTTACTTAGATTTCTTAGGGTTTGGGGGGGTTTGGGTTTGAAATTTATTAATATTTGTTCAACATTCACTCATTCATTCACACAATTTTTGTCGTGTACGGTGGGGAAGTGTAAATGTTAGATGGTGTGCTTTCTTTTGTTTTGGGGCTATCAAACATGTAGCTTAATAAATGTTTTTGGACGATTCATGTGGCCCTGAAAAGGGCCAGGTTTGGTGCAACTTGTGTGGGCTAATCCATTGATTTGGGCTGCCTGGCTCTGCTGGCTGGACTGGCTGGGAGGTCTTGACTGTTCTTGATAAGTGGTAGAATGCACTGGTGATGGTGCTGGTTGAAGTTGAGAGGGTGAAAATGGCTGTGGTGTGTCTATCTGCTGATACTATACAACACTTGGAATACCCACAAAGAGGCTGGATAATCCTGAAGTGTTGTGCTGACTCTCCTCCTGTTGTGAAGATGCAACTGAAGGGGGGTTGTAAATCATCTGTGTGGAAGTCCCAGGATGTTGGTCATCCACAACTACGTAAGAAGTAGCAGGCTGTGTAGACAGTGATGAAGATGAAGGCCTTTGTGGTTGCTGTTTTGTAATCACTGTAACAGGTTCTGCAGTGGAAGTCTGTGTTGGCTGCACAACTGGAATAGAAACTATCTGAGTTTCTGGAATGGTGAGTATGTATTCCTGTCCTGCTGTGGACTGTGGTGCTTCTGGAAGTTGATATGTGGTGACCTTCTTACTTTTTGTGACCTGTCTCTTGCATTTTCGGACTTGTACTGTATTTCACTGAGAAGCTTCACTGTCTCATTCCTGAAGGTTAAAAAGTCCCTTTCTTCAAGATGTTCAATCTCAGAGTGGAGATAGTTGCAGAACGACTGTCAAGGACTTGGAGTGGGGTCCTGACGTGCACCCGGAAATGTGGAAATCATCGACCTCATCTGATGGAACTGATCTAAGACTGGATCTGCAGATGATGTGGTGGCAGTTGCGACCTGGAGGCTGTCGTCACTTAGGACTGGTGCTCAAAGGCTGATGAGTAACATCTGATGCAATGTTGATTTCCATGTCAGATTCTGTGTCTCTGGATGTATCCTGAACTGAAGCTGCGGCTGCAGAAGGCCTCTGGGGTGACTTGAATGCAGAAGACTTGGAAACTCTCTTCCTTCTAATGTGACCTCGTAGAAAACTGAAACTGTCCTTCAACCAGGTCTGTCGTTCTGTACTCTTCTCAGCTGCTTGTCCTGACTTCGTCTGAGTGAGCTTGTCATATGTGGTACATTGAGTCTTGAACCACTTCTTCACAGTCTTGACAGGCAAGTTTCTGGTAGCTGCTAGCTCCTCTCAAAGTCTTTCTTTCTTCTGCTTGTCTTTGAAACTGTTGTTGGTCTTGTCATAAAGTTCCTTGTGCTGTTTAACGAACTCAATGATGGCTTCTTCATCTGAATCATTCATGAAAATGGCCTTCATCTACCAACTCGCCTTTTTATACCCACAGACTTCAAGCCAACAGGCCGCAAGAAGCAAAAATATTGCCTGTCTGTTTCAGTTCCTGGCTTGTCTGTTAGTGTTACAGGCCTGTTGGTTATTGTTTACAGCTTGTCTGTTTGAGTTTAAGGCCTGTCAGTTACAAATTTTCCCATGTTTGATATTTCACCAACTCTCCCCGACAGGCCGGTAACTTGAAACCGACCCTAAGCAACCATGTAAACATTGTCCTCGACTCTCGAAAAATACCTAGTTACCGGCCTGTCGGTTCCAGTGGAACACCTGCATAAGCCTAGAATTTGACTAAAACCTTTCATGAATACGACCCGAGGGTAACAATGGAGATATCATAATATAGATTATATGTCCTTTTAACAACACTGTGCGAAGGTAGTAGACTGTCTAGATTTTACCTAAAAACTCGTTTTGCTTGATTTAAATATATAAAAAAAATCTGTACATGTGATACATACGTGGTAATGTGACAACAACAATAGTAGCAACAAATACAAATAGTTATGTTGTCATACAGGCAGATTAAAACATAATCACATAGATATGTTAACCAAGTGTATTTACTCAGTCAAATCTAATTAGGAAGTGTGTTCCCTGGAGAGAAGTGGATTGAACATACTGAATTATCATTTTTCCAATGGCACCGTCTTAAAAATGTTTTACCAACTTAGAGTACTGTACTGACACATTTGTACAACTGTAGAGTACTGTACTCACACATTTGTACAACTTAGAGTACTGTACTCACACATTTGTACAACTGTAGAGTACTATACTCGCACATTTAAATCAGAAAATAATTACTTGAATGAATGCAGTTCAAATATTTAACATAAGGTCCTTATTTGTACTTGTTTTATCTTTTTGTTTTGATTCAAATATATATAGGGGGCCATGGTGGCCTCCCACCTTTGAGCTCGGTGGTTCAAACCCCAGACCTTTTGTGGGAAAGTTGGTAGTTTCTTACCGATGGTCAACAGTTTACAGTACAGAACCTTCACCAACTGTATGTACTGGTTTCCTCTGACCATAAAACTACCTGTCGTGATATGACCTACACAGTGTTGAAAGCAACATAAAACCCCCCAAAATGATTCAAATATACAATGTCACAAGCCCAACTATGATGATTCCATATGATTATTTAATAGCAATATTGTAATTGCTACCTGAAACCAGATCCCTTAATTGACACATAATCAATCAGCATGCAGATTACAAAGCTATATACTTGTATCAGTCATCTCCATTAGATAGACTTTGAATTTATAGTTTACAATTTTATTGTCACTAACTATTACGCAATCAACTGTGAATCAGTGTTTTAGGGATCCAGAATAATGAAGTGTGTTCTAACAGGTGTGTATTTCTCACAGATAACGTATCTTGCAATTCCCATTCTAATTACAAGATATGCACAACTTGATATATGCAAAAGGTTCGCACAACTATAAACCGTATATCTGACTTGGATATTTAAATGATTGTGTTTATAGATTGATGCTTCTACATTTGATTTGCTACAATAATATGGATGTTTGGTTCTCTATTCTGCTTGTGCTTTCATCTGTGGTAAGGACGTCAAACATACACATAATAGTCTTTTATACTTTTTGACTTTCTTTTTGATCTTGGCTGTCAAGATTGCAAGATAGTTTGTAGTTATTGTATCATTCAAGCACTATCCTGATAAAACACAATTTTCATCTACAATGTAACGTAACATCATTTTTCAGCCACATATGTGGCTTGGGCATAATTTTTTACTCAGTAAAATTGTGTGAAAATGCAAATACATGTATATATCATTTTGCAGATTAGCACTGATATTGTTTAAATGAAACACCCATCATTGTCAATGTATTATGCATTGGCATTCAATGCTGAACTCGACCCTAATTTAAACTAATCATAATCACGAGTTTCATAAGATCATCTAATGTGTATTTAATGATCTGTTGAGGGTAGGGAAGTGGGCTGCATAGTCATGTAGTGATACTCATTTCCCACCTCTAAAATTGGAGTTTGAATCCTGATCTGCCATCAAGTGGGAAAACTGGTAGTTGTTTGCCGTTGTCCTGTGGTGTACAGTACAGAACCTTGGCCTACAGTATGTACTTGTTTCCTCTGCCCTTTCAACTACCTGTCACAATATTACCTAGAAAGGTAGTAGGCGTGACATATAACACCCAATGAATAAATATTAGTCTACTGCCTGTCTCACATAAAATCTGGTGTTTCTGTTGGAGCCCAACTTAGGAGTCAGCCCATCTTAAGATGGGCTATAGCCCAACTTAGGATCCTAAGTTGGGTAGCCTATCTTAAGATTGGCTAAGCCCATCTTAAGATGGGCTAGAGCATATCAGCCCAACTTAAGATAAGCAAACTCAGGAATGATTTTAAAACTAAAATTTAATATTAACCAGCTATTTTAATATTAATTTATTATGTCACACGCCACTGGTGGTTTTAATCATGAAATTGAATATAACTATGCTAGTTTATTCAAATCCTTATATTTCAATTATACAGTATATATTTGTGAAATATTATTTAACATTTGTTGTGCTTATCTCATCTGAAGATTTGGTAATAAATATTAGCCCAACTTATATTTAATTTGCACACAGAGTTTTTATTTTTGAAATTTAAATATTATTTACTTATTTTCTACTTAAATGTTACTTCTTTTCTTTACCTCATTATGCATTGATAGTATTAATGTTAATTCCCTTATTGTTTCAAGACACTGCCTCAGTTAATCTGACAATTGGAGGGTCATTAGGTCAAAAGGTGTCTATTGTTCAACCATTGCTTTCAACTTGATTTGTTTCACCTGTGGGGAGTGATTAGGCAACTGGATTAGATTGTGATATATCTATTGTTTCAACAATTCTTTTGAGTGATTTGTTTGACTATGTGTGTGAATTGGTAACTGGATTAGTCTTAGAATTACCCCCTCATAGGTTTGATACAATTAAGCCTCAATATATTTAGAGATTACTTTGATGTTGATTTGTTTCACTTTATGATTTGGGGTATTTCCTATTGTGTACTTCACCCACCCCAAGTGAAACAAATCAACATCAATAGAATGTTGAAACAATAGGCACAAATCCAATACAGAAATCATTGCAATGAAAGACAATGAAATCAACATCAAAGGAATATTTTAATGTTTTCAAAAGCTCAGGAAAGACAATTCATTTTAATTTCTGCAGTTAAATACTTTTTGTTGAGGTTAGATAAGCTGAACATATTTATATAAAATAAAAATGAAGTACAAATTATTTCTGTGCAAGGGTCAGTAAAGTTTATCAATGTTAATGTCATCTTTTTCATGATGAAATAATTTCCCTGCAAATAGTTTATATTATATTCAACAAAAAATCATTCTTGAATTTTATTATCTTAAGTTGGGCTGATATGCTCTAGCCCATCTTAAGATATGCTCTAGCCCATCTTAAGATGGGCATCTTAAGATAGGCTGACTCCTAAGTTGGGCTCCAACATTTCTACTTCATTATGTCCAGTGTCTTTTTCGCTTCAGTCAGTCAGGTTATGTTAGTTTATGTTATAAGTTATAGCTTATAACCCACTAAGAAAGCCAACTTCACTTATGATGGCGGAATATCTTTAGTTGTATATATGTGGGGAAATGACAGTGAAGGTAATAAAATCGACTACTATATTCAAGATAGAGTCTTAAGGTTGATATAAATCAATGTTTTGTTGTTTTCCAAATCTTAAACTTGTGCTACAACTTTTGATATGACATTATGATTTGCACTCAGAGAATGTAAACCTACGCCGGGGGCTTTTTAGAAAATTCGGTATTTTTATATCGATAATCTGATCCCAAGTTAAAATCCCCAAAGTTTATATCCCATCTTCCATTGGTCAAGAACTATCCAAATAAAAGTCACATAAAGCTACGTTAATTAATTTTGGAGCAATCACGGACACAAATTACAAACTACAGATAAACCAACCCCAAAACATAATCTCCTTAATAATTATTTAGGGTAATGTTAAGTATAATGTTTTAATTGTGTTTTATTCTCAGGCATTTGCAGTACTTCAGGAACCGATAGATTGCAACAATGTTCTGGATCATGTAAGTCAATTGAAAGTTGAAAATACCCAGTTTTTAATGGCACATGAAAGGCAAATTACGGAGAGGAAAATCCGGATCAGAGAAATGGAAGATGACATTTTTCGACTGACGAATGTGTTGGAGGCACAAATGAATAGCACAGCCAACAGTGTTTCAGACATGGAAAGCAGGGTCTCAACCACAAAAGGTAAACTTGAAGTTTATGGTTTAATTATATATCCTAGTACATTAAGATAAAGTTTTCTATGAATTAAAAGACTTCTAATATTAACTTATATCATGGATTAGCTTAAAAGCCACACTCTATACACGTCTCAATTCATTTGCTACTGCCCCCCCCACATCTAGGTGCAATTTAACTACAAAAGCCATATTTGTGTTAGTTTTATATGTGTAACAGCGTAATTTAAATAAGATTAAATTCTGCATCGACACATTCAATTTTTTTTATAAATAGACTAAACTCATAAGAAGTCAAGTAAAGTCAGCTTGTTATGGGTTGATAATATGATTTCTCTTCAAATAAGAACCCCTACCTGGCATAAAACTCAGAATTTGTATGTGGAAATTGCTGAAAACAATTCGTGTATGTCGTCACTTTGCTAACCGTACCTGGAAATGTATGAGCGTTATCACTAACAATCAGCTCTCCATAGATATTTTAGATTCGGTTTTGGACCAAATTGAGGCCTGTATGCCAAGTTATGACAACTGTTCCCGGCAGTTTGACAACTCTGGCTATTTCAAATGGTATGTCCCGCTTATAATGACTATAGGGCAAATTTACTCAGCAGCATTACAGTGTCACATGAATTTGACAAAATGACCATTGAAGAAAGTTTATATTTATTAACAAGGTGTGTCAAAAATCTAGCTGAATATATTTGGTTTTTTTTGATGGGAAAGGCGAAATAGTATTATATATAATTGATAATGTTTAAATTATCTATATTCCAAGTTTAATTGAGAAAAAAAGAGTTAAATGTTATGAGTTACATATGATAATGTATTTTAAGATTATGACAATATATAGTTCTTCATACCTACGGTTGGTATAGGTGACATATAAGCCAATGTAGGGCTGGGTACAACTCCATCTGTTATAATGTACTGTGTATTTATACTTGTATGTACATGTCACTATTATAAATAAACTATCTATTTATCTGTCTTCAAAGGCCAATGGCTGTTTCGAAACAGCCAAATAATTTATTTGGCCATTTCAAAACCTCAATTGATTTCAAAATGACCTGGCCATTTCAAAACCTACCTGCAAAAAGTAAATAAACGTGTATTCTTTGACACTGATTTGTTTACCCTTGGTTTTTATTATTACATAATTGTTTTGCGTCTCTTAACTGGATGCATGGCCGTTGTTTCTGCATGTCTAATACACGGATTATTAGTTTATGATTAGCCTACAACGGAGATAAATGAAATCACAGTTTGATATATATATGTTAGAATATAATCCAATATGAAAGGAATGATCATTGTGTTCCTTTGATGCCAATTTCAACGAGTAGTCAGTGGTCAATTACAATGAGAGGGTTATTATAATGCTATTTGTTTTAAACAAAAGGAATATCATTGACACACTGAGTGAAGAGAAAATTATAACATATGCAATCAAATCCTAACGTCTTTGAAGTGTCCACAGACAAAAATAAATAAATGGCAATGCATGCATGTTTATTGCAATTAACCATACAGAAACATAAATAAACAACTTCTGAAGATTCAATTGCATAGTTTTATAAAACTTAAAAGCCATGTGTCAAAATTGCATTATAGAGATTTTAAAAGGTATAGTATTTCTTATGTATTAGTGTAGATACAATTTAAAATTTACACTTTACAATTTACACTTTAAATTATATACATTTAAATCAGTATTGAAAATACAGACTGGATAAAATCAGTAACACGGTTTTAAAATGACCAACAGCTCTGTTTGGACATTTTAGATGGCCCAGCCTTATCAAAACTGTTTTTGAAATGGTCATCTAAATCACTTGTCCATTTCAAAATGGCCAATCGTTTTGAATGGCCAGTATTATTTCTTCTTATTATTTATTTATTAATTGTAGTGACATATATACATTTCACTTTTACAAAATAATACAACAATTATCAGTATACCCAGCCCTCTGTGGGCTTATAAGTCACTTCAAATACATATTAATTTAATGTGTATGTTTACATTTAACTGTCCAATGATGCTTCAAGAAAATACTTTTTCCTCTTATTCCAAATGCTTTCAATGAAATTTGCAAGATACTTGGACTTCAAGATCATCAACAATACAATTGCTCATCTGGGATTAAATGGTTGAAACTAGGAATTAATTTACACAAGTTGTTATTCTCAGCATTGTATACCAAACAAGAAAGCAAAAAGTGATGTTCATGTTCAATAGAGTTTTGATTACACAGCAAACACAATCTTTCATTTAACTCTTTTCGGAAGTATCTCCCAGTTTCTATATTTAGAGATAATATGCCCATGCGGAGCTGGGCCAGTAATGATCTTTGAGACCTACTAATATTGCTTACGACGTAATCTTCCACATTAATGTTTTGTTTAAATTTAACATAATTCCTTAACTTTGGTTTGTAACCAACTGTATTAGACCACTCTTCATGCACAAGATCAGAAACTTCAAACTTTATATCAGTCAGGTAAATTTCTTTTCCTTCAATAATATAATGAGATTTATTAACACTTTCAAGAATGTTATACAAATTGTTAAACCAGCTTGAATTGTTTATATTAATTAATTGAAATTCTGCAACCCTTTTTGTCAGTCTATTATTTTTCACTTTGAGAAGTCTGTTTCAAAAAATCTCAGCATACAAAGAAACTGCTGGAATTTCACACTAATCCACCCCATGTCAGCTTGAACTGCATGAGTTGGGACAATTTTATGTTGACTTAAAAAGTATCTCATGGCCATATATTTGAACCATTTGTCCAAACTTATCATTCCCATATCCCCAAACACTTGCTCCATAACTAATAACACTATTTACACCAGTATCATTAGACGGCAATTTGAACGAAGGTGGAGAAAACATAAGTCAGAGTTGAATAGGTCAAGACTCCGTAGGCAAATTGCCTGGTGTAATCGACTGGCCAATAAAGACAAGGGTTCATACTATACAAATCTCATAACTGCTAATAGTCGTGACCCCAAGAAGCTATGGCAGTCATTGAGGAACGTGTTGCATCGCACCTCCGAGACTGTCCTGCTTGCTCATAGCTCAGACAAAAGCCTCGTGGACATGTTTGCTTCTTTTTTCTCCAATAAAATAAGCAAAATCAGGGACACCTTTTCTACTTCTGGATCTTTCACTGATGCACCGGATTCGGTGCCTCCTGCTTTCAATGTCTTTATGCCTGTCACTGAAGAACAGGTCTATAAGTGTATTAGTGAATCCCTGCCTGTCACTGAAGAACAGGTCTATAAGTGTATTAGTGAATCCCCCACTAAATCTTGCTCACTAGACCCTATACCAACATTCCTCCTTAAGGATTGTCTTGATATCCTCCTCTCTTCCATTACCAAGTTGGTAAATTATTCTCTTATTGAAGGATCCTTCCCAAATTCTTTCAAAAAGGCGGTTGTCACCCCCCTCATAAAAAAGGCTTCCCTTCCCAGAGACGACCTTAAGAATTATCGCCCAGTGTCTGGTCTTTCATAAAAAAGAATAAAAACAAGAGTGTCCTGAGTGTGAATAGACACCAAAATGAACCCTCAATTAAATAAATTGGTTTATGCCAGTTGGATGTATTGCCCCAATATTCCACTTCCACCATTTCTCTCTCATCTTTGTGTGATCAGTAATGGCTTCATGGTATTTAAGGGAACACCATTCCAGAAGGGAGAACTGCATATCCTTTACAGAATGGCCCTGTTCTGTGAAGTGTTTAGAGACTGGGGTGATCCTGGAATCCTTAGGTTTAGATACAGACAGTCAATGTTCATAGATTTTTTTCCTTGAACGGGCGTCCAGTTTCACCAACATAATATTTGTCACATTTTCTACATGTGATAAAGTATATGTTCATCTGAAATCTTTTCTCTAGGATAAGGAGTGCTTTCTCCCTTATTATCCATGGTGTCTGACTGTATGTCAAACATGGAAACTGCAGTAGTCAAGGTGCTGTGGCTTTCACTTTCTGTGATCACACTCATAGTAGAATAAAACAGAAAACAAATGCAGAAGTGATAGTAGTCACAGATAAAGTTCACTTTATACCAAATATGTATGGAGTTGGGCCTGGTGTCTGGTCTTTGTTTCCTGTTAAAGTTGGTTGAGCGAGTTGTTGCCAGGCAGCTAACATCACACATTAATAACAACAAACTGGACAATCCTCATCAATCAGCATATAAGCCAGGACATTCCACAGAAACTGCTTTATTGTCTATAAAAAATGAGGTTCATCTCTCTCTGGCACGCGGTGAACCCACAGCTCTAGTATGTCTTGACTTATCAGCCGCATTTGACACCATAGACCATAATATTCTCCTTGGTTACCTTAAATCCTGGTTTGGTCTTGGTGGGACAGCTCTAAGGTGGTTTGCTTCCTACTTAAGAAATCGTTGTCAGGCCATTAAGATAGGCTCCACACTATCTGAATTAAGCAATCTCATCTATGGAGTCCCACAAGGTTCTGTTCTGGGTCTGTTACTGTTTTCACTCTATACAACACCACTTAGTAAAATTATTCGCCTCCAACCGCATATTAAATTCCATTTTTATGCGGATGATACTCAGTTATACATACATCTCTCCCACAAGAATGCTTCTTCGGCTCTCGCCAAGCTAAATGCCTGCCTTCGTGATGTTCAAGAGGGGATGTAAATTGAAGCTCAACCCTGAAAAAACTGAGTTTATTGTCTTTGGTTCCAAGGCTCAACATCAGAAGATTTCTCTCACTTTCTGGTTAGCATTCTTGGTAGCCTTCTTCATCCGGTGGATTCTGTCAGAAATCTAGGTGTGTGGTTTGATGCAGATTTCTCATTCTCTGAGCATATCAAGAGGATTTGCAAAGCGTGCTTCCTTCAGATGCGTGACCTCTGTAGAATTAGAAAGTATCTCACTTCTGAAGTGGCAGTCCTGGCTGCAAATGCCTTGGTTAGTAGTCGCCTGGACTATTGTAACTCTCTGTTCAGAGGTTTGTCCGGTTTCAATCAGCACAAGTTGCAAAGTATTCAGAACACCCTTGCTCGTATTGTTACAAATCATAGAAAGTATGCTCATGTTACATCCATTCTACAGAAACTCCACTGGTTGCTTGTTAAGTATCGTTGTATTTTCAAAACCGCAACACTTGTGTATAAATTTTTGCATAGTGGTTCTCCCTCTTGCATCGAACCGTTCTTGTCTTTTAGTAGTTGTCCCTATAGTACTAGGCATAGTCACCCAGATCGTCAATACGTTATAGTTCCTCCTTTCCATTCATCAGTCTTTAAGTCAGCCAAACATTTTTGCCATTGTTTTGCCTTTGATGCTCCAAAGATCTGGAATGACCTCCCTCAGGATGCTCGCAGTGCAACATCAGTTGCCTCCTTCAGAAAGAAGCTTAAAACATACCTGTTTGCAAAAGCCTACCCACCATAGCCTCCCCGTCACATCTGTGTCTCCTTGGTATGACCTGGCTATGTCCCTTGATTAACGCTATCTGCCTTGCTTTATGTTTAGATACGTCTTAGAGTCCATCAGTGATGGAGATTAAGCACTATAAAAGTCCACATTAGATTAGATTAGATTATCATACAATTTAGTAAATGTGTGATAGCCAATGTTTTTAAATTTTTGAATTTTGATATTATTGAGCTGAGTGCTCTACCACCAGATTCAGCTAGAGTTCTGGCACAGAGTTCAAATGTCAGGTATTCATCAAAAATTACACCAAGATAGCTATAATTGCCAGTTAAATTTATCTTACAGTTATTAATTTTGAATTCATATTTTGTAACAGGTTTTCTTTTATTTGTAAAATGAACGATCTTTGTTTTGTCAATATTCACCTTCATTTGCCATTTGTTACATCAATAACCAACATGGTCAAGCATCTTCTGTAAACTTTGTTCATTCTCACTTATCAAAACTATGTCATCTGCATACAAAACCAGGTCATTGAGATGTATATTAAATAAAGTAGGTGATAAGTTATCACCCTGTTGTTCCCCTTGTAAGGTACCAAACCATATAGTAGTGAAATTATTTATTTGAACACATGATTCTGTTTCTTTGTAAAGTGCAATAATTGCATTATAGAAATTTCCATTAATCTTATTTTTTAACAGTTTGAAACACAGCATATTATGATTAATACAGTCAACTTCCTTGGACATGTCAATAAAGGCAGCAAAGATACTTTTCCCTTCATGTTTCCGACTGTCAATTATAGAGGACAAGACAAAAACATGATCTTCGCATGACCTTGAACATCTAAAACCATTTTGCTCATCAACTAGAGTATCATTAGCTTCAAGAAAGGAGGTTAACTGAGAGTTCAAAAGACTAGAATATATCTATGAAATGCATAATATTAGGCTGATGCCTCTGTAGTTTTGTGGCAAAAATGGGCTTTTATTGGAATTTTTCGGTATTGGCTTGATTAAGGATCTCAACCACATTTTAGATATTCCTGAATTATTGAAGCAATAAACAAAAAGTGTATGCAATAACTTTGTTATGGATAGGTTTTTTATAACTTTATTTGGGATTTTGTCAATGCCTGGAGCTTTATTGTTTTTACAGTGACTTATAGCTTTTTCAACCTCCTCCTCCAAATTCTGCTTTCCTGTCATTTTCAAGGTCATGTTTTTGTTTTTCAATTTCATTAGCAAAGGCAACATCAATATTTTCAAGACTAGGATTATACAATTTTTCAAAATCATTTTTCCAAGAGTCCAATACAATATCTGTATCCGTAGTTATATTTCCATTATGCATAACTTTAAAAGGGATTTCTGATTTACCTGGACACATACTTTTAATTTTTCTCCACAAGTCCCTCATATTTTCAATATTGATAACAACATTTTTCTTGTATTCCCTTTCACTTTTTCACAGGAGCTTATCAAAGTAGTCACATGCAGAAGGAAACAAGACCCTCAATTGACTTTTTACATTTCTATGGCCATAGTATTTTTTGTAATTTGTTTCCATTTTTACCATGTTATTCCATGCCATATGTAAATTATTGTTCCAATAAGGTTTGGAACATTTATATTTCTTTACATTTGATTTTGATTTATCTCTAAATTCTAAATAATTGTCCATTTCATTCAGTATCATTTTAACTAGGTTATCATACAACTTGTTAAATTCTGTATTTAGAAGAATATGGTTCTCAAGCTGATTAATTATTTCTATAACTACAGAGTTCCACACAGCATTATTTAAAAAGTTGACATTTGGATTATAAAATGAATATTTCCTGATAGATTTTGACCTTTTATCTGAAACTTTCATACAACTAGATATCTTAAGTTCAATTGACACAATAGAGTGATCTGGAGCCTTTCAATTCCTCAGTCCCAAAAATTATGTCATTAACAGTATGTACAACACACTTTAAACAACGATTAATACTTCTATGTGCAGTAATAATGTAGTCAATCACAGAATTCCCCATGGTATTTATACATGTAAAGTTATCAAATTCTGGGGTGATTTAGCCATTAAGTGTGCACATTTTTTTTCTTTTAAGAAGTCAATAAACACATCACAGTTTGTAGTTTTGTCAATGCTGGCACGCTTAGGTGTAGTGTCTATATAAGTAATAAAATCATCTTTGGAACCAATCCTTGCATTGAAATCACCTGCCAATACAAACATATCAACATGGGAGTTTATGTAAATTTTACCAATCAAATGACCAAAGAAATTAGCAGTGTTTGAGTAGGGCGAGTCAGTCGGTGGCAGGTAACAATATATCTGAATAGTATAGTTAATTTCATTATTTTTCAATTCAACACCTAGGATGCCTTCACAATCATTATCAATTAATTTTACTCCATAGAAATTCAATAAGATGTCTTTGATCAACAGTGCTACTCAACCTGATCCTTTATGTGTACGAGGGTTAATTACCTTCCTATTGTTTACATATGAGGTAAAACCTGGGACATCAATTACATTGTCATTTTTAAGATAAGTCTAAGTCTCTGTTCTACAAATGATTTCTGCATCTAAAATGTCAATAACTTTTAGCCAAAATATTTCATTTAAGTTGGTCCATCTATTAACATTCCGTGTTATAACTGTAATAGCTTTGTCAAAGGGCTGGGAATTGTCCTAACTTTGTAGATATGTGAAATCACCTTGGTTGTGCTGGCTCCAGGTAAACTGACTGTGAATTTGGCAAGGTATTGTTCATAGGGGTTTGTTGTGGTGACTGTTGAGCTTCAGGCGGATGGATGATTGGGGAACCTAATAAAATTTCAACTTGATGTGTCAACCCAGTAGTATATCCTGATGGGGGTATAACTTGAAAGTGAAACAGTGGTCTGGGCTGACATACCAGGTGTTCTTACCATTGGTGGCTGTACCGGAGGATTGCGTGGTGTAATACCAGCTGCATTACAAACCATATCACTGTAGTTGGTGATTTGTGATACCTGGTCAATAAGCACTGCAGATGTAACTGGTGCTCTGTTCACTGTTGTAACTACCACTGGTGAGCCTTTTTGTATTGGTTTCCTTTGACCTTTATTATTTCTCGTGTTCTGGTCTGCATCCAACTTCCTGATGATCCTTCCATGTCCGGTGAGCCTTATATCATTTCCTTGTGGTAGTTCTGACAGCAGAGTTTTAAAATTGAGCTGTGAAAGCCTTTCAATGTGACTCATAGAAGAGCGCAAGTCCAAGTAACAATAACAAGTAGTAGGGATATAGACAAGTGGGCAGACAGACATTCGCATTTATTTTTTGGTGCTTTCGTCTGTCTGTCTGTGTTTGCAATTCGGAACAAGTTCGGGAAAAGATCTGGATAAAAAAAATCTAAATTTTTTTGAAATGCCCTCCCACCCCCTCCGGCAGAAGTGGTCGCTTTTTTCATTTTGGAAGAGAAGGTCTGGCTAATTATTCATAAAATCTTACCCCCCCCCCCCAATCTCAGACTCATATCTTAATATAAAGCCCTATAATTTAGGATTTAAATCATATATTTGAGTTCGGACCAAAATTCAAAACTGAATTCAAGACGTATTTTTGTGTAGAAATTTACTTGATAACACTAAATTTAAGGTTATGTTTTATGCAGGACCAAGTGTCTGAGACTGAGATTAAGTTCAAATTGAGTTTGAGAAAAATACATTAAAGACATAAAGTTTACAGCCTTTAGTGATAGGACTGAGTTTAAGAATGAATTTAACACTTATTTATAAACACCAGCACCTAGGTTCCATCGATCATATCCAATTTTATGAAAATTTTACCACGGGGCAAGTTATTTAAATAATAGAGAATAAAAATGCTCTAATACTAGGGCTGGCTACGGAAGCCTATAAGGGTCATGTATGAGAAATAGATTTTTTAAATTTCGACTTTTATAACTCGAAATCTCGACTTTAAAACTTGAAATTTCGACTTTTAAACTAGAAATTTCGAATTTTGTACTCAAAATTTCAACGTACAAACTCAAAATTTCGACTTTTAAATTCGAAATTTCAACTTTTAAACTCCAAATTTCAACTTTTAAACTCCAAATTTCAACTTTTAAACTCGAAATACAAAGTCGAAATTTTGAGTTTAGAACTTGAATTTTTGACTTATATACTCGAAATTTCGACTTACAAAGGCGAAATTTTGACTTACAATCTCGAAGTTTCGAGTTATAAACTCGAAATTTCGAATTTAAAACTCGAAATTTACTCGAGACTTACAAACCCAAAATTGTGAGTTTGTAAGTCGAAATTTCGAGTTTTAAACTCGAAATTTCGACTTATAAAATTCAAAATTTTAAAAAAATAATTCTCCTACATAACCCTTACAGGTTTCCGTAGCTGACAGTCTGTTCAGAAGAGTAGAAAATGTCTATGTCCTCAGGGTTTTACGTTATTTATTATTTATTGGCTTATTATAGTGATGTGTATTCTATTAAAAAGGATTATAAAAATATACGAAATTAATACCTTGGCTTTTAAGTCATTTTAAACATAAAGTAAATAGCACACAAAATGAATATATTTTAAGATAAGTTTAGAAACAATGAATAAGTATAGCATTAAAATGATAGATAAAGATTAACATGAAAGTTTATTTAAGCTTTCTTGCCACAAAATAATAATAAAAAAGTTAACCTGATTAACATTTACATGGATTAGTACATTTTATAGATGGGTCATTAATATGATTGACATTTTACACGAATTAATACATTTTATAGTTGGGCCATTAATAAAATAGATTTATTTACGTGAATAATTTTTTAAATATTTGCACTGATGGGCTCTAATGCTGGACAAAACAGTCTTATCCTTTTCTTTCAAAGTTTACATATTGTTTCATTAATTTTTAGAGTAATGTAAAGACCCAATTCTGTATCTATAATAATCTAATAATATTTATTTCAATGTGACGTAAGATTAAGCATTGATCTTTGGAGTAAATTTTAATATGCGCTTTTGTTTCCATGTCTTGCTTAAATTTTTAAATTGGTTTATTTAAAAATTATTATCATTGCGCTTTTGTTTCCATGTCTTGCTTAAATTTTTAAATTGGTTTATTTGGTATTTTTGATTGTCATTCTTTGTGCATGAATTAAATTCACCGTCAGACCATTTTCCGAATAGCCTGGAATTTTCAGAATAGCCTCACAAGTGTCCCATATTTGAAAATAATGGACTATTTACGAGACCCCTAATCTATACAGGGACATAACTATCTCTACCTGGAGGTTACGTTTTGGGTATGCCCATTTGTTCATCTGTTTGTCTGTTCAAAATTTCTTCCAAGTAAAATTAACGTATGGATCTTATTGATCATTTTTTATGCGGGTAGGACCTTACCAAAGGAATGAGTGATTAAATTCTGGGAAAATTTTGGATTATAGTCTGAATACACATGAATGAGCAGATCTTCATGAAATAATTTATGTGGTATTTAGGGCTGACACAAGGAAGAAGGGAGTACATTTTAGAAAAAGATCTTGATCATATTCCGGATATCAAATTTTTGAGTATTCAGAAGACACCACCTGGTGGAGGTGTGCACTCCATGAGGGCTATCTAGTTTAATAACATGCTATTTTTGACAGAGATGAGAAACACATTCATAGGATTTGCAGTCTATTCTGATGTGGACAGTCTTTACATGGACAGAGATGACAGGATGATATTCAACAATGTAGCATTCAATTCAGGCAATGGCTATGATGCTAACACTGGTAATGTTATCTACAGTATCTTTGCCATGTTCAGAAGTACCCCCAAATATCAGTATGAATCTGTAATAATAAGATCAGGTGTAATATCTGAGCATGGTCCTAAAGTTTGGAGTTTCAGTTAATCTGTACAGAAAATCACCTGAATATCACCTAGAAATTGCTTAAAATCACCCAAATATCATGTGAGTTACTTTTAATGGTAGCCCAAATTACTTTTTAATGATAACTATAAACATTAACTTTGCATTAAGTTGATCTAGACTCCACATTCAAATCACATAGAATAACTTAATTAAATAACCCCAAAACTTCTAATTCTAAATGGACTTTTATAGTGCTTAATCTCTCACAAAAGGGACTCTTACACGCAACATCACCAAGACAGTCAACGAATTTCAGTATCCAATGACAGAAAAGAGGTCAAGCACCACAGAGAACACCAGATATTAAGACTAAGTTGGGTATGCCCTGGTGTACAGATAGGTTTTAAGCCTATGTTATAGTCCCTGTGAAATACTTAATATCTGGGTGATTTAATCAGACAACAACCGATAACAACTTATTTTGATTTGCCTAGATTCCAAACCATGTAAAATTCCATTCTATTATACTCTAGACTTTTATAATGCTTTAAGTCCCTTAGTTTGCTGGTCTATAGTTAATTGTAACTGTAGGCATATGTAGTTGTAGCTTCACAACATACTTCTCATTCCATACCTGGATACAACTTATACCGCTAAAACAAATCAGATCAATCAACTCTTTACAGGCCTTAACAAAGGTGATAATATAATTTCTATATCTAATCAGTTCCCAAACTTGGCACAAATCTCGGACTTTGTTTAGGGAAATTTCTTTAAAATATTTATTTCCGTTGCTACCTGCATAAATATGGCATAAATACATCCCCCTGGAAATGCAGGAGTGTTACCAATGGCAGCTTATTAATAATAACTATTTTGTGATTGTGATTCCGGATTATGTCAAGTTGAAGAGCGTGCTAACTTATGATGCCACAAAGTGCAGGAGAAAATGTAAGGACTTTCCTACTCGTTTAGTGTATCTGATGGTGTATCCATTCACTCTGACAAGTGTGATATATAGTTCTGTTACAATGTTAAATAGAAATGTCTTCATGAAATACTTAAGGACGTTTAAAGACCTTCATAAAATATACTCTTGTAGGAGAGTTTACAGTGTCAGTGGCTGGATGGTACTTCTTCAGTGTGTCAATATTTTCAAAGGACCACCACGACTCCCTTCAGCTTATGAAGAATGGTGAAAGATACCCAGGGGCATATGGTGATACAAGGGTGATTGTTTCCTTACTGCAAAACTCTAGCAATTGTGTATTTATCTTAGGTTGCATTGCAAACAATGGAGTTAATAATGCACACTTAAATTGCTAAACCTTGCAAGGTACTGTTATAGTTTCAGATAGGAATTTCTTAGTGGTGTTTGTCAATACGTGTCAGTTGAAGTCCAGGTCATTTATTGCAAAATAAACATTCCCCTTCAATTCTGACACTGGCAGTGAATGACATTTGTTCAAATTTCCAGCCAATTTTGTGACTTCAGACCAAACTCTTTACATGTTTGGCATTCTTAACTTGGCCGTCTTGTGATAAAAGCACCCACCTACCTCTCTGTAGCAAAACATTCCTCCACCACCCTTTCACGGGTTACACCACACGTTTTCACAGGTCAGGTTTCTTGTAATTTTATTAATTTATTCACCATTCCATAATGGTTGTCTTAGTGTTTTATGTGTGGGTCTTTGTGTCCAAATTAATTGTGTAGATTAATAATTAACAAATTTTTGACATTTACATATGTAGCTGTGTTGTTAATATTCAGCATTTTTCATGATAAAATTTTAAAATACATATGTAATAATTGAAAGATTTGACAGTACAAACCCTAACTTAAATTCTTTCTTATTCTTGTTATTTCAAAGAAAAAGGTAGCCAAAACACTTAAGAATGTTTCTTCTCTCAATATTTTTGTTTGCTGATGCTGACGGTGAGTCATCCCTAATTGTAGGGGTTGGATGGCTGTATGGCACCAAGACGTGTAACACTCGTATCACATAGATCTGTTAGGTTGTGATTTTAATACTGGCACCAAACTTATATTGTAATGATACCCCAAGTTCTTTACTTGTGAGTTTGCCCTCTGACCACCTTGATAAAGTAGCCCTGAGCATTATGGTATTTTGGTCTGATGCTCTTATCTTTAAACGACCCTTTTCGCTTGAGCATTTTGTCTTTGTGTAGTCACAACCAATCTTTTAAATAGTAAGTTTCTTATGATTAATGCTCGACGATAGGAGAGGGTTATTGTGATCAGTTTGTTTCTGTCTGTCTATCTGTCCATATGTCTGTCTGTGCACCGTTTCGCCCTTATAACTCAAAAACTATAACACCAATTGAGCTCAAATTTGGTGGGCAGGTATTTCACAGACGAATTCTTCCCAATTTGGTGTAATTTGTGTGAAAATTAAACTCAGGAGAGAGTTTTTCTTATTTTTAATTGGGAATAGACAATGAAATCTGCTTCTCTTCATCACATACGTCAAAAATAAATATTTTGCTTTCTGATGAGGTCATTACTCAGTGATGTCACAATGCAATTGTCATTGTGAGGTCACAAACCTATATAGCTTGTGATACTTGCTGTCTTTAAGTAAAAATATTTCTTCTCATTTTATGTCTTGAAATTGACATAAAGATAATAAAGAGGGCAGTGGTATATTCATCATTTTTATTAATTATTTTTTCTGTTTTATTTTCTCTTTTTTCTTTCAATTTCTTGACAGTCCATCACAAAAAAATACCATGCGTGATTTTCACCAAGATGTGACCTTTAAACAATTTTTACCTCCACCAGCAGTTTATATTTTGGTGTGCTAATTGCTTAATTGTCTGTTTGTCTGGTTTTTTTTTGTGTGTGTTTAGATTACTCCAGAACTAATGAACAGGTCTTTATTTAAAAATTTGTGGGTAGGACCTGACTGAAGGAGGAAGTTACTAAAAGAAAGATCTGGATCTTATTTTGGATACAAAAAAAAAAATCATGATTTTTCAGAGGTCCCATTTCAATGTATTTTTAATGACTTTAGCTTTCTACTTGATATTTCTATGAAGATTAATTTACATGTTTGATTTTATTTTATTATCTTCCTTACAATACTTTATATCACTTGAGAGACTGGTTATATGGAGTCGAGCGTTTTGCTCTCTCTGAGTGCATCTTGTTTATCTTTGTGATACTACAAATAATCGTGTATACTCTTCAGGAGAGTATACTTGATTTATTGATTTATCAATTGAGCCAGTTGATTTATGTACAACAATCATTGGGCTTTCGTGTTGTGACTAAGCTTTCTGAAAGCTTACCGTTGGGAATAGTTGTTTAGAAACAAATTAGATTTTTGCTAATTTCCCCACCCCTTTTCAACAAGACTAGTTGTAAGAGTTTCCCCGAACTGTAAATTGGAAACATCGTACGATCAGTCTTTGAAGTTTCACTGCGGTATGCAGAAGGTTGTTTCTTTGAGATGGTTTTACAATGGAGAATAGTGGCCTGCTAGTATCGACAGTCTGTCTCCAACTCTTTAACAAACAGGTTTCGATATGACCCTTTTAATGTGTTGAAAAAGGGGTGGAAAGCCTTTTTCCACATGTCTATGTTATGAAATAACTGACCAGTAGACAAACCGGCATTTGCAACATCACAATATTATGAATAGTTTTGTGCATTTAAATTAACATTGACTAAGCATAAAGTAATATCATAATCTTACATGAACCAGAAATACTCCAAGTTGATAATTGCATCAGCTTAAACTTTTAATGGCTGTAACTTTTAATTATAATCCTGTAAGAATGCTATGAATCCATGCATAAGAACTTTGCATTTGTGTGCTTCAGAAACACGACCAAGGTTCAGTGTCCTGGCTTCTGGAGTGTAATGCAGGGGACAAAGTCTATGTTCAGCAGTATCATCAGACTGGAGGGGCATGCTGGAGAGGGAACACTGATGATGACCAGCTCAATGCCTTTTCTGGATACTTGATTTTAAGTAAAATATCATTCAAGTCCACTAATTAACAGGCTGCTGTTGGACATTGCAGTCTTTTATCTATATCTAAAATTACTAAGTAATATTTGGACATGAATGGCATAACTTGAGCATAAATAGTTTCACTAAAAATTGGAAATACAAAAAGTTTTTCACAAGCCATGGAAATGCATTTTTTCCAACATAATTGTGTTCTCTCAAATATAAACAAACACGATATCTCATTAATTCATTTTGGAATATAACTACTCATGTAACAAAGGAATCATGGTTAATAAAGCTATCATTTTAAATATATGTTTGATATTTTATTAGAAAAATATACACACCACAAAATCTTTAATTAGAACAGCATCATGATTGTCTCTCCTCCCAATGTTGCAGTTAGTTTTCTCTTGAACATTGAATTAATTTTTTATATTTTACCTTTCAATGATATTATGTTGTCTGTATTCATTCAAAATGGTATATTCTGTTACTTTCATCTTAAAAGCTGACCTATATTTTCATAGTTCACATTATTAACAACCTAAACTATATATTCTACAACACCCTGTAAAATTGGCAGATTTATCTTATTTCTATTTATCAGTATAATATAATTTTTTTCCCAAAACTGAAAATGTTAAACACATGACTTATAATGAATGGTTTTGCTTGTGCTGAAAGATAGGGAAGTCTCGTATGCTGCGTGAATTTAGTCGTGTAATCATCTGAAATGTAAGGAGGAATTGTGGATCTGGACAAGCGACTTGTGGTAACAATGCCTGTCTATCTACTACAAGGCAGTGATAGGATGACATATACCCCCAAACCCCACCACCTTAAAAATATGACTTTGTACAGAGAAATAAGAATAAACAAGTGAGCTGAGTACTTGAAGGAGTGTTAAAGTATTTGTTATTGATAAATAACATTGGTGAAACAGGGTACTGCTCAGATTTGTCCACCCAATTTTCATTTTTTTCATATAATTTTCCGTATGTGCACAGATATTTAATACTTCTAAGAAAATTTGTTCAACTGAACTGCCATATTAGCTTCACTAGTACTTCCAGGTGGCTCATACTAAAATGCAGCTACCCAGATTCGGATTGATTATTGCAAAACTGATATCCGGATCCAGTTTTATTTCCGCCTCCTAGTAATACCCCTAATCTCTTGTTTAACATCAGCAATACACATGTTGAAAAGTATGAAGTACAGTGCACATATTTTGCATATGTATAAAATCATTTAGAATATCTATACACGCCAATCAGTAGAGTCAGATAATATACTGCACCACTCTCCTTACAATAATGTCTCATTTGGCACAAACTTATGCAGTCTGATGCCCATGTCTTTTCTACTGGTCAGGTGCAAATACCCTTTTTAAGTATTGAATTATTCTTATCAGTTATGTCACACCTAGTCACATATAGCCTATTGCACACAAATACATATCTGGAACACCTTGAGGACTGGTGACACCTAATATTCCAAATGTTCAAACTACTTCAAACTCTTTGTTGCACATGTACCAGTTCACTGTATCAAGACCTCTCACCTTTAAGTGTAGGTATACAGATTTTAAACTTCTGTCACAGTGACCCATACTTTACCCATATCCTGACTGTTAATTCTTTAACCGTCAAATTTTGACAGACATTTGCTACAGATTATTGCTGATAGGTACACTTAGATTCATACTTTATAGAGAGCTTAATGTTTCATCTTTCAAAGCCACCTTTGTTCTCATTCTTATGGTACAGATGATCACTGTTAACCAAACTTTAAATTTACTTTTTCATATTACTGTTCTGGCAGTCTTACAGATGGGGTTTTCAGTTGTTGAAAGTCGGAAGCAGACTTTAGGTAACTGTGTTTACCCTTTTAATTTTTAAAACATGTTTAGAATCTTTAATGATTGAGCATATCGGTCCAACAAGTCCACAATTATTCTTTTCAGTAAAAGTCCTCTGTGATTCATCATTCAGCTACTATGCCATACCTCTAGGATGCTATAACTTATCTTTTGGCTGATGTAACTGATTATATTTACTTTTCTGTATAAATGAAGGTGGGTTAGTTTGTTCATAGACAAGATAAGCTGAATGAGTCTCCAGAATATTACAGAAGAATTATCTGAGCTTATTATTAGGAGTTATCATCATGAGTTGTAGCACTTTGGAGCAGGTCACGTGATTTATCTTTTAGGTCATAGGGGTGATCTCTTCGGTTGTGGACTAATATGTTTACTCAGGGTAAATCCAATATTTTGCTGGTTTTCTGCTTTTAATAGCTTCCCAACCTAAAAAAACAGTCAGGCCTTATGACCAATCATGAATTTAATAATGGGGTATAATATCCTAAGTATGGGTAGGTTCTTTTCTACTCCAGCTCCATACCGAGTCTGTTTATGCAGATGACTCTGTTGCGACAAACTTCATATTACATTACACTGATGATGTAGTTATTGACACAGTCTTATGTCCCATGTCTGGGTTGGTTTTTCTCATACAAGTGACTATGCTGGGAAGATGGTCTACCGTTTGTTCCATACTGACTATGTAGCACACTATGTTGATGTCTCTGCTCTTGATGAGAGTCCACCAAGTCATTACTGTGCATGAGCAGATCTCCCTGTCCACTGGTGGTACCAGCAGTGCTTCCGTGTCCATGTGTCGGGCATTCTGCCTGTAAGCCGTAGTCATGTGCAGAAAAACCCTCCATGTCATAATACGACTGAGGCAGGTTACCCTGTAGCTTGGACTTGCAGTCATTATATCTAGTCTGATAAGCACTGTACATGTCAGCGGAGTTCTGGGGCTTTTGATACTTTTTATTTCTTCTGAAATACAAAAAAATAAATAAATAAATAAACAGTGGTAACAATGTCCCTAGTCCTGAAGTCTGCTGAAATGTGTCATACCTACATATAAAAAAAATGGTACGGAAGCTCTGAGCTATCAATTTATTTTATTCTAATATATGTATGTGACTTACTAAGTCGCATATTCAATTCAACTTATGGAGATTAAGTTCCTATAAAAGTCCACATTAGATTGAATTCATCTGCAAAAATCGAGTTGATACAAAGCTGAAAATATGATAATTAGTAAGTCCTATAGATTACTTTGTAACTTGAGTTTAAAAGATGAGCTAAAGAGAAAAATGTTTAAGTTTAAAACAAGGGGGAACAGGAAGAGGATGCTATCAAAAATATTCTCATACAGAAATAATCATCACAGACACACTTTTGTACAGTTAAATACTATACTGCAAAACAGATGCGATTTTATGACCCAGTCTGACTCATTAGGGAAGGGTAATCTGAAAAGATTCTGACATTCTCTGGTAATACATTCAACAGCACTACAATCAACATAAGAATGATAAAGCCTAAGACACACACTCTGAGATTTTATTACCCCAGTTTGACCCAAAAGGAGAGACCAAGGTGTAAATCTTACCAGTTGTCTATACTCCCAGCATATGGTTTCCTGTTATCTCCCAATATATAAGGCAAAACACAAAATCTGTTAACTTTTATTACTCCAATTTGACAAATGGGGGGAGGGACAGGTGTAAATCTGACACAAAATTTAAACTCCCTGCATATGGTTTCCTATTAAGTCACAAGAATTTTGACCGCTTGAAAATCAATACCGAGGGATATATAAGCTAAAAATACAAAACCTGTGATTTAATTACCCAAGTTTGACCAATGTGGGGGGAGGGGGGGGGGCACGGTGTAAATCTGATCAGTTTTTAAAACTCCGTGCATATGGTTTCCTATAACCTCCCGACACATTCAGAAGTTCTACAAGCAACAATAAAGGAGATATGAGCAAAAAAAAAAAAAAATTTAAAATCTGGGACCTTATGACCCCAGTTTGATCCACACGGGGGGCCAGTAGGTAAATCTAAGTAGTTTTTTAGCCTTTCTGCATATGGTTTCCTGTTACGTCCCAATACATTTAAATGCAACAAATAAGGCGATAATAGGGGGGTTCTGATACATTTTCTGATTACTATCTGGTATAAAAACGTTCATTAATTGCTCAATTTTGGCCCAATCAGCTCGAGAGTTTGATAGTATTGAGATATATACAAAATAGCACCCTTCTCAATTAAAGAGTTTTGGCTGAGCTGGGTGAAGAGTGGGAAAATATCTTTGATCATGTGACCTTGATAAAGGTCAAATATAATTATTTGGGGAAAATAGTTTCTCCTGCCTAGGGTATATTAGTCCCTAATGCGGTTAGAAACCATCCATTGATAAGGGAGATATTCAAGGAAGATGGTAATGTGGTAGCAGTTGTGGTGGGGAAACCTGGCCGAAAAACAAATAAGCACCCTTGTCAAAGGATTATTAATTATCAATTAAATTATGAAATGTTTTTACTGCAAAATTAATTGGATGTTAATAAGAATGGAGTGTCGTAAAATGTCACAAAGCCCTCTGACCTGTTATAGCTCACACACTCTGGTTATTGTGTTTATTTATAAAGGGCCATCATAATCCAATTGAATTTGAGAAATTGGCAGAGAGGTATAAATTTACAATTGATACAGTATACATAATTTCTGTTTTAAATATTGGAAAGAAAAAGAATCTCAAAGGTGTTATTTAGGCTCTGATAATTTTCTCACTTTTTATCTTCTGTGATTCTTTCAGGTTAACTGGATCTTAATTGGTTCATTAAAGTTGATAAATAAACTGCATCTGCTTTCTGTACTCACTTTTTCTTCATGTGGACTGCTGCAAAAGTGAGCAGAATTCCCCCCAAGAAGACTCCAAGTGCTACACCAAGTGCCACAATCAGAAGGATTCCTAGACACACAAAAAAACAGCTCAGATAAATGGCTCACTCGTAGAGAAAAAACATACCTGGCTTTATAAAGGTCAGACCCCACACAGATACATGTACTTTCTGCAAAGAAAAGACAGTTCAATTAAAAAGCTAATAAAGAAATGTATGTGGATTAACAGAGCCCATCATCTTTATCCAGATGCATTAACAGAACATGTGATGTCTCTGTTGTTATCATCACACATGGCATTTCAACCAGAAATAACACCAACTGGTCAGCACCAGCTCGGGGACTAAGTTTGTTCATTGTTGTAACACATTTTAAAGGCAGATTATATTGCTAGAAATTGGTTCAAATAAAAATTTGTCTTTCAAAGAGTTTAGAACATAAAATAATATATCATCGCTCATGGTTTTAGAAAATATGGAACAAGTAATTTGACTGGATGACCTGTTTGTGTTTGACCAATGAGAGTCTTCATTTCAATTTTAATTTCCCATTTCTTTTATAATCTGGTTCCCTGGCCGCTTTACTCTGCAATAAAGGGTCATGTATCGGCCACCATTTTGGCTAATTGATGTTGGTACTTACACCTAGCAATAGTAAAGGAAAAATTATATATAATGTATTATGTATAATGTATCAACTCATTTGGTGCACACTGTGACATTATATCCCCCTTTTACTATGTAATGATATTAAAATAATTAAATCAAATTTGTGATAAACAAAAAATGTGCATCACTTTTAGTGCTGTAAATCTCTTATTATCACCCGAAAATGTTTTTTTGCTTCAAAGGAATATTGTTACCCCAAATATTATTATGTTTAACTAGTAATATTTCATGTCATACGCTCCATAATATTTGGTAAAAAAATAGTTTGCAAAATATATATTTATAACAAATCACGATAGAAGCTTCAAAATGCATGAACAACTTAATGCTGCATTCTTTCAGCTATTCATGACTGGAATTTACTGCCTGCACAAAGCTGTCATCCCCTGTGTCAAGGGTAGAACACCACCTCACGACATTCCAAAGAATGCAGGATTAACGATAGTTGAAGGTCGCAGTTGGCAATACCAGTTCCTTTATTGTTAAAGGTGAATGGTGTCCCATCTATTTCTTTAGTCTCAAATTTAATGGGAAATTGGACAGATTAGTTTATTTACAGTTCTGTTGTTATCTTTTTCAGTCCTGTTTTGCGCAGGTATCAAGCAGGCTAATTTTAGTTTTCTTGCAATGCAAATTATGCTTACAGTTTACGTTGTCTTATGGGGTCATATCAGTTTTATGGAGTTGATGTAAAACTTCCTTACCATTAAAAGTCTTGCCTACTGTAAGTCAGGGTAATTATGCAGAATCAGCACGTTTTGATGTTGAATGTAAAATAGCCATTAGCTTTAGGTTCAAAACAACTAGATGCATTCGCCAGTAAGTTAAAACCTTCTGCCCAAGGAAGTAGCATCCCCTTTAAGCAATCTTGTGGTCTGAATAATTCCTCAAGCCATATCTTTCTATATGGATCCTGTGCTTTTAAGACACAAGAAATGGTGTGATAAAAGTGCAACAAAACCCTAAGTAAAGTACTGTAATGGTACTCTTGTGGATATAGTGAGCTCTCGCGAGACTGAAGGAAATGACGTCTCCCTGAAACCATGTGTCTTTGGTCCATTGTATACCGTCAATATTTTACTCTGTGCTTTTACTTGTAACCATTTTCAAGCAAGTAATAATAATAATAATAAAAGGTCTTGGTTTACTTTCAAAATTCAGTATTAGGTAAACATACCCCAATATTGTAAAGTGTAACCAATGAGTTAGCATATGTAACATAAACTGCTTCTGTTTTCATCCTTATTCGGGAATGTAATTAAACTGTATATATTTTTTCATTTACCAGAGAAACTGAATGGGATGTAAAATTACCCCTGGTTATACTGTACTAATTTTTGAACATATGTATCTCTACTATACTATATCCATATTATTGTACCTAGCCACTATCCTTTCTGTGACAAGCATCTAACCAAGAGTTTTAGGCAGAAATGGCTTGAACAGGGTTCTCATAAAATATCTGCTTCCATACGAGAAGCTTGCAGTTATTTGGGTTCTTATGGGTGTGAGTTTCGAAAATAAATGAAAGATCAAAGGTGAATCAGATTTAAGGATCCGCCCTCCCTGTAATTCATCTAACCAGTAGTGCTTGATGAAATTCAACTCTCTCTCTCTGTGCATTGTTTAATGTCTCTCTGTTCCATTTTTTACCCCATGTAATAAATTACACTCAGCAAGACTGTAGGGCTTTTAAGTAGCTATTTGTCAAGCATTTTGACATCCCCTGGGCTAACTGATTACACCATGCCTTCTCGATGCCTTACACTTGCTTCCCGCCAAATGAAACCGGCCAGATATTTTTGGGGGAAAGGCGTGGAACATGTTGGTCACAACTTAATTAAGATTGAAATAGGGACACAGTTTCATTATTAATGACATGAAAAGTACTTTTAAAGGACAGTTCTATAACAAGAGACTAGTTGTTCAAATCACCCACACTTTTGACCAGAAAATAACTTGTGATGGCTTTGATTATTCATATTGTTTGTGGTAAATATTGGAATTTAGAAAGGATGACTTTTTTCAAAACCAACATGTTTAACCTTCAATTATGTTAATATCCAAATATACACAAATCTGTTGTTATTGCAATGTAATAGCATAGTTGATCAAATCAAGGGAAAGTCATAATTTCTGTATTGTGCATAAATGTATAAATAAAACAAATGTGATATAACTGAAAACATACTGACGTCACAGCACCCAAGTGATTTGTGGAGACAACAATGCTAAGATGATGATGGGTTACTTTTCTGTCTTCATCACTCCTCAAGCGACTTGTGATGTGCAATAGGTTGTGACAGGTCTGTCCTGTCTGGCGAGTTTTTACTACAAACTGCTTTACATTTTGCCCATTAATTCTACCAGTTTTTAGCTTCAACAAGAAAAATAATAATCAACCTACGAAAAAGCTACTCCAGGATCATAGTTATTTACACCACACTGTCTCCTGACCTGTAACTTTGGTAACCAAAATAGTCTTTCTATTTTTGATATTCTACCTCACCCCAATTCCACCTTTGTAAGTTTGCCTCCCTACTGCACCAGTAATGCAGTGTTGTTTTCCTGTTCATCTGACCAATCTTTTCAATTGTGAATATCTGGAGTGTGTAATTACAGCAACTCTCCATTCTTCTCCCATTTTCATAACAAGTTTAAAAACCCTTTGTGAGTGAGTATTCCCCTCCCAGCCTATCATGTCTATCTTTATGGCTGTAACTGTGTGACAACCTACCCTTTCAGCCATTTAACTTATCTTACCCAATCTTTTCATAATTTTAACAATCTTCTTAAGAAAATGGAGGCAAGTAAGCTTGCCAGTTGAGTCTGCTGAATAATCTTCTGTGTCTCTAAAGAGTGATCTGCACTTTTAGTTAGCTATTTTTATGAATCGTGGCAGTCAGGAACAAGTCTTCAAATTTTCATTTTCCTTTTTCCCTTTTTTTTTTGTTCAACCAATATTTTTGGTTGGGAAAATGTAAACTTTTTTTTCCAGTTTTCCTGCCTTTTTGTAGTTCCAGCACTGTCCTGAGTTAAAAATTGAGGAGGTCTTATAATCGATTAATATGAACTTTGGGTATCAAGATAATAATTTAGTTTCTATCTGATGCAAGAAAAATCTAGTCTTAATGGAGAATTATAAGTTGAAAAAATATAGATATGGTCCTACCTCAGATGATTTCATGTGTTTGATTTTGCAATGGGGCCAGACATGGCAAAATAACATTAACCCAGTCATTGATAGGTCCTTCCCCAGAGTGCAAAATTATATAGAGGAAGAAACAATCGTGGTTATTATTCATTGCAAACTTGTTATCAGTGGTGCAGCTACCCATCTATATGGATGGATGGATATACACGATTGGAAACTATTTTTCCATTGCTTCTAAATTGTGTAATTTTACATTTTACATGGAAAACCAACCATATCTATAATGGCTCTAAATAATCTTTTGAAGGTTTGATTATAAACAATGGTCTGGCTTTTTATTGCTTGCTTTAAGCTTAAAGTCACTTTTTAACACACTGTATTGGCCATATCATCACAGGTAGTGAATGGGGTGGAGGAAAGCAAGGCATACTAGTTGGTAAAGATTCTGCACTTTAAACAGTCAAATCCTGGCAAGCAATTAATTTTCCATTTATGAAGACATAAGTAGAGGGAGGCAATTGCGTTACCCAGTAGCCCAGCATGCCCTCCACCAATTGTGGGACAATAATTTATGAAGAGAGTGTTGAAACTATAATATTTTAAAGAAATCATAGTCTTACCAAATGGAAAATTCTGGTCATCAATATCCAGGTACTTTGAACCAGTTGTGGAAGTTGATCCTTCTGTACAAAACACATATAAAAAAGATTAATGACATTTTTAAGCACAAGTTATATCAATAAAAACTGGGGCCTATTTTACAAAGGGAGTTAAGTCCAGATTTGGACTTAAATTTAAGACTTTGGTCTTAAATTTTGTCAAAAGAATGTTAAGTGTGTGGTCTTAGACTTAGCAGATTTCACAAAGCAGCTAAGTCCATGAAATTGCTAAGTCAGTGGACTTAACTTTAAGTCTGGGAGGTAGTGGGCTTACATTTTGTAAAGAGGACTTGAATATGGCTGCCATAAACTTTTCCCCACTTCAAAATTTGAAATGGCTGTAATAAAGTATAATTACACAGAACACCTCACTAAAGTAGTCTTTGGGAAGTTTATATGTGGAAACAAGGTTTTCCATTTCAAAACAGCCCTTATCCTTAGATAAAATACATCAAATGAAGGATATATGGCACCAATATTATATTTTGAATAGATATAAAAGGTCACATGATACAGAAAACCACTGTGGTTATTTGATAAGCTTGGACTTAACCGAGTCACCTTGTGAAATCCATTTTAAGTCCCAGACCTAGCTAAGACCAAAGTCTTAGATTTAAGTCCCTGACTTAGCCAATAAAGGGACTTAGTTTAAGTCCTTTAGTAAAATCGGCCCCAGCATATCAAATATTATCAATATTTTATGACACTTTTGTGCTAGGCAGTTTTAAAATCAATGAAACAAGAGGGAATTTAATGAAATATTTTCTGTATTTACAAATAACTTTCATACAGCTTTTGTCTGTAGACATTCTGTTAAAAAACTTACAAATACCTTTCATACAGCTTTTGTACATATTCTGTTAATATGCTTACACATACCTTTCATACAGCTTTTGTCTGTCCATATTATGTTAATATACTTACAAATAACTTTCATACAGCTTTTTATTATTATGTTAATATACTTACACTTTTCATACAACTTCTCTACACATTTTGTTAATACACTGAGAAATACCTTTAATACAGCTTCTGTAAACATCTTGCTCATATACTTACACACATTTCATACAGCTTCTGTACACATGCTGTAATTGTGCTTACGCATACACTTTCATACATCACATTTGCTTTGCAGGTGCAATATCTTCCCCCCCAAGGGGAACCCAGTATAGTAACTTATATCATAAAGATTTATGTACACATACCTTCAGTATAACAACACATTTACTACCTTCATACAAACTTTGATTTAACATGGATAACAACATCCTAAACTTAAGGCATACATTTACTATTCTTACTGTTATTTTATCTACTACATCCTTTGTATGCTATTCATACATACTTTTACCATAATGATTCTGAACCTTTGTTTTAACACATTTCTTGTATGCATACCTTAACTATAAACAGTGACACCATTGATTTATCTACCAATACTTTTACTGTCATTCCTTACCACATGTCTTTACTGTAGTACTTAGTACATTTCTTAATGCATACCTGCACTACAGTTCCTGAGTTCACCCACCCAGCCCTCCTCTCCACATGTAAGGTACCAAGTTTCTCCTGACTTGTTACACTTCACTACAGCTGTGTCATCACTTGAACTCTCCAGGTAAGCACCATGTTGGGGCTGCAGCTTGGGACAACCAACGGCTGGCAGAAAACATCAAATGATAGAGGTTACTATAGAAATAGACAACGACGAGCGAGGTGTTATAGGAGATTTTACAACGATTAGCGATATTAGGATCACGAAGGCGAAGCCTGAGTGATTCTAATGCGCTAATCGTTGTAAAATCTCCTATAACACCGAGCTCGGAGTCGTCTATTTCTATTCTAACATGACATTTTAAAATTATCTCATAAAAATTAGTTTTGAAGCTATTTTGTACAAAAATATACGAATATTCTATAAAGATTATTTATCAAATGGTGCAGTTGAAATATTGGAAGAGCCACAAATAAAATAACCCTTTCTTTGTTAAACCTCCTTAAAATTTTGTACATTTATATCATTATATTCTATTTTCAAATGTAAGAATCCATAAATGTCGTATTTACCATTATTTGTTTATTTAATAACAAAAATCCAAGCTGTTACTTGAAGTTTTCTTTTTGCGGAGCGGCATTGTGAGCGATAAAATAGAACTAGGGATGTTATGCGGGGTTTTACAGAGCACCTTTTCGCGTCTTAGCCAATCAGAATCGCGGACACAGCCGTGTCATGTTAGAATAGCACTTTAACACTTACCATTGATATGGTATGTTGTTTATAATTTATATTAGTATTAAACAGATATTTTTTGTATTCACCACTGTCACATCAACTGGTGGATATCACAGGGTGAACACCACTATAACAGGACACATGTAACCCTGGTCTCTGAAAATTCTCATCAAATTGTAATCAGCTGTCCACACTTTTGGACAGGCAACAGTGTGAATGGGGACTATTTTTGTGTATCATTTGTCATTAACATTTATACCCCAATACTTCTTTATTCATATCACACAGCTTTAGACAATTTAATCAAAATTTTATTTTTGTGCCACTCTTTAACAGATGTCTTCATTTGTGTGTTGTCTAGAATTTACTGTAGCTACTTTTGTTAAATCTACAGTTAACATAGTATTGGAGATTTGAGTGATTCAGTCACACAGATTCTGAAGAAGAATACAGTTACTTTAGGAACTCCCAGTTTCATCTTTATTCAGCCAATCAAATCACCTAGAAAGCCTCTATTTGGTACCAAAACGTGAGATTTCTGTGTCTAACATGTGAACTATAGATTAGATTCTGCAACCTGTTTCGCAAACTATGAACGTAGATTTTATTCATGTTTTTCAGCCCAAAACTGTTAAAATATTTTGACATTCTAGAGTTGTTAAAGAAGCAAATGATGACACCTATTACGCAAGTAGATAGTTTTTGTCAGGCGTTCAGAAAATTCTAGCTGTTAAATTTTGCAGTGGTCTACATTATGACATGACAATCTGCTGCTGGTGACGTCATTGGGCGATGATAATGATGCATGGAAACATTAAATTATGAAAATGCTGATATTACAACGAAAATAGTTATGACTTCCCTGTGAGGCTTTTGTATGCAATTTAAAAATGTTTTAATATTTAGTTAGTGTGATAACAAGTAGCTTTGCAACTCTAGCAAGCTAAGCCGCCACTTTTCTCTGAATTCTAGAAAGTATTTGGATTTATTTTTTCAAAAGAGCATGAAATTATTTTAAAATTGTAAAACTAAACGATTATGTAATATACTTCAAAAGTCAAAGGGAATGATTTGTTATAGGTGGTCGTTTTTTTCACCCATTCCAATTTAAATAGTTATTAACTTCTTATTATTTTAAAATTGTCTATGAACCAGTATTACTATGAACAGTGTCATTTTCACTTTGTTACTTTATGTTTTTTTACCAAATAATAACTGTGTAATGTCAAATAAGATTAAAGCATAATTAAATCAATGTACAGGGTTTCCATTATATCAGAATACTGTCTGTCTGCAGCTTTCTACCAACATGCCAGCAAGAAGATTTGATTTAATTTTATGATGGGTATAAAATAGAGTTTTAGAGATTTAATTTTTTTTAATTGAGTTTTATTAAATTATTCTAGTTAAAATTTTAATCCAAGGATAATAAAGAGAATATTGGGTGAAATAATCGTCCTTTTTCTTTCTGAAATTACTTCAAAAACAATGTTTCAATTTTTCTTCAGGGGGGTCAAAAATATATCAATCGATGGTTATGATGTCAATTATCTCAAAAATCCTTTCACTCTTTCTGTAACTGCTTGTCCTCTTTGTGTAAAAATCTACCTTTTGAGAAGCAGTAATTCAATCTACAATGCCTCCTCTGTGGAATAAATCTAAAGAATAGACCACCACACGAGGACGAAATGCAAAGAAAATCTCTGAACAAATAATGCATAGAGTATTTTAGGCTAAATCTCCCCACCTGGGGAGTCAGTTCTATTGCTGGACACTTGTCCCTTTGTTGTCAGAGTAGAAATACAATATATCAAACAAAGAAGGATATCTTTTTAAAGCTCACAGCCTTCTCCATTGAGTCAACAAGGGCAGGCAAACCTAATGTGGGAGAAGACTACTAACATCAAGGTTACTGGTTGTTGAATAACAGCTTCATTTGATCACGCGATGGTGATAAGAAAACAGGAATTAATAATTATGTAATTTAGTTTTAAAATTCAAATTGAATTAAGCCATATCAAACTATGTACTTAAATAATTTATTTATTATAGAGTAAGATAAAAGAGTTAAAATAGACACAAACATAGCAATATTTCGACCAGAAATCGGGGGATATCAAAGCAAGTTCAGTTTGATAATGTCTTCATCTCAAAAGCATTTTAATTAGCTAACTGAAAATTAGAAAGATAAATTCTGTGTGTCTTTTATAACCAACAGTATTCCTAGTTATTCTTACAATACTCGAATATATTTACAAAGGGCAGTTTTCAGTGAAGAAAATCAATAAAGAGATTTTACTCCCCAGATAGAAACCATCAAATTGACTTATAGCTCAGCCATTTGGGATTAAAGTTGATGGGATTTTCACTGGTAATGACTCCAGTGAATTACTCTTTTTATGAAGATGCCCCAGGTTCCTATCTCTAGGAACACAAAAAGTGCCTTTGACAGCTGCATTTTGCATTTCACTGAGAGGTAAAAATGACTAATACCTATAAATCTCTATGACTAGATTAACAAAGAAGTATTGAAGTCAGTAAAACTATTGTGTAAAAAAAACGAATTTAAGGGAAATGCGTGTAAGAGGCTTCGGTATAATTACCTCGATATTTCACCAAGAAAGGCCATCTTTTATTCAAATCAATGCCAGAGTTTAAATAAAGCTCAATCTGGTTGGTCCTGGATGTAAATATGTTTAGTTCTCTTCCGTTTCCTGTTCCACATGGTGTCAGTGTGTTTTGAATGTCATTTTCCGTAATTGTGCCAAGTCTTTCGCATGCCATGTTGTCCTCTGTTCCCAGACCAGGCAGTGGAACTTCCGGTATCCCAGATTGGGGGCCGTCACCTGTCCAGCCGGTCATCCTGCCTATTATAACAATTACAAAGAAAACTCGTATATCAAAAGAACAATTTGTGTCAGAGACATGAACGATTACATTCTTTTAAAGTCAATAAAAAATCACAGACTAGGTACTTGGTTTATTTCTGTTACTTCTTGTGATTCAACTAAATAGACAAAGACTAAATTATTATAAGCCACCCACAATATTTTATAATATAATAGCAACTTAATAATTTACAGCAGTCAGATCATATGTGGGATTGCAAGGCATTCTAGCCATTATATTTAAATTTAATATCAATTGAAAAATATATAGATTTAGTAAAATAAATAATTTTAATACCAACTACAAACTGCATTATTATATAAAATACGATTTTTATATTTCAGATATTCTTAAAATACAATTCTTTTTCATACTTAAACCCAGGTTTTTAGATGTAGCAATAAAGGACGAGGTTTGAGTACTGTATCGGCGAATAAATCACAAACTTCCGGGTGGAATAATGGACGAAGCCCTGTCGGGCTTCGTCCATTATGGCCCGATGTTTGTGATTTATTCAACGATACAGTACTCAAACCAAGTCCTTTATTGCTATTATAAAGACCGGTATGATTTTAAAACAAAAACGTCTATTTTTCAGTCAAGAAATGTAGTTGTTTAGGAATTATATCTTGCCAAATTACAGCCTTTTGGACTACTTTTACAATATGATCTCCCTCGCATGATAATGTACGCTAGCAACGATGCGCAGCGACGAGTTTTCGTTCACTGCGCATTTCCGGTCTTTATAATAGAGAATTAAGTAATCCACTTCCAACATTGATATAGCTTTCAATTTTCCTTTTTCTGCAATCATCATACCTAAAGCAGTAAAGATGGAGTGTATTTTATTTTCTGTCGTTGTTTATTTATATAGTTGACATATTTTAACACCTGCTCTAATCTTTATCAGAGTCCTCTCCTTTTTGTCTATTTTAACTTTCAAAAACAGAGGTTTCAACGAAGCCCAATGATTCATAGAGTCAATAATACTGTAATGTGTATCTTTTATCAATATTTTGTCTCCATATGCTTTGATTTATGGCTTTGATTCCATCTTTTACCATGTTTAACTTTATCGGTAATAGATTCACATATTCATTTTCAAAGCTCGGATTTAGCGATACTTTCCAAACATCACATGACCAAGTGAACCTTTATTTCCTTGAGTTTTTATCATTCTCTAATCTATTTGTGATCAAAATAGAGTTGAAACTACATATTCTGACATTTTTGGCTGTTACAAAATCACCTATAGTGTTGGCAATTTCCTTAATGTACCAAAATTTAAACCTACAATTCACATGTCCACTAAGCCATTTGGCTTCAGTTTTGCCTTTGATGCTCCCACTGTTTGGAATTCACTTCCTGAAGACATTCGTGCATCACCCACTATTGCCTCTTTTAGAAAGAAGCTCAAAACCTATCTCTACACAAAGGCATATCCTCCTTAGCTCATTTTCTCTTATGGCTTCTTCGTGGTGCTGACCTATTTCTGTCCCTGGACTTTGAATTTGCATATTACTATTGTCTTGTTGCGCCTTAGAGTCCACTACTCAGTGGAGATTAAGCGCTATAAAAGTCGAATTAGAATTAGACCTATACTATTTAAATATAAAATTATGAGTTTTGTCTCTTTATTCTTTATTTATTTTCTTTGATTTGTGATATTTTGGCAATGTTGTGGTTTGACAAGGATTCTGATAAGCACTGAATGGTTCAGAACAGGCTTATATATATGTAGTGACAGAACTTAAAATTTGACAGTTCGGACTTAAAATTCTAAGTTCTGTCGACAGGAGACTAGAGAAGATCGGTTCTCTGTCTGTGTTTGATTGCATGAAAAGTTCATCTCCACTTGTTGCAAAGGAAAATGTTGGTATGTTTGTAGCCATTGTGGGAAGATTAAAAATAATCTAGAATAAGTTTTAATTGTCTTTTATTCCATGTTTTTATTTCACACAAAGGTTCACATCCTATCACACACAACACAAGTGATGGAACACGTTTTTACCCTCTTTATAAGGTGCCGTTAGTTTTAGTACTTGATTTACCATCTACCTAATAGTCTGCAAATATTGCGAGAATAAGTACGACGTTTCCGTTTAACTCAACACGCCCCCTTAAACGAATAAGTTGTCTAATCTCTTGCGTGTGATTGGTTTTGTAAACATATCTGCAAGATTTTGTTCAGATGGAATATACTTCAGTAATATATAGCCCTTTTGAACTTCTACACGGATAAAGTGATATTTAATGTCTATGTGTTTTGTCCTTTGGTGAAGCACAGGATTTTTGGCTAGGGCTATAGCGCTCTGATTATCAACAAAAATGTCAACAGTGTTAACCTTGTCCCCTGAAAATTCTTCATAGAGACACCTCAGAAACTTTGCTTCTTGAACGCATGAAACTAAGGCCACATACTCAGCCTCACAAGTGGATAGGGCAACACATGTTTGTTTTCTGCTCTTCCAGCAAACCATGTCACTATTTGTGTTCATAATAAAACAGTAACCACTAACACTTTTTCTATCTTCTAGATTTCCCCAATCAGAATCACTAAAGCCTTGTAGTTTCACGCCTGTTGATTTTCTGAAATTTAGACTTTGAGATTTTGTTCCCTTGAGATACCTAAGGACATGCTTTGCCCATTCCAGATGTGCTTTTGTTGGATGTTCTAGAAACTGAGATAGCATACTGACGCTATAACATATATCCGGCCTTGTACATGTCATCAGATATATTAGGCTTCCTACAATTTGCCTATACAGACATGAATCTTCTAGTGGCTTTGAGTCACTTGATCTTAACTTGTTCACATTCATTTCACAAGGAGCAGCCTTTGGCTTACAGTCATTCATCCTAAACTTATCAAGCATCTGTTCTATATATTTACTTTGATGCATTGTAACACAATCACCTTCAAAGTCAAACTGAATGTTCAAGAACAGAGATAATTGACCAAGGTCTTTCATTTTGAACCATTTGCTCAGTGTTTGCTTTTCATTTTGCAATACATCTTCACTATTTGCTGCTATTATGATATCGTCTACCCACACGAGTAAAATAACATAGCAGTCATGAGTTTGCTTTGTGTACACACACATGTCAGTCAAAGATTGCTTGAAACCTTGTTCAATGAGATAGTCATGCAACAGTAAGTTCCATATTCTCCCACTTTGTTTCAGGCCATACAAAGATTTGTTAAGCTTGCAAACAAGCTTTTCACCCTTTGTTCCCATCTTTTCAAATCCCTTTGGTTGTTCAACATAAAGTTCACAATCTATTGGCCCATTCAGAAATGCAGTTTTGACATCCATTTGATGAACCTTTAGGTTTTGTTGCATGGCTATCTGTAACAACATGCGAATGGACGTAATACGGGCAGTTGGACAGAATGTGTCTTTGTAATCAATATTTGGGATCTGGGAATACCCTTTTGCAACATATCTAGCCTTGTATCTTTCCTCACCATCTGAATCTCTTTTGACAGTATAGACCCATTTTCCACCAATCAAATTTGCTCCGGCAGGTAGTTTGGTGTACTCAAAAGTTTCATTTTCATCAAGTGCACTAATTTCATCTTTCATTGCCTGATGCCATTTCATAGAGTTTTCACTCTGAATTGCTTCTTCAAAAGTTTTGGGAGTTTCAAAATCACCCATTTGATATAGAAAGTCAATGTTTTGATCAGTGGGGGCATCAACCATTGTGACATAGTCTTTTAAATAGACTGGTTTAGCAAGCTTTCTGACTGACTTTCTACAAGTGCTATTCGCATCATCAATGGATAGGTTTGGGTCTACACTGTTTTGGTCGTTACCTTGAGCTTGTTCAACAAGAGTATTCTCAGGTATGTAAGGTTTAATAATGTTTTGTTCTACATTTTGAACTGGTTCAATGGCACAAGCTTCAGTTTTCTGAACTACATTGTCACAGAATTTCACACATCTTACTCTCTTGACTTGATTTTTACTCTTGAAATACACAAGATATGCGGGACTTGACTTATCATAACCAATAAACACCCCCTTTTCACAACGTGGTTCTAGCTTTGACTGATTTTGTATGTATGCAAAACAACTCGTACCAAAAATTTGCATCTTACTGAGGTTTGGTTTCTTCCCAGTAACTGCTTCAAATGGGGTTATCCCCAGTCTCCGATTGAGACAGCGGTTTCTGATATACACTGATGTATATACTGCATAAGTCCAAAGAAACTTTGGCAAATTTGCTTCAATTAACATGCATCTTGCCATGTCGAACACTGTCCTCCACCCTCGTTCAACAGTACCATTTTGGTGGGGGCTGTACGGGGCACTAAACTCGTGCCTAACCTTGTTTTGAACCAACAACGACTCAAATCCGCTACATGTGAATTCCGTTCCATTATCCGATCTTAAGGTTTTGATTTGCCCAAAAGGGGCAATATCTGCCAAAAACTTCTTAGTAGCTTCACATGTGTCAGATTTGGCTTTCAGGAAATACACCATATATACACCCGAGTAATCATCCACAAACATCAGACAATACTTGAAACCTTCACGGGCAGTAGGCTCAATTGGGCCTGCTAGATCACAGTGGACCAACTCAAATAACTTACTGGCTTTTCTGTCAGGATTTCGATTTCGGTATTGAGGCATCTTCCCCAAAGTACAAGTGTCACAGTTAAATTCTGACTTATCTGAGACTTTCATACCGTCAACGACGTTTTCTAATGCTAGGATGTCTTGTACATTGCAATGACCCATAGTTTGGTGCCAATTTTTGCTACTACGGGATACTTTTTCGGAACCTTTCACAGAGTTCAAATAGTACAACCGACCTGATTGATTGATATCAAAAGCAGTGCCATCTGGGGCAATTAGTTGAGCATCGTTTGGACCAAAATTGACATTTGCACCCCTTCTAACAGCAGCTTGTACAGATAAAATGTTTTGCTTGTAGGATGGTATATACAATGCATTTTCAAGTACAATATCATGTTTAACACCATTGCTGTCATGCACTGAAATTGATGCATTACCCTTACCAAGGACTACATTATCTGATCTACTACCATCTGCTAGTTCAATGACGTGTTTTTCAGTACTCAAATCTTGCATTGAAAGAAAACTTTCTTTACTAGTAATAATATGTGCAGTAGCACCACAATCAACCAAAATAGAGTTACAAACATCAGTCAAAACAGTGTCAGTATTTTGTACATAGTCTGCTTTAAACACGAATGAGTGATTATCAGCATCCTCTTGGACGGTCTTCACAGTATCACTGCTTGGTTTCTTCTTGTTTTTGCGACACTCACCAGTTGTATGTGTTGAGCTTTTACAGTTATTACACCACTTACGGTTGCTCTGGTTGCCGTTGTTTTGTCCCTTGTTGACGTGACACTGGTAGGACTTATGATTGGGTTCTCCACAGGTGTAGCATGTTATATTTCTTCTTGGGTTGCTTGTTCTTGGATTTAGTTGCATAATGGTATCTTTTTCACACGCAGTCCTGTGGCGATACCTTTCATTCTCTTCGAACGACTTCAGTGCTATTTTATAGTCCAAGAAACTACAATCTTCATCTTTCTGAGTCATAACTGTACAGAAGGTGTTGAACCTGTCAGGTAGCCCCTTCATGGTAATTGCCATCAGCAAGCTGTCACTAATGTTTTCTCCAGCAGTTTTCAGAGAATTGCAGATAGTTTCTGCTCTAATTAAGTAGTCAGTTACATTTTCGTCTTCACCCATCTGTAGTGATGTGAGCTGAGTGTACAGGTAAATAATACGAGGTTTACCTTTTCCCATGTAATGTTCATTCAAAATCTTCAATGCTTTCGGACCATCATTTGGAGCATCACGCATAATCAGACTCAGGCTTCTGTCATCCAAGTACTGAATTAGCTGTGCAAATGCTAGTGCCTTATTTGCTTGACTTGGTTCATCAGTTCCATGAAATATTCCATACATTTTCTGAAGTCTCATGTGTCCCAAAAATTTCATTTCCCACAGTTCATATTTATCCTGATCTCCATCAAAGTGGAGTCTGGGCCCATAACCTGTTGGTATGTTTGTAGCCATTGTGGGAAGATTAAAAATAATCTAGAATAAGTTTTAATTGTCTTTTATTCCATGTTTTTATTTCACACAAAGGTTCACATCCTATCACACACAACACAAGTGATGGAACACGTTTTTACCCTCTTTATAAGGTGCCGTTAGTTTTAGTACTTGATTTACCATCTACCTAATAGTCTGCAAATATTGCGAGAATAAGTACGACGTTTCCGTTTAACTCAACAGAAAACATCTTTGAGACACTTTTAAAATGTCATGAAAGGGTGAAGCACCTGCAAGCTGTGAAATGAAAGGCAACCACATAAGAAATCACAGACCATTGATTGTATTGGGTTTTTGACAAGGGTTCAAACGAACCAATTGGACCTAATAGACTTCTCTAGCTGTCCTGGTGGAGACTACAGATATTCTACATGTCCGTGATCACTTTTCTAAGTACAGTTGGGCTTTCCCCCTTACCTCCAAACAAGGTTCTGAGGTGGCTGAGAAGATAGTTGAACTATGAAATGTAGATAATACAGGTGTTTGCTTGTTTTGTTGTTTCTGTATATGTCTCTTTATGTTTCTTCACCATTTCTTTGCTATAATCACGGTACTAAACTCAGTGAATAATGTATATGTTTAATGTTGCATATCACCAATAAAGTTTAAAATGAATATATTATATTTTATTTTTGTGATTACAGTTACATAAGCATGATTTTAAGTTCTGTGGACAGATAAATTTAAGTTCTGTAGACAGGATTTTAAATTCTGTTGAAAGAATTTTAAATTCTGTTGACAGAACTTAAAATCCCTCCGGACCAGTGATATCCAAGGAATTTGAGTTCGGTCAGTATAATTTAAAATTCTGTCATATGTATATACTGAAATTCTGGTGTATTGACCAACTTAAATGTATGCCTAAAATAGAAGAGGGAAAAAGACAGCCTAAAATGGATGGAGTTCATTAAAATCTTTATTGGGTAATCATTTTTATAGCAATTTATCTACTTACTCCTGGGTACCAAGCTATCACTCATGCTTTTAATGCAGCTTTGTAATGAAACAAAAAAGGGAGAGTTAAAAGGCGGGCATTCGGTAAATGCCATCTACCTTGCCTTCAAAAGGTTTTGTTTTTCTTATCACCAAGTGCATTCCAAAGCTCCAAACTTAACCTGTCAGAGTGCTGACACAAAAGAAATGGTTTAGCATTTCTGTCTTTTGTATTGCCAAACCTGTTTATTTTTCTATATTTGCTATTTTTACATTACCACTGAACACTAAACATTAATATTGTTGGCAGTTTGGCATAGAAAACTGCAACATTATGTACAAAGTAAAATGATAAAGAGGTAGCATGTAACCATGTTCAAAGGTTAAACATTTTGCAGTCTAAATGTTGGTACAGCTGCTTATGAATGTCATTTTCAAAATTCTGGATATTTACAATCTTTTCTTTCAGTGGTGGTTGTTTCTCGTTGAAGCACTTAACATTACTGTAAGTCCTGTAAGTTAAGGTCGACAACAAGAAAATTTTTATTGATGGGAGGTTACTGAGATAGTTCCTTCGCAGGCAAAAAAAGTGGGAGAGAAGCCTAGTCCCCTCTGGTCCCATAACACAAATGTCACTACAGGTCCTTTACGTCTCAAATATCTTGAATATTTCAAGGCCTTAAGTGGCTGAAAAGGACGTGCTCAGTTATATTTACAAAATGTTAAAGCCTTTTCACAATTAACAAGGAAAGACACACTTGAGGTGGACTGGGCTTGTTTTAATGTATCCCAGTCTTCAGTTCAAAGTTTAGAACACTCTATTTTAACTTTATTTATAAGATTATATGGTTGCTACCTAAGTTTCACAATGTCTTAGGGTAATGGCTAGTAAACAGCAGCACATCATTTCCTCTCAGCAGGGAACATAATGTCTGAATTTATTGCACATGTAACGTCACCATATCTTGATTTGATTGTCATCCCAGTGCAACAATATATTAATCATATATGACTCTACCCACTGGTTGAATCTCTTGTTTTAGTATTTTGTAACAATTACATAAATCTAACATAGTTAGGTATAGCACTAGGTTTGTGAATCTTTTGGGACACAAGTAATAGCCCCCCTGTCCAAGGATCATATCCATAGACACAAATATCAGAATGTTTTAGTATTGCTTATGTCACTCAGTTTATATTTTAATTTTCTCTTTCCTTGTCCTGAAGTAGCTTTACTTAAATACCAATATAATGAACAACAGAAAGTTGTAGAAATGATGAGAAAGCAACTGAGAGATATAAAACTCTTTTATAATATGAAATGGGCTAAACACATGGAATACTTAATTTGGTATGCCTCCTTTGATTTATGACATCTTCATGTTAAGTCCCCAAACAATTATTTATAGTGAATAATGTGTTTGTATAGGTTTTCAATGTAAGGCTATTTACTGGTTACTGTAATAATCTACCTTTATCAGCATAACCTAGCTACTGTAGTGTATCATACCTTTTCCAAAAGGGAGGATAGTGAGTTTAACTTTTTGACCCTCTGGCACTTTGATGGTCCAGGGACAGTCCTTGGTACCCACAGGATGTCTCTGTATGGTGACGTCACTGGCTATATAGCCCACGTCATCCGTGAGGACCATTTGTGTGGAGCTTCTGTCATGACAGGAAGCCAGGCCTGCAGTGGCAACTGTAAGCAGAGTGGCAAAGCTGATACAGGAGTTTATATTTTGAGAATGATGTTGGAATGCCAATGATTGAACATGTGGGACCCCAGAAATAATAGTCTATATGACATATAACAAGTGATACATGGAAACGACGTATTATAGTCAATAAATATTTTGCATTAACATAAAACAAAGATTACTGTCTTGGTGGATGGGTTGGTTCTATCATATTCAGCAAATGGGATAAATAAATTTAAGGTAGATACTTTTAAATTTATTGTGGATGAAAAATGACAGAAATAGTTGGTTTTGCGATTTGGTGTCATAAAGGATAGCTAGGTGCAATGTAACAAATATCAACTGTACCATACAAGGCAAATGTAATATTCAAAGCTATTGAATATCCCCGACTAAACTGAACTTCCATAAGCAAAGCAACCAAATGCTTAGAGGACAAATTAATATGAATAATTACGGTTATGTAATAATACAGCATGACTAAGTTGCAGGAGTATTTCCAGATGTTGTTTGCCATATGGTGCAGTAGTGCACGCTTCATTGCATTTTAATCGACAATTATTGTGCTTTTTATGCAATAAATATCCATTGTTGGAACATTAAGTTTAATCGAATACATTCTGCAATAAACTGACAAAAGAAACATCATTTACAGAGGTATAATCAGTCTAGGTTAGAGTATCGACTCTTTGCTACAATGGTCCATATGACATAATATCTGTTTTGTTACATACACAAGCTGTAGGCTGTTCAAAACAATAAAAGACAATGGCCCCTCACCTTACACACAGGTACAACTCAGCTTCCGGTAACATACCAGGTCTTTGGCATAATGTTATATAATTTACACTAGGTATCCTACTACAAAAACTTGTTGTGAACTGTTAAAGTAAATAATATAAGACAATCATCCCTTACCTTTCAGAGACATATAAGTAGCTTCAGGAAATGTGCCAGCACCTTGGAACAAAGGTTAAGTCTTATAACATAAACCAGCTATACACACTTGTAATCTTTTCATAATACGTGTAAGGCAAATGGTTCCTACCTTTCACACAGGTATAAGCAGCCTCAAGGTAAGGTGCTAACTCCTTGGAACAAGGATTCATCTTGTACAACATCTGTCCTGCCACATAGACTGAGCAGCGCTTCCTGCCAGAACACCTCTGGTCAAAGAATGACAGGACATCTTCCTCACAGTTCAGATCATATGTATCTGTTGTACATCTACCAGTGCGCATGCGACCATACTTGGCTTTCTCCATAAGGATCACCTCTCCATCATGACACTCCGCCTCAAAAGAGTCACCCTGGCAGTATTCTTTGGTTTCTACAATGCAGGCAAAATATGGAATATATGTATTGCACATTCACACCTGCTTAAGCAACCAGCTTATTGCTGATATCTAAGATGATGCTGTGGAACTTCTTAAAAACAGACATAAAAACCACCCTGTGTATGGCTTATTTTGTAACCCTGTTCCACTCTTTTAAATATGCCTCCCGGCTGCCCCAATACTTTATGTCCAGAGCATAATCTCATTGGTCATGTGATGAAACGTTTTAGTCGTGAAAGTTGGAAATAAAATCACAGCAATAGTAGACACTTGTCCCACATTTTAAGCATGTTTCAAAACCTTTCTGTAAGTGAACGTTTCTGTGCTAGTTGCTATAACTGGTCTGCTTGATCACCCATAACTTCTCTTTAGGCTTCTACAACTAGTCTCTTGACTGCTACAACTTGTTTCTGTGTTATTGTGACCAGTATTACACATTCTTCTGTAAACAATAGTAATTCAATCACATCTGAAAATTAGTTCATTGATTAATGTACAAAAGGTATTGGAGCTTTGTGCCTTGACTTATCTTTATGGATTTCAGCATTAAGGAGCAGGTATTAAGACTTGTCTCTTGAATTGTTATACTTATCCTTGCATTTGGGACAAATCATGTGGTTTGCCAGTATTCCCCACCCTTTTTGAATAGGATTCGTCTCAGTAACATACCATGATATAAATTTAGGATGTCTTATGATGAGTCTTGCAACTGGAACTAGAGTTAAAACATCATCTTAAAAAGAATCTGAGATTTGAGAGAACTTAGTAGCTATCTTCAGATACAATGGAATGCTTATATCTTTTAAATGCTGGTAAAATTGTTTTTACAAAACTATGTATATAATAATATGTGTATTTATTTTTCTTTTGCTTCCTAATATTTTTTACAAAACACCAAATAATTAACTCAAAGTGATTAAAATACACAAGTTAATCATCAGTGTAGAGTTATATTGTATCAACACAATGGTCCAAAGACCAGCAAAGGAAAATTAACTCATGGATTAAAGACGATCTAATCCTCAGGGGTTTGGATCCTGGCCTTAAGCGGAAAAGTTGGTGCAAAGAACGAGAAAGTTTATGCATGTAGTTTCTTGCACGCCATATCCTGCAGTTTACACTGCGGAATCTTGACCAGCTCCCACTTTTTTTCTTGTAGTTGTCCCCACTATCAAGACACCATTTTAAAAATGACAATCGTCAAATCCTTAATCGTCTGGTAAATATGTAATCATTCAATCAAAAGATAATTCAGTATCACACAGCGTGGGTTAGTTATTATAGGGTAATTCAGATCAGTTAGGTATCACAGGATGATTCAGTTGTGCACCAGATCAGTTTGTTTTAACTAGATAATTCCAAGCATGCTCATAGGATAAGTTTATCACAAGATAATTCAACCGGTCACCCTAGTTACTTTCAGATGTACACACGAGATCAGGTTATTTTCGCAAGGTAATTTCAGAATCTATACCTATCAGATCAGTTTATTATCATAAAATACTTCCAGCTCTGCACATAAGATCAATTTATTACCATAAGTTAATTTTTGTTGCAGATTATTTATTACCACAAGATACTTTCAGCTGTGCCCACCAGATCAGTTTATTATCCATAAACAGCTAACATTTTTGCATAACCTGAGTAACACCTTACTGTGAATTCATCCAGTACTCTTGAAACTTGTATGCATGGGCTGAAACAATATAGTGGGTATGTCATTTAACACTGACTCAAACAACTAATTAAGTTGGATCTATGAAAGCAAGGACCCTCCTTCATTTACAGAAGACGATTAATTTCTTGATATTTGATCAAGACATTCAGTGAAGTAGCGATGGTGTTGTGAAATGAAGAGCAGATATCAATAATTTCAATGTCTGAAACCAGATATTCATCCTATGTCACATGATTTAATGAATATGTAACCCTAGTGTGTTTTGTTAATTACCACTTTCTCTAGTGTTTATTGTAAAGTGGTAATTGTCATATTTTATACCACTAATACGACAGAGAGTGCAAACCCCCGCCCAATGGAAAGTGTAGTCAGTATATGTTGAATGACACAATGGTTTTGAGGGGTTTTAATCAATTTCTTTCCTCTGTAAATATATGTATTAGTACTTTCTTATTTTAAAAATCTACAAGTGGAATATAGAAGACTATGTGTGAAATATACGCTGATAAGCCCAACTGACACCATGTCTAAGATTCGTAAAGTTAGTCTACCAGGGATTTATTATTTTGAAAAAAGACAATATTCCTTACTAATATTTTAAAAACCCAACGAATATCAAGAAACGGTCTGTTTTTTTAATACCCTAATTGAGTTAATCCACTCAGAAGGCCTACTCCCAGATGTTTCGAACATTCTTATCTTTTGTGGCAAATAAACTCATCTCTGGCATAGTTCCCTCATTCTTACTCTCATTCATGGAATTCCAGCTTTACAACAAAGTCTCCTAGGCCAGCATTAACAATCACCACTCGGTGATAAAGGTCTCCTGCATTTAATATGATCTTCCCACTCACATCTTCACTGATCCCAGGATTAAGTACTATACAAGAGCTCTTGCTCTCCATGGACCTTTCAAAGTCACTATTAACTCCATATGTAATTGATATACCCCCTACTAGGATCGTACGTCAATGTGATGCTATACATATGGGAACCATATTCAAAGCAGCCTACACGCTTTCCTTCTTTTCATTACTACGGATCGCCAATTTAATTCCTCACTCCATCACTGCCTTCAATAAACTTTAACAACTTACCACAGCAAACCTGGTTTTTGCCCCCCCCCCCCCCCCCCCCCGCCCCCCGGGGCTCTTGTAGTGGTTAAATGGACTAAGACTCAGATGCGTAACAAAATTAAAGTGTTGATAATTCCAAGCTTACCTTCCTCGTCTTTTTATGTCCAGTAGCGGCTTTGAAGGCATAAACCACTTATTCAAATTAAGCTTTACTCTAACTGGGTTCCACTGACTGATTCTTGGTTAGGAAAAAATCACTTACATATTAAAAACCTTGAACCTATACAGTCCATCTTTTACCTTTCACTCCTTTCGGCGTTCAGGTGTCACCCTGGGTTTTCAATGCTAAAGTTCCCTTTCAGGATTTACTCCTTCAGTAATCCTCAGAAGTTCCTTCAAAGCTGCTACTGGACTCTGTGTTTGCCGTTTGATTACATGTTGTAGTGTTTCTGACCATCTCATTGGTGGAGAGGAGTTACAGTAGTGTATGTATCGTATGTATATTTTATAAATTATACCAATTTTTAATGTTTCAAGTTTTGACAGTAACTGGGTGTCCTGTTATAGTTCTGCCGTGTCTGTATTTATAGAGACCAGACAAGTTAACAAAATTTAGCCAATAAATTTAACATACTTGGCATTAAGGTATCATAATTGGTCTTATATGATAGAAATTTAAAACATGGAAAAAGTATGATGAAACTGATCATACAAATCTATGTTATCGACAGGAAATGTTGATTAAATTCTGTAAAATATATATTTTCCAATTTCTAAAAATGAACTTTATTTTCAATACCCATTTCATTACAATACACATTTGCTATCACATTGGGATAGTGGATGACATCAATTTCATAACTGAGATTACATTTTTAGCCAAATCCTGAAGATTCATCATAAACTTAATGTGGGATTTCTATGTTTGGATTTGTCTCCAGTTTCATCATTGTCACTGTACACTAGCCTTAAAGCTTATTGACTTCAAGTAATTGCTTTAGACAATTGAAAATATTCTTCCCTGTCAAGGGGATTGGAGGGATTCATTAGCTCCTGTTAATTGTCCAAAATCTCTGAAAATCGGCTTTTGTTGAATGGGAAGATTAATGCTATTACACTTTTGCAGATGAATCGATCACCTGTACAAACGTTCGTAATCCATATAACACAGTGAGGTCTTCAGAATAAATAGGCGATTTTATCGATCTGATTAGAATTAGGTTTTATGGGCAATTGTTTTCACAATACAGGGATGACAGTTATTGTAACAGAGGATAAAAGCCCCTTGGGAAAATCTAATTGCAAAAGGGGGAGAGATAAGCACTTGGGGGGTTACAATACAAGGCTTAGCCGCAGAACAATAGATTCAATTAAATCACCGGCAGGGGTTCTTAATGTCTCAAATACACAGAGCCAACCAAAGATGTATATTTGAACATTAAAAATCTTGCAGAACAGGGACAAGCTGTAGAATTAAATTCCAACAGACCTCCGACAAAACATATCATAATAAGTACATGGGAAAATCTAAATTTATTTTGTAACCGTATGGTGATCCAAATTGGTCTCAAATTTTAATGGGGTCTGAGTTAGACGAAGATCCATCTTCTGATTTTATGTTCATGAAATTACAACAGGCTGTATTTGTGTAATTCCGTTAACAAAGAAACTGACAAACAGACAGACAGTCAGGCAAACGACCATAAAAATAATACCTCCTTGCGGGAGGTAATTAAGATTTTGAAAAATATTTTGAACCACACGAATCTGTGCTAACATTTACACAGGCGTAGGAACTGGGGGGGGGGGGGGGGGGGGGGGCCGTCGCCCCCAACCAGATAGTTGGGGGGTGGGGGTGGGGGTGGGGGTGCGGGGATATCTTTTTTGCCCCCCCCTCCCAACTTTTTGAAATGGAACTAAACTCCAATTTTGAAGCACGTGTTTTCAGGTAAATCAATAATATGTTATCAAATTACACTTTGACCCTGTTCACTGTTCACATGTACTATTGTATATGATACCATTTATTTTTATGATTTGTGAAAGCATATTTTCAGTTAGCCCACCATGGGATTTGTAAATTTCTGTGAAACATTTCACTTGTGCAGACCAAAATCATGCGTATACTAATCTTCTACACTTAATTTACCTTATTGCTAATTATTTAGAACTTAAATATGTAGTTCCAAATTCACTGAGAGCAACGGTTTAGCACATCAATTTGTCAGCTGATGAGATATTTCCCAGAAAACTCTTCCTTGTTTATTTCACCTAGCCAGTCCAGTGATTATACCTTGTTTGGAAATACTGTAATGAACAAGCCCTGGAGAGGCTACTGTTATTAATGAAATGCACTGAGGTCAAGCCAGTTGTTTGTGGAAAACTCACCACATTATAAATGCATTAAAAAGCACTTAAACACAGAGATCCTACAAACCTCCAGATATCTGGAGCAGTTACTTTTGGGCAATGGCTTTGTAAAGATGTATCTCCTGTTTCTAACATATTCACTGTTTTGAATGTTAAATATATGTAACTTGAAAACATGGTGTCAGAAGTAAAACTTCAATTTAAAATTAATTAAAGAATATATTCACAAGCAAAAGGATAACCATTTACATACAATAGCAAAAGGATATAATTGGGAAACAGTTATTTTAGACAAGCAAATAATTGTGGACAGTTATATTATAATCTGTATGTAATTCAAGTGCTCTGAAAAGGTGATATAAAGCAAGAAAAAAATAAATACAGGAAAATGACTGAGGATCAACCATCTCAAAGCCAGGGAGCAGCCGCAGCAGTAACTCAGCCGGTGTACATCCCAGGAAACTTTCCCTTGCCAGCACCATTAGAATATAAAGGTGATGTATATTCCAACTGGAAATTCTTCAGACTCCAGTGGGAAGATTATGAAGTCGCAACACAACTGAACACCAAATCAGAAGAAATGAGGATAGCTACATTGCGTTCAGTTATGGGGAAAGAGTGCCTGAGAATTTATACACACCTTGACATCCCAGAGGCGGATAAAAAGCAGGTGAAGAAAACACTAGATGCCCTAGAAAAGCATTTTCAGCCAACAAAAAACACTGTATATGAACGCTACGTATTCAACAGCTGCTCACAAGGACAATCAGAGAGCATAGAACAATATGTAGCTCGACTTCGGCAGCTAGCATCAACATGTGACTACGGATCTCTGACAGAAGAGGTCATTCACGACAGGCTCATTCTCGGTATAAAGGATTCAGCTGCCAGAGCCAGAATGTTCCGCAAACCGGATCTTAATCTGGCTGAAGCAATCAACATGTGCCGTATAGCAGAACTTTCGGAAATGCAGCTACAGAAAATTGGAGCACCCGATGAGTCAATCCATTATGCAAAGCAAGGAGCAAAGCAGAAACGAAAAACACAGAAAAAGGACGCAGAGTCAAAGAGAGGACAGAAACAGAAATGCAAATACTGTGGACAAAGCCATGAATTCGGAAAACAGAAATGTCCCGCATATGAAAAAAAATGTAGTAAATGGGCTAAAATGAACCACTTTGCTGCAGTATGTAAGCAGTCACAGAAGCAGGTACATATGGTGCATGGTGTGTTCTCTTCAGATGAGTCTATAATGCACATAGACCACTATGTCGGATCAGTGAAAACCCATGGGAAACAGCTGGTTGTTTCACTGGAACTCAGCCAAGAGAAGACCCGGACAGGTAAAATATTACCATGTCAGTTAGACACTGGCACCAGCGTCAATGTAATCAGCGACAGAGATTACAACGAAATTTGTGACAGACCTAAACTAAAGGAAAGCAATGCCAAATTACACCTTTACGACGGGTCTTGGATGAAACCCCTGGGGATGGTACTGTGTACGCCAAATACAATGGCCAAACATACAAACTTGGATTTCAAGTGGTCCCAACATCTGTTACCCAGAAACCACTTTTGTCTGCTAACACATGCAAGAAACTGGGTCTACTGACAGTACACGTACCTGAGCAGACCAATTATGCAAGGGTGGACAGTGCTGATATGGCTGAAGCAGGAATAACAACAGAATTTGCAGATGTTTTCACTGGCACAGGATGTTTTCCGGGTGAATGTCATCTGGAATTAGAACCTCATGCTAAACCTGTACAACATGTTCCAAGACGTGTCCCTGTAGCAATCAGAGAGGCAGTCAAAGAGCAGCTAGATGATATGGAACAACGAGACATTATAGTAAAGGTCACTGAACCTACAGACTGGATTTGTAGCATGGTGGTAGTTAAGAAACCAAACAAACTCAGAATTTGCATCGACCCTAAAGATTTAAATGCTGCAATTAAAAAAACCAAGATTTCAAATGCCGACCATAGATGAGATGCTCCCAAGATTGCAGAATGCCAAAATATTCTCAGTACTTGATGCCAAGGAAGGTTTCTACCACATAAAGCTGGATAAGCAAAGCAGCATGTTAACAACCTTCTGGACACCTTTTGGCAGGTACCGCTGGCTAAGAATGCCATTTGGAATATCAAGGATCATGACAGAAACCTGAAAGCCTTACTACAAAGAGCCAGGGAGTCAAATCTAAAACTGAATAAGAAGAAATTGAAGCTGCGCTTGCATGAGGTACCATACATGGGTCATCTTCTAACTGCAGATGGGCTGAAACCAGATGAAGAGAAGATTAAAGCTGTAAAAGATATGCCTAAGCCAGCTAGTAAACAGGATGTGCAAAGATTTCTGGGTTTCGTGAACTACCTGTCAAAGTTTGCTCCCCATCTATCAGATGTGTGTGAACCATTGAGGAGGCTTCTTGATAAGGATGCCATATAGACATGGCAAAAGCAGCAAGAAAATGCTTTCAAAGAAGCTAAACGAGTTGTGACAATGCAACCAGTATTAAAGTTCTACAGCCTGGATGAAGAAGTCACACTACAATGCGATGCAAGTGAAAAGGGGCTAGGAGCAACTCTGCTACAAAACAAGCAACCTGTAGCTTTCGCTTCAAGGGCTCTCTCCAAAACAGAACAAAATTATGCGCAGATAGAAAAAGAGTGCCTCAGCATTGTATTTGGCTGTGAAAGGTTTAGGCAATATCTACTGGGTCGCAATACTATATATGTGGAGGCAGATCACAAGCCTTTAGAGGTCATCTTCAAAAAACCTCTGCTCTCAGCACCAAAGCACCTGCAACATATGTTGCTGAGACTACAGCATTACAACCTGGATGTAAATTACAAAAAAGGATCTGAAATGTACATCACAGATTTCCTGTCAAGGGCAAGCCTACCACACAGCCATGACAAAACAAATGACTATGACATATTTAGCTTGGAGCTAGAAAATATGAACTTTGCAGAGTTTCTCCGTATATCTGATACACGACTACAACAGATTCAGAAGCTCACATGCTCAGACTGTCAACTTCAGACACTAAAAACAACTATCCTGGCTGGTTGGCCCAACTGCAAAGATGGAATTCATCCAAGCATCAGAGAATTCTGGTCCATGTGAGAAGAACTAACCATGCAAAATGGCATCATCTATAAGGGTCACCGAGTCATAATTCCCAAAGCCATGAGAGCTGAACTCCTTAGTCGCATTCATTCTAGCCATTTAGGAGCAGAAGCATGCTTGTGCAAAGCTCGTGACGTTGTTTTTTGGCCACACATGAATGCAGACATCAAAGAGGAAGTAGGCAACTGTGCAACCTGCAGTGACTCAATTGATAACCAGCAAAAAGAACCCTTGTTGACACATGAGATTCCGAGTCATCCCTGGAGCAAACTTGGGATAGATCTCTTCAGTATAAGAGGGAAAGACTATATGGTCACAGTCAACTTTTACTCAGATTTCTGGGAAGTTGACAGATTGTACAGTACAACAACAGATGCCGTAGTCAAGAAACTCAAGAGCCATTTCAGTCGATATGGAAGACCTGATGTTGTAGTGACTGATAATGGACCATAGCTGGTCAGTTATGAATTCCAAAAGTTCAGCACTGACTGGGAATTTGCCCATATAACATCATCTCCTTATCACAGCTCATCAAATGGTAAGGTAGAATCCGCCGTGAAAATTGTGAAGAAATTAATCAGAAAGACTCAGAAAGATGGAACAGACATTCACAAAGCAATTTTAGACTGGCGCAACACACCTACAGTTGGCATGAACAGCAGCCCGGCACAGCGCCTGATGTCAAGACGAACTCAAACGTTACTTCCAACATCAGAACGTTTACTGCAGCCTGAAGTAGTTCCGGATGTCCATTACAATATCACACAGAAAAGACAGCAAGCCAAAAAGCTGTATGACAAACATGCAAAGCCACTTCCACAGCTAGAAATTGGAGAACCTGTGTATGTTAAACCACTTCCTCAAACTAACAACAAAACATGGAAGGAAGGAGTGTGCACAGAGAAGCTTTCACAAAGGTCATACAAGGTTGCCGTAGATGGCAAGACAGTCAGAAGGAATAGGATACATCTTAAGGAGAAAATACAAGACAATACAACCTCAGAGGAGCAAATTGAACATTCGACCCAAGATCAGCCAACAGAAGTCAGAAGAAGCACCAGAAACAAAAAGGCACCTGATGTGTACCAGGCTGGTTTTAGCTAACTGATTAAATGAAATTATTGTGTAAAGTTTATTCTTTTGTTTAAATTTGGATACACTCACTTAAACTGTGTATGAAAAAAGGGATGTTTGGAAATACTGTAATGAACAAGCCCTGGAGAGGCTACTGTTATTAGTGAAATGCACTGAGGTCAAGCCAGTTGTTTGTGCGAAAACTCACCACATTATAAATGCATTAAAAAGCACTTAAACACAGAGATCCTACAAACCTCCAGATATCTGGAGCAGTTACTTTTGGGCAATGGCTTTGTAAAGATGTATCTCCTGTTTCTAACATATTCACTGTTTTGAATGTTAAATATATGTAACTTGAAAACATACCTCCCCCTCGACTTGGGACTTAACCTTGCTAAAAATAGATATTCTATCAGCCTGGCATTTGGAGGAAAGGTCACATGTTCTGGAAACATCCAGTAAAACTAGACCTAGCACATCGGAGAACCAATGCAAATTGTATCCACCAAAAAAGACAACTCACCATAGACAATCAACCATCTCTTAACCTTGAAGGAGAAGCCCAAGGTCAAAACTGACCACATCAAAATATTCCTAGCCCATAATGTACTATAGGATGGTTTCACATTACAAACCTCTAGGATCAAGAATAAGCAAGTTATAAGCATTTCTAATTTAGGCTATCCTTGTTTGACTTTGAAGGAGGGGCGAAGGTCAAATCTGACCACATCAAAAGATTCCCAGCCCATGGTTTCCTATAAGTTGCTTTCACATTGCAAACCTCTAGACCAATAATAAGGGAGATATAGACACTTTTAAAGTCTGCTATGTGAGGTACTTTGGCACTCTGTGGATCACTTTGAATTAAGGGCTTCAAGGTCAAATGTCTGCAAAGTTGTAGAGTACATCTGCTATACATATAATAATAATAATAGTAGGATTTATATAGCGCAAAATTGATACAAATCCTCTAATGCGCTTGAGTCCAAGAAGGGAGAGTCCAGGGACAGGCATGGGTCGACATCTAAAAAGCGCCCGCCAGGGTATAACTAAGGTGGGGGGTATGCCAGCCTAAACAGGTAGGTCTTTAGCTGGCTTCTGAAACCATCTATTGTTTGCTGAGATCTGACAGCCTGTGGCAGCTTGTTCCATTCAGCTGGTGCAGCTACTGCAAAGCCACATCTGCCTATGTGCTTCTTAGGGCGGGTTGAGGAGATAGATATAGCCTGTTGCCGTGAGTGAGACTGCTCGAACTTATTAAAGCTGAAAGATACGATGGCTGTGAAAGATTAATAGCCTTGAATACCAAAAGATTATACTTAAAGAGGATGAGATGTTGAATTGGGAGCCAGTGGAGTTTTTTCAAAAAGGGTGTAACATGACTCATTTAGTCAAATCTGAAGATGATGCGGCAAAGAGCATTCTGGACTCTCTGTAGTTTGGCTATGTTGGATTTGCTTACCCCATAGAGTAAAGAGTTACAGTAGTCTAGACAACTACTGACCATAGCATTTGCCAGAAGTATTGCTGTCTCAACTCCAAGGAATTTGCGAATTCGTCACAAATCACGAAAATGATAGTAACATGCTCTGCAAACCTTGGCAACATGATTGTCAAAGGAGTTGTCTGAGTCGAAAATAACACCCAGATTTTTTACTTCCACCGACGGAGAGATATTGTTTTGGAGGAGTGGAATAGGGAAATTTGGTGCAAGCGACTCTCTGATGGCTTTTTGACCTAAAATGATAAATTCGTTTTTTTTCTGGGTTTAGTTTTAGTTTGACACCATCCATCCACTCCTGTACAGACTTGAGACACTCGGTCAGCTCTTCCATGCTAGAGTCAAAATTCCTGGAGTCAACTGCTAGGTAGATCTGGGTGTCATCGGCATACAGTTGATGAGTAACATTGAATTTTGAAATAACTTGACTGAGGGGACTAGTGTAGAGGGTGAAAAGGAGAAGACCCAGTACAGAGCCTTGGGGGACTCCGAAAGGGAGAATTACCGCCTCAGAGAAACTATCACCTATTTTAATTTTTTGTTTACGATTTGAAAGATACGATTTGATCCATGACAAAACCGTACCATCTAGACCAAACCAGTCATGCAAGCAGTCATATAAAAGAGAATGATCAATCATATCAAATGCCGCCGATAGGTCTAATAATGTTAGGGCCACTGCCTTTCCTGAGTCCACTGAGAGAGCTATATCACCTACAAAGAGATTCAACCTTCTACCAATGAGAACCAGCCAGTAGAAAAAGGTAGATAATTTTCAAAGAAATGCCCGCGGCTGCCATCTTGTTTTTCAGAATGAGGCCAATTTTAGTCCCAGAGAAGCTTACCTCCCAATAAAGATATCCTGCAAATTTGGTGAACCTATCTGCTGTAGTTTTCCTCTGAGAGAGTTAACATTGAAAATCTCTTTACGCGCGGCGGCGTAGTGAACGCTGGATACAGTAAACAAAAATAATTTATAATAATTGTGAATCACACAAAACGGGTGTACAAGAATACCCAGTGAATGCCTGTGGCGTAAGACATGGCCTATCTTGGGATATGTTGGTGTTAAGTCGGCGCAATCTAGTTCCTTTGGTCCTCGCCCCACCCCCACCCCAACGAAAAATTGCTTCCTACTCCCCTGATTTAATACTCTACCTGTATTGTAATTACTTCTTTTCTCCCCTAAAATGCACAATACTGGCATATTTTGTTCTGAGGTGACATGTAAGCCCGATTGGGTTGTGTAGATATTTTTAAATGTATTTTGCATATGTACTTGTCACTTTAATAAAGTTCTCTCTCTCTCTATTTATCACCCCATCAAGAAGGTTATGTAATCAGCTGTGTTCATTTGTCGGTTTCTTTGTCTGTGTTTGTGATTACTCCAAGACTAATGACAGGATCTTTGAAATCTAAAAGTTTGTATTTTAGTAGAGCCTGACCAAATGTTCAGGCCTTTTTTGCATCAAGAAGATGTTCCAGAGCTTTCCCAAAATGTAACCACTTCTTCCTTTAATGCTGCCTTAAAACTTCGTGAGTGTTTTTTTGTATCCAAAATATGATCCGTATTTTTCACAAAAGTATAATCACATATTCCTTTGGCCAGGCGCTACCCATCTAATGGATTTCAGAAACATATGTTCATTACTTTTGGACTTATTGCAAGCACAGACAGACAAACGCACTCAGAAACATAACCTTCTGGTGGAGTAACTAGTGTACAAGGGACACTCCGTGTATTACTTTAAGCAAGATCCTGTAGAGGTCTCACATTAAATGCTAGGATTTAGTTTGCTAGGGATTTCAGACAGACTTTTGCAGTTTGAAGTGAATTGTAAGCCCATTGGGGGTTTGTCAATTTGTGCAAAGTTATTTGACATTAGGATGTTAGAACAGATGAATTAAGTTATTGTAATTGAATTCAATATATTTGAGTCAAATTTACAAAATTAAATTTTTCCAAGCCATAAAATAAATTAATAGTACAACACTGAAACAAACATTCCATTTAAATTTATTAACAAAAGGTGCAACTTTAATAAAAAACGATCTCAGATAACAGTCCACTGGTGGCCCAACGGTGGGCCACCAGCGTCAAATGTGTTGGCCCACCTGAGGCTGCCACTGGTGGGCCACCGGTGGCAATACGCTGGTTGAAATTCTGGAATAGCATTAGCCAATCAGATTATGGCCTATAGTTATGTGGCCATTTGTGGATAAGACAATGATTGACAGGTTTGGGCAGATCTTAGCTAAGGGAATCAATGATAAGTCACATGACCAATGATGTAATCAATCATACATAAACAATGGTGGATGAAAGTCCTAAGGTGATATTCCATAATTCATTGACAAAATTATAATATGTCCAATGACAACTTCTGTATTGTAAATTTATAATAAAAATATTGTTTATATGTCTAAAATTGTTAAATAGTGAGTTAAAAATTGTGGGCTCCCTGAAATCTCGTTATTAGACACACACTTATGAATAAATTTTCACTAAGTTTCCCCAAATCCCTCATTATTACTCACCACCATCTTGAACAAAACCACTGTTGGCCAACCAGTGACCCACCGGTGGCATATTTTACAGACACAAAGATTGGTTGAGAAGACACCGTTGGCCCAACAATGGAAAACTGCTGATTATACAACCATAAACCACCGGTGGATCAACGGTGCTAAAATCTGCCGACCATACACCGTTGGGCCACTGATGGAATGTTATTTATTAGTTTATGACCAGAACTTACCTTTAATATGGTTAAAATACCATGTATTCAAATTATAACAGAAGGAACGGTTCAATTATGTGTCAAATTGCAGTACAAATGTAAATCTATAAAACAGGCCGTTCCTCTAATGTTAAAGCACACTTGTGATGTCATTCTATTGTTAAAAGTGTGCATTATTTTTAAGTAATGCACACTTTTTTGTTCTAATTTGCAGACACCTGAAACAGTCAAATCGTTTTTGCCAGAACCATAAGATAAATGCTATAAATTGAAACAAAAAATCTAAAGCAAATTAATTCATCAATAGGATGACAAAACAACTGTGTTTTAATTCCAGTTAAACAGTTGTATTATCCAGTTCATTTCTCCAAAAAGTGTTCTCAGTTTTTATTCCTGCTATCCATTTTAGAGTAAAAGTTCTACAGAACAGAAGAAATACCAGAAATCAATATTAACACATGGGCCCATATACAAAGGCCAATATATAAATAACCACTAATCAAGTGCACTGAGATTTAGGTTAATTGGTTTGTCAAGGGCTTTTAAAATAGTTCCATAAAAGTATAATATTTCAGGGGGATGTATCCAAAAGTGTGTGAGCTTTAAGTTGGGTAAAGTATTCAAAAGTGTGCCTCACTGGAAAAATAATGCACACTATTACTCGACCCCTTCGGGGTCTCGTAAAGTGTGCATTATTTTCCCAGTAAGGCACACTTTTTCATACTTTACCTATCACCTCAAGTCCCATATTCGAGGCCTCACGATGACATTGTAGATGATAAATGAAGACTGAACACAATTATTAATTCAGTCACCAAACTTTGGTGCAAAAGAGCGGTCACATGGTCTGGCATGGAATTCTGTAACTACTTCTAAGTTGTTGTTTGTTCTATTACCTCAATACTTCAATATGATAACATGACTATCTCTATATAGAAAGAGATTCACTAAGGTAACTATGGGAACATCCACTACAGTTGTAAGATTGTCGGAGACTGATGAAGAATATGATAAAGCAAATGCTTGATTATGACGATCACTGAAAATGTATCCATGGCTATTCTGCTTCTCTTGGAGAGAATGCTGGGTTATCTATGGGACAGATGAGGACGCTTCATTGTGACTCTGGATTCACACATCTCTGTCACCATCTGTAGTGACACAGATATTCAGAGAGAGTGCTACAAATTTAGGTGACTGGCAAGGCAATGGATTGTGGCATCACTCTTGGTACATTACAGGCTTGATGGGTTTACAATGCAAGGATTAAAGGAGACGGAAATAAACCAAGGACTGATGGCAAAAGTTTTAAAAGAGCTTTTAAAAATTCACCACATCAAGATATGTGGTGGGCAGTGGAGATGAAAGAAAGACTTAAATTATGACAACTAATGCAGATGAAAATGTCATTGATGAGGATCTCAAAATGACATGGACATCAGTAGTTAAGTTGTCTTAATGTTGTTGACGTCACATATGGCTTAATGACGTCACATATAGGTCCTCAGTGGCCTAGTGGTTAGCAGTTTGGCATCTAATCATAGGCTGTCACCTCTGTGGGTTCGAGTCCCACAAGTGGCAATGCTGAGGACCTGTCCCATTATGACCCTGGTTGTTGAATGAGACGCAAACCCCTAACTTTGAATAAAATATTCAGTATTCCAATGAACTACTGACAAAATGCGCAAAAGCTGAGACAAAGGGTACCCAGTATATTGAGCAAATGCGCAAAACAATATCAACAGTACCTAGTATACCCCAAACAAACACCAAATTACACATCAGAATTGGAATCCATATTCAGGAGGCATTGATTGATTTTCAAGTTTTAATTTAATACAACTTATTTATTTATTTAGGGTTTTACGTCACTTTTAACACTGTACAGATCATATCACGAGGGATAGTTTTACGGGTAGAGAAAACCAGTACATACAGTTGGCCAAGGTTCTGTACTGTTAACTTCCAACCATCGGGAAGCAACTCTCAACTTTCCCACATCAGGTCCGGGGTTTGAACCACCAACCTCATAGCCACCATGACCCCAGTTACAGTATTGCAGTAACCAGGGTAAAATCACAACATTGCAAACAGATTTGCTTTTAAGTGGTTCAGTGAAAAACTAACCTAATATCCTGTCGCATTTTACAAAATTCCTGTGACATTTATTGGACATCACAGCATGCCCCTGTGCACATTTTATAGCCATCCAAAATTCCACCCTGTAAGCTATATCATTTCCTCCCCCTCCCCTTCTAGTAAAAGTTGTAACATCAATTTCAACCTGATTCTGTAACACTGTAAAAAGGTCCAAATTAAAATAAAAATGCACTTTGCTAAAGAGAAAAAAACACTGCTCCTTAATATCCTGGGTGATAGCTTCTCATTTACACATTCCAATCCGGCAAATCTAGGATTGATGATGAAAAAACTCTGATATTTGATCAAAACAGGCAAGTTTTACTGTGAAACTTGACGTGGGGCATAAGGAAAGGTACATGATCTGACTAGCAATTTTATACTGATGCAAATTCTTGTACCTTTGTAGATTTGGGGTGACAGTGGCAGCTATTCTTTCTGTACTTAATGTTATCCTCAACATCAACTTTTAATTTAGATATGTAGATATACTGTGTTAACATGTAGTAACAGGACAAATCTTTTCTTTGTATATTTTTACAGTTTGCACGACTAAAAATTTGAGCTTATAACCCACATGAAAGTTCTTCCTTCCAGATTCAATATTGACATCAGTTCCCAAGGACAGCATGTAAATAAGTTCTTGGCAAATCATTTCCACCAAAAATTCTACTGAATGTTACTCCCCCAAAAGCTTACTAACACTAGTGCAAATATTACATTTAAAACCTGATTAATTTAAACAAAGTAAAGTAGTTCTTTCCTATCTCCAAGTTTCACTATGTATTTGAAAGGATTCAAAATATTGTCCACCTTAAAGTCAGTCAGGCACTATGTGGCTTGAGTTTAAGCCTACCTTCTCACGCAGAGGCCTGGAGCTTGCTCTGATATCCCCCCTTTATTGTGTCACAGCAGATAAATCTTCATCAAAGAGAGGAAGCAGAGAGACAGCTCATCCGCTTGCCATAATTCTCAATAAATGAGTTCACGCAATAGAACAATTGTGAAAATACCCCCCTTTTTATTGAGGGTTAGTTTCTAAGTGCTGGTTTTTTTCAGTTACCCATATTTTTTGGCCACATAAAGCACAAAGGGCAGACAGTTTTTATATTGTTTTAAATACAGTCACAGCTAACTACACACAGACAGACTAATACATAGTACTATCATCTAACTAATCCCTGCATGCCTTACTTGTGTAGCATAATCATAACTCACTTATGGTAATCAACACACACACTAGAAAGCAAGCCACCCAAAGGGAAAGCTTCACACAAGGTTAGCCATGGATAGAGAGAGGAAGGGAAGGTGTGAGGACTTTTAGAATGCTGTAAAAGTTCAAAGAGAAGTTACACAACATGGCAATTACAACAAAGAGTTCAGTTCCCATGTGAACAGGGAACAAATGAAAACCCACTGGACCATGTGTACATAAATAGAGGTTCTTAATTGGAGGTATTATTCACCAATAGTTTTTAAAAGTATAGGTGTATATGCAAGCTATAGATGTTGGCCAGGAAGTTAGATTTTAACACAGTCAGTACGACCAGTTAAAGGGGGCATTTTACATTCATCTCAACAACTAAAGCCCCTGTCACACCAAGCTTTTGATACCTAGATCACACTGTATTGGCCTCAGGAGCTACAAAGTATGGCAAAATATTGAACTTGTCAGGTTGCTTTTAGCTTGATGCTTTTCGTGTTTTGTTAGCATCCATAAGGTTTTATAAGTTGGGATTCAAATTTGTGTAGGTCACTTTGGACATAAGATGGACAGTAAATCTCAGTACCTGGCTTATTTGTAAATAATGGAAAACCCTCCATGCTAGCATGCTCTAGCATGCTAAACTAAAGTGCACATGCTGGAGAGGTGGGATGGAATGGCGATATTGGATGGCTCATTTTTAAGATACACTACTCAATTACAAGATCCATTTATGGAGCAATAAGGACAAGGTCTTAAAACAAACATGTTGATAAGTTTGAATGGCCCATTAGGTAGTTTTAGCCACATTTTCATCATGTTACCCAGTTTCAGATGTAAACTAAACTAAAAGCCACAGTGACAGGGGCGTAAGGTCATATCGGGAGGATACTCGATGCATGCAGCATGTTGGCCCGAGCTGAATTTCTCACCTGCAGCCAGATATGACACTCAAGTCATTCAATGTTGGTGATATTATGCTATAAGGTGAATAAAGTTTGGACAGACCTGTCGATCTTATTACATGAAGTAAGTAAAATTGAATTCTGTGAATCTATGTCCTGACGACAAAAACCAATATATACTATTCACTCAGAAAGCCCCCACCCCTCCTCTGCCAGTAAAAATAGAAAAATACCAAATGTTTAAGTTTTCATTGAATTGCAAAGTTCACAAAAGTCTACTGTATTTTACTCTGTCTTTTTATCTTCAATTGTGCAAGTTTAAGTGCAAGTTTTTAGACATCTCTTTTATCCTACAAAAATGAACTTTTCCAATCATGAAATACACGCCTACAGTATTTTAATGCATTAAAACCTGGACTTGAAAATCCCCAATCTTTGTCATTATTCAGATTGCAGATTGAAGTAAAAACCAGGGTGGTGTTTTAGGGAGAGACTGGATTTTTCTCTCATAAAAGAGAAATGTTTCCTCTCAGTAGTCATGACAGCAAGTTTGTCTTTTTTTGCCTAACTTTAGCATGACACCAGCAGACTGCAATTTCTGGCCATACAACACATAATCTGTCGTGTCATTTTGCTCATTGTTACTGAGACAGTAATAATTCCAGGGGACAATCATGGCACTCCCAGTTAAAGGCAACAGTTGCAGATAGACGCTCTTACAAGTTTGCCCTTGCCTTATATCTGCATAGAGTAATAGGCTCTAGCATCCCATTGGATTTGTTATCCTCTGCAATAAATGTGGTTAAAGAGAATTGGAATTGGAGGATATATATGTAAGCATTATAAAAATAACTTAATGGTTTCACGAAAAGAGTTAATATATTACTGTGGCTTATTTTAGTGATATTACTGTATATAGTCCCTCATTTCAGCAGAGAAATAGCTTTCGAAGGAAATTGAGATATGGATTTACTGAGGGAAAATGAAGTTGTAAGAGTTTGGGATGGGGGTAGGGGGAGAGAACTATTCTTTTGCAGAAAGTAAAAATAAATGAAATTGATCCAGCAATTCAGTGCTGTTTTTATATCACTTGAAAACAACGGAAATATATTTAAGTAGACTTGATTGTAATATTGCCTTGGATAAGAGTAGCCATTTGGGATATAAGAACCAGCATTCCTTGATCAAAGTATAACAGACAGACAGGTTTATTTTAAAAAGCAAGTCACACCATTGCACCTTCAATAAGGCTTTCACTGGAAGAACATTCAAATGTTACAGATATTAACTAACTAAGCTGGCATTTGAACATCAGTAATTTGACTGTGTGCAAATATCTCTTCCTGGTTACCTAAATTAAAAGAGGGGCCACAGTGGTAACACACTCACATCCCACCTATGAGATGAGAGTTCAAATCCTGGCCCAATCTCAAGTGGGGAAGTTCATAGTTGTTTGCCATTGATCAGTGGTACAGAACCATGACGAACTGTGTGTACTGGTTTCCTCTGTCCGTCTAACTATCAGTCACAATACAAGCAATTGAAAGGTACTATGTTTGAGGTAAAACACCACATAAGCTCCACTAAAGCTAAATTAAAAAGTGATTGCCAAATGCTTCCAAATTTGACAGTGCAATAACTGCACAGTCAACCAACACCTTGGGATTATTTGATATAGCCAATTTGCCAAGATCAATTTGCTAGGATCAAATTGGTAAGATGAGTTTGCTCCTTCTACCAAACACCTTTCTGCATCGTTACTCCATACAAAAAGTGCCCATAGCATAACCATGTACTCAGTTAGAAATCCCCAATTTTCTGCTTCAAAAATCCCAAAATAGATAATATATCAGATAAGCCTGATTAATGTGATAACAATTATGACCTTATCATGGAGCATATTTTTGCATTTTTCTTTTCTATTACTTGGTGCAATCACTTTCTGGGATACCCTTGAAACTGGTCAATTCATTAAGTTATTAGATAGGCATGAGCCAAATATCAGCCTTGATTAAGTCTTGCTTTGGCATTAAATGTTTTGATCTAATCAGTTGCTGTATTAATACCAGCCCATCACTTCATTATCGCCCAAATTGTTCCACCCATTCGCTAATGGTGTAATGTATAGTGATTTGGCCAGTCTGTGCAAACTTAATGTCACTGTTCAAAGAAGTTGTCTGGAATTGGTTATTAATGTAAAAGTGAATCATTTCATGGTTAGAATTTTAAATGCTTTGCTTTTATTATTAAATATATTGTGCACTAAAAGGGCATCTGTAAATAATGATAAGGTAATGTAGATGTAAAAAAGAATATGTTAATTGATATAACAATATTATTATTATTATTATTAACAATAATAAAAGAAGCCCCATTAAAGTATATGTCACTTTTGTAAAGCAATATGGTAAATAATTATAGTTTCAATAAAAATATAAATGGACAATATTTTAGAATCATTGTCATACTGCAATACAAAAATGTAAATAGAAATATGTCAAACTTGCCTACAGGAGTTCAGCAATATAATTAAATCTGATGTGCACTTAATTGTACCAACTGACAGACTCTAAGGCGCAGCCAAACAATTTTTAAAGTCATTGGTTCACTGACATAGCCAGATCATACCAGATAAGATGCAGTTTGTGATGGATGGCTATAGCATATAGGCTTTTGCAAACAGGTAAGTTTTGAGCTTTTACCTAAGGGAAACAATGGTTGTACATTGTCAGGAAGTTCATGCCAATTCTTAGGAGCATCGAAGGCAACACTATTGTCAAAGAGTTTGACTGTCTTGTGGAGTGAAGAATGAAAAGGAGGAACTGTTAGGTATTGATATACCAAGTGCTACAAAAGAAAAAAGGAAACCACGATATATTTAGAAAAAAGAAGGCACATTATTATAACATGTGGAGAATACTGATGGTCCACCCAGATCTCACCCTGTTGCAACCGACCTAAAACTTAACTTTGACCTAACATATTTATTTCACAGGAAATCAACTAATCTTGGGTTATGTATAACTATATCATCCAACATGTCAAACAGTAGATATTTTACTGAATGGCCAATGTGGGCAAGAATTTGTTGGTATAACAAACAAAAGGTTCTGCCAAAAGAGCATCAGCAAAACCATAATAGACATTAAATGACATTAACTGAAAATCCAATCTTGTCTCATTTAATATTTATAACGTGACTTGTGTTTGGAAGAGTAGTTTTTTTTTAACAAAAACACTTCAAAGTAACTTTTACAATTTCAGTGTGTATGGCATGAACACAGAGTAATGTTAAAGAACAAAATGAATGCAGAGTAATGTTAAAGAACAAAATGAACACAGAGTAATATTAAAGAACAAAATGAACACAAAGTAATATTAAAGAAAAAAAATAATAAAAAATATATTAAGGTTGTTTTAGTTGTGATGATGTTTGTTTTGTGACAAGATTGTTATAATGCCTTTTGTGATTTGTACTTACTATATATTTACCCTGTATTCTAAAATATTTGATTTAACTAAGAATTTTTCTGGCATTAATAATAAACATTTAAACAAAATATCACATATATATATTTCAATTTATATAAAACATGTAAAACCTGTTACTTAGTTCAAATCAAAGTAAGTCCAATTTAGGAAAACATTAATATAACAAATATCAATACATATTAGTAGTCTCATATTTCTTTTAGTCGCAGTTTTGGTTGTTCTGATATTTGTTAATATAACTGTTTCACTTTTGAGAGTTTACCCAAGTGAAAAGCCAAGTTCCTGACTGCTACGACTCATGAAGAAAATAAGCAACACTAAGACTTGAATACTCTTTTAATCAGAAACTTTACCTCTATTAGACAAAATCAATAAGCATCACTTTTACAAGAGAGACTAGTCAAAGAAAAGTTGTGACACAAAAAGATTAGTCATAATTGGCTTACGACTGAAAAGAGTGAGTACTTGTGACATAAATGCTCACTCAAAAAGGTTTTCAAACACATTTCAAAACCGGTAAGAGTATAGACTATTGCTGCAATCACATTGCCATACTTTATGAGTGAAACTATTAGTCATATATAACATAGCATATACTACTATATTTTTGGGCAGTCAGCAGGCAAACTCTCTGGCAGGGGTGTGTTAAGAAGCTACAGCTGTATTCTTTTATTTAACAAGATTGCTTCCTTGAGAGAGGTCAAGCTATTGTTTGACAAGCAGAATTCTATGGTTTTCTGACGATCTTTGGACACACACACATAAACACAGACCATTGTTATAACATTACCACACATTAAACAAGCCAATCTGTAATTCTATCCCCTATTTTCTCCCTACTCCTTTTTCAGATTTAATTAGCCTGAACAGCGTCATTTTCAGGGTTCTAATTTAACTACAACAACAAAAAGCAGGTGCTATCCATCCGTCAGTGGAGCTATTACTTGGAACTTTACAGTGCAAAAAAATACTGAGCTGTATATCCCAAGACACACAAATCAAGACTGAGAACAATTGCATGTGTCACTGGCAAGCTATGTTTGAATCAAATTTGTGGGAAGCCTTCAGTAACTCTTGCTCAATTCCGGTTGCTGTTAATTCTTAATTGTATCCACTGGATGCATCTGGTAGATATATTGGTTTATACATGGCTATGCCACCATCCCCACAGCAGTGTCTGTAAAGATTTTCCTATTACCACTCTCTAGCAAAAAATTATTTTAGCTAGATGTCTCAAATTTGCAGGGATATATCAATTATTATAAAAACTTGTCTGGGAATATTTTTAGCCTCTTTTTGAAATATAAGATATGTGCACCACAGCTGTTTCTTGGTGGTCATCAATGGCCACCTCGGCAGAGTGGTAACACTCTCGCCTTCCACCTCTGAGATCGGAGCCCGGCCCTTCCTCAAGTGGGGAAGCTGGTAGTTACTTGCTGTTGGTCAGGAGTTTACAGTACAGAACCTTGACCAACTGTATGTACTGGTTTCCTCTGCCCATAAAACTACCGGTATGATATGACCTATACAATGTGTTGAAAGCGACATTAAAACACAAATAAATAAATAAATTGACAGTCATCAAGGATTTTTACACAATCTGTGTCTAGTTCCCATATATGGAAGGTTGAATCTCTTTATGGATGATATTTTTAACAGCTATATGTATCCTGTATAGCAAACAGACAATTTGCCTTGACACCTGCACTTAAAGGTCATTTATTGATCCCAGAGGTGCCCCACAGACGCCATATTTTTTTAGTTTTAGGTATTTTATTGCTTGTAAATGTCTTAATTCTCTAAGGAAGCTGTTCCTCTTTGTTCTGAAGGTTAAAGATTTTATTATATAAATCTTCGTGACTTGCAGCATTTTACTCATTTGGTTGTCCTAATGAATTTTTTCTCTTCAATTTTGCTATGATTGTTGCCATAGGCCCTAAGAGCTGTAGCAATTTTAGCTACATTAAATTAATCAGTTTTGAATTAAATATTCTTACATTTAGAGAATTTTAGTGAAATATCTTGTTCAGCTACATTCTCCATAGTCCAACATGGTCACTAGTTTTGAGATGTATCACAAAAACTAATTGAGTTATGGCTGCTTTCTCACCTCTCAGTGGTTTCAATAATGAGTAAATGGCTTATATCTTCAGAAGTAATGCAGGTACACAGCTTCTGTCAAAGCTGTTCACCAATTTTTGTAAAACAATTGATGCATTTTTAGAATTTTTACAAAATACATTTTCTCTGAGACCTTAACTTTATTAACTTTTGGGATGTCATCCGCAATAGCTAAGTGAATTTTAGTCACTTTCTTACTTTCCAGCAGTTAGTAATGAGTAAATGGTTTCTTCATTGAAAACAAGTACTAGTTACACCTTTTCTTTTCAACATGTTCATAAACAACTGTTTGCACTACGTCATAGTGTTCATATTGGTTGTTTAATGTATAAGTGAGGAATCACAATAGCTAAGCGAGTTATAGCTAATTTCACACTTTGTAATTGGTAAATGGTTTATATCTTCTATATGTTAAAACTGTTAGAGATAATAATAATAATACTGGGCTCTTATATAGCGCTTTTTCTATTATTAGCTCAAAGCGCTTTACACAGTATTACCCCAGCAAGGATAGGTAGCCTTGGTAACCTTACCTATTGCTGCCATGCAAGGCGCAGAAGCCAGTATCCCTTAAAGCTGGGTACCCATATTTCCCCTGGGTGGAGAGAGGCACAGGCCAGGTTAACATCTTGCCCAAGGATAGGGCAATTCTAGCCAATTTTAGACTCCCTGATTAGTAATATCTACTTATTTTAGTGCTCTAAAATGTCGAATTTCCAAATTTTTACCACCATCTTGAATTTCGGTGAAAAATAAAAAAAATATCATTCATCCCAAAATCATTTAGTGACAGAGATTTCAAGCAAAGTTTAGACCGGATAGGTAGTAATGACTACTTCTTTAAGGACTCTGAAAAAATTTAGAATTTTTCGAATATTGGTGCCATCTTGAAATTTGGCCCAAATCTCAAATGTTGGTGTTTATCTCAAAAACAGAGATCATGCAGAAATGAAAGATGTTGTTTATCTCGAAAACCATTAGAGATAGAACAAGTTTGAACCCTTTTTGAACAGTAAGGATATTTATATTTAGGATGTTTTCTTGGTGGACACATTTTGCATCTGTTCACAGATACATACTTGGTCCAGTCTCTTGATTTTTGTTGTGACCATAAAAAAAGTTCTTTATTTTAGTCGTAATCGCAAAAAGTTGGTAATGAAAACATAGTTCCTCCCTGTCTTTAACATTCATTTGCATCCTTCTAGTTTGTGGTCTAACTGGTTTCACCCAATTTAAAGCAATGGTAGTACCCTCCGTATATGGATCTGAATGGACCATGTCTACTCAGATTGAGTGACTTTTAAGGTTGAATTCATAAGGTCCTCATAACAGAAGGAAATATGGGTGATAGAACAGATAGGTCAGGTAAGAATTGAAGTCATCACAGAACCAACTTCCGCTTTACATTTGTTTATTATTGCAATTGATGACATCCACAGGTCAGCATTGAGTTTTTACATCCCTTTCAACAGTCCATGTCATATTCAGACATGTCCTCAAGTCATTCCCTCGGGTTCTTGTGAAGCTGGGTCCGAACCAGTGGCCACCATAATGAGAAACAAGTGATTAAATGCTAAACTAGTTTGCCACTAAGCCATTGAGGAAAATGACATTGATATTGTAAGTGAAAGCTTTGCTAGTACATATCTTCTTTAGGTAGTCACAAACCATGAAAGTTACACAAATGTGAGTATCATAAAGTTTCACTGTTACTGGGATGTACTAAAACCTTTCACACAAGCGAATAAAATATACCATGCAGCTGATTCACGTGGTAATGTAACACACTGTAATTCTCTGTAATAAAACCTAGATACACTACTTCTGACTGAGTAAAATTGTCCATATAATAGCAATAATTGCACACTGGCTTTCAGTTCACCATATGACCATGGCTGTAATCAAGCTTGTAATGACACATCAATAACCCGTGTTTTGATTTGATATAAGCCAAGTCAGCATGATTATTTATTTGTCTATTTTTTAAAATTATTGTCGGAAGTAATGATTGTAATGAATATAAATAATATAACACTATATCCTGTTGGGTATCGATGACACAAAACCAGGCTAGTTTTCAAACAATCTGTCCTGAAGTTTCCCTGGCCAAATGGTATGTTTCTTTGAATTAATACACAGCAATAGTGTTTCTTTTTACATTGTACTTTGAATTTCGTCTTAGTTTTAACACCAGAAATTAAAACAAAGACTGAAGAAAATGTGAAAATACTTACAATAAAATAGAAAATAATTTTGGACTTTATATTAAATTATGTTAACTTCTTTCTGAATGTATTCTGTACTCTCCATCAATTAGTGTTTTCTTGAGTACACAAAACTATAAAAATACCAAAGTAGACTATGACTTTGGACTGAATCAGTGGCATGTCACACGGGTGTATCACGTGATGGTTCCTGTGTCAGGTATCACCTTACATGTCAGTAACATGTCAAGACAGGTTGTCAAAGTAAGTTGCCAAACATAAGCTTGGGGTACATGAGAAAATTCTCAACGACATTTGTGTAACGTTATAATGCCATACAGTAGTCCATGGCATTTAAAATCACTCATTTATCTGTCACGTGTGTTGCCTTGTCACTCATTCCTTCAGTTATTCCTACATCACCCCACAACTAAAACACTCTCCACTGGTTTCTAGTTAAATAACAGATTACAGTTAAAAATAGGCTTGATCACATGCATACTTCTAAAACATGGCCAACCAGCATCAACTCAGCAGAAAAATCTCTCTGTATACTTCATCTGAAAATATCAGATGAATATACCTTGACGACACCATTTGACCGTAGAGTTCACAAACCATGAAAACATTTTGTAACTCCTTCAGTCATTATGTACCAAATTTCTGGAACTTTTTTCCCTTTTACATGTGAAATAGTCCCTCAGTTACATGTATCAAGAAACATCTTTAGACTTCACTCCTTAAATCCAAGCTTCTCCACCTAGTAAGACTTCCTTCTATGCATATGCAAAACCATGGATTACTGATCTACATCATTCCTAGACTATCCCTTTTGTCAATTCTCATGTTATTCCATTGTGGGGAAGATATTGCGCCTGCAAAGCTGTAGATTAGATAAGAATAATAAATTTCCTAACATATGCACGGTACATAATTAATAGCAGACTTCACCATGGTATGCAATATTTTAGGTTTATTGCAGATAACACCTCTAAAATTGCCAAAAATATAATTTAATTTTTGTTCAGGAAAGAGAAGTTTAAAAACCTGTAAAGGTTCTCTTCTACCATTAAAATAAACAATGAAAGTAATAAATATAACTGCTAGAATAAATGTAATGTATTTCAAAGAAGATTAAACCATAAACATTTCAAACACTTTTATCGTGAAAAAATTGCTTGAGTGTACTTTTTTCTGTCACTTTGTTGACAATAAAATAAGTTTATTCTTTTGAAAAATGAATTTGATTACTGGAAAATTAGTTAGGAAGCCCAATTTGCTAAAACACAAAACAAAAATTCGATATTCTTGTTCATCATTAACACG